>CM042432.1:34404564-35004564 GCA_023631565.1 Gymnocephalus cernua | reverse complement strand
AAGAACAGCAATGGATGAAATAAGTCGAACAAGATAGAAGATCGAGATAGCAGAGCGGAAGCCCCAGCCAGCACCACACCTGGCCTAGCCATGTTTATTATTACCATTATCCAGTGGTAATGGAAAGTTGAAACAAACACTGGTGCACCTGTTAATTCCACCCCCAGGGAAACGGGCCCACAAACTCTCCAGCTATTTCCTGTGGCCTTGGGGAGGGTGAGGGATGGGCAAGCAGAACCAGATGATGGGGTGTTTGGAGGTTGTGGAGGTTACAGCTCAGTAGTGTAGTGGCCATCAGGGAGGTAGAGTCAGAGGGTAAAGGCTAGGACGGAGGGGGGAGGCAGGGCCACACCCAGTAGGACAAGAGGAGGCTGAAAAGGGGGGGGGGGGGCGGGAGTAGAAGAAGACCTGAGCCCTTCATGTGAATCTGTTCCAGACCCAGAGGTAAATGATAGTATATTGGATCCAGACATAAGCGGGAGGCTGTGTGTGTGTGTGTGTGTGTGTGTGTGTGTGTGTGTGTGTGTGTGTGTGTGTGTGTGTGTGTGTGTGTGTGTGTGTGTGTGTGTGTGTGTGTGTGTGTGTGTGTCTGTCTACTTGTATGATGACATTGGGTGATTTGGGTGTCACAATTGATCAGACCAGTGTGGACCCTGGGAGATAAAATCATCCAGCCGCTGCTCGTTGTTCTCATCAAAATTGTCTAAAACATTTTTTATGGAATTGGAACTGTCAACTTCACATGTAACAGAATAATTAATAATTTAAAAACTGTTCAAAAACTGCCCACAAACCCTAGAATTGGTGTGCCATGAGTGAGAGTTTTTTTATTTTATTATCCACTTCATCAGGTTTCAGTGCAGATCCAGGAAGTTTAATCACTTCCAGCTCTATCTGCAGAGTTTAGAGAGTCCCCCAAAGTCCCTCCATTCACCATCTAATTCAAATTGGGCATTTTCCCTCAGTTTATTTACTCTTAATGCAAGAATAAGAGCATTCATTTACAAGGCCAACAGTTTTCAATTGTGGATGGATGTTTGTCCCATTGTAACAAAGGAGAGATTTTGTTCCTGCAGGATTTTAAGGGATTTGCTAACAACATGAATCTAATCATAACCTACGTATCATCTTCTGTATTTACTCATTCGTTCAACAGGTGATCCTTACTGACTGTCAAGACTAAAACAAATATTTGTATGTTGGTGACATAATGTGTGGGGTTTTTGGCCTTAGCCTTAGGCCCTGTAGGTTTGAGTAATCTTAAAGGATACTTTAAAAAAATGCTGAGATCTGACAATGCAGTGACATTTTTACAGTCCAAGCAATGACAAGCGAATCAGTCAAAGTTGTTGCACCTAAAATGACAATAATAATGTGGCTCAGTAGGGAAAGCAGGTGGTCCACTAACCACAGGGTTGGTTCGATCAACAGCTCCTCCTATCCACATGTCAGAGTTCTTGAACTTTGCACTTGAACAAGACACTGAACCCCAAATTGCTCCCATGCAAGGTGACCGTCTGTGACTAACTTGGTAGGTACAATGTTGTTATTAGCAATAGGAATAACCAATTGTTGTAATATACCAGAAGTATCCCTTAAAGTCTGTTCCTTGCATTATTTTGTCAAATCACCTCTGGGCCTTCAGGCTTAGAGCAGACATAAAACCATCGGTGTACACAGATATACACAGACGCTCCCTCAGCCCACCCGCCTGCTTCCCTTCAGTGTGAAAACATGATTCCTTCACCCTCATCATCCTCCGCCCCCTTCATGCTCCTTCTCTTCTCTATTCCCCCCCTGCAGTTTTGCATTGAGGGGAATTAGAAAGCATAACAGCCGAGAGGTTCACTCTCATGGAACACCCAGGTCGCTCTGTTCTCCCCGCCCATTGCCTCTGCTCCACCTCCTCCGAACTTCCTGCCCACACAGCAGGCCCTTTCTTCTCTCAGGCCCGTGTTTCAGGAGGAGCCAGTTCACCAGTGCACCACACCGATGAAGAAGACCATAAAGAAGGGCTCTGAGCTGTGGGGATGGACCGGTCGGTGAAATTGAGCATGGCAACACTAAATCCATCACAGAGTGGGGAAGGGGGATGCACATAAATATAGTCTAAAGAAGACAGGCAGAGGGTGGAAAGAAGCAAAAAAATAAGGGTAGTGGGTTTACACAATGGACAGAGAAAAAGGAGGAGGAAGACTGAGTGTAGGACTTTACACTGGGTATAACAACAAAAACCGCATATGTTTCTGTCAGCGTTTTGCGCAGACGCCAGGCTTTTTGTGCAATTCCTGAAATCTTGCAACTACACATCGCGGCTACACAGATACAGAGACCACAAGAACTGTGGCAGCTTGTGCTGCCTGTTTCTGATGCCGGCAGAGATTGCTGACACTGAAGACAGCATGGAGCAAATGGAACAGTGATTGTCTCCTTTTTGGTGACGATAGAGGCCTGAGTTGAGACCAGCACTAGCACTGCAAGAAAAAATGCAGTCCTATCATTTATTTTAAAATCCTGCCTCATAGTGTTATAAATCTCTAAGGTGTGTTTTGTTGTCTGATGTCTAAAAAGAATGGAAATGCTAGTCAAGCTGGGCTTTCGGAAGTGTATTTCTGGTAACTCCACCAACACAGCCCCTTGCATATTTTTATTGCAGCACCTTAACGCCTGCCAACACATATTTGTAATAGCGATCATCACATTGTTTAAAAAAAACAACAAATGTAAACAAGAATATTATAGGTAAATAACCTATATGTTGGGATTTGGCTAGCAAAACCCTTTCAAGTACAATCCTTCTTGTTGCCACTTTATTTTTGAAAGTGAATTCAAGAGTTTGTCTTCAGTACACTGAGAACAGTGGTGCCATTAAAATCAAGCGGTTAGCTCCTGCGCCGAAGGCTTCTAAGGCAGGACCACTAGAGCACCTTGAAGAAGACAAGAAGAAAGTGGGTGAGGGTGTAAGGAGGCTCATTAAGTCAATTATCACCTCATCGGCGAGGGAGCTGGGGCCACTGTGTGCCACTGGACTCTGTGACAGAGATGCCGTCACGGTCTCTCTGTCTGTCAGTGAGTGTGGGGCTCCTCGCCATCAACAGAAGGCTTGGCGAGGAGGGCACACTGACAGACGAGACGGGAAAACAACAACAACCCAAATGAAGTAAGACTGAGAGAATGGAGAGACAATGAACAGAAGAGCAGGGGAGAGAAAATGAGGGAGGTCAGGAAGACAGATTGACAAAAGAGAGAATGGTATGTTGTTCCATTTTAAGGAGTAGGGCTGGAGATGATTTACAAGAGCTGTGAGAATCCCTCCAAACACGATCTGACCAGACGCAAGCACAAATCACTGCTCAGTGGACGGCTGCCATCACCGCCATGAACTAACCCTCCTATTTCAGACCCGTGGCATGTGCCGAGGAGGATACTTCAAAAGAGTCGTTACATTACATATTACCAATCCGACACTATGCCTCATCTCTGCTGGACCTTCCCACCTATTAATCCTCAAACTTGTTAGAAAGGAGTGAATTCAAGAAGACCGCTATCTCTTTTCTCTCCCACCTGTGCCAGGAATTCCCTCTCTCTGCCCCCATCTCATATAACATGTCACATTAGTTTCCATGTTCCTGCATGGCCGTCTGTGTGTGAGTGTGTGTGAGTGTGTGTGAGAGTGTGTGTGTGTGTGTGTGCGTGCCTGCGTGTGGGAATGTAGGCAGGTTAGTCAGTGGCCAGTGGAGAAACATTACTCTTCGAGTTTGATACCAGCCTTGCGACCCTGGAGCCAACGTCATCGCTATGGAGATTACATACTCTGATTTATGACCCCGACCCCTGGCCAGAGATCCTGCTGGTAACATCACTCACTCACACACACACACCGACAGACACACACACCTGTCCCTGACCAGCTGTGAAAAATCACTTTACAAACGGTGTTGTCTCTCTCTGGTCTTCCTGAATGTGTTTGGCCAGGTTGTGCAGCAGCCTTGCCAAACTCTTCTTTCAGCTTTGCCCTGTTACAAGGAGTTGCCAAGCAGTATTACATCTGCAAAGTTAATGCAACCAGCCAAACCATTTGATACGGGAGACTGATCATGGGAATTTATGCTGGCAGTTGATTTCTGCAAGAGGGAGGATAAGGTTTGATAGCTGGAGGATGAATGACTCTTGCTAATTCTGACCAGAGTTCCTGCACATTGTTGTGGATACCAGTGGCCACGGCTGCCAGTCTATACGTTTTGAATGGCAACACCCTAAATTGTAGTGTTTTTGGTCAAATCTCAAGCAGTGCAGTCACTGTAAATGCCACAAATTAGAAATAAAATATATTGCGTGTCAGATGTTACTTAATAATAATTAAGCTACTCTTAAAGTTTCACCATGTATCTCAAAATCTGTTGTTAAATATCTGGGGATGTGCTTCTTGCAAAAAGACAAAAAATTAATTTAAGGAAAGAAGCCACATGGATAAAGAGACTAAAAAAAGAACATGACAGATTATCTTTGCATGGTAAGTCTAAGGTCACAAGCCTATCCCAAGTATGGGATAACAGATTTGAACTAGTATATGGGTGTAACAATTTACCGTGGCACAATTTGATAAAAAAAAAATGGACTGCAATATTAACTGAATCTGATTGGAACTCCCCGCACACATTTTTCTTCTACATATTTGAAATGCCAGAGGGGGAAATAAATTTCATCCATTAGCACTTTAAGTTATCTGTGTTCCCGCTTTGAGATGTTGTGGCCAACTGATGTATGGAGAATGTTACTCCAACCAAGTTTAGACATTTGCTCTTCATCTCTAAGAGGATGTTCTTATGTCAACATTCTTATTCTTAATCTTCTTGCAATATGCGCCACATTACTTTTAAAATTTAAGACATTCCATTTTTTGCAATTTGCTCTAAAACCTACAAGAAAAATTTAGTTTGTATTCATTAAAACCTTTTTCAAAATATTGTAAGCAAACTGAACAGTAATCCCTATATCTTGTATCAGACTGACTTGTGTGCCAACTAATGCTAGTATAAATGCATGTCACACATAGCAAATGTTGTACCTGTTCCTGCATATCCCGGCAATATTATTAGACTGTACTAAGGTGTATCCTTTTTGGCAGTACTAATAGTTTAACTATCTATCAGTCAAACACCCATTCAAGATACTGAAGACTTGAACTCATCCCCCCTTCACTATAGTAAGGAGAGAGTCGACCAAACAAACTACTGTCCCTTTAGAAATGCGAGTGGGACCTCTGACCTCAAAGTTGGATCAGGGTGTGGTGTCACAATAACCCTAACGCTCCGTCAGGAGCCGGAATTTCACGGTGAGTAGAAAGCCAGCACATGCAGCAACAAATGGCAGACGTCAGCCATGTAGCTCTCTGATACCAACGCACACGTCTTCACCTCAGAACGGAGGGCAGACAGAAGACTCCGGAGAAGTGAAGAGACAGAGAGAGGATGGTCTGGAATGGGAGGGGGGCATATGCTAAATAACCTTAAACCCTTTCACAGAGAGAGAGTAACAGAGAGACGACAGATGGTGGTTTGTGTTACACACACATGCTAACACACATTCTCAGGCACTCGCACTCCAAAAATCCATCAAACAAGGATGATTCATGATCTGTGGAGTCACAGGGGAGCAACAAACACACCGGACACACTTCTTACGTGTGTCATGCGTGAGGCTGGTAACCACAGAGATTCTGGTATGCATGTTATCTTACATACAGTCAGTCCTTACAGTACTTCAGAGGCAATAAAGAAAAGGCCTGTACTTCTACTACATTTTTATACTATAATACTGTAAGATGGCGCAACAAATACTGGATCTCCTCAGAGGTGTTATTGTCTCCACCGCTCTCTAATATGTAGACAAAAAAAAATATCACAATCACCCTAGTAGATAAGAAATAAATACTGAGTGATAACAAACAGTACGTCATATACATACAGTAGCATCAAGCTACTCATAACATCCAGATATGATCAGTCATCAAGGCAGAATATCAAAACCAAGGTTACTAAAAAAGTAGTTAAACAGTTTAGAGAAGATGACTGTTTAGGTAGAAAATAAAAATAAATCTACATTCTGATACACAGTTACTGTATATTTTTGGACCCTTTCTTGTGAAATATTATAGTTTTAGCAATTTATCTTAAACCATTTGAGGAATATAACTCTTGGCTTGAACCACTCATGACTTACAGCAGGGCTCGACATAAGCAATGGCCCAATGGCCCGGGGCCAGTAAAAGAGTATGTCGGGCAAGCTGATTGGCCAGTTACTGGCCCGCATGGGCCAGTGACAGTGTCTCTCTGCTGTATCAGCAAACGTCATACTGAGTGGCGCGAAGCTTGTGAATGTTAACTAACATTTCACATTTTCACCTCAGGTAATTTATAATGTTAGTTAAAATGTCAAAGAACTATGAAGCTAATGTGAGAAAGTGGGCATTCTTAGTGGAAAACACAGTTGGCTACACCTGGGTGGAGAGAGGCGATCACGGCATGTAGGCCGACGGTTTCGTTTGCCGGCAATTTCCAACAAAAGCCAACCAGCCAAACCAACAAAATGCCACGCAGCTTCAAACACAATTCATTTGGATACAAGCGTTGCATTTTAGAAGATAGACGGATTGTGAACAGCGATGTCCGCGCTGCGCATACACACTCTCATACACGGCAGAGCCGAGGTGTGTGCGTTACTTCACGCAGCACATAACTGACTGGAAACGATACCGAGGATTATTTAGCCTACTGCCGCTGGCACAGATGAACTAACGCTACAGCCGTTACTGTAAGTAGCTTACAATAAAACCTCCATGATTAAAAAGTCAATACTTGTCAATATACCCACCTACCTGTTCTACAGGCATCAACATGTTTCAGTCTGCTCTGTCTGCGCTGTCCACTCGCTGTGCAAACACAGCTCTACTCTACTCTGTTTATCTTGAACTTTGGACAAACTCTTGTAAACTTAGCTGCTGTCTTAACGAACCGTCCTCTCCGCTGGAGCAGTAACCTGTAGATGTATTATAAGACCAAAACAGATACATGTGGCTACTTAATATGCACGTGAATTACGTGATAGTTACGTCCGCGTTCTTCATTCTTGATGATGATGCCAGTTGTATTATTTTGCAACAGCATTGTCTTATTTCAAATGAGGCATACATGATGAATGCTAGCCTGCTTATCAGTCCATTCATCATTAAAGCTGCTGTTTAACACATCAACTTTTCGCTTCAGGCTCTCTGACTGTGACATGTTTACCTGACAACAGCCTTTCTTTCTGCAAGCATTTTCCACCAATCAGGACGCTGCATACTACAACAACGTTTCAGTAATCAAAGACTTTAACCATCACTCAGTGAACTGCCCCCTAATCTGGGAACTGTTTCTAGTTAAGTAGCCTATCTAGTTATCGTTATGGATTTTCCATGTTTTTTTAGGAGTTTGCTTACACTAATACATGTAAAAAATATATATAGCATTAATTTAGTAAGAAAGTGAAATATCAAACAAGAATATGCTTATTAGGTATAAATATATTTTATTTTCTTTATTTGAAAGTCCGGCCGGAGTGTCAACTTAAAAACATTCTGGCCCTTGGAAAAATGTAGTTGATGGTCTAGCTTTACTGTTAATGGCACAACATACAGTGACAGTGGCTGGCTGGGTTATAACCATTTTCTGAAGCTTCATGGTAGGTGCGGCGTATATTTTCCTGCTTTTTTGTCCTTTGCCAATCACACCTACGATATTTCTTTCAGGGCCAGTAAAAATTTAGAAGGGGCCAGCAAAACTCTGATCTACTGGCCCCGGGGGCCAGTGGGGATTTTTTTTTATGTTGAGCCCTGCTTACAGACATGCAAGCTATGACGAGGGGTCTCACAGAGTTATTGCTTAATATTAAGGGGTCACATGCAAAACAATTGGGATGAGTGATGTACAGTACTTGCAACTGAATTCAAGAAAGCAGCAAAAAAAAGAAACATAACTCAGATGTATCAACCGAAACAAGTTCCTTTAGAAATGTATCCTGCAAATTTTGTACCGTATGTTCATGTACTCTTTTCTGAAGATAACTTTTAACTAGAGGTATCCAGTTTGACTTTTCCAAAGAAAGGACAGACGTGTACATCAACACCTGGCAGGCAAGCATCAGCCTAAAGCATTTGACAGACACGACTTACTGTAGGGCAACAGACGTGCCGCTTACTGCTTGTCATAGTGATGCGGTGTCATGCTTGAACAACACTGAGTAAAAAATGAGTGTGTAATACTGCAGCCCCAAAGTATATACATGTGGTGGAGCATACAAATGTATAGGTTGTTATTCATATCTGATTTTTCCTAGTTTTCACTTTCATGAGGCACAACTGCAAAGACACAACTGCAAAAAGCTATACAAAAATACCATAACCAGACAATAAACAATAAAGAATGAAACAGTGTCCAGTATTTGAAGTGGTGAAACAAAGACAGCCAGAGCGTTGTGCGCTCTCAGGTAATTGTTGAATGTGTGTCGACATGCTTTGCTGCAGGCGACTTGTCATCAGGTCTGTCTGTGGCAAAGTGGAGTGCAGCAGAGTAGACCGAGAGGTGCTAATACTCAGACAGACACAAGACTCTCAGTTAGAGATGAGCTACAAACCCGTCACAATTCACTGGTCTCCTTTCAGCACTCTGGATTCTGCTGGAGGCTTCGACGTGCCACTCAACACTCCACTACAACACAAAACACACACACACACACACACACACAAAGACAATTATTTCTATTGTGCATGAGGTCAGAAAGAGGGGTTCTCTCGGTCTCTCTCTTCACACATGCACACACACACACACACACACACACACACACACACACACACACACACACACACACACACACACACACACACACACACACACACACACACACACACACACACACACACACTGTCTTCACTTAGCCAGCATGCTCATCGATAAAAGACTATTGTACCGGGGATGACAGCAGACAGATATCCTTTTTGTCCAAGAAAGCCAGGGAGTATTTGATATCAGACATGAGTAATAAACCCCAAATCTCACTGAAGTTCTAAAAAACATTTCCGTTGTTTTCCAAGTATGTAGATAACTTTATTGTCCCCATGGGGCAGTTGGGTTTGCGGCACAGTCGCAAGTAACTTCATGACAGGACATCAGACATATGATACAAACAAATAGTCCCTACATCAGACACCGACAGACATAACATGAAGAACATAAATCACGCACTACAATACACTATACCCCCTTGGGTATGACTAGGCCAGCTGGACATCTAGCTTATTTTGACTGATTTAAAGGTGCCCTGCCACACGTATTTCATTACTTTGTGGTAATGTCTGAAGTTCTACCATGGACTCCGTAAAAATGTTTGTGGAAAAAATGCCTTGGTTACCTTGTTTCAAGCCATTCTAGCGTGGTATAGAAAGCCTGCAGGAAGACTCGTTTTCTGCCAGTTCTAATTCATATTCAACAAGCTAAGCTGCTTGACTGATTGGCTAACAGCTAACCAATGAGAGCCTGGCGCAACTGGGCAAGCTCATGAATAGTAATGAGCTCAGGCAACATGATGTCAGACTGACCAGCTTTTGTAATTGGCCTGATTTCTCCCCTTATTTCTTTTCAGTTTCTAGAGCTGACAGAGGAGGTAGCAGTTCATTTTCACATTCACCACATAACACAAACACATATGGACCGTACAGATTTAAAAAAATACAAGTAAAAACGGTTTTGTGTGGCACCTTTAAGGCTTTTATGGCTTATGGTACAAAACAGAATTTGGATGTGTTCTTGGTCAGAAGGGCTGGGCAGAAACTACACCTAGATGGCAGTAGTTAAAATTAAAATGAGGTGCCTGGGGGTGTGTGTAGTCACATACAATGTTATTGGCCTTTCTCACCAGTCTGTCTTTGTAAATGTGTTGAATGCTTGGTAGTGTTATCCCAAGTAGAAATTTTTGTAGGTTAAAAAGGGTCAGTTCACCCAATCAAGGGGAAATGGATATCAGGCCATGTAGATAATGTAGTTTTACTTGCCAAAGTTTTAAGAACTTCACTGAGAACTTCGGTGAGAAACACAACTCCAATACAATGGAGTTGAATGGAATTTAATTTGCATAATTGCATTTAAAAGTAGCTGCCCTTTCCATAAACTACATTCACTTGCCAATTTGTGAGGTACACCTCCCCTAAAGAAGCACTCAACATAATTCTACACATCAAGTTCAGTTTACTTGTCATGAGGAGTACTAAGCAGTAAAAACTGTTGTATAATGTCGTAATAAAAAATATATTCAGTTCAACAGCTATAGCACTGCAGAAACCTTTGAACCAAATGCTGCCAGTTCACTACTTTATTTAAAACTCTTCCATGACCCTTGAATGATACGAGATTGTTGCTTTGCTCCTGCTCGCTCTACTGTAAAAGGAGCTGAGCCGAGGAATGATAACAGACAGCGGGATCAGGATGATGTAACTGTAGGTTACATGGTAAGACGAGATGTTCGATGTCAGACAAAAATAATCAGCTCTAACTCTATTAGATATTTTGTTTTCTATTTCTCTGTTGTAACTAAGGAGCTGACTGGAGAGAATCGCAGTGGAGACATTGGTCAACATGATGTCATTGGTCAACCAGCTTGCAGAGAGAATCGCACATAGTTTCAACACAAATGTCCACTCTCCTGCCCACACATCAATAACCGCTATGAGTTCAGTCTGGTTCCACCTCATTGGCCGTGATTAATTGTCTATCATGTTTTCCCATGATTCTCAGCGTTGCCGGCAGATTTGACTCCAGCTTAGCATTCTGGGAGTGGACTCTGGCAGCGCTTCTCACCGGAGCTATGACCTCTTCTCCCCCCCTTCACCGCCCGCCCCCCTTTAACCTTTCCACTCTACCCTCGGTGGGCTCAGGATGGACAGGCAGCGGTCGAGTGAGGAGGCCACACTGGTGAATTATAACCCGAGCCGGGACATGGTTGACATGCCAGGATTTCTCATGCAGGACTGAGAGACACGGCAATTACAATTTCAGCCAATAATTGGAAGCATAATGAAGATGGATGGGGTCAGCAGCGAATGCGCCGAGGTCGCCTCACGGGCTAATTCACAACATTTACTTCAGAGCACAGCGAGCTAATTGCTGGGATACAACAGGTGAACAGGGCTAAACAGAGGACGCCCATCCCTCCACCCAGAGGGGTAAACATGCAAACAATCAGCAGCTGCCATCAGTGCATTCACAAGTGGAAGAGAAACATAAAAAAACTGACAGGCAGGTGACTCAACTGGCAGTCAGATTCAGACATTTTTAACAGACTGATGGAAGGAGAAGAAAAGCAAATTAGAATCCTTGTGCTGAAATCTGGAACTTCTGCGGCCTTAAGGTGCATATACAGTAACGTAATCTGCCTGCTGATTTATGAGTTGCACTCTAGCAATGCCCTGATGAACTAAACTGAACACGGTTGCATTAACCAAAGATGTTTAGATTGATAATGGTTAGAAAATGGCTACTTAAAGAGATGAGGTGATGGGAATAAGGATTTTCATTTAGTCTAAAATGTTGTTTTATGATATTGGGTTTAAAAGACAAATAACATTGATGTACCACTTATTCTGAACTCCGTGGAGTAATGGTGCTCTATGGTAAATAAGTTCTTACTGGCTTACATTTTTCATAATTTGCTTTGCCATGATTATAAATCAACAAACTAGCAATACCTGTTTTCTGTAGTAAAAAAAAAACCATAAACATATGAAACTGTGAAATAAAAATGAATTGCAGACAGGAAACATACACCTACAGTAGTATGGTTTTGGACAAAGCACAAGGATTTAAAGGTATAGTGGAGGATTTTCCCGAATTGTAGAAAAGAACCGCCCTCTCCACTTTTTGAAAAAATGCACATGAGCAACACCCTACCTGCTCCCGAGAGGGAACGCCTATTAAATGTGTGCACGAGAGAGCATGCACACGCCTAGTTCTCCTCGTGCACGCTCTCTTTACAAGTTGCTGTCGGCATGGCTCTACAAGCCTACTTTCCAAAAGAAGATTTGCACTTTTTCCACTATGTCAGACTCGCCACCAGTAAGTGGAAATCTATTTACGACAAGCATCTCTATAGCTAACGTTAGCATGCTACAGGCCAACAAACAAGTTATTGCCGAGAGCGGGGAGGCAGCGGTCGGAGGCTTTTATATACTGTCTATGGTCGGAGGCCGTGGCCGTCTGCTCGCTGACCTGTCACGGCACGTACGGCCTTACATAAACATATCCCAGAATGATTGACAACTAGGAGGACCAATAGTCTTGATGATCCACCCGGAAAAAGAAAATCCTCCACTATACCTTTAATGGAGATGGATTTATGGAGAAGAGGCTTTTAGGTTTTGATTCCTTTGATTTCAACTTGGTTCCCAAATTGAAATTTTGGAGCAAATGATAGCAACACAGCCGAGTGAACTAGTTTTGGTTATTTACAAGTAAAAACACATAAAGCTGTTGATTAAAACCGGGCCAAATTTTACTATGACTATAGTCAACATGTACAGAAGAAGGTTGTAGAGCAGAGTAAATAATACAATAGTAGTGATTAATAGTTGTATACTTTCATCTACAACCAAATCTGGATTTGTGCAATTGCACAAGGATTACAGACCACCGGCTGTCCAGATCTTCCAACCAATAACAGCCATAGTGGTTTGTTTAGACACTCACTGGTGGTGAGGGCATTGTTCTATCTAAAAACTGCCACCAACGCTTTTGGCAAACTATAGTCTAAGCTACAAAAACAGCACCAAAATCCCCCTCATGCTGGGAAAAAGGATATCGTAAGCAGTGGTTGTGAAAATAGACAAGAACGAAACACGGATAACTTGTTAATAAGTTCTAGCCTGTTCACAGCGAGCTATATGAAACACAATAGGTCAGGTTTTTGTCCATAATGTGTGCTCAATCGGCCATAATCTCTTCATAACTCGGAGTAATGCCTAGTAATATGAACAAGGGACGAGTCTTGGAGTCTCTCCTCCCGTGAGTAAATATACAACGACCTGGGAGCCTTGGTTCTCATATCAGACCCATCTGAACACACTAACAGTCTAACACAGGACCATCTGTGGATCTTTGGAAGGACATTGATGCCTTATTGGCTTCTTGTGAGTGAGTTTGTGTTAGCTACAGTAAGCCTCAGCCATGCCCTGCCCAGAGGAAAGAGGGGAGTGGGCGGGTTGGGGATTTAAGAGGCTCTGGTTCTGCCTGAAACCACTGGTGGTCTCCACAACAAGGTCATTATATAAGATTACATACACTTACTGCATATTAATCATTTTCCTTTAATCAATTTTGGTGAGAAGATAAAAATGTCAAAATAAGTCAGTAAACAAGGTGCATGCACAGCGCGAACTGGACCTGAACCCGGCTCAGTGTCTGTTTAAACTAAACGATCCAAGTTAATGCGAACAAATATCCAGTGAGCTGCTCAGAGGTTTCCTCATATCCTGCCCTAGCCCACACACACACACAATATGGAGGTATACACACAAGCATACACAATATTCTCCACCCAAAAAAGGGGCCCCATAACTACTATAACAGTGTTAAACCATTCCTGTAGCATTCGTGAGAGCAAGTCAAATCCCTCCATCAACAATGCCCTTTGTTTCTGTGTCCAGGATGTATTTTAAAAAATGGCGCCTGGGCTCGTTTGTCAAAACTGATATTTTTGTCGCTCTAAATTTCCCCAGCTTTTCCCTGCTCTCTCAGACTCTGGGCGTACCTCAGAGTGACTTTGCCAAAGCTTGTACAACTGCTTGGTAAAATAGTGCAAATGCAGTCTGAATAACTCAGCAACTGTGTTTTGGCAAAAAGCTGCCAGCATGTTTCTCTGACAGTGACCCACTGTGCTTAATGTGGCATTGCCTGCCAAGGGTCACTTTCCATTTGGCTTCAACGCGCTGAGACACAAACCGAGAAGGACGTGGAGAGAGTGAGAGAGAGAAGACGCAGACAGAGCAGCCGACCAGGCATTTGCTGCTGTTTAAGCAGGAAACACCCTTCCTCGGTGACAAATAGATGAACAAGCCCACATCACACTTTTCCCCTAATCAATAATTCATCAGTGACCTCATATGAATATAAACACGCTCTGAAAATTTAATAAGCACAGCTTTGTCTAGGGCAGCCAAACAGATGTCATGTGTCTACAATTTGCACTCAAAATATTCAAATCCTATTATAAACCTTGTGCTGTTGATTCAAACTCTGTCTCCCTGAAGATGTGGGAATGTTACACCCTGGGGTGTCAGTAGCCTGACACTGACTGGTCTGTGTGTTTACAAAAGCTAATTCTCATGTCAAACTGAGCTCTTTCTCACAGCTCCTGTCTGCTTCTCTGGAAGAGCAAATGCTTCTCTGTCGCTTTCCGTCTCCGTCTGTCTTCTACTGGCACTGATAGCTGTTTGGGGCACAGCAGGAGGTCAATAACAACTCGTTCCTCTGAGGTCTGATTTCAATATGCCTGAGCATCAGACTGACGCCTGAGAACAACAGCGGAAGAGGAAGAATCTGGTCTGTGGTCTGAGAATGTCAGGACATACATTGGGGGCGTCAGAAGAAAACGGTGGACTGGAAACTGCTCATTTGGGGCTGAGAGAGAGATACATGAACACAGGGAGAGAGGGAGAGAAACTGACAGCGGTTGAGGATGATAGATAGCTTTTCATATAGGGCCCATCCATTTTCCAGAGGCTAAAAACAGGCATGGCAACTGAATCTGACTTGTTTTCAAATATCTGTATATGAAATGTGCTTTATTTAAGCCCTAAATCTGAACACAGCATAAAAGGATAATTCTGTCGTAATACATGTTAGAGTTTATTTCATGGTTTTGTTCATTTTTGGTTATGGCAACAATAGACTCACCACAGTGAATGCTGAGATTTGGAAACATATCGCCATCCTTACAAAATCCAACAGGGCAAGAAATACGAGCAGTAAGGCAGGTTTTAAACAAGCAACAGTTTAATCAGATTATCTAAAGCATTCATACACTGAATGTGATCACACCCAAAATGAAGACTATAATCCCTCACTGCACAAAGAAATGGTTTGAGTGCACAACTGCGGTAAGTAGAGTAGGTCAATTAGAAAAAACTGTTTATTCTGGAAACAACTGACAATCTTTTTTTGACAATTGTTTTCTGGAGCTTTCAACTGCATATCACACCCTTCATCAGACGTTAGATTTTGTCATCATGTACTTAAGTAGTAAATGTGTCAATCAATTTGACAACCGAGCAAACATCCTTCGCTGATGAACCATGTGATACAGCTGAGGCCTCTGGATAAGCTACTGTGGTAAGTGTTGTGTTCATTTCTTTGTCTACTACCAATCTGTGGCACTTTTGAAAGTCTTTTAAACATGTGTGATCATTACCGTAACTGACTTTAGAATTTAACCTAAAATTTGTATTTTACCTTTTTAGGACAGAAATATCGTTTTAAAAAGTGTGGAATATTTTGGTTCTTTTCAACAATTTAGAATCTTCTGAGACTCAACAAATCTGGGCCAGCAATGTATACACAGAAAACCACGGCCACGGCTCCACAACCCCACCTTTGTTTCTAACCTACTGAAGCTGAATGGAGGCAGACCCCCATCAGTGACACCACCCACCCTATTTCACTTCTGTTACCAACTGGAGATATAAAGAGCAAAAAAAAACGACAAAGTCAAATGATGAGAAAGTGTGTGTTTAAGTGTGTGTCTGGGATATGAATAATGTATGAGTAGCAGATCTGATTGATGTGGGGTATAGGGTTTCCAGCCAGCCAGTGGAGGAGCTGTGTGTCTGTGCCCAAACCCCAAAACACTTCAAAGGGTGTGGTCTGGACTCATATACAAACACAAACTCTCTTTCTCTCTCTTTTACACACACACAGATGCACAAACTCACCCACTCTTGGACACACACACACACACACAAACTCACCCACCCACACACACACACACACACACACACACACACACACACACACACACACACACACACACACACACACACACACACACACACACACACACACACACACACACAACTTCCTGTGCTCCCAAACAGGAACACACAGGGTGCTGTGTGCTGGACGGTGGGTCTGGGGTTTGGGTGGAGGGAGGACTGGCTTTCCACACCTGTGTGTGCAGCAGTAATTAAGGCCGCATGCTATTTTGGGGGGCGGCGAGTGCCCGTGCACTCACACACACTCTGAAGCACACAGAGAGCGCTCTCAGTGACTGAGGCGTACAGTACACGTAGGCTGGTGTTTGCTGTGCAGCAGCTTGTGTTTTCTGTGGTTGGAGAGTGTGAATGCCAGTGGAAAGCTCTAAATGGCCTGTACATACAAACAGTCATATTTCCATTTAAGAGCTCATCATGGTCTGCCCACGCAGGCCTTTAGGACATGACAGACAGAAACCTCGAGGATATGAGCTCAGCTAAGATGCTAAATCAAGTCAACAACACGTCTTACATCTTAAAGCTTATTACTGGCACTAACTGTTCATTATTATTATCAAAAATACGAGGAGACTATGAATTTATCTATCCAAGTTTGTCTGTGTAGCAACAACCTGATGTAGCTTATACGTATAGAACTCTACCATATAGTCCAAAGACACTTTAAGCCCCATTAACGGATAGTTTTTATATCAACGAATGAAATAATTGAATGGGCCATAGGCATGCAATTTAAAGGAATCTGTGACAAATTGACAAAGGGTAATTCCTTCCACCCTCTTTGTTCATTGTGTTTTTGCTCGGGTACTGCTGTGTGATGTGAATTTCTCTCCGGAAAAAATGAAGTATCCATTCATCTCTCTAGCTATCTTATCCCTATCGTTTAGCCTATTTTAGCTCATTGTTTTGGTTTTAAAGCACATTAACTCTGGTTAATTATCACCGCTATTCAGCCTTGATTGATGCTAAGCCTCTACACTGAACAAAGTCAACCACCACTGTTCTGCTCATCTACCTCATGTCTATTTCAATCCTACAATTACAATAATGTTATTAATATATTAACATTGCACTGATCTGCCTTGCACTGTACTCATATTTAAATCCTAAAATCTCAAGACTATTGACCGATATTGCACTATTCCTTCCCTCTCTTTTTGTATATTTTTGTAAAATTGTAAATTCTATTATATTGTATTGTATTATTATTATTATTATGTATTGTATTACTTTGAGAGCAAAGATTACCGGAGTCAAATTCCTTGTTTGTCTACGCAAACCTGGCCAATAAAGCTGATACTGATTTTAATCAGCTTAGCATCAAATGGCAGACAGAAAAAGACTAGCTAGTGAAGAAAGGGAATCATTTAGCAACTTAAGAGTTAGATTTTGAGAGTTGGTGGAGACCAAAAGAGCTGAAAGAAGACTGAATATTGACCTTGCAGTTGGAAATAAACCCAACTCCAAATGAATGTGATATAGCTCTGTGTCGTCTGGATGTATAAACAGGCAATTGTAAATAATATAATAATCTTTCACACCCTAGTGGCCAAAAAAACATTACCAAAGCTTTTAAAGCACAGAGGAACAATATATTTGTATTGGGTGACATATTTCCAATGTGCACTTTATTTTGAAGCAACTCTGCGATTGTGTTTTGATCTCTGGAGAATATTACATGCCACACAGATGTGATTGAAATGTTGGCATTGTATTAGAGACCGACCGATATATCAGCGGGCCGATATTATCGGCTGATATTAGGCATTTTCCAAACTATCGGTCAGCATTTATAATGGCCAATAAATTAATATTTATTTATTTTAGTGAGGACTCATAAATAACTACAAATAACTAATGTTAGGGAAATCTGTTTTGTTACGCGTTTCTGGATTTTTTTTAATTTATATCGGCCGATATATCGGAATATTTATATCACCAAATATTTGTATCGATATCGGCCTTAAAAATCCTTTATCGGTCGAGCTCCACATTGTATAGAACTGAGTCATACACTATATCAGCCTGTGGGTTTTGTCTTTTAATGGGATCTATTTATACTATTATAAAGATAAAACAACACCAGCTTCATCAACTATTTAACATAGTATAATATCAGGCAAAAAAAACACAACTCAAAAAAGTTGCCTTGGGTTAAATGAGCACTGGTCACAGGTCAAATGTTGGGAAAAGCTTGGAGAAGCTAATCTTTGTCAGCCTCTTCATCAGATAATCCCACACCTCTCTTACAGTAGCTTCTATTCTGATCTGGATTTCTAAATTTGTATCTGGTGTATTTTTGAAAGCCGTACGTGGCCAGCACATGAAAGACTACGTTACCCACCTCGCGGCATGTCACCAGTCTGCAGCTCAACATCTCAAGGAATTAAAACAAGCATGACAGGCCGTGACAGTCACCAATCTGCAAGGTCTATACTTTGAGGTTGCGCTGGTTTGGAGAGCAACGAGGCAAGCTATTGCGCTGTGAAAAACGCACAAATTGTGAAGACGGGGAGTAAACACTGGGAGGGTGAAACGTGCTTATTCATTCTCTTTCCTCCTCGCTCCCTCGCCATCTCGTAAACACATGCGCACGGTAATTACGTCTCATTAGAGCACTCAGAGCCTTTCATGTAGCTGCTGAACACGGCCACCGTATCTCCCCTCTGGCCCACAGGCATAAACAAACACTTCAGCTGGCCTGCCCCCTGGAGCCATGCAGCCTCCGCTCCAGAATGGAGAGCTAGGGATTCCCCTTCGCCACGGCGCATGTCCCCACCTCTCCCTCCACAGCGCCACCCACATCTCTTTCTTTTCATCTCATCATGCTTTTCTTCTGTTCTTTCCTGTTCTCTAAACAGAGAGATACAAACAGATGAAGACAAAAGAAGGAGAAAGAGTTGAAAACAGAGAAAGAAAGAGGGAGACAGAAGTCAGAGGGCTGCCTGCCTGCTGTGGGTCGGTAATGACATAATGAGAGGATTGCCGTGTTTAGTGGGCGGCTCTTTTTATAGCAACTGTCGAGACAAATGTGCAATCATTCACTTTGATTGAGTGAGTGTGTGCGCTCGTTCTTGAGCATGCATGTGCACGACAGCTCAGTCCACATGTGTAACGGGCAAGCTGACTAGGGGGACTGTGAGGTAGGGCGAAAGAGAGAGAGAGAGAGAGAGAGAGAGAGAGAGAGAGAGAGAGAGAGAGAGAGAGAGAGAGTGAGTGAGTGAGTGAGAGAGTGAGGGAAAGCCAAGAGAGAGGGAAGGAAAAATGGAAGGACAGGACGTGACCGGAGGAAAAAGAAAAAGGCAAAAAAAGGTGTCGTGGTCATAGAAAAGAGAAGGAAAAAAAAGCCTGGCCCTGGCATTGAGCAGAGGGTCAGCGAGAGGTGACGGCCGGGTCGACCTGAGGTCACATAAGGTGCAAAACCAGTAACTCTGGGGCAAGTTTAGAATGAAAACAAACTGCCGCTATCACTGCAGGTCACAGACAGGGCCTCCCCTCAACACACACACACACACACACACACACACACACACACACACACACACACACACACACACACACACACACACACACACACACACACACACACACACACACACACACACACACACACACACACACACACACTTTGCCTAGGCCACTTAATTAAAAAAGGGATCCCTGGCACTCCCTTAGAAAGTCCCACCTTCTAAAAGCAAATACATCGCGGCTGTTTTAACAAGGATAGAGTTCAATATGACCAGCGGCGAGTGAAAGCCTCATTGTGGTGGAGAGAGGCTCTGAACGCCATGTCACTTCTCTCCTCATCCATCAGAACAACACCTTG
This sequence comes from Gymnocephalus cernua, assembly GCA_023631565.1. Taxonomy (NCBI): domain Eukaryota; kingdom Metazoa; phylum Chordata; class Actinopteri; order Perciformes; family Percidae; genus Gymnocephalus; species Gymnocephalus cernua. The sequence goes on along the minus strand of CM042432.1, from coordinate 34,984,669 downwards.
GCACAGCATTTCCTCACCAATTATGAACAGGTCTCCAACCTTGCTATACATGTGCCCGAGTGCACACAAGCCTGTTGTTTTGTATCAAGTCGTTCATATGCAGCATGCTTGTGTGTCTGAAAATGTGTGTAACAATATTAACAGCACAATGTATCGTTTATTACCCTGACCTTTTTCCTCAAATTGCCTCCACATTATATTGCAAACATGTGTGTTTGTGCATGCCAGCGTGTTTGCCGGTGTAAAATATCTGTGTGTGTGTGTGCACTTGTGTGCCATACAGGGATGTATGCCCGGTTTAATATCATAAGCCTGTGCGAACGTGGATCTACTATGAGTCTAATAAAGACCAGACAACATGAGGAAGCCATTTGGCGCTGCGCGATGAGGCAGGACAGGCTTTCAGTGCTCCGACCCAACAAATGTTTCCATTCCATTAAAGCCATCAGGCCTGTTTGAAGTGGACTGGTGGGGATGCTGTCTCTGCCACGGTCAATAGACTAGAAGCAGCTCTCAGTGAGCCTGGCGGGAAAATGCTGCCTGGATCTGAATCACTCCCATCTCTGTACCTGGAGTTGTGTTCGGCTCATAAAAAAAAAACACACAATCAGGTTGCTAAATGAGGCAGTTCTGCGTAAGTAGAAAACTCTCAGTGGAGAGCAACAAAAACAAAGGCAATGTTCATGACTTGGATGTGGGACAAAATTGACTTAATCATGGATTTGTTTCGTGCCTGTGACGCTGCTGCAATTTACAACTGGATTATTTTATGAAGAGTTTATTTACTCACACACAAAGGAAAATATTTCTTCCACAGGTTGCTTGCAGATGTCAGGACAAATCGTTGTTGTAGAAGTTTATGGATAATAATAAGTTAGTATGAGTATTTGGAATCACTAAAACAATACAGCAAATAAAGAATAATACAGGTGTGGGTTACTTAAAAAAAAGTGTACAAATTAGAATTTACTGAAAAAGTTTATAGTGAAGAGAATTCATTCTCTACAGAAGCTAGGGTGATTTAAATTCCAGACGGAGTACATGTACAGGTCAAAATACTGCTTTTGTTGGATCCTTTACAAACAGACATGTTAAATTTGAAGGTGGATTTCTGAGTTTTTGCACAATGTTTTTTACTGAAATAAGTTTGGGATAGCCAGACCCCACAAGCTCCATAGACCGCTGTAATGGGACCTACAGAAAACACTGCCTTCCTGTAACTGCTTTGATGGTGAAGGGAGTGCTGTCTGTATATCTGTAAAATAATTGAATCAAATAAATCTTATAAAACCTTTTTTGTCCACTCGTATTGCATTTTTTGAATCAATATAACTTTGCATAATAGAATTTGTATTATTTATGTTTCTGTGGTAAACCTGACACCACAGATTACCTTGTGCAGGGGAAACACACACAAAACTATCAAGGATGAAATAAGCAGCAGTACAACTGTATATATTAAACATAAATTGAAAACAATATATCACACAAACACAAGCAAACTAATTCTTTTCAGATGTGCACAATGGGAGCTATATATCCTTATAGACCAAGTAATATTGAAGCTCCCACATAAGCATGCATGCATGCAGTGTGAATACATGCGCACATGCACACCAACACAGCCACACAAAGAGTGTCCACAGAGAGCTAAGTATCAAAGGGGGTCAGTCAGTCAGACAAAAATGTAATCGAGAGAAAGAGAGGGAGCTGTGAGAGAGTAAGAAGAGCTGAGACTGTGACTGAGCTCTTGTAATATTTGGCTCGATTTCGACACTCTGCAGTCTGGACAGAGAATCTTCCCACGAGCGGCTCGGCCGTATGACAGAGCGAGAGACACACAGAGAGCGAGCGAGGGGAGTGTGAAGGAGCGAGAGAGAAGGTCACACACATTCCAGTCCCAAAGAGTCGACCAGACTCCTCACACAATTAAAATAAGATGACCCCCACCCCAACCCCTCTAAACATCCCTCTACTCCATCAGTCCTGTCTGCTAGACCACTGGAGGATTCACTTCACTCCCTGATACTCCCTAGAATGTCACTACATGAGACTCAGCCTTTTCTGTATGACAAACACACAAAAGTACAGACACATACACACCACACACAGACACACACAAACAAAGGCCTGGGAGGGATTATTGCATTAGGGTGCCTCTCACACTTGTGCTTCCCGATCAGGGAGTGTCTCGGCTTCACAGACCAGCTGTGGACTCTCTACCTACTGCTGCTGCTCTCTCTGTTCAGTTCAGTTCAATTCAATTCCATTCCATTGAATAAAGTGTTTTTGGGCATCGCTAAGGTACGCACTAAAATGTGTCTGTGGCACTGAGCAAGTCAGTAATCGTGTTTAGTTTCTTTGATCAGTGAGTTCCTAATTTGAATCATAATCTTACCATTTTTACTATTGACTATACTTACTTACTTACTTACTTACTTACTGACTATTTGTTTTGGAAAGGCAGGTTTATCAGTGTAGAAGCTTTCAGCAACAAGGCCATTTAAAGTGCTTTATATATGACATCACTTTAGACAAATTTTCTTGCGTTTAAAAAACATTTAACATTTAAGAACTTTGGCTTCTTTTCTTAAAGAAAAATTTTTTTTGTAGAAAAAAACATGCTTCTATATATGTAAATAAAACAATCAAAAAGTAATGATATAGCAAATGAATGAAGCAAGTTGTTACTGGTAACAAATGAAAACTGAAAAATAACTGTTGATTCAAGAAACACAAGGAACATTTAGCATAAACGTAATGTAAAATAAATAAAGAAGGTTTCAGTTGTCTTGAAATATGCCTTGCTTTTTGACAAGCAATTATAGCTAACATTTTCACCAGGGAATCAATTATTCTCTGAAAAGAAACATAATGGTTGAATTTGGGGGGGGGGGTGTCATGTGTTTGAGTATTTATGTACGGGTTGTGACATAACTTCACCTACATGCAAGCAGCACAGAGAAGAGACGCAGTCTTGAAACATTAAGTTATTACTTTAGAAATATTTTGGGAAGACCATGGACTCCCTTATGCCTCAAATTCTCCTCTCTTACACCCCTACTCATCCTCCCTCCTGCCCCGACCTGTTAAACCCCCACCAGGGTACTGAGCCCTCCCACCAACTACCCCCCTCTGGAGCCATCAGCCCATCCATTTCCCCTGCTCCTTCACCCTCTCCTGCCCTCTCTCCTCCTGCTGTGCTCCCTCTGTCCAGGTGGGAGGTATGACTGTCACACACACACACACACACACACACACACACACACACACACACACACACACACACACACACACACACACACACACACACACACACACACACACACACACACACACACACACACACACACACACACACACATACACATACACACGTAGCCAACCAAACCTGTCAAACACAGCACTAAACCGCAGGACAACACAGAGGCTGCACTGGAAAATAAACTCTGTGGTCTTTGTTTCCTGTTTTATATCAAGACAACTGAAATAAGCCACATAAATAACATGCTGTTAAGTCGGTGCAACATGTTTACAACAATAAATCATTCATGTTGAGAAAAATATTGCACAATCACTTGTAGCCTCAGCCTTTATTTAGCGAATATTGCATTGTAGACTGTTAGGACCGGTTGACGATACCAACTACAGAAAACTCCAAACGGTCATTGGATGTTTGGTTAGTCTGTGAGCTTTGTAAACTCATTCTTTGATCAGATATTTCATATTTTAAATCTAAGTTTTTGTTAAAAAAAGACTAGGTATGTATATAGTTTGAGTTCTCATGCAGCAGCTATGTGGATATAGGGGAAAAGTTTGGCTTATTTTGTTTTGAAACATTATATAAAAAAAAAACATCCTCATATGCTTTAAAGTGAGGTATTTGTGAGAAATCAACTAAAAAGAAGACCGCTTGCTTAACAGCTCAAAGCAGGGATCAATTTCTATGAGCAGAAACATACAACTGTTTCAATTTGATTGGCTCATCTTCCTCTTCTCGGTTTTCAAAACAAATACTCTCAAAGCAAAAGTTGGCAAGATGAGGCAGGGCAAGTATTACAAAATATTTATGACAGGAAGCAACAGAGTTTATGGGAAAGATGGTGTAAATTTTTTACAAGAGTTGTGCTGCGATGTGAATAGATTTTGGTAATTTCTATTTCCTTCTCCTATTCTTATGTCACTTTATTATGTTGTCTTTGTAGTGTTGTAGCCTGTTAGGGAGGAAGAGGTTGCATTTTTTTTAGTTTGGATCCATTGGTTTATGACTTGGAAAATGCAATAACGTTAAAAGAGTTTGCCACAGAGTGCTGAATTGCATTTGACTTTTGGGTTGTTCTTTTTTTGAATAATGAGCTCCATATATCTGAGCGACTGTATTGTCTTTCTGTATGTCCGTTTGTTGGGCAAACCGTCAGTCTGTCAATGTACATAAGTGTTTCTTTGCTTTCTGCAGGACACTGGGGTGCAAACAACCCTGCAGGCTTCATATGAAAGCTGAGGACTCTGGTTACACAAGGCGGCAAGGAGAAAAGAGAGAGAAAAACAGATCGGGAGAAGAAGGAGGAGAGCATCTGCTTTCATCCTCAACCCAGCAGGGGAGAGCTTAGGCCTGTCACTCTGAGAGAGAGAGACAGCCGGCTGCTGCACACACACACACACACACACACACACACACACACACACACACACACACACACACACACACACACACACAAATTCACTCACTCTCGGACACACACTTTGAACCACAAATAGACGAAGACACACATCTGCACACTCATTCCTCACAAATTCTCAAACACACACACACACACACACACACACACACACACACACACACACACACACACACACACACACACACACACACACACACACACACACACACACACACACACACACACACACACACACACACACGGCGTATTTCACTAACTTTTACATTTACAGAGCATGATGGCTGAACATTACAAAAACATAACGGACTGATAAAGGACATGTGATCCCAGATCAGACTAGAGTTGGTTCATGAAGCCTCTAAGGTGTGTCCTTTTTGAATATTGGCTCAACCAAGCCATTTCTTCCAGTGATTCTCAAAAGGTAATTGCTTGTATTTTACGGGTTTCACAATTAAAATGTATTACAGTTCATGCTCATTATCAAGGTAATTAAATACATAAGGCGCAGAGACCTTTACCGAAAAATAAACACCCACACCCACGCTTGTTATTTTCTGGAGTCCCATTACAGCTCATAGGCATGGACGTGACTCTTGTTTTCACTATTACAAAGACATTATCCTATTGAGGGAATATAAAAATTCAGGAAAAAGCACATACTGCAAAGTAAATGTTCTAATGTGTCCAACAAGTTCTTTCCAACATGAAGGACTTTCAGCTTTTCTTCTCTCCTACAGGAAGAAAATCCAGATCCAATACCAGAGCCGTCACAGCTGTCCAGCTGGACAGACCATCTTTAGATCACACTAAAAGGCAAAGACAAGAACCACTTGGATGTTTTCGACTCCATCAGACAGAAAAAGGCATTGGCATGTCCACCATACATTTTTTATGAATCTTTGGTTCCAATTACTTAAAAATGATTTGCACTTGCTATCAATTCTGCAGTAAAACCTTATTAAATCTGACATACATTTCTATTACAACTTGGAAAAGTCATTCTTAAACTGGACGGGAAAGATTATTTTTGTAGGTTCTTAACTTCCAATGTTTTATGGAGTGAAACAGCCTTGAAACAGGAAAATAGAGTCATTACTCGTGTCAAATGTAATCATCTTCACTGCTGACTCCTGCAAAGAGGGATAATGAGTGCTAGTTGCTTCATTTTTGATGGATGGTAAGCCAAAAGGATCACAAACACTGAACAATATGTATACAGTATATAGTGCCACCTCATTGTATTTATTTACCTTGATTGTTATATTTTACTATTAAAATTTTATATTTTGTTATTTTATATTTGACTATTTAAATGTTATATTTCTGTTTGTGATTTAGCTGTCAAATTGAGAGCCGCTGGAAGTTGTTTTGTTGTTCTACAATAAGAAATTGTGATTTGGAAGGCATATTATATTAAAAAAAGAAATGCAGTCACAAAATGGTGGCATTCATGACAACGGTACATTTGAAATTAATCTCAAACTCTTTTCTCAAAGCTTTCTGGTGCGCTGTGTCTCTATTTTTCTCCTCTTTAAGTAAAACTGCAGTTTTTATTTTGGTAACCCTTTTCAAGTGAAGGCATCATTAAGGCCTCTTACACACTGGCTGCAGAATATGGCGCGTCCGTTTTTATTTTGGCCCCCATGTTAACAGGTTAGAGCTTACCCACTGCCTGTGGACACGCACGTCTCAGACGCGGCTCGCTAGAAATAGAACCGACGCCTATTTTTAACACGACATGCCAGCGTGTTGGAAGCGTTTCCAGACAAAATGGAATACAAAAAGATGTTTATACGGTATGTCATTTTGACACCAACACATTTAATAAATGACATTTTGATGTTTGAAAGTCTCTAGGTTTTGACATAAATGCAGATTTAAATGTAATTAAAAAAAAAAAATATTATCGATTTTCAAATATTGCACTTGTCAATACAGAACGAAATATTCTGTAGCCTATTTTGCCGTCAATACTGCCGACGTTGTCTTTGCTGTAATCAAATCAGTAGATATTTATGTTTAACATGAAGTATACTACTGCTTGAGTGCATTTTATCAATGGGAAACATACATGTGTACAGACAAGGCTGGCAGCAGCAGCAGCAGCGCCGCGCCAGACATGAGAAATCCACATAGCCGCCACGCAACTGACACACAACAGAAACGCCACGCTCACGCCACGCAGCCAGTGTGAAGCCGGCATAAGGCTCAAACATGAATTAAAGGCACTGTGCTCATAAACTTTATAACCATCAAGGTACAAATATGGACGGTCAAGTTTTAGGGTTGCAAATCTGACATATGTCCATTAGGAACACTGCAATATCGATTTTACTTAAAACATGAACTCCCTGTTTAACACCGAAGGACTTCCAGCATCCTTCCGACCTTCTGTTGTTCCCTTTACAAACAGTGTTCCAGCCAATATCAGCTTCGATCCAACTCTTACAGCCAATCACCGTGAGCTGAACTGGGAAGAAACAGAGGGCTAAGAAAGAAAATAAAAGACGTTCCCTGAAAACCCCTGAATCTCAGCCAAAAATGAGGACACCTCCTGGGTCAGGTTTCAGGCTGTAAAGCTGAAAACCCTACCGTGGCCTCTTCACAAAAGCAGTAACCCTAGAATCTCTGCTGCCATGGATCTGTCTGTTATCTGTTCCTCTATTGTTAGAGCAGCAAGAGGGAGTCACTTTTACACAACCTTCCTCCATTAATCTTTCTGTAGCTCTAAATTATCTGGACTGTGAAAACCCTCAGTACAGCTGCTCTATGACTCCCGCTGAACCTCTAACCCTGTGCCTCTGGTACGATGCCACAGTAAATACTCACCCCATGTCTGATGATTTAGGATTTGGACTTAGATGGGGCAAGACTGTCTCCCTGGAGATCTATTTTTAAGTCTCTCACCCAATTCTTTATTCTTATCGTCATATCTCATCACCTCCTACGCCTCTTTCCTGTGTGTTTATCTCAGTGCAACTCTCGGTCTACCTGCGTGTGTGTGTGTGTGTGTGTGTGTGTGTCTCACATTCAAATATGTACAATATGTGATTTACATAATCACCTACTTAACGGAAAAATTAAAGAAGCACAACATTGAAAATGAGTCTATCCAGAAAGTACTGTATAAAACACCCACATCTTCCAGTTAAAAAAAGGTTTCAGGATGTCTACGGATCTTTAATTGCAAAGATGTTCAAAACAAATGAAATACGGGACGACCTCTAGCTCACCCAGTAAGAGCGTGCGCCCCATGTAGGCTGAGTCCTCTGCAGCGGCCCGGGATTGAGTCCGACCTGCGGCCCTTTGCTGTGTGGCATCCCCCATCTCTCCCCCACCTTTCCTGTCTATTCACTGTCACTTTCAAATAAAGGGAAAAGCCCCAAAAAATAATCTTTAAAAAAAAAGAAAAAAAAGTTATATACTTTGTAAACTATAGAAACTTGCGTACCGAACATGAAAATATGCCAGTGTGTGTGTGTGTGTGTGTGGGTGGGGGGGTGTGTCTGTGTCTGTGTGCATGTGCGTGTGTGGTGATGTTTTATTGCTGTGAGGCACGGGGGTGGGGGGGGGGGTGGGGGGGTGCAGTTTATTAAGCTGCTGTTAGAGCCATGGGTCGAATTTCACCTGCAATTAACGTCACAAAACCTGGACACACAAAAACACACAGCTGCTGACGTTTACTCATCCTGCTTGTGTGGGATGCCAAGTCAACATGACAGTAGCTTCTGTCACAGTCTCTCTCTCACTAAATGATCTACACTTATTCGAGCCCCCCTGCAGAGCACACAGACACAAATCTCAAGAGATGACATTACAATTATGCCAGGGTGGGTGTGTTGAGGCAGCAGTAGTTAAGGGGGTGGGGGAGATGTAGTGGTAGTCAGGAGGTTTTGGTGATGAAACCCAATGCGCCCTCTCCTCTGCCCTATTAGCTCCCATTTTAGCTCTTTACCACTCCAGCTGTGTTTATTAAAACCTTACAGAGCAGGCTATGGTATTTATCAGCTCCCTGAATCACTGCTGTAAAGTCTCTCTCTCTCTCTCTCAAACACAGCAAAGGGACAGCGCCCTCTACATCACAGCAAAGTGCACTAGTGAGCCTTTATAAGTTTCAGTGCAAATACGCACAGGGCTGACCATTAGTGGCAAAATCAAATGTTGTACATGAAGGTAAGTAAGAGGTGTAACAAATAACTGCCCAGCAAGACAAACTCATGTTCCCAATTGCAAACAAGACCATGAACTCTCCACAGCTGACATATACTTTTTCGGAGTCTTTTTGTTTTGAGCAAAAATGCCTAAATTCTCTAGATCCAGCTTCTCCAATGACAATATTTGCTGTTTTCCTTGGTGTTCTACAATTATAACCTAAATACTTGGGTTTTGGACTGCTGGTTTGACAAAATAAGACGTGTGAAGACGTCATGATGGAGTCCAGGAAACTGACATTTTGTGTGCCCAGTGATTAATCCATTAATCCGGAAGATAATCAACAGCTAAATCAATAATGAAACTAACCGTTAGATGGAGCCCTAATTGGAACTGTGCAGTCTTATATCACCTTGGCTGTGTGGCCACTAAGTAGTAAGTAAAATGGACTGAGTTGAATATAACTTGGATAAATTTGTAGAATACCACAATGAACCTCTGATAAATTATTTCCTTTTCTGTTTTAACTAGCAAAGAACAATGTACAAAACATGGAAGCTGTCAGGCTCAAACACCCCCCAAAAACACATCTTACAGTATGTCTGATCTCCACAGCAAAATATCCAGTATCCATTGAGTCTAACGCCCTGTCAAAATGTCTTTTAGAAACATAATGAGGCTCTTTCGCATGCTAAGTCACACTGGATAAGCGCCTCAGCAGAAAGTTCAAAATGTAGACGTACATGTCTAGTTTACTGTACCAAGTCCCGGAGCCTGCCCCGCTGTCACCTCCCAGGCCAAAAACATGTGATGAATGGCCCAGAACTCTCATCAATCATCTGTGATTGGCCCTGATCTGTGCTGTGATTGGCTAATTAGCCTCATCTGTAACCATTACTGCACAGAGAGGCAGCTGCGGCAGAAAAAAAAAGGATAAGAAAAATAAAGGAGGTGAAAAATTACACCATCAGGGCTGTCCTGTCACCTCGCTGCCTCCCCACAATGCCAGGAATCAGACAGCTAACGCCACACAGGGGCAACCACACACACACACACACACACACACACACACACACACACAAACGAAAGACTGCAAGGAACCACCTTCCAAATCCCAGAATTTCACAGGTAATTATATTTTGAAAATAAATATGCCATATAAATAAGACAAGAGCAGGGAGGAGGGGTTGTCAGGACTGTGTGTCAGCAGGTCAGCCACATCTCATCTGGCAACAGTTTATGGTCCGCTACAGCAGCAAGAACAGCAACGCCAGCTCCAGTCAGGGGAAATATAAGAGCTGGTTATTAGATGTCAGCGGGAAATATCTTGTAACTGGGTGGTAACTGCTCACCAAACGAGAGCCGGACTAGAGGGAGCGACTGTTTGGTGGAGCACTGGTCTAGTGACGCAGCTTTTCAGGAGTACAAAAGACCAAAAAGTAAAAGGTTAAGAGGCGGGAGGAACATGAAGAATAAAAAACACAAGGCGGGAGAGGAAACAGACAAAAAGACAGAGAGAAAGTGAGGCAGGATGGAGCCCGAGGGGAGAGAGAGGGCCAAAACCACCAGGCCGACTTCTGCTCCCTCCCAGCCAGCCCTCAGCCTTCTCTGCACAGGAAATGGCTCTCTGCAGCCAGAAGGGGAGGAGGTAGGCAAGGGGCTCCAAACAGCTGTACCCACCACGGGCCAACTCAGGGTGGGGGCACAGGCTGAGAGGAGAGGAAGGAGTAGGGAGGAGGGCAGTCCTTGGTAAAGATGGATGACTCTTACATCTTTATCTGCTCTGATAGAGTCTTTAGTGAGGGATTGCTGTGGGTTTCCTTTTCTTAAAAATGTGTTCTGTATCGCCAAATCCCAGCAAACCGCACTCCAAAAAATAGACGCAGCCAAATGTTTCAAACGGCATCACCAAACTGTAAAGGTCCAACGCTTAACCCCTTTGAGGAAAATGAAATCAGGAGGTTTTAAATTATTTCATCTGCCGATTTTAAACTAAAGCATTCAGCTCCCGGCATCTATTCCATAATACCATAATAATAAAAGGACTCCATTGAGAGTAGCTGGGCAGTTCCAGGTCTGTCTGCCGGCCTGGGACAGACACCCGATACCCAGCTGAGACGATGCCCAGCCAGCCGCACGCCTTCAGACGTCGTTAGAGCAGACACACAGCACGCCCCTCCTGCCACCCGCAATCCATCCACAGCCAATTACAAGCAATTTCCCTGTCCTGGGTGGGGTGAGGAGAGGGAGAGCGAGAGAGAGAGGGAGGAAAAGCAGTTGTCAGCCTAAAGCAGACACACATGGTTCTGTTTACAAATTGCCAGTTGTTTGGCTTTGCCATGGCAATACAGTGCTAACGCTGGCTGGACGGATATTTCAAAGTGAGATGTAGAGAGGGGGTCGTGGTGACAGTCGCGGCCTTTGATGGTCTGCAGGGCGGGGTGAACTTTCAGCTGGAGAGATGGTTCATTTATGCATAATGTACAAACGTCACACAAACAGGCATCTGTTTCATCCACCCTTCATCATCATGCCTTCATCCACCCCCCCTTCCTCCTCCTCCTCCACATCAGTTCCCTTAAGCACCTTGGGCTTCTGTTTGGCTTCCCGAGATCCGCATTACAGAAACTAGAGACACACAACGAGGAGGTGCCTGATTCACCAGAACTGGAATGTCGGCCGTCCCCACAGGAAACCTGGGGCGTCTCAAGCCAGGGTGCCCTGGACAGGCGAGTGCACACACACACATAAATCCAGCAGCACAGGGTTGCACGTACAACACATAAGTACACTTACTGGTCAGTTAGACTAACATAACAAAATGCTGAATGTGACCCAACAAGAATTATGCTTGTACAAGAAGAAAACCCAGTCATCTTGTTTAACATAGTAGCTAAGTGGGCAGAGCCGAAGGTTCTGGATATTGGTTTGCCTCACCTTAAAAGTTTTTGATGACCTCAACCTCAATATTTCTCAAACTAGTTTACTATACTAGATAGATAGATAGATAGATAGATAGATAGATAGATAGATAGATAGATAGATAGATAGATAGATAGATAGATAGATAGATAGATAGATAGATAGATAGATAGATAGATAGATAGATAGATAGATAGATAGATGGGAAATTACGGAGTTGCAGTAGCAAAATATCAAGACACACAACATACATACAGAATATACATTAAATAACAGGATACAATATACATGAAATACTAATAGAATAGACTACAAGAATCAATATTTAAAATATATACAAGTTGAGAATAAAAATGTACAGCTGTTTCACTAGTATTGATAAAGATGTAGATAAACCTATTGTGCAAGGTGCATTTAGTGCAGTTGTGATGTCTATGAGTCTTATCTCACACTAAGTGATGAAGTGTACAGTTGGGATGAAGAAGAAGCAGCCAGAGGTACAGGTCAGAGGTACAGTTTACACAATTTTGAGCAATTGCGTTGTGATCAGGAAGCTCAGTCTAGTGATTTGTACGTAGCTTTTATTGTCCACTGTTTCCAATTATTTGCACTCATAATTCATCAAGGAGAGTTTAATGGCAATCAAACAAAAGATGTGCTCACATCCGAGCGTGAAGCAGAACTTTGCCTCACTTTATTCCTGCCAAAGTAACTGCTGGACTGTTTGAGCAGTCCAAGTTTATTAACCACAAACAGCCAAACAGTGACTGTACAGACGTTAGCTGTAGCTAACTAGCAACGCACTGTCCACGTCTCGAGAGAGTCTGTGTAAAAGCTCAGACTGACCTCACAACTTAAAACTCCAGTTATCTTTTATTTTCCTCCAGTTTTTTCCACCTTCATCCTCGTTTCTCTACGTTCATAAAGCAGTCATGCAGGAACATTATCAACTCACGAGGGCATGTCTTTACTGGGAATCAGAGTCTAGTCATGCCCGCTTGGGTTAAGTTTGTATGCAATTGTGCTGCCTATAAAATTCTAATTTTTTTTATAGAAGTGGTGCTGTGTCTGAGAAAACTTTAATGGGCTTTTACTTCCAAGATCATCAAGATAATCACAATACATTATTATAAATACCATCCATTATTTTGATGTGAATCCATTCGTGTGACAGAGAAATACCATCGCACTAACAGTTTCTTATTCAAAAACAACAAACCTTTGGTGATTCCATTTTACCAAACCCAATTCAAGTCTGTCATCCTACTACAGGAGGCAAATATTATTCAGTGTGGTTACAATCGGATATGACTGATCTGAAGTCTTCCCGTATCAGGCGGCGACTGCTTTACTGACGCCATATACGCCTCCGCGAACAGCCTTAACAGCGTGAGCCACCGCTTCACTACCATCCTGCTCTGACGCAGTGACCCCACACTGCGATCTGCAGTTAAACTGAGGTTCCCCACCGTAACCTTCTCACCCCCACTCCCATCTCAAAGAGCGCCCCCCGCCACCTCCGCCACCATCACCTCCTAATAATAACACGGTCCGCAGTGAGGGGTCTGCTGTCAGACATGGCAACCCATCGAGTCTTTCATCTCAACAGCCACACACACGTGTTCCAACCTTAACCTATCACACACACATAGGAATGTGCACACACACACACACACACAGTCATGCACGGGGGGGAAAAACACACACATTCAGACACACTGAGGTCCGTCTGCTCCTGGACGTGGCGATCCCACTGTTCGTTTCATCTCCCCACTCCTTTCTTTGCTTGCTGCTGGCACCATTACGTTAACACAAACACCATATTTCTGTCATCGTCCCCAGGACGCAGTGTTCCCTTAATATCTCTCTTTCTTCTGCGGGCGCTCGGGGAATGGCGATGGGGGCCTGGAGGGATCTGGGACATGGGTGAGTTGTGGGAAACCAGAGCGCAGTCTGTGGCCTCACAGCATGAAGCCCTCTCTCGCTCCTCCTGCTCCCCCGTTCTTTCTCTATCTCTGTTTCTCTTTTGGCAGAGAATCATAGGAGGCTTCATGCAGATCGCATATTGCGGCCTCAAATGATCTGGGAAAACATGCCCTGTTAATGCTATGTGCACATCTGAACCCTGTTCAACTCTGAGGCGGTGCACACACAGTTTGTGTCCATTTCTCTGGGCTTGTGTGTGGTTATGGTTGTGTGTGTGTTTTACCTCCACATAGTCTTTGGCATGGCCCCAGTCCCTCTTGGAGTCCAGGTTGCCCAGGCTGAAGCTCTCCAGTTGACCGAGGTGAATCTTTGCCACAGAACGGCTGATCTTACGCGTCACAAAGTTTGAACCTAAAACACATACATTAAAAATGCTTTGTTGGCCTCTTCTGAATTCAATCACAGTTTACATTAGATATAAATATTACAGAGGTTTAGCTCGGTCCAACACATACAAACACAGATAGTCAGAAACCGAGACACAAAGAGAAGATAAGTGAAATCCAGGCCTCCTCATGGAAGAATTTAGAGAGCTTTACCAAACGTCTACATCGCACACACACACACACACACACACACACACACACACACACACACAGAGAGAGAGAGAGAGAGAGAGAGAGAGAGAGAGAGAGAGAGAGAAAGAGAGAGAGCCTTCCAAACCTCCACTACTGCTCCAACTCCTCTATAGCCAAAGCAAAAATCCACCCTGAGTCAAATCAATTCGTTACCACCTCACATTACAGCCACTAGATCATTTTAGATTCCTTCTCTCTCATTTTCCTTTCTAATTCCCTGTTTCAGTGTCAAATCTGGGCTGGATGCCAAGACAAATCTCAGAGCATCTGTCTGTCTACACCAAAAAAAGCTACAGGGAAGTGCCACAAAAGAAAATGACAACCAAACAGGACCACCCTAGCTCTGCCGGCACAGCGTCCAGTCCAGAATCACCGCATAGCCAGCCGATTCATCTGCCAGATCGCCCAGTGGTGCTCCTCATTCCGAGCAGTCACACGTGGCGATATTATCTGAAGGAAATGAGCTCCTAATGACTATTTCTGTGCCACTAAAAGGGTTAGAGAAGGTTTTGGGTGCTTTTGGCGGGACACTGATGGCCGGTGTCATGTTCTCTGTTCCTGCTGCGGGGGGAAAGATGCCGCAGAGAGCCTGCGAATAAATGCACCAGTCCTCCAACCCAAACACAGCATTATACCGATGGAAATCAACACTAAATATTGGTGTCTAATATTGCCACCATCTTAGTTGAAACAGCTTATTAGAGTTTAACTCTGGCTCGGCTCTTCTGTCTCATTTTCAAAAGCTAAAATGGCAGATATGTGGGGATATGTGAAAGTCTAATTTCAAAGGAAAGCTTGAAGCTCGCATCAAAGAGTCGGCTATTTTTAGCCCACACAACATCTCTGCTGTACATAAATCTCCCACAACCTTGCGTGAACCTTTTCGAGACTTCTTAAGCGCTCCTCAATGCTGTTTTTTAAACTCATCCTGTCTGACATGAATGTTGCCTTTTAGCTTTGTGCCCATCCAGTCCATAATACCGCGGCTCTGTCACGACACTGTATCACTGTTGCCCTGACATGGAGCAGAGCCTCCATTTAGACACAGGAAAATCCCATGAACCCAATCATGCGAATGCACCAAATTTGTAGTAATTATTTCATAGGAAAGCGACAGCCCTGGGCAGGCTGAGTAAAAACAGACCAGAGAAGGCTAGACACGCTTATTTGAGAAAATACAGCATGTTGTGTGTTGGTAGCAGCATGGCCCCCGAGTCAACGCTGCTCTGTCGCCATGTTGAGCTGGAGTTTAATAAGGTTTAAATGAGGCTCGAGGCAGTCTTTGGACTTTCTCTGGATTAAAAATGTAAACATAAATCTATGAAGTCTGAACTCCGAATCCATCTATTATTCAGAATTCTGTGAATCAATATTATTGACAAGTTTCTTAGGAAATAGCATGTGCCTACAGAGTGTAGATGAATTGTGGATGGATGGAAACCCCCTCCGATGTCAGTCCTGTCTTTGCATGATTGTCTCATCTGGCCCCAGGGACGTTCTCCAAATTGGCACGTCATCTGTTCTGGCAGGTACCACTGCTCCCCCTAACTACAGTCAAATGTTAAGCAACAATTATTCATCTGCCACTGACACATGCATGATTGTCAGCTTTGCTCTCATCCATATCAGCAGGCACATCACAGGGTGAGGGATATTTACCATGCAGCTACACACACATGAACACACAACACGTCATCTATCTGGTGCTCAAACGATTAAGCAATTAGTCAATGGACAGAAACTCAATCGACATCTATTTCAAAAGGGGAACTCCACAGATTTTACATCAGTTAAATAGTCATGGGGAATGAATACTGCTCAGCCAGAAACAGCTGTACTATGTTTTCTGTGGCTCAGGAGGAACTTTCTAAAGTCTGAGAAAGCCACCCCTTGTGATGTCACCGGGGTTACATTATCTTAGCTCAGGCTTTTTAATGCAGAGCCAGTTTTAAAGACATGGGGTTTTTAAACCACGCAAGGAGGGTCTTATGAAAAGATGCTACGCAGTCGCATTATAGGAGGTGAAGAATACAGTGTTTTGGGATATTTACCCATGTTAGGGACTAAAAGTCAAGATATCTTTGCAGCTTCGATTTTCACTGTTTGAGTCTGGTTTCTCTCTTAAATGTCAGTATTTGCTGCTTTAAACAATGCTACATGAGTAACTTCTATTTAAAGCCTTCTTTTTTTGTACTGGGTCTTTGCACTTGCATTGTGTCCATGACTTCAGCACACAATTCACTTTTTGCTATAAACTATTTTTGCTCTTTTGTTTTTCATTTGTTTCTCTATTTTATGTCGTAAATTAAAAACTAATAATACAAGCATGCAATTTTATAACGTCACCCTGGGTTCAGGAAACCTGTGATGGACAGTTATTTTTTTACATTTCTGGATTAAAAGATGAATCAATAGGTTACACAATAATAACATTTTCATTAGTTGTAGCTCTATAGCATATATTGTATATTAGGACCCAGTGGGGTGAGGCAATGTAACAAGAGCCCAGATTGGTAACTACAGTAAATTGGAAGGCAGATGTTTGATTTGATCCAACATCCAAGGGAAACTAAGGCTTTCAGGTTAAACACAGGTTGTCAAAACTCTGCAGAGCCACATTGGCTCTTAAAAAGGTGGCAGAGGGATACAGTGTAGCACAGTACACCCAATCAGTAATAAAGTCCATTATTTCCCCCAAAGCACACCTGTAGTCTCCCTGTAAAGCTCACACCTCTGTTTGGAATGGCTCTGCTCCCTGCCTGCTCTAATTGGTGCGGTGTGGACCAGAGCGTTGGGCCTAATGGACCGGCATGCCTGGCTGCGGACAAAGCCTGCTCTGTTACTGGCCCGGGTGTTAATGTGTTTCCTTTACTGGCAGCGGCACCGCAGGACAGCCAGGAGGAGGGGGTGGAGGGGAGCCGGAGGGGGCGAACAGGAGGTTTCAAGCCCAAACGGGGCAGCGTTGGCCGTTTAACCTTGCCCGCGGCCCGGCGGAAAGTCTAATAAAACCATGGGCCGTGAAAACTGAGCAGACAGCAAAACTCATGCCAGAAATGGACACTCAATCTCTTTCTCTCGCTTTCATTCTCACCTAACCGTTTCTTTTCTCTTTTTTCCATCATTTCTTTTTATTTTTTGGCAAGAGAAGCAACAGGAAAAACGTAAGACACGGGCTTCGTTGGCACAGCTGTGCTGAAGCATGGGGATAAAAAAGGAGGAGGAGGAGTGTGAGGAGAAATGTGCGGAGATGTCTCCCATCCAGAGCCAGGCCATGTGGGCCCAGACAGGATGGGGACGGGAGCTGTCAGCTGGGGGCTCTGGTGTGGGGGAGTCAGGGAGGGGACTGTGTGTTTGAGGGGATTTTGGCTTGACTGGCCTTAGTTACTCAACAGATTCTGTTGTTAGAACCATGTTGCTAAAGAAAGGTGACTTATGAAGTCTGTATTCAAACTGTGTGACGGCCCAGCCCTTACTGTACACACTCAGACCTCAAGATGTCTGACTCACACTCATCCATATTCCGTCTGTGAGTGTATTTATGTGCAGTTACTAATTGAGATTCAACCGCAGTGTAATTTTTTCAAATCACTCTTCTGTAACATTTATTTTGAAGACTTAATATGTGGTCGTGGCGCAGCCGAATGGCACACCAGCTCTGGAAAAATGGAGAAATTCAAGGTTTAAATCATGTCAAAGATTTATCAAGTTGATCTTTAATGTTACATTTGCACAGGTACAACTTCATTCACATCTACGTCCTTCCTAAGCCAAGTCTCCTGTTCCAACTTTAGACCTGGCATATGTTTTTCATCACCACGTAAATCTGCTCCAAGGTGATTTGCAGGATGTAACTTAGTTCTCCCTTTTCTTAATAAAAATGTGGAATGATTTGGTAACCCAGACTGCTTTAATGAGCCACATTCTAAAAATAGGACAGTGGGCCGCTTACTTAAAAAAAGTTGAACACAAAGACTCATTCCAAGTATTTTCCAGATATTTGACAATTGAGTCATTTCTGTCGTGAGCTTGTCTGAACTTGCCACGTTCTGAAGCAGGTAAAGAAAAAATAGCCAAGATGTAATTTTGATTGCCAATAGAAACCCGTGGTTACCTCGACACAGGGTTACACACCTGTATTGGAATTCAACCAGAACTGAAAATCTCATAATCCCACTCTGTCTTTTACCAATGGCCTAGGGGAGTGAAAGGCTTTGTGATAGATTGGCAACCATTTTGCAAAAAGAAAATGCAACCCTTACTTTGCATCTCCACCCCCATATGTTTACATTAAAATCAATGTGTACTCCTTTCATACCCATCTTGTTTATCTGCACTGAGTTATGAACAAAATACCTGACTTGCAGGAGCACTGAGTGATTCTGCAGGAGGGATCTTCCCCTGGCTGGGGATTGGCTAAATTCCACCCAGGCCAAAGACTTGTTAGTGTCTGCCATCACCGTTATTGCACAATTCACATTCTGACTGATCTCTGGAGCCTTGACGAAGGGAGACTATTTGCGTTACATCCAAAAGAGGTCATGCGCTCAGCTCCGCCAACACAGCATCTATTCACATCTGACAGACTGCTGCCCTCGCTCCGAGCTGACTCAACTGACAGGGAAGGTACAGACAGAAAGAAATGTGATGTGAGGAGGGTTGGAATGGAAAGGGGGGGGGGGGGGGGGGGGGGGGTGCGAAGACAAAGTAAGTCACTTCTTTTTTTCACTGGGTGTGATGCAAGAAAATGGATGGATGGCACAGGTTGTGCAAAGGTGTGGGGAAAGAAAGGGAGGGTGTGGAGAAAGAGACGGGAGTAGATCATACATGTTTTTCTTGAGCTCCAACGCTGACAGCAACACCTCCACATTGCAGAACCGAGAGCAATCAAGACAAAGTGTTTGTAGTATTGAAAACAAAGATGTAATTGTGTCTGGCAGCATCCCAGAGTTTGACTCAATCAAATAAGCGTATAGTGAAACATTTTGGGGTTCGACTGTCCTCTGAGCAACTGGCAAAGGTACTGGCAAAGGTTGAAAGAGTCAACGGGGAGCCCTCAACTCGCGGTACAATTAGCGCTGCTCAAAGTGCGCACTCAGTAAACAAGATTCTTGGATACCATGGTGATTTGGGACAACAAACACAGATTTGACGGCAGCAATGGGGATGAGTGAAGGTTGATACCTAAACGACCACGTGACAGGTCTAAAACCAAGGTAGGCTGAGGCGGAGGGAAGCACCTTTTTTGGCCACGTGACACAAGGTGGTGGAAGGCGTGGAGGGAGGTAGATAATCCTGTCGTCAGCTCTGCTCTGGAGCGTCAGATGCCGCTCTTCACCTGGCCACAGTTCAGCTAATGTTTAGACTGCTCTCACTGAGCCTTTTCTCATTCCCGACGAAACGAAAGACCGAAAAACAAAAAGTGCAGAGTTCCTTCTTACGAGATCATTTCAAATCCCCTCGACGCCCCCTGACCGAGTCATTCCTATTTGAAGATTTCCTTAGAAAATAACCTCTCCAATAAATGGAAAACATATCCTCTTACAAATCTATCATGCGATCTGACCTTTTGGGCTCAACCTCAACGAAAGCAGAAAAATGAATCCAAGGCATGTAGTGGCTCAGCGGCTGTATGTGTGAGTATTTGAACGGGCAGCATTGACTTTGGCAATGCTATTCTAACTTCCCCAATGCTAACTGGTCTTCTCTCCTAACATAACAGTATATTATTCTATACTGCCAAGCGTGAACCACAGAGCTCTTGGGGTGGAGAGATGGATGGGACTTCCCCAAATAAACCAGGGGATTAGCCTACAACTGGAGCTGGTCAGTAGCAGCAACAGTGGACACACACACACAAAACATATTACTGTGCTGATTTACTGCACAGCCTTAGATCAACACACTGCTAATAACTATAAATTAAACTTGGGTTTCGTCTTTTACTGTCAAAATTAGATTTTTGGGGACTTTGAGGTCCTGTATGTTTGTTGAATATGACGATCAAATAAATATATGAACCGGTTATTTGCACAGGTTTCAGTGCTGATCATTCGTGCCAAGAGAGTGTGGAGTACTGCACTGCATATGCATATGTCAAAGCAATATGGAGTCTATTTAGCATCCCTGCTAACGCTAATCCCCCTCTTCAGAGTCAGTGAGAGGGCTATTTGTTATGGCTAACAACTAAGCTAACCAGACAGGAGCTAGCTGCGGTGAGAACCGGCTGGCAGATGCAGGCTTCTGTTTGCTTTGCTTCACGCTGGATTTTCACCGGGATATTTTCCTCCCCGACTGTCCGATTCCGACCTTTCGCTGCAGGACAATGGAGATTGGCTGTTTATTGGTTGAACGGTCAGGTGTTTATGAGAACTATAAGAGAAACCAGAAGTGCATTCCTGCTGGGATTAAGTCATCCTGGGCTCTGTAAGAGACAGAGCTCCTTGTTGAATCCTACAGAGGGACAGTAAGTCTGAGGGGAAACTGGTGTTAAGCTTTACTTTTCCCTCTCCAGCCATTCCCAGCAGCCACCAGACCGTGCTATATGACCCATCACACCACGCCACACTGCACCATGGACATGATTGGTCACTGTTAAATTGTTAAATAGAAAAACTCCCTCATAAAGGCAAACATCGATTTGATTCTCAAACAGAGGCACACACGGCCACTGGCACCCTGGGACAATGACATCACAGCTTTTCCTGTGTGTGGGACGGAGGCGCGGGAGAGTGGTGATGTCAGCGCCAGTGACACTGACATCATGGATTTCCTGCCGCATTAGTGACCAATTATCCAGGAGTAGAAGTGGTGCGTAAAAGCACAGGAGGGGCAGGTAATAATAAGTAGCAATTCATCTCTCTCTACCACAAGTGCGTTCACACACGTAGGTACAAAAATACTGAACGGAGATGTTCAGGGTTTGGCTGAGGAGACATGAAAATGTGTCTGGTTCCAGTGATCTGCATTATGTTCCACTAGCTTCTTAACTTATGTCATTGTTTTTGGTGTTTTTTAAGCAATTTCACCAAAGTTACTTGGTAATCAAAGAGAGCAACCAGTAGTATGAATTTATTGATTTTAATGTTTTATAATTTAGTGTTATTGGTGTAGTTTTACCGTTAAGAAAATGTTAGTTTCTGTTGGTGCAAGTTTCATATTTAACTGGTTAAACATCATCATAACTGCTGAGTTCTATTTATTTATTCATTAACTTTGATTCAGTTGATTTTTTTCCCCCTAGAATGATCTATATCGTGTCCAATACCACACTGTACCTTATAAAGTATATCATCTGTACAATGATGTGGTATGCAATGATGTAATGTTTAGAAGGTATATATAAAATAAATCAATGTTAATCCATTTACTACAATACAGAGATGTTATATTTTGTACTACCAAAAAACGATGCAAGCCAAAATTGTCATTAACACGCTTTCAGTTTATGACTGAGAACACTATCAGCAACGTTAAATGTATTTATTTTTTGAGGTGTCACTGGAGTCACCATTTCAGTTTCCTGTTGAACAATCCCCCAATGCAGCATATAACTTTAAAACATAATTCCAACTCAAACTGTGCCATGGGGGTGTTTTGCAGCTCAAAGCCATCAACTCCTCCCCTCTAAAGCCCTCCTGTGGGTGCAGAGTGCATGGCCAAACGCCCCCTCAGTGCGGCAGCGGCAGGGTCACGACGAGCCCTGGGGGCCTGGGTAAACACTGGCCAATCCAGCCAACACAAGCGCCACACTGGGTTGTGCAATACAGCAGTGGGACATCTGGCCACATCACAGCACAGCGTTCCCGCTTTATGAGCAACAACAGCCGTAACTCTGAGAATAGCAGTGGCAGGAGCAAACCCAATGGCCTGCTGCAGAAATGCTGACTGTGGAAAAAGGAGGATGAAGACATGGAATGAGGCAAGAGAGAGGAATAAAGAGTAAAGGAGTGTGTGTAGAAAGAATGGAAAGATGGAAGTGATATATCAGTGGGCCGATATTATCGGTGGGCCGATATTAGGCATCGGTATCGGCATTTATAATGGCCGATAAACAAATATTTAAAAAATAAAATAAAAACGGACGAAACACCCTTCAACCATGTTCTGAGTGTTGGCGTTGCATAGTTTGTCCACCAGGGGACCCTCTACAATGCCTCTTTTTTTGTTATTGTGTTTTTGTTCAAAGGACTTTAAGTTTCATATCTTAAGTTTGTATTTTTATACATTTTATTTATCAGAACTTTAATATATTTTGATGTTCCTCTGTTCTGTTCTGACAATAAAATAAACAAGTTTATTTTTAAACTGCATTATCATATTATTTTAGTGAGGACTCATGAATACCTACAAATAACTAATGTTAAGGAAATCTGTTTATGTTTTGTTACGCGTTTCTGGATTTTTTTTTTTTAAATACATACATCGGCCGATATATCGGAATATCGGATTTTTAAATCACCAACTATTTGTATTAATATCGGCCTTAAAAATCCTTTATCGGTCTGGCTCTAAATGGAAGCGAAGTCAGAGAGGAAGCTGAGAAAGAGCCGACCAGGGATCAGAAGGCTGAGGACGTGTTATCTAGCGAGCAGAGAGCTTTGCCCTTATAAGCTCATTGTGTGTGTAATGAAAAGGACACACGCATCTCTGATTTCACAGTTTAACAGGGCCACTCAATCAGCATGTTTGTTATCACTAGAGCTGCAACTAATGATTATTTTCATATTTAATAACTAGCTGATTCTTATTTTGATACTGATTTATCGTAAAGTCTATACAACATCAGAAAACAGTGAAAAGTTTCGGTAACACTTTACTAGAAGGTATCTACATAAGAGTGACACATGAACCCTAACCATAACTCTAACCCTAGCTCTAACTTGTCATGACAAAAAACAAATGACACTTACTAAAGGAAGCATTATGTCATAAACATTTATGACTTGTTTATAATGTTTATGACGTTCATGACAGTGTCATGTCACTCTAGATACCTACATAAGAGTAAAAGTATAAGAGTAAAGTGTAACTAAAGTTTCTAAAGCTCGAGGTGACGTCTTCAAAATGTTTTTTTTTGTCTGAACAACTGTCAAGAACCCCAAAGATATTTAATTCACAAAGGCAACAAATCTTCAAATGTAAGCGGCTGGAAAAGAGAGAATGTGTGAAGGTTTTTGATAAAGGACCAATCAACCAAATATTATAACTGTCTAAGATTAAACTTTCTTCTTTAAACGTTATCTCCATCACTCCTCCTGTCATCCAACACGTTCTTTCTTCTGGCTTGTATGCATTACACATCATTCCTAGGTTGACTCGGTCAACTAATTCTACATTACATGACCTCGATGGCGACCGCCCCATCTTTGCTGAGCTGACTGTAAACTGCACCGGTTCCCACACCTATCTATCTGTGGTAACCCATTAGGGTTTATTGGCTGACCCCTGACCTTTGCTGGGGTCGTAGCCAGGGCCTTCATTAGGGGATAAATCATAAACACCTGAACGGCTGACCTGGGCGCAGCACTGGGGCTGCAGTCATGTGGTATTCATTTTGGGTCGCGGTGGCGTGTAAATCGGGTTAAACCAGCGCCTGTGACCCTCTGGGCTCAGAGCACATATTAAAAATGTGACCACAACCCACTCACTATGTGTCAGAATGTGTGTGGTGTTTATGAGAAACCTGGCCCCACCAGTGAATGAATATGACTTTATATAGAGCATGTAATTGAATACTTTTACACAAGCCAACAATGTTTTACCTTCTGTTTTACTGCTTTATTGTGGGTTCAGCCTGTTGCTAAGTAATGTCATTTTTTCACAACATAATTTTGACTTTACAAAAAACTGTCCTCTATGATGCAATATAATCATTCTTGTCTTCTCCTCTTCTACTCTATTACTATCAGGTGCTACAACAACCTCATTTTCTTTTTACCTCAGGACAAAAAACAATGAGTTTGTGTTGCCATAGAACAGCAGGATGCGTGTCGTGCTGCGAGCTCACCTCTCCTCGGGCTCTCGTGGTTAAAGAGGATCCCGTTGACGGAGAACATGTTGTAGGCCTCTCGAAAGTTCACCACGATCCAGTAGGCATAGAGCTTCGCAGCACCTGAGGAGAGAGGCGGAGAAAGACAGAAACAGAGGGAACGGGGTGACAGAAGCATATTAGTATCAGAAAAGTGAAGAGGTATCACTTCACACAAAACCCAACAGTCTCTTCAATCGTTCCTCTGTGGATTACAACAGTGCACAAGCAGACTTTTCACACTCACATGATGCATTTATTCACTCAAATAAAACTTTCATGTAGCTATTAGCACAGTTCAATCTTACAGAGTGACCATGAAAGCAAAGAGAGAAACACTGATCCTCTCTTCCCGAAGCTGCAGAAAGACCCTAAAAGAGAAAAGGATTCTGTGTTGTAACTACACTACATGTCGGGGTTGAACACAGCGGTACCGCAGATCAAATTTCAACGTCAGGAACGTGAACCACAGACTCCTGCTGATTGACCGAAAGCAGGCTTGTACAAAAAGTTCTCCCTCTTTACCTCTGACCATCTTCCTCCTCCCTTCTCCTGTGATGAGGGGAATACCAGAGCAAGCAAAAGGGAGGCGCCCGTTGATTAAGCCATAGGTCAGGATGTACACTGGAGGTGAAGGGAGGTTGCCATGGCAACCCTTGCCTCCCCTTTCCAAAGTCTAATTAATAGAGGAGCAGCCCTCCTCGTGATGGTATGCGCCTCCCATGCAGCCTCAGATTGAGTGCTGACAGATGGGGAAAGTGTCAGTGAGGAGAGCATTTAGACAACAGAGAACATGAAACCTGATCGCTCACACACGTGTATAGCCTGCCTGTGTGTTGAAAGTGAGTGCTGTGGATATAAAGGTGTCTTTGTTAAAGTGAGAGCCACTCTAGTCTTCAGTCAGACGTTTTGGCCTCGGGGTGTGTGGAGAGCTCAAACGCTGCCTGAGCACTGAAGCCCCCCTCTATTCACTGAATATATACGCATGCACACACACACACACACACACACACACACACACACACACACACACACACACACACACACACACACACACACACACACACACACACACACACACACACACACACACACACACACACACACACACACACAGCAAATGCTGCAGAGGTATCAAGTAAACTGTGTTTGTATGCCCTTACATGGCCATACGCAATAGTTTGATGAATAGTGCGAGGTAGAAAATGTTAATCAGTGTATGTGTTTCCACATGGATCTACAGTGCATTATGTATGGGTGAGCGAGTATTACCGTAAGGTGAGCGAGGGTAGAAGGGTGTGGTTTCCTTCTGAGGGATCTCCTGAACTTTGCCGTACAGCTCACTGGTGGAGGCCTGGTAGAATTTTACGCTGTTGGTCAAACCGCATGTCTTTATGGCGTCCAAGAGACGAAGCGTACCTACGCCGTCCACGTTAGCGGTGTACTCGGCCAAATCGAAGGAGATCTGAGAAAGAAAAAGAGATGATTAAGTGATTGGATAGTGACAGGAACATTACCTCTACTTATTAGTTAGACTTAGACATAGATTTGGACCGTCTTAAAAATAAGGCAAGGCAAGGCAGCTTTATTTGTAGAGCACTTTTCAGCAACAGGGAAATTCAAAGTGCTTTACGTGAAGACAATTAAAATACAAGAATAAACGTTACAGTGCAGTATAAGAAATTAAACATTAAAGAGCAGTTAAAAACAGTTATATAAAAGCAGATAAAATAAGCAACGTAAGTATAAGAAATGGATAGTTATTTAAGGAAAGGCAACATCAAAAAGAAAGGTCTTCAGCCTTGATTTAAAAGAACCGAGAGTTGCAGCGGACCTGCAATTTTCTGGAAGTTGGTTCCAAATATGTGGAGCATAGAAACTAAATGCTGCTTCTCCCTGTTTAGTTCTGACCCTGGGGACAGAAAGCAGACCTGTCCCAGACCACCTGAGAGGTCTGGGGGGTTCGTAGTTTACTAGCAGGTCAGAAATGTATTTTGGACCTAAACCGTTGAATGATTTATAAACTAGCAAAAGTATTTTTGAAATCAACTCTCTGAGGCACAGGACTTAAGGCTTGACTTTGACTCAACTTAAGCAAAAACATTCAAGCCTTGACCTAGTGAAATCACGGAACAAGAAATAATAAATAATACTGCGACAGTCAGGCCTTCCACTGCCACACAGTTAGCATAGTTACTTATTAGGCCTGTACACAGAATGTACCTGGTCTAGTTAAATGCTGTCTTATTTTGTTTATAATGTTTATGACATGTTCATGACAGTGTCATGTCACTCTTATGTAGATACCTTCAAGTAAATTGTTACAGAGTATTGCTTGCTCCAAAACATTTAGAAACAGCTCTGCTTTGAACTATGTTACAATTTGTTTTGATGTATTTTAATGGCAAAATGTATCGCTAGTTCCACAGAAATTATATCCAACACATCACAATTGTGCTTCCATTGCCTAAAAGTTTGCTAAAATCCTTTAAATCAGGTTTGCTGCATTTGCACTTGAAAGCTGTCAATTATCAGGTCAGCCATATTTAAATTAAGAGGAGCTGGTATTGTCATGTCAGACTATCAGGGTCCAGTATTGTGACTGTTTTGCCTGTGAGGTCTCAAGTTTTGAAATTCATTTAAGAGATACCCTTTTAAATCACCAACACGTAAATAATGAAGGGTATTGCCAAAGTATGCCTGAAAACAGAATGATGCAAAGTGAGGAACTTGACAGATGTCACAAGGTCACTGCACATTACACACACAGTCTGCCATAAAAGAAGACGGGGGCGACAATGATGCGGAACGTAATTGGAGAATGTGTTGTTTCTGGAGTCTTTCAGAGCCAATCAGAAAGCTCATGCCTCAAACTAAATACTCCAACTCCCAGAATGCCTGTTTCCACTGCTAAGATGGGAGGGAACTTAATGAACACTTGGGGGGAACTTAAGTTTAAATTAGAAATGGATGTGCCGTGCACGACTGTGCGACACTGTGCACTTGGACTGTGTGTGCTTGTTTGAGTGCCAGGTTGGCCTCAGGCTCCAAATCAGGCGTGACGGTTAAAAGCCGTGCTGGTTAGTGGTCATCACACCTGGAGCGAACGGCATGAGCCCCGTCTGTACGGAGGAAACTCTTTGGCCCTTTAGTGCTTCCACACCGGCGCTGTACATACAGCCAGATAAAGACCCCTTATTTAAAGCTGGGACCGAAGAACACTGGGCCTCTATTCCACTCAAAGTCCATACACACACATGCACTGACACACAAACACACACACAGTGAGCAGGTTTGATCAGGTTCAATTACACTCCACAGCTCGGTGTAATTACCTGTGACGCTCCACTCATGCTTTTACTTTGCATTCTGACATTTTCATTTACATCATTTACAAGAGAAAGTCAGGGGACACATATACTGTACGTCGTTTATATGACATTTTCTACATGACACAAGAGGTGCCCACAGTAATGGCAATACCTGTGCAATAAAGTCCACTCCGAAATCCCAACAAACTGAATAGTGTACTTAAAGTTGACCAGTTGAATGAATGCACAAAAGGTATACAATTATTTACTGAGGAGATGTTTGATGCGCATCAAGATGTCAGAGGGACCTAACTGTGGACCAAACGGCCTTTCCAACAACAGGCATGTAATTCCAGCTCTCTCAGGTCCACCTTCAGCTCTTCCTCCTCCCCTCCTCCACCTCTTCCATCCATACACATTTATCCTCCTTCTTTGTCACTGCTCACTCTCCCTGGACCTCATAAACCTTATTTTATGCTACTACAGCACCTTCTTCACCGACACCCCCTCTCTGTCCTGCTGTCTGTGTGGGAGTCCCTCCACTCCTCTTGTTATTCCAACACCAAAAAAGGCCTGCGACACACACACACACACACACACACACACACACACACACACACACTCTCTCTCTCTCTGGGTATCAAAACCAGCTGAGAGGGGCAGGGTCCAGGATGCCTTGACAACTTAAATCAAACAAATTGCCTTAATGCCTCCATTCTCTGTCATTATGTAAGGCAGGGCCTGAGCGCTGACGGTTTAAAGGCCAGGCGTTTGTGTACAACGCTGCGTGTGTGTGTGTGTGTGTGTGTGTGTGTGTGTGTGTGTGTGTGTGTGTGTGTGTGGACTGCTGGGCCCCTCGGTCGACCTAGCAGATATTGTTCTGTTCTGGGAAGTCAGCCAGGCTCTGTCAGCATTGGGGGTCTGCCGCCGACATGGAGGAAAAAAAAGCGATCTGTTTAAAAGGTTCTAAATGTACAGGATATACGTGCTGCATTTAGTGGTTTCATTTCTTTCCTGCTCACACAGGGCCTGTTGAAATGCATGCTTAAAACTGGGGAATGTGCCTCTGTGCGTGTGCGTGTATGCGTGCGTGTATGCGTGCGTGTTTGTGTGCATGTGTGAGTGTGTGCGTGTGTGAATGTGTGCGTATCACATACAGTAGAGTGTTGGTGTGCGTCTTGACAGATGTATAAATATAAGCTACATGTATTCAGCCGTGGCCTCCCTCTGCATACCTGCATGGCCTTCCATACAGGATAATATGAAGGCATTAAACTTTATATATACACAGCGGTGGAAGAATGAAGAGCTCTATTGTGCGTTCAGAAAAGTCAATCACTCAAGAGCATAGAAGCAAAATTTCTAAAGTGATCTGAAAAGAGGAGATCCACTGATATTCAACGCATATAAGATTATGGTTTGTCCAAAAAATAGAATTGATTAATTGAGTAAAGAAAACATTCTGGTGAGAGCTTCATAGTATTATAATCATCTTTATATTATTACAGCATTAGCTTGTTTTTCTCGGTTTGATATCATTATAAAAAATAGATGATGAAAACCAGTTTGACAATTATGTGTTTAACACCCATTGTTATGTGTTCATGGCCCAAATTGACATCCGCTCATATATCAGAGATTAATCTGATGATAATCCTTAATATGCCACTAACCTGGAGCTGTTACAGGTATATATTTGTGCAAATGTGTATCCAAATGTATTTTTTGTTATTCTCAGTTTTATTAATGCTCTTTTGAGAAAGTACAAGATTACACATGACACATGACATCCAAAAAAAGGGGGTTTCAAAATGTGTAATTCTGAATAAAAAAAGAAATTACACATTGTTGAATTGCTAATTAGTATTAGTTATGCATTTAAATAATAAATAACATTCACATCAGAGAAATGCGTATCTTTGAGCTATCCTCTCCACCACTGTAAATTGTGATGTTTGTGGTGCATGGGATCATAAAATCTAGGTAAAAATATGTAATCGGATTTACTCTACTGTAAATTACCAATTTTCACCCATATTCTTCTTAAAATCCAAATTATTTCCTAGTTGTCTTATGTTCAAAGTAAACAAAAAAGTTTTTTTCTTATTATAACCCAAAACAATGAGCCTAACACAACACCAACCTGCTCCCCTCCCAACCCCTCCTCCACGTAGATGCTAGTGGCCAAGGAGGACACGGAGGATTAAAAAAACATGATGGACTCTTCAGAAGAGGTAATTATCTTCACTTGAGTTTCTGCTCGGGACAGTCAACGGACACCACAATCTTGTGAACATAGCCCTACTGAGAAATAAAGAGAGAGTTGTGTGGAGCTGATAGTCTTAATTAGCTTTCTAGCAACTCATTTGGCAACGGCTTGAATGTAACAGCCGTTCATTATTATCAAAAATTTACGCACTGAAGCTTTAATCACAGCTCAGATTACAGAGCGATTACAGTAGAAAGACTGCCCCTCTGTGAGCGGCACTTTCTCGCTAATTGTGCAGAACGTTGTCAAACACTGAAACTGCGGCACATTCCTGCCAACTGCAAACACCCAAAGTGAGTGTGTGTGCATGAGCATGGGTGGGGGTTTGTTGGGGAAAAACCACAGTCAATTACACCTTTACTCATCACATTACAGGCCAACTAAAATTAGAGCAGTCGTGTGTTAACAGGGCAAAGACAAACAGGCTGAATTCCCTCCAGGAGAGAGAGGTTTAGACCCGACCTGGCAACCCACGCACCGCCAGACAGATCAATTACTCCACTTTCATCAACTCCACTACAGTGTCACTCATCTGCATCATGAAGCCAAGATATAGACCCCACTTTCCTTTGCAAACATGAAGCCTCATTGCAGCGCTGCTCCTCTCTGTGTTTGGAGAATTTTGAGTTTTTCTTCGCATCAGTAATCAGAAGGTGTGAATAATGCTTGGGCAAAGCCAAGTTTTAAGATTGTATTTTATGTAATAATAAACCCTTTAGTTCTAATTCACAGCCATAGGAAATGATAGCCTACAGCTGCAGCTGTGCTAAAGACGTAACACAAAGTAAAAGCCTGGATAATTAATTCTTTGACAGCATATTTAAGTCTGTATGATTATTATTTAACAATTCACTTACATTTGTTGATTTACTGGGGCGTGCTGTGTTTATAGATGGTATCTGTTGCATCAGTCTGGCTATATATAAAATGGAGTTTAGATTGATGTTGGTGAGATTTTTCTCCTACCGATAAATTAGGTAGTTTAGTTTCCAAGACTACTTAGTTAAGGTTCAGGAAAGATCATCTTCATGGTTGAAAGAAACCAACATTGACTGCTGGTGGGAGACAGAATGCAAACTATGATCTCCACTTGTGCAACTATTCAAGTACAGACTGTGGGTTTACAGATCACAATGAAAACTAAAAATCCTGTCTTTGTCTCGCATCACCTGCAACACATGCACCACTCTGCACCAGGAACTACACTGGTTCTGTTTGCTCTATTATGCCAATCAAAACACATAAAAAATGTCTGACAACATCCTAGTTTTGGGATGGCCAATCAGACCAGATCAGACACATGGTGTCTAATCATTTAAGGAAACCCTGGTGTCATTTTCAAAACCTTTATCGGAGAGGTTTTCCCTGAGCCCAAGTTAACGCCCTAAAATGTTGTTTTGTCCGACCAACAGTGAAAAACCAAGAGATATTCAGCTGACAATTATATAAGACAAACACACAGAAGCAGCAAATCCTCTCACAGATTAATCGAATATCAAAATAGTTCCTTATGCTTTTTCTTTTTAGTTGATCAACTAATTGATTAATCAATTAATTGTTGCAGCTCTAATAAGACAAAATAACTTGGTTAGTGTTGCTGAAAATGTAAGATAATTTCACAGTGTACAACCCAAGAAAGTCTAAATCATTTAAATTATTACTACTGTATGTTACCAAAATAGATGATCTACATTATCATGTCAACCAGATGACGGTTAAAAAGTCAGTACGAATCATTAAAAAGGAACACATGCTTACTTTCATTTTGGGTTTCTACTAGAATGTGTTTACAGGTTTTAATGTTAAAAAAAAACAAGAAATGTTCTCATACTGTCTGTCTGCACCGTCATTGCAGCCGGGAATGACGCAACGGCACTGTAGCAAGACTTTCTACCGATATATAGTATAGTTGTGACATCACAATTGTACAGAAGTCCTGACAGCTCGTTTAAAGGCACAGTTTCTAAATACGGGCTGTGTGCATTTCTCTGTGGTTTGAGAGTTTTGATACTTTCACAGTATTTATATATCACCTCGACCTGCTTTATAATAAGAAATGACATGGAGTCTCACTTTTTACAATATGGGACATGTGATTTCTAATTCAGACTGTATGGGTGTAGTGCAACATGATATGGAATTACTCCACAATTATTCCATGTTTTCCCCAGCTACCTGCTGTAGCCTAAGCTACTGTTGCTGTATGCATGCCCACACTAACAGTCCACTCTCCAAACAGAGCTGCATCTCCATCATCATGTGTTATGATGTAATTTGAGGGGGAATCTCTCCACCTCCAGTTCTGTCTTGTTGTAATTGTGCCACTCAAGCTCATCTGTGCATAAACACACACACACACCTGTTAGAAAAACAAAGTGCTATTTTTTCCTTTCAGTGTGCCAATTTCCCTTACAAAGACACAATACAATTAAAAGGAGAATACCAGAGGCACAGTGAGTGACAGGGAGAGCGAGACAGAGGCGTGGATGTATGACATTGCATCATCCACCTGGAACGTGTGATGGCTCTTTGAGTGTTTTCACGCTGGGAACAAGGTGTTCTTAAAATGGATTTCACAATATCGTCCCCTGACATACCAACACTTACATAACCACATCTTTCCAAGATTTCCCTCGTCAGTAAGATCCTTGGTGTTCAACAAGTGACATTTGAAGGCTGACTTCTACTAAATATAGACACAGTGACAAGCGGAAACAATGCAAGCCTCTAAAGAGCTTTAATTACAGAGTGCACCTGAAGGAAATCCAAACATTGAGTTTATTGATGGAGCGTCTCTTTAACATGAGCTCCCAGAATAGCACAACAGGTTCTCATGGTCTACATGAGTAGTTTTATAGTTTGGGTTAAATGAAGGACATTAGTTGGAAGGAAGCTTAGGAAGCTGGGATAACAAAAAAAAAGATGCACGTCTTTGAATACAAAGGCCTGAAAGACTTGTTGAAAGTGACAAGAGTGTTTTCATCTTCATCTTGTGAGATGACAGGTTTAATCCCATTTAAGATTAACTTCACTATGGGATGCAAATTACCACTGATGTGTTTCTTGGCAGCCGCCTTTCACACAGAGAATGAAATGCTCCAGCATGCTTTGAAAACAGATTTTCTCCCTCATTTACTCAGGTGTTTCTTTTATTGTGTCTATTCACTGTATGCAGAGCTAAAGTGCAGAGAAAGTGACAGAATGTGAGACTGAACACTGAAATGTTGATCTACTTGAAGAGAGCTTAAAGAGTAAGATTATAAAAAATAAACGTAACACCTTAAACTTGAAGGCAAATTTAAGGTCAACATTATTTTTTTCAAATCAGGGATTTGTACGTGGCATGACATACATCCATCCACCCACCCACCCACTAATCCCTCCCCCACTGCTGTTCACACATCATTGCGATCATATCTCGATCTCTGTGTTTTTGTGTCTAATTACAGGCGTCTTCTGCTTGGTTAGTGTGGAGGCTGCTGCAGCTATGGCAATGAACAAATACAAGTCAAACAGATCAGGTGGATCCGAGAGACAGATGGGAGACGTGGGAGTGGGAGTAGTGCACATGTGGAGAAATACGTGCTGTGGCAGCGTATGTCAGGGCAGGTAAACTGAGAGCTGGAGATTGGCTGTCAAACTCAGGATTTATGCAGTCAAGTCTGGAAAGTCCCTGTCTGCCTCCTGGCACTCCGCTCTACCTTTTTTACTCCTTCTCTTTTTCTCTGCATCGTTTTCTCTTGATGGCATTAATGTGAACAGGTGGTGGCCAGTCTCTCAGGGCACCAAAATGAAGGAAATTTGAAGGGGTGCCTGAGCCAAAGCAATCGGTTTTTAGTCCAAAACTCCATCATTTCATTTTGATAGTTTTTCCAGTACAACTGGCACATCTTTACAAATAAATGACGAGCTTCAACTTTATTGAAGTAATACTCTGACAAAACGATTTAGTTAGTTTTCAAGGCAGAAAAAAAACAGCCATGGCAGGCACCTGTAAAAGCTCTAAAGCCTCACAGCACCACACTGCAGGTGAACAAAGTTAGCAAATAGCTAGTGTCCCTTATGCCAGGAAGAAACTATGTCCCCAGTATAACACAACAACAAAGACTACCTACAGATAATGCTACAAAAGGGACATTTGGAGTGTAGATGAAAAAGGCCTGTCAAAATTTTCTTGGTCACAGATCTGATGAAAGACGGGAGGTAACAATGTGAGGTAAACTGCTACAGAATGGTGAAAAAAGTGGTTAGTACTAGCAATACAATATTTAAATGGAAATGAATTGCTGGTGGCAGAAAGGTCTTCATTAAGATGAGAAGTGCTGAATGTCGTTAGAGTTGTAACTGCTGAAATATCCTCCAACATTTTAAGAGCCAGAGACGAAGAAATCTGATCAGTTAAGAGTGTAAAACGTGTTTATTAGGGGAGCAGAGGTGCAGTCGTACCCATTCCTTAAGCGTTGGATAAGAGCGCCTGGAATGGGAACTCCCTGGAAAAGTCAATCAAGAAGAGAAGAACCGCTTCATTCCTGCCTTCCCGCAATCGCGTGATCTACCCTTCAGACATTTACCACTAATCAATCACTCCGACCTCACAAATATAAACACGTATGTAAACATGGCAACAGGTCTTAATGCTGTCATGCCCCGGGGGCTGTTTGGAGCATTCACACGTGCACACATTAACGCACATGAATATACAGGTAGGAACAGCTTTGTCATCAGTGACACTCTTCAGAAATTTCAACAGTGGATTTTGGGGGTGTAACTACAACCAGCTACAGCTAACCTAGTTAAATAAAGGCTAAAGAAAAAAGGAAAAACTACTACATATGTTGCCAGTCAACTACACTAGGCCTGTGGCAATATGCAATAAATCAATTAATCGCATGATAAATAAAAATGAACTCGATCATTTTTAAATGGAAATTATCTCCATTTGTTTTTAATTGTATTTGGTTGTTTGGTTTTTATTCCAGTGCATTTTTAGTTAACAGAGACTGAGAGTCCATTTTATTTATTGTTTTTGGTTGTTTTGTTCATTTATTGTGGCTATTTAAAATGTCTTCCAGTTTCAGTGTTAAATACTCTTTAGAATTAAAAGTGTATTGATCTTTGAAAAGGTGTACCTGCATTATTATGCCATTATCATTATATTAGATGAAAATGGTCCCAGAACGACAATATTATCGTTTATCGCAATCATTTCTGGGACAATTTATTGTCCAGCAAAAAAGGCCTAGTCTACACGAGTACAAAATGGTGATAGTGAGAGATGTGATCATGGGTCATTAATGCTACCTGTTGAACAAGGTGAAGAGTAATCCCTGGGCCACTGCACTGAGACCCTAGACCAACTAAATCAGTATTTGAAAGAAACTCACCTTATCATCTTCCAGCATGAACAAAAACACACAAACTAGCATTCTGTGATCAAAACTAGAATAATAGACGAACATTTTCAAGTTCATCCACTCTGGAGAATAAACCCTTTTTTATTTTTTTATTTTTTAGAGCTGTGGAATAATTGTACTGGACCAAGTTCAAGTATCTGTGCCGCTAAATTACAAAATTAAATTACAGAACACGGTTTGTGAATTTTGAGATTGTATTTAGTTTTATTAGTTTGTGGTTTAAGGAATTAATTAGGTGAATGCTGCACATTTACACTGATAAATGCATAACAATTTGCCATGAATCTATTATCTCAATACAAAGGCTCTTATAATCTAATCAGTGTGTCATTGCTTTATTTTCCCCTCATATGGTTAAAGTCATGTCTTTTCTGGCTTTCACTTGTGTCCAAGCTCTAACATTTCGCAACAGGAGCAAGACCTGATGACCCTTAAAAACTTTAAAACTACAACTTAAAATTCTGTCACACTGTCGACCAAACACTGCAACTTTCTTCACAACACACTGGAAGACCAATAAACACAACAGCATCCTAAATAGGAGATAACAACTCTCTTTCTCTCCCTCTCTGGGCATTTCCCCTCACACTCTTTATCAGCTGACCAGGACCAGATGCCTTCAAAGGGAGAGCTCAGAAGACTAGTAAGGAAGGACCTCCCACATCTGAGACCCCCTGCCAGGACCAAACTGATCCCCTTTACGCCTCAACCTCCCCCCCCCCCCCCCATCTTTCCTCACTCACCTTACCCCCCAACTCCAGCTGCTGCCCCTGCTCCATTTGGCTGTAATCAGCACCCAGCATCGCCTCTGATTAGACAGGGTGGGGTGGGGTGGTGGGAGGTAGAACTTGACAAATTGGCACATTCTTCTCTACCCCATTCCCCTTCTTCCCCATCACCCTTAATCCTCTCTTCCCCTCTCACACACACCCACAGACCCCACTTAAAAATGGCAGCACCCCCGCCCCCCCCCCAACCCACCCTGCACCACTCATTTGATGAATGCTGTCCTTGTGAGCAGAATAAGCTACCTACCAACACACACACACACACACACACACACACACACTTCCCCTGCCCTGGCATTGCTTGCATGATCTTTAAATAGAAGTGAAGTTTGGGGACCACCGCCCCTGCAGGTGCTACCTCTCTCTGGTTACACACACACACACACACACACACACACACACACACACACAGACTAACATGCATATACCACTACAAGAACACACTCCCATAAATACACACACAGACCACAGTCAGCCACAATAACGCATACCAACACACACTCTGGCTGCCCTGGTAGCTGTCACAGAGCCATGCTACCAAAACGGAGGCTAGATTCTGATCCAACATTATGCCTGATTTACACAGCCTCCCCTCTCTCTCTCTCTCTCTCTCTCTCTGCACTGCTGCCCCACCTCAAACCCCAGTCAGGCTATCCCGGCCCACCCAGGACCCCCTGGACAGGAACAGCACAACAGCAGCGCGCACGCGTGCGTGTGTGTGTGTGTGTGTGTGTGTGTGTGTGTGTGTGTGTGTGTGTGTGTGTGTGTGTGTGTGTGTGTGTGTGTGTGTGTGTGTGTGTGTGTGTGTGTGTTGTAGAAAGGGGAACAAGCAGGATCCAGGTTATGGCCAAGGAAGTTACATAGTGCCTGTTCGGTTATAAATACCTTGTCGTCTGTCTTGCAGAGTCACTGAAAGTGTCTCTTCAGAGAGGTTTACGAGGCGTGTGCTGTTCTGGTCGCAAGCCTTTAAGGTTAAAAAACCAGGAGTGACCTGAAAAAGAGCACCATGGCATGGCAGAGCAGGATACTGCCCAGAGAAAGGTTGGAAACAATTAGTGTGTTTACAGGCGCCGAAGTAGACAAGACACCCAATTTCTATAATCAGGTTAGGGGATTAAAAGGTGCTTAAAGGAAGTTAAGACTTATAAAACTAATTTTCTGTCATATTTGCTTAAAATGACCCTATGTTCCAGTAGAACTACATGAAGCAGGTAATAAAAATAAAATAAAAAAAGAATCCGGCTCCTCTGGCTCCACCTACAGCCTGTAGTGTGATTTGCAAAAATCCACCGCTCCCTGTTCAGATGCACCAATCAGGGCCAGGTGGGGGGTGTCTAACTGCGTGTCAATCACTGCTCATGCACACACATTCATTCTCCCTTGTGGGGGGAGGGGCTTAGGAGCTAAGTCCTGGATCTTCACAATCCTACCTATGGCCCCTTTAAAGATCACCAAATCAATTTCTCCTGGAGAAAGACAATTTCTTGCCATGTATACCAGGTCTCTACTAATTTTTTAATTTTATTTTGACAAACTAAAACCGTAACCCACCGTCAACTTACTACTTTTTTCTGAAACTTTAAAACCACATCAGTCTTCCATAGGGATTATACATGCAAATTTGACTGACAAAGACAGTGAAAGTATTGCTGTGACACCAGTACAAACGGGATGAAAGGAATGATTATTACACATCACTGTACAGTCCCTCCAGAAAAAGTCAGCTAAAGTCCGCATATTTATGCGGGGGCCGCATTTTTAAAATACGCCGCACTTTCGCCGCATAAATTGCAGATTTCCACGCAAAATATGCGGGGCTTGCATGATTTCATAATCCCCGCATTTTCGTTGCCGCACCTTGGCCGGACGCCAGAGATTGTCCATCTCGGGTACAATTTGGTGCGTTTAAACTGGTAATGGAAACGCAAATCAGCGCAGCATGGTTTGACTCGGTGAGGCCAAAAGCACCAATGGAAAAACACCATTAGATTAACATTTTATTCCAGCAACACTGTTTTCATATGTAAACGTAGTAAGTGAAGAAGATATAGTGAGAAACCTGCAGAGCCACCCTGCGCTGGCACACTGCTAAAACAAAGACAAGCAAAGAAAGACGAGGGCTGGGCGAACGAAACCAAACCACCCTCGTCCCACAGTCAGATGGGTGCGCATTTGGCGTGTGTGTGTGTGTGTGTGTGTGTGTGTGTGTGTGTGTGTGTGTGTGTGTGTGTGTGTGTGTGTGTGTGTGTGTGTGTGTGTGTGTGTGTGTGTGTGTGTGTGTGTGTGTGTGTACGTGCGTGCGTTACTCTCCCTCATTACTACGGTGATAGCTCTGACAGCATGATGTGACCGAGCTATAAAATATGGTGTGATGTAGGAGTGGCCAACCTTTCCCATCCTTTTCCAACCCCGTCACACCAACAGCTTTCATCTGGAGCGGATTAGAGACATTAGCACTTTCTTATCTCTACGCCTTCCTCTGCGTCTTTCACCATGCCCCCCCCCCCCACCCCCCCCCCCCTTTCCTGTCTCTGGCCGCAAAACACCGACCCCCTTTATTTCTCCATCTATGTAGCCGTGCATTCTTAAAATACTCTAAAAGGTGCTAAGGAAAAGAAAGAAACTAAGCTTTGCTAAATGAAGGGGTGGACAAACAAGGAGTAGACAACAAACTAGACTGTTATTAGGGTCTGTTGTTAAACTATTATACTTGAATTGAGAACATTTCTGGCTATCATTCAAGTACATAAATCAGCACACAGGCTCATATTTTCATATGAGCGCCCGCCAAGTCCACTCTGCTCTGTTCGAACACACAAAGTATGCGGCTTAGTTAAAGGAAAAGAAGTTGATCAATCACAACCCTGACAGAGGGTCTGCACATACACAGGCAGATAATGGGCATTATAATCACTAGTGACCCTGCTACAACAGTTAAACCAAGTAGTGTGTGTGTGTGTGTGTGTGTGTGTGTGTGTGTGTGTGTGTGTGTGTGTGTGTGTGTGTGTGTGTGTGTGTGTGTGTGTGTGTGTGTGTGTGTTGGTGTTGTCAATGGAATGTGCAAGAGGCTTATGGATATTACAGGAGAGCTTGCACAGGGGCTAAAATTAACCTGGCACTTATAAACAAACACACATACACACAGCCGGTAATCCACATTAATACCAGTCATCAATCTTCAGATGATGGCACGTTAGGCTGCCCTTACTGGGAGAATATATGACGGCGTGCTTAGTGGGAGAACGTGTTGCAGAGGCTGGGCCATGATGGGAACTTAATACCTGCCATCTATCTCTATTAAAATGGCTCCAGATAGCCGATGGGTTGACACTGGTCTGACAAGGCTACGCTGTGGCTGATTCCGAACATCACAATACATGGACAATGAGTAGGAGCAATGCCTGTCAACTGAACGGACAAACCGCACATAACACCGTAACCACCCTGCTTGATGATGACTTTCACCTGCTGAATATTTGCTGATTATAAGCCAAGAGAAACCACGTCATTCTTCTGGTCCAATCAGGAACCATTATGTTGTGTTTTTTTAGTTCTATCCTTGGGTTAATAAGTGACAAGTGACAAAGGGGACAAAAGGACATTTCATTTTTCTAAAAAAAACAACAACAAAAAAACAAAAAAAACGTATGACGTGTAATGTGAAAAACGGCGCCCGCCCGAAAGAAATGATTACCGTATTTTTCGGACTATAAGTCGCTCCTGAGTATAAGTCGCATCAGTCCAAAAATGTGTCATGACGAGGAAAAAAAACATATATAAGTCGCACTGGACTATAAGTCGCATTTGTTTAGAACCAAGAGAAAACATTACCGTCTACAGCCGCGAGGGCGCTCTATGCTGCTCAGTGCACCTGTAGCCGACCCCTGAAAACATTAACTGAAAACAACTTAAAAACTGAAAAATGGTCGCCACAAGCAACCACTGTTTAGAGCAGTGAAGAAGAAGACGCACGCACGCGCGCTACCAGTATGTCCGCTGTTCTCCGTTAATGTTTCAGTTTTTCAGTTGTTTTCAGTTAATGTTTTCAGGGGTCGGCTACAGGAGCACTGAGCAGCATAGAGCGCCCTCGCCGCTGTAGACGGTAATGTTTTCTCTTGGTTAATTTCTCATGGTTCATGGCAAATTAATTTTGATAAATAAGTCGCAGAACCAGCCAAGTCGCAGAACCAGCCAAACTATGAAAAAAAGTGTGACTTATAGTCCGGAAAATACGGTAGTCAACCCTGTAGCTAATTTTTCAGTTTTACAGTACATTTACTGTATGGTTCAGCCTCAGCACTCAGATTTCTAATAAACCTGTTTTGAGCCAACAAGCACCAACATCAAACTTCTAAAGAGGCGGACATTTTTCTCAGGATTTGGTGGAGACAAAAATAACGAGAATAATGGGCTTTGATTCATTAGATGGACAAAGAAAATACTTCAAATGGATGCTAATGTTGCCCTTATGTCTGCTGAAGGTGTAACTAGGTGTCTGCTTGCTAACAGGTTAGCCATATCAACGTTATATATTGGGGCTGCGTTTCTATCAACTTGTTTAAAAGTTATACTGCCTCCTAGTGGCCAAAATCAATGAGTGCAGGTTTAAATATAGTGCCAAGATGTTATGAAGGGAAACTTTGCACATGGCTAATTACCATAAGCCACAATTATTTTTGTTTTTAATTATTAGCAAATAGCTTGTTAGATACATACAGGCCTTGATGTAGCTAGCAATATATATTTTCTAATATATTCCAATTCCTAATTTCTTTTCTTTTTTATATTATTTTCTTTCTTTCATTGTGATTAAATCCTCAGGGGTGCTTACTGCGAGGCAAACAGAAAGTTTGATTTAGGAAATCTCTTGTCATGTATTATG
The DNA here is from genome assembly GCA_023631565.1 of Gymnocephalus cernua. Lineage (NCBI taxonomy): Eukaryota > Metazoa > Chordata > Actinopteri > Perciformes > Percidae > Gymnocephalus > Gymnocephalus cernua. The sequence continues at coordinate 34,943,658 of CM042432.1, read as the reverse complement.
CTGTCTATGATTTTTTATTCTGTTGTTGCTTTTTCTTTCACTTCTTTTGGAAACTACATGGGCGCTGTAGCTAAATGTTTGTTTGCATGTTTATCATTACATGTTAGAAAAAATATAATGAAAAAGTCACAAATAATAATATATTATTACAATAATATTAGCCAGTGTTTGTCTTTCTTGCAAACACTCATCTGGGCTGAACATAATCTTTTCCAAAGCCACTGCCCTAAATATGACTCATCTCTCATCACTTTAACAAAGACCGTCTCCTTCTGTTAGTACTCAGATCATCACTATACCGCCATTACTGTCTATGACCTTGTCATCTGCAGAAACTATGATTCACACTTTTACAGACCCACGTGGACACACACACACACACAAACACAAATGCACACACACATAAAGGATAGCAGAGGACAATCACTTAGGTTCAAGTCCAGCCTGCCTCCACCCGCCTCTCTCAACAGGGCGGGAACTTCGGAGCAAGGGTCGGCATGCCGGGTCGGACCGTTGCAGGTCTTTGAAGGGGGCCTGTGGCGGGGAAGGGTTTTCTGGAAGGGGAAGTGCTCTGCTGGAAGTTTTGGATATCAATGGATACGCTTTCTCTCTGCCATGCAGGGCAGCAGAGTGACTTTCCTTTATCTTCCACTACTTATCCCACCACAACGGAAAGACAATGTCAAAAAAACATGTAACAGGAATATTTCCAGGAAGGGACAGCCTAAACAACTGCGATACAATCCCTAAAGAAGAAGATGCTTGTTTGAAAGTTAAAACTGCAGTAAAGAAAAGTTATGTGTGTGACTAAAATCTGACAGTGTTTAAGTGGATAGAGTACATGCAGAGTACTGCATAAATGCAGTCAGTGGTTGATAGACAGATGATGTTTAGCTCACAGGAGAACGTGTAGGAAGAAAGTCCGCTGACCCGAACTATCCCACGATCCTCCAGCAACCTGGCTTAACCACAAGCACAACCTCTGGCTATCCAGCTGTTTGTTCCAAAAAATATCACTATATTCACACACACTCACAGAGACGCACTCACACACACCAGCAGGGAGTAGTTTGAAATGTACTCTCAAGTTACAGATAAGGTTAAAATGTGCTCTCTCAGTAAAACGTCTGACAATGCCTCGTTCACCGTTACGGGAAATAAAATATTTCCTTTTAAATGGATGTATTTATGCCACCTAAAAGGCCAGTGGAATAAACTAAAATATAAAGATTGTTGAAAAACACATTTTGGACCGCACTTGAAGCTCTGCTTACTTTCATACCCGGTCAAGTTACAAAAATAACATGTAACTTGCACCCTAAATGTTTGTCTGTCATACAAGTTTTAGCTTTTATCCTTTATATTAACCAGACATTTGCTTTAATCTGGCTAAAACATATAAATCACGATAATGTCAATTAATGTCCCCTCACAATTTGTCCTAAAATGGCTGGTCCAAACTATTCCAGGACAATGAACACTTAAAAAGGAGTTTCTTTTCTCTTTGGATGCACATAATCTATATGCACAGAAGATCTAACTGATATAGTGCATCAGCTGCAGTGCATACAGAAAGACTATGATCCTATCATCTTGCTACTGTCTTTCGTTAAGAAAGGCGTAAAATCTCAAATTGCTGGCACACACATCATAGGGCACTTTCCCTATGAGGCACCAGTCCACAGTAAAGCGTGATTTATGCTTCTACGTATGTTACACAGAAGCATTACGTAGCATGACGTGCACCTCTCAAAAAATTTAACTACACGTCGCTCGGCCGTGGTTTGGTAGCATTGTATTTCCCCCGACTCATTTCCTGGTTCTCCTTCTCCATAAAAAACATGAAATCAAGGAGAGGGGTAACTTTTCCTCCTCCAGATTTCCCACTGTGGTCAGGAAGGACACTTTGTTTCTCTCACTATGACTCTAGAGTCGCTACTCGTTCCGAAGCTAATCGCCGTCTCAGAAATTAGAAAAAATGTTTTACTTTCCTATTTCAGTGTTTTATCTTTACTTTTGCACAAATCAATAACCAACCTGATTTGGTACACATCGGCAACTACCATTTCATGCAGACATGAGTCCATGCTCATATCTGGTGTGCCCCCCCCCCACCTTCCCTGTGTTTATCTCTTCACAGAGTTCTCTGTCCTCACCTCTACTCCACTGCTCCACCACAGCAGCCAGAGCAACAGAGCTCTCTCTCCTCTCAAACCTCCGCCTTCCGCCCTCGGCGAGGCTGACCACAACCCGTCCAGCCCGGGTCACCTTACCCATTTACCGCGTGGGAGCGGATACCGACAGGGGCTCAGAGAGACCCATTCAAAGCCTTGCATTTGAAATCTCTTCCTCTGCAGTGATACCTTACACTTCATCTGCATATTCACATATTCAGAACCCGGTGTTCACTTCCTGTCTGTGCGAGATAGAGGAAAAACTGGGCACAGACAGAGTTGGTGTGTTTTCATTAGGATTTTTGTTACTGCATCTTGGAAACCAACCAAGTGGCAGCAGATCGTCTCGCACAGAGAGAGACATAATGAGACTTAAATATTTTAGTAGGACATGCATGTGAGTTGGATATTTCTAAGCCAAAACATTACGCCAAATATGTCATGTCTACTCCTATCACAGGCACCCGGATAGCTCAGTTGGTAGAGCGGGTGCCCATATATAGAGGTTTACTCCTCTACGCAGCGAGCCTGGGTCCGAAGGCGACCTGCGGCCCTTTGCTGCATGTCATTCCCCCTCTCTCTCCCCTTCCATGTCTTCATCTGTCCTGTCAAAAATAAAGGCCGAAAATGCCCCCAAAAAATAAAAATAAAAGTCTATTCCTATCACAGATTTGTTTGTGGAAAGCAATACAAATTAAGAAATCCATTGCAACTGTTACTGCCATTCGAGGAATTCTGCTGAGACCTACCCATCACGTAGCTGTCAAGTATCATCTCTCAATCCACCAGCAAGTGTCAACAGACACAAACATGGAAAAATGAGAGCTGCTATTGTGTGACAATCTCCCAGTGCAGTTACACTTGTAAGCAAACAACAGCATACCATAATGACACTCCTGGTGCTCTGCCAAGTCCGCCCTGGCAGCTGCACCGCTTGGCTTATTACTGGCTCATTGAAGTTGATGGTTTTCATACCGTTGTGTGTGGAAAGCGTCTGCAATAGTTGGAATAAAAATCGACGCAGCATTCCGGTCGTGTAGGAACAGTCAACACGTACCGTTGCTGATGTCATCAGCTCTTTCACTCATGTTCTTTCCCAGGGGGTCACCGTCTGAGGTATGACAACGCTCTGGATTCTTTAAATGTCTTGGCACATAAAACAATTACACCTCACGAGAGAGGCTCCACACAGGTGACTTGAAATGTACAAGGTTGCTTGTGTGTTGCACGATGCATTACATATATAGAACATACATAAAACAGTGGGTCTAACGAGAAATACTGACATAAAGGACTGGGATGCTAGACAGATATTAAGTCTACAAACCAAATTGTGCACTCATGGGCGTGCTGGTCTTACAGGGAGGTGGGTTAAGGTGAATTCTTGGCGTATATCTATCTTGAGGCAGCAGAAAGTGATCACACCATTAACCAACAAAACCTGGTCTAAAGTCAATGAGGCAGCATTTCATTGTTATTTTAACAGCAAATTAGTAAAATGCGCCTAGGCTTGTGCATAGCACGCGCACACACTATGGCAGCAGCACACAAACATGCAAAAGATTAAAAATATTACAATGTGAAATAGTATTATGATCTGCACGCGCGCTTCCACTTCACGCACAAGCAGATCAGTTTCTTCTCCTGAAAATCTCTCCTTCCTGCTCAGCAATTCAAAGTTTAGATTTTTTTTTATTGATTCATTTAATGTACATTCAAAAAAGTAAATGCAGATATGCAACATGTTTCCAACTTCAATTTACACAGATTTAGAAATGCTTTAGATGCATCAATAAAAATAAATATACTATCTGATAACAGAGAGCTCCCAATATTTATGACCTAGTTTGGAAGTCTTTTTTTCCAACATTATCAATTTGCAAGATTTAGGGACTATCACTGAGTTTGTTGATTTATCCTTTAATTTTGTTTAAATTGCACAAATCTAAGCATTATAACTTCAATTCCTTAAATATTTGGCTTCTCATAATATTATGATATACACTTTCTTTGTGTGACTGCATATAAAAGTAAAATCCTTACCAGAAACACCGGCCTCCATTTACAACTTTCTAAAAAACAAAAATCCCACAACTTCCTTCCGGACCCATTGTTCTGTTTTTTAGCACTGTGTGTCACTAAGCTGATGTTTCGGCATGTTACCGGCAGTTAAAAAACTCACCAGGACTCTTTACAAATCATAAAATCCTCTTCATCAAAGCAATTTCTTAACGTGTCTAAGCACAGCATAATGATGGAATCAGTGTCACGCCGATTTAGTTGAGAATAAAAAGGTTTAAACACAGAGCACTCTTTAAATTACAACAGCTACAGTAACATCCACAGCTTGATCCATAAATCTGCAGAAATAAGGAACAGTAGCATTGAGACTTCACATGCGGTTATGATGGGCCATATTGTCTTACTTAACCCACAAGTCAAAGTCAATAAATGAGAAAAGAACCAACCCCAACCAGAAAAGCGGCCTGCAACAATACAGTTACCCATGGCTAACTCTACGCAAATGTGTGTGTGTGTGTGTGTGTGTGTTACTGCGTGCCTCCCCCGGGGGCAGTGAGGTGCTGACTGACACTCTGGTAATGCCGTTGTGTCTCTTAAACCTGAGCAGGGTCCACACACACACTGAATGAACACATCTGAGAGCGGAGAGAGAAAAATGTCTGGCTCTGAGACGTTCTCTCGCTCACTCTGAGGCCTCGGCTGCCAAAACGATGCAAGTTAAGACACAATCCAGCAAAATACGCCACACAACTTTTCTGCACCAGCTGCAGAGGTTCACATTGTACTTTACAATTATTTGTATGTTCACTAGGCTTTAAGGTTACTTTTTTTTAATTATTGAATTGTAGTTACTTGATAGTTGTACTCCATTATTAATTCAGTTGGAAAGACAATAAATAAATTAGACATTGCTAGCTTAGTTTCTTGTCTGTTTTCAAAAACAAAAAAGAGAGAATATAATTCACTATCATGCTCAAAATGCTAATTCATTTTGTTCTTTTTTGCAGCATACAAGGGCGGAAAACACAACAGGAACATCTGTATAATGTAATGCAACCGCAGTGAAATACACGATTACTTTGTGAAGCTTTCAATGTTTAATCAGAGAGGTATTGATTCAAGTACATGGTATTTTATATTATAAAGGTGTTCCTTTTATTGTGACCACCCCTGTAAATGAGTCATATTAGTAGTTCTGTTTCAGAAGTATTTAATGCAACAGTCCACTAACAAGATAATACAACTTAGTAGTATTAACATTTCAATTGATGAGAGTTTTTTGGACTAAAGTATTAAACAATAGATTAATTGAGAATGAAAATATTTGTAGATGTGATGATAATATGGTTATTACACATTTCCAATGACAGAAATGAATGAAAACTATATTTTTCTTTAGCAGTAACAGAAAAAAGTGGCCGCTCTAAAAACTGTTGAACATTATAATATAGTATATAATATAATATAAATATATAATAAAATATTAAAATGTATTATTTTGTTAGGTTGCCATTTTGAAAATGAGCCTGCTGAGCTAACTCTGGCTCATTTAGTTACTTTGCTGTTGATTGAGCACTGTCCCTGTCAAACAAAGACATAAATGAAAATAAATGAAACTAAAAATAATGTTATGACTGGAGTTTTTTTTTTAAGTAAGTGTTTTATGTTTTGAATACGTTTTACCACACATTCTCATACTTTTATTCACTTATCAGTATTTATTATTATTATGACTAAGTATTGTGAGATAATTTTGGCCAAGATATTCAGACTGATCATATTATATCACACATTAAAGGGCTGGGTATTGAACCTCACTAAACCCTGCTAAAAAAATGTCTAACAGATAGAAACAAGTATCTGATCTACTTATTAACCTTGGTTACTTATTTTTAATAAGATAGTTGCTGACTTTTATTAAAATTCTACAAAGATGTCAGAGAGTATTCTATACAGGCACAGTTCTTGTACAGCTGCTTGTTTTCCAAGATATTATCATTTAAGTTTATTTATCATATTTAAGTATTGTGTATTGTATTAGCACCAGCGTAGAAGAATTTCAAACAATCTGAGCCCTAAACACCACCAAACATTCCTATCACACACATTTGGTTTGCATATAAAAGAAGAGTTACATGCTTGAAAACTACTTCAACATATTCCCACCAGTGTCTCCACGCGCTGAACTGGCCGTGCATCGAGCACACAGACACACAGACAGCGTCACACCTGTGTATGATGACGGCAGGGGTTTTGGCGAATACGAAGTGTGTTTTTATTCGAGTTCCACAGTTTACAGCCTCGCTGCCCGAGGCACGACAGTTTAATTTGACTATAATAAGATCAGCACGACAGATTGGTTTCACTGCATTGGGCGAGACGCTTGACTTTTATTACAACAGGCATCACTTGGAGACTAATATTGTAAACGTTTAGCTGTGGTGGTGGCCTGCGCTGGCCACACATGTATATAAACTCCCAACTCCCATCTTAGATTACTGAGCCAGAGCAGATATTACTATACCAGTGGCACGGAGATGTAGGAAAGATTTAGCATGGGAAGATCAAAATCCCAGGTGTATGTCTGTGTGTGTGTGTGCGTGTGTGCGTGTGTGTGTGTGTGTGTGTGTGTGTGTGTGTGTGTATAATTGTCATTCCTGTCAAAATGATTGGCCGATCAAGGGAAAGGGAAAGGGGGGGAAACTGCCCTGGCCAGTGTTTGTGTATCTATGGCTTTTCCCCCGCCATCATTATGTGCATAATTTGGGGAAGGAATGCTTGAGGGAACAGTTAGGAACGTCAGGGGACCCTCAAGCTTTGCCGCCAAGCTCCAGCTACACCCTGACACCCCGAATATGACGAGGCCACCTACAGCAGAGAGAGAGAGAGAGAGAGAGAGAGAAATCCAAACATGGTGGAGAGGCGATTTGTACGCACACACAAATGAAGTTCACGCTCACAAAAAAACCACCCACTCTTCTGTGTGTCATCTCTTGCTAAACTCTTTGTAATCGTTTGTGTTTGTGTGTGTGTGTGTGTGTGTGTGTGTGTGTGTGTGTGTGTGTGTATGTGTACATGTATGTATGTGAGTGTGTGTGTGTGTGGAAAGCACAGAAAAGTAAAGAAAACAGTAGAGTGTTTTCTTTGGAGTTTGCCTACATTGCACACACAGACGGAGGAGAGCAGAGATTATCTCCTGACTAATTGTGTTCTGTTCTCTTTATCATCCCCCATCCCCCACCCCCCACCCCCACTCACCCCTCCCTCGTCGTCGTCGTCATCTTTATTACCACCATCCCACATGGATGTCAAATCATGCATGCACACACGTAGGGATGCAAACATATGCTCAAAGCGCCGCACACGGCTGCACACACGCACAAATATCACTCATATCTCAGGGTCACTTACTGCAGCATAAGCATGTCTGTGATGCGCCATCCGCTAAGAGGGCACTTTCAGAAGTGATTTACATGCCTGAGAGGGGCGCCCGCCACAGTTTCATCCTAAAGAAAACAGCTGTGAGATGTTTTTGACTTCAAAATGTTTTTTCTGCTCATCCCTGACTCAGCATCGTGGTTTACTTTACAAAACAGATATCTAAAGCTGAAATGATTGGTTGATCAGGCCAATTAACAGAACAGTTATTAACAACAATACATGAATTACTTTAATCATCTATAAGGCAACAATGACAAAAATGATTTGGTTCCAGCCTGTCAAATGTGAGGTTCTGCTGTTTTTCTGTGAATATGTTTGGGTTTTGGGGCTGTTTGTGAACAAAACAAGCAATTTGACAACAACACTCTGAGCTCTGGGAACTTGTGATTGGCATTATTGGGCCCTATCTATCTTCTGGCATTTTATAGACTGTGAATTATTTTGTTAAGATTTAGTACCCGATCAATAAAAAAGCAGGATAATATTTGACAATATTAGTTTATCACAGATATATCAGCACAAAATAAATTGCAGTACAGACATGCAAAACAAATGTTTGAGGTAGTTCTCATCATTAGTAGCTTTAGAGCCCTTCTCATCCAATGCTACCAAAATGTCAAAGACCAATGTGTTAAGAATTCATTTTCAGCCTCAATGTTTGAGTTAATTTAGAGACAGTGTCCCCATCACAGTTTGTCCACCAAAGAGCACCGACAGGTTTGTTTTTTAAATGTCATAATTTACCTTAAAATCAGATTTTCCAAAAAAGATTTAATTCACAGAGCTCAAATATAAAATATGGTATCGGTTGGAAAATTAGTATCGGTTGGGCACGTTTACAATTATTTGAAAAAATAATCAAGAGATGACTTGTTGAGTTTCTCTATGTTAAATGATTACGCCATCATTGGCTGATTTATGTGATAATGATGATGAAACCAGGTTGGATTCAAACAAAAACAAATAAGGGAATCTGTCTGCAGGATGAGCTCAGGGAGGCCGAGAGGTTACAAGCTTTAAGTCAATAGTTGGAGGTTGGCGGCCTCTTGACAGTTCAGTGCTCGTCTGCCTCACATGTCTGTCCGTCCACCTAACCTGCCCTGCCAGACGCCAGCACTGATGATTGATGGTACCGTGGAAAACATTCTTCCCAGTGACAGAATCAGCGTTCCCAAATAACAAGAGCAGAAGCCATTTATCACACTTCACAATTTCTCACAACAGAGACGTTTCTCATCACTGCTCTAATGATAATAGTAAGGAGGCGTAATCATGATTTTAACTGCAATCCTACAGCAGCCTGAGGGCAAGAAGTGATACTCGTGTAGACACTTTTTACAACTTTGAAAGATCCTGATATACTTCCATTTAACCAAAGAATATTTAAATTTCCAACTATGATGGAAAAAGTAAGAGGCAAGATGGCCGAGGCAGGATAGCAGAAAAAAACAAGTGCTGATAGTTTGATTAATGATTACTTTTTCTATTTGCCACACACACACACACATCTGGCTGGGACCTGCTGGACAGAAGGTGCTGGTATACTGGCCATGTGTGTGACCACACACTCACCTCCTGATTCATACATGCACACACTCAAAGACATCGATCAACAACGTTGCCTTAAAGAAAGGCATGATGTCTAATTTTTATACTTTAATTTACTTTTTTCTTACTTACTTACCTATAAGCTCTATATGGCCAAAAATATTTAGACATCACTGGCTATTTACAGTACTTTTGTGTACACTTGGTCTGTTTTTAGTTCCACGTAAAAAGAAATATATATATATATATATATATATATATATATATATATATATATATATATATATATTTCTTTTTTTTTTTTTTTTTTAACATGACAATATCACCGTGCACAAAGCAAGCTCCATAAAGAAATGGTTTACCCACTTGGTTTGAAAGTATAGTTGTTTTTGTCATTTAAAAGTAAAATTCAAATTTGATCAACTAACTAAAAAGCTGTCACATGTATCCGAAGGTCATTTCAGGTCTTGGAGTCAAAACAAGAGTACATCTCCTACACTGCTCACTGTCTATGAATAGTCCACTTAACAGCTGTGATCGCTGTTTTTTGTACCTGAACATCCCGTTCTATTTCGAAGAATAAAGGCCCGTTTGTCTGGCTGACAGCAGATAAGGTAAGAGTGGCCCAACCTTTCATAAAAGGTATGACAGTTTTAAAGTTTCAATTACAAAAAATACACAGGCAAAGGCAACAGCCTACACACACACACAAAGAAGCTACAGATAAAAAGAAATTCCACAATGTACAATAACACCTCCATTAAGTTAACAAAAGACTAAAACAATTACACTCATGTAGATTAGCATCTGATGTCGTAACTCATCTCATTCAAACTCTACCTCTCCTCTTCTTGCTTTTGTTCCCCTGATCATAATCTCATGATGTGATCCAAACAAGTGAAATCATAGCTCATTACAGCAGGCTTTTGTAAATGGATTGCAATCCTCAAATTACCCAACAGAAACACGTTTGAATGCGGAGAACATGGAACGCACCCACGCGCACTCTTAACCAAAATGATATAGTGCCTTTTGGAACGACTACAGATTATGACACTCTTAAAAGGGAATTTACAGGTTGTGAAATAACAATTGTGCCACCCTTTTTCAGGGGCACTGCCTTTCATCCCTAATTGGAGTTTAACATCATTGTTTTCTTTTCGAAACAGTTAGAAACTAGAAACTAATAGCTAGACCGGGATCCGACTGCGGGCCGCGCTGGGAAGAACAACTCCAAACAAACGGCTGAATTACACAAACATGCCATTAGCAGGGGAAGTGTTAGTGTGTGTGTGTTAGTGTGTGTGTGTGTGTGTGTGTGTGTGTGTGTGTGTGTGTGTGTGTGTGTGTGTGTGTGTGTGTGTGTGTGTGTGTGTGTGTGTGTGTGTGTGTGTGTGTGTGTGTGTGTGTGTGTGTGTCTGTCTACGAGGGTGTGAGCACACAGCAGAGAGTGGGCAGCAGCAGTCAGGACTTGTGTTCACGGATTAGCAACCGTGTTTACTGTGAGTAATGAGCTTATGCCACTTATGGTGTTTGGGGATACAGTGTAATTAAGAGGCTGCACTGATGACAGAGGAAGGAGATATTATGACTGATTTTCTTCATGATAACAATACAATCTAGGTGCAGTTTGGCACCCACCTCTCGATACAAACAAGTGAAAACAGACTAAAACAAATGCCCAGATCGCTTCACGCATCTTCACTAAGCCTTTCTGCTTGTGTATGTATACAGTCAGTGAGTGTGCTCACAAAAATCCCTTTGTACACATGATATAATGTCTATGTAAACAGCACTATGTATGCACACTAGAGAAAAATACCAATACTGCCAAATCTTTGTGTCAACTAAGCTGTCTCTATGTTCATTGTGTAAACTAATTTAGACTGAACCTTATGTTCACACAGGTAGTTCTGTCACAGGTGTGATTTACACTCCCCTTTTCTGGAAGAACGAGGAGCAACGCTAACTGATGCTACACTAAAATAAATAATAAATGAAGCTTATACGCAACACAAACTGTAGATGTTACCTTTGGGTGCATTTGCCTCAACACTACTGCTGCAGCTGAAGCATAAGAGGCCGTCGGTGAAGCCACAATGTCAATAACAAAACCAAACCCTACAGTGACTGGCTATATTAAGTACTGTAGACAATATCTAAATCATCCAAACTACAGAAATAAACTAAAATATCATGGAAACATTTTTCAAACAAAGACAGATGTCCTCATTTTAATATCAAAAGGCAACAAACTGAAGGAGCGGACATATCTGTGATGGCTATTCAGCTAAAGTAATAATCTCGAAGATTTTCATAAATGTATTGTTACGTCTATCTTTCGCCGAATGAGAGCGAAGACCATACAACTCTTTTAAGACACAAGTGCTACATACATTTTAAAAAGAAATGATTATTACTTGCATACATATAACAAGTCTTCATTATAGGCAAGTGTACAGCTATGTTTGAACTTCAAATAAAAAAAGAAGCTTGAAAACCAAAATGCAGTGCATGTTGTGAAGCATCCTAATAAGACAACAATGTTTGTGAAAAACTTAATTTTGGAGGTTACTGTAAGTGAACAATTAGTTTAACATTAACTTGAAATCACAAGTTCTAATTTAACTGGGCATTAAGTCAATGATAAAAGAAAATAACTTAATTAAATGAATTGTACAGTGTAAGTGCGGTCATTACATATTTTGTTGTCGGCAGTGGTGGAATGTAACTAAGTACATTTACTAAAGTACTGTACTGAAGTACAAACCTGAGGTCCTTGTACTTTACCTGAGTCTTTTCTTTTCATGTCACTTTCTACTTCTACTCCACAGAGAGAAATATTGTACTTTTTACTCCACTACATTCATCTGACAGATTTAGTTACTAGTTACTTTACACAGCTTTTTGCACACAAAACACATATAGTTTATAAAATATGTTTTATTATAAAATTAAACTACTCAACAATATAACGGCCTACATATTGTAGGTAAAGCTGAAATGACCATCAATAAGATGTTTCTGCATTGAATACTTTTAATACTTTAAGAACATTTTCCTGATGATACTTATATACTTTTACTTAAGTAACATTTGAATGCAGGACTTTTACTTGTAACACAGTTTTATTTTACAGTGTGGTATTAGTACTCTTACTTAAGTAAAGGATCTGAATACTTCTTCTACCACTGGCTGCCGTTTACATCTTTTCAACAAATCGCCTGGTTCTCGGAGTCTAAACGTTTCCAGTTCAGGACAGGGTGTTGCTAATTGCAGTGGTTCTAACTTCACTTTTGTCAATCTTCTCCATAAGGATTGCTTTTAAATATAGAGATATTTATAGATCTAATGTAATAATAAGCTAAATACCACAAATAAAGTAAGACTCTAATTACCAAGAAAGTCTTTTTCATGCAGCTCAAAGTCAGATTACTTGGAAGTAGTTGATGCAGAATCCCTTAGAACGTGACATGCCCTGATCACTGATCACACAACCAGCAGAGCTCCACATAAATCATTACAGAACATCCAGTACGAAGCTGATTATAATTGCCAACTGTCTCCCTGGAGGCCATAGCAACAGGAAGATTGATGAGTTTTATAAATATTTAGTGTAATCCCTGGTTACCGTCTTCTCACCTCGGCTCTCCCATCTTACCTACTACACCAAACTAAGTAATCACCCGATCCCAGCTTTGTGTGTTTATTGTGACAAGTTATGGTACCGACAAACACGCTACGGGCTACTGTCAGTCACTTACTCACCACAGAGGTAAAAATGGAACGGAATGCCGTAAGGAGGAAGAAGAAAGTTAGAAGGGGAGAGACAGGGGAGGATCACTGAATCACTGTGCTACATCATTCCATTAAAGTGGGGTCCGTGAAAAGTTTTCAAATTCATTAATTTAAATTATCAGGATTTTCACAGGATGGCGCTAACACACACACACTGCAAGAAGCAAGGGGGTGAGCCTGCCTCCACAGAGCGAAGCCGGCATGGCGCCATTTTAATGCTAACAAGCCATCACCCCCCCGTTAACATTCCATTGACTTCCATTCATTTTGACGTCACTTTGACAGCCAATAACTTTACATCTGAAGCGTTTAAAGACTATTTGTCCATTGTTTTTTTTCTAAAGAATCACGTTATGGCTCCGTAGCAGACGTTTTGGTAAAAATAGGCTAACGATTGTGTCATAACCACGCGACTCACTCTCGCATAGTAGAGGAATTACCGTATAGTACAGGAGATTTCTAATTACTAATGTTAACTAGCATTTTAGTTAGCAATAATTAGCCTGTGCCTATGTTATCTCCTTACATATACCCAATCGCTCCGTCTCTGCAAGATTCTTACTTTTTACGCATTTGACTGAAAAAGTTGAAAAGTAGGCACTAACTTAAGAGCTGGAACTGTGAGCCATCTACTAAAGAAGAGCTGTAATGTGATAGACTGACCTGCAGAGGGTCTCATCCAGACCTGGCTTCTATCATTAATTAAAACAAAGATAAACCATTGTAGAGCTGAAACAATTGTTTTCACTATCAATTCCATCTGCTGAAAACTTTCTTGAAAAAGAAATAATAAGAAATAAAATTGTTGTCTTTTCAGAAGCTGGAAGCAAAGATGTGTGGCATTTTTGTGTGAAAAATAAATAATGAAAAAGAATTGATTATTCAAATTGTCGCAGATTGATTTTGTGTCAATCTACGGTTTTATTAATCAGATAATCATTTCAACTCTAAAGACGTTTTTTATATCAAGTAGAGTAAGGATAGTTTTTCTTAGCAATGAATCTGTCAGTTACTTTTAAAATGATCAACTATTATAACATGTGTCTATAAAATGAATAAATGAAAAAAATTAAATGTTCATTGCAAGTTCCCGGAGGCCAAGGTGACGTTTTTAAAATATCGTTCTGTCCGACCAACAGTCCAAATCCTAAAACTGTTCAGTTTACGGTCACATAAAACAGCCAATCCTCAGCAGCACTGAGGATCTGAAACCGGCAAACACAAAATATGAATTTATTGATTATCACTATTACTATTATTTATTATTATTTTAAAACTTGTAAAGCAGTTCTAATTTTTATAGTCGTTTTTCCAAATTACTTTTGCTAAAGATGCATCCTTTAGATTTAAACTTACAATGATATGGAACAGAGAAAAGCAGCAAATCCTCACTAATGTGAGAAGCTGGAACCACTGAATATTTAGCATTTTTTCTTGATCAATGACTTAATATATTATCAACACTGTTGTTGTGATTGACTAATCCATTCATCTTTAAAGCACTTAGATTCAAATACCTGGATTACTGGAGTTTATTTTTCTAGTAACTTTATTATTAATTATAACTAATATATGTTGTCTATTTAGTTTTGGGTTTTATAAAGATAAAATCTTTGAAAATGGATAACTTGTAATTTAGGTAAATCCTATACATAAAAAAGCCCAGCCTGAGTAGGTTTTCAGTCCCCAGCCCTGACTGGGACTGCTGCTGTTTAATACCTAGGGGAGTTGTTCACAGTGGCTCACTGCTGCCATCTATGAATCACAGGTGAAACTACATCGGCACTGTTTATTTTGGCTTCTGTATGTCACACGAACAAGAGTCAATCTGGAATATTTGGGGTTTGATTTAAGATACAGACTTAGATGCAATCATATTTAGCTTTGTGATACTATTTATTGACTCAGTGTATTTACTTAACAAACCTCAAAAAGCCCCCCCACACACACACACACACACACACTCCTCCTTTCCCGAACTACATCCTTCCATGTGTTACAACTTTGCTGGAAAACAGAAAAAGAACTGACTCATGAGTGGAGCAACGAATCTGACCCACAAAGATCAACCACAAAACATTCCCTGACTCTGAACGAGGAAAGTGTAGCCTTGTTTCTTTTGGCACAAAAGAGGCTATTCTTAAGCTAAAGTTCACTTTCCATCCAGGGCAGGCAGGCTGCCTCGTGTGAAGGCCTAACCTTTCAAAACAGGGACCGGCCTGCTCAGGGAGCTATTCTAGACCGCCGACAACCAGGCCACCAACACAACACGGTCCTGTTTCTGCTCATTCAATGCGCGGGACACATGAGAAAATGTGGGCTCCGAGATTATACTGCATCTCCATTTTGGCCAAAACCACCAGGATTCTGATCCTGACATGGCAATTTTAAAACAATGGAAAACATGGCACCTTAAATACACACAAACCGCACACATGCAGCTAATGAGTCCTAAGACAGAAATCACATACTTCAGTGGGGAATGCGCTAATTTCGTTCCAGGCGAGTCTTTATGAGATACACACAACCGCAGCAAGCGTGCCATTGAGGGCTGATTGGACGGGAATAATATAAACACCAATCAGAGAGTGAGTAAACCCGGCCAATGGGCTGTTGCAGAGACGAGACCGCTCATCATTCATTGAGGAGTTTGACGCTGTCCTGTGAAAACATTTTATGAACCAAGGAAATATATTGTTTGTATCAATGAACTTTTTGAGATATTCTGAAAGGATTATAGGCCAAAGAAGCAGGAGAATGAAGAAGTAGTTTTTTTTTTTAAATGATCATTGTTGTCTATGAAAACCATTCCTCTCAAATATTTCAGTTAGGACAAGCAGTCTTATTTTGAGTTTTGTGACAATGTTTTTGTTTCACTACTACTAAAACTTTTTTCATTACAAAGCTGAAGAATTAGTATTTACAATGATTATCACCATCTGTAAAAAAAACAAAAAAAAAACATGTTTGAGATAGATTTTTTTAAATAGTCTAAGAGGTGTATTAGGGAGCACTAGCTTTGTCTGAATCTCATGGCCTTCATCGGTTTTGGGGGGAATTTCCTGATGTAAACTAAGATACATAAGATAATAAGGGTAAGGGTTTTTAAAGGTTGTTTAGCCCGAGAAGCAGGGGATTGATTTGTTGTTAACATTTTTGACACTGTAATGTAAAAGCCACCCTTCTCCAAAAATGTGTGATTTGATGACAAACTACAGAAATATCTTGTTTTAAGAAGAAAGAATATGAAACATACAGAGCCTGTACAAGCAACGCAAACCATTGCAGACTCTCAGCATCCCCTCTTGTGTGAATACGAACCTCTGCCATCAGAAAAAATACTCTGTGTGCCAAAGTGCAAATCAAACCGCTAGAAGCCACCGTTTATTCTAGCCTCCATCAGGCTGCTGAACTCTAGTGATACAGCTTAGTGCAAAGGAAGAGCATTGTGCAATAAATACACAGGCACTTTAGCACTGTGATTCTTACAGGTTCTTTTTTTTTTGCTGCCGTGTTGTAAATGTCTCTTATGTTTTCATAATGTTTTTGTGATGATATTTTTTTTTTTTTAAAACACCGGACTGTAGCACTGTGCCTGATAAAAACTTTACTCTAGCTTTGCTTTTCTTGCGTAATCCAAATATTATTATTTTGAGTAATGAGTTGTATTGGCCTAAGAATGAGGAAAGTCTTAGGATTTATTGTTGTTGTCCTTTTCAATATCAATACATTTTTTAACATTATCCAATAGAGGTTTAATTAGCCTCAGAATAATCTCAACCCATAAAGGAGCATGTAATGCTTCAGTTTATCTGAAAACAAAAATCACCAAATTGGAAACACATGGTTTCACTGGAAAGCAAAGTTCTGCTTTTTTGGAGCAGAATTGGCAAGTGTTGTGTGTATAAATGCATCCTCAAATGTTAGAGGGCTAATAAGGCAGGATATTGTGCATCCAAACACACTACTCCCCCACTAACATCCCCAACCCACACATCACACACTACTGGATGACACAGAGGGAGTCAAAACAATCACTAACAAGTTACAAGAATTGCATAACACGCCCACCAACTGTACTAAGTAGTGGTATTACTGCCTGAGTATGAGAGTAAACTGCTGGCAGACTGCACAATAGCCATTTCAGGCCTATAAACACATCAACACACGGAGCAAACAGTGCAGAGCTTTGTGGGGAAACAGGCGTGTTAAATCCTGTGTGTGTCTCTGGCGTGGGAGCTTCTGCAAACCCGGATGGGGGAGAGACCAAAGGGTAGCAGAGAGAGAGAAAGAGCTGTAAGAAGATAATAGGATGATGACAAGTCCTTCTGAGGAGGAATTCGGATATGGATAACGAAGGATATAGATGAAGGAAGTCTGTCTCCTGGATGCAATCTGCACTTTTGTCTTCAGAAGCCATCAAACACAATGAAGTGGAAATTAGTGCTGCTTCATTATATATACCCTCTCACCTCCCAAAACTCATCCCCCCCACCCCCTCTCCTCCCCCGTCAAGAGCGAGGTGTGTTAATAATTCATCCCGTCTCCCTGTGTGTCTGCTGTGACAGCTGCAGGTGGGAGTTGTCGCACAGAGAGAGGGATGTTGAGGGGGTTTTGTTCACGGCTTTCCTGTGAAGCGCTTCAGCGGGAGAACACAATGGGGTTGTGTTGAACCCTCAGATGCAGAAAAGATTACTGTGAGCAACATGTAAGCACTTCCCCATTTCAGGTTCGTTGTTCATGCATATTTCACGAGTCCAGTTTCCAAAATATTCAATTGTTATTGTTGTCAGAAAGATGCATAATTCATTAATTATTGCAACAGTTTTTATGTCTTTTTTTTAGGAGATTGGTCTCTCTTTTTCTATTTGGTTTAACCTGTTAAATAGTCAAAACAAAGACATTACATTATTGCATGTGTTTGTGGTGTTTCTTATATTTAGCACTTCCTGCTACAAGCTAAGAATAAACTACATAAAGCAAAGCACATTCAATTCTCCAATTTGGAGACCCTGACAAAAAATGACTTTGACCAGTCTCGTCTCTTTTGGTCTTTGAAGCCCACAAACTACACACATAACCTGCACTGCCACATGAGTCCCAACTAACCCTCATAACGGTCACTCCTGAAAGTTCAAGAAGTTCTGGATGAAGCCATGGCTGTGCTTGGTTTGTACACATTGCAGAGCAAACGGGGACCCAAAAACTTTTCTATAAGGTAACCTTGTTGCTTCCTACATGCAATTTAGCACTGCTTAAAATAATGGTTATTGTTAGGTATTAGATAAGAAATGGCTCAGCTTTATAAAATGGGTCATCAGAATCAGAATAGTTGAAGAGACACATAGCCTGGGGACAAGCGCTGCCTGAGAGGAGAGGTTCTGGGA
Organism: Gymnocephalus cernua; assembly: GCA_023631565.1. Taxonomy (NCBI): domain Eukaryota; kingdom Metazoa; phylum Chordata; class Actinopteri; order Perciformes; family Percidae; genus Gymnocephalus; species Gymnocephalus cernua. The sequence goes on along the minus strand of CM042432.1, from coordinate 34,925,288 downwards.
GGACAAAGTTCTCCCCACTGTAGATAAAGGTTAGCTTGTATGTGGATGAGGGGCTTCATTTTTTTTTGCCATGCTAGCAGCTTGGCTCTAGGGATGACAATGTCAGTTGGTTGATCGGCCAAACCACAACTTTGGTTCAGAAGGATCGGATGGATTGCCTGACTTTCCCTGTAGCGCCACCTTAAGGTCGAAAGTTTCGGTGGTTTTTTTATTAAATGTTTCAACAACATTCAGATGGATTGGTACAGATATCTGTTGTGCCCAGAGGATGACACCAAGTGACTTTGGTGATCCTCTGTCTGATAACAGCAAATCAGAACCTTACTTTGTCCAGTACTTTGGTTAATGACCAAATATTAGCCAAACTTATGACATTCTCTTCATCCTCAGCTTCACTTTTTGTTAAGTAAATGTTGGCATGCTAAAGTAAAATGGTGAACACTATCTGCTCTACATGTAACTCAGTTGACATTAGCATTTAGCTGAAAACTCCACAAGTACAGCCGATGGTGTGGCTGTAGACTGTTCCTCTCTTCCTTTGCAAACAGTGAAGCAGTTCACTGTTTGTACAATTAATCTTGAGGGCTTTTAAGTGCAATCAGTCACTTTTCAGATGATGCTAACTGGTTACAATCCATCCCCACAGCTTATACTAGTTGAGTTAGTGCTGAGCACTATAATAAACAATCCACCAATAACTTATAACTGAAATACGGTTTTTAAGTTTTCTTTTGGCCATCCTTCCTGTGGCTTATAACATATTTGGAATATCGCTTTAGGGAAAGATGCCTGAGCACAAATATCAAACTGATCAACTCTTCTGCTATTACGGTCACATAAAAAATACATAATATCCCTTCTGTATTGTCTGTGTGCTGGTCTTTTGATACTGCAGATGGCTGCCTTTCTGGCCTTCCAGTGTCTGTCCACAATTCCCTGTCCACCTCCGCCCCAGCAGCATTAGAAAATAACCTCCACTCTGTTCTCAGTGATGACCCTACAGCGGAAACCAGCACCCGCACAGAGATCCAATCTTAAACCAACACTACAACTCAAATAATTCAGAAGGGATTCCCTGTAAGACGGCGGCAGCAGGGAAGGGGCTGATGGGAAGTTAGGGAGAGATGCTGAGTAGCCGGTGTGAGTGATCTTTTCCTCTGTGGTGAGACAGACTGGAAATTGCTCCACACCACTGCTGCCAGTAATCCAGCCGGCTCAGCTGTTCAGAGTGGGCAGCATGTGGTGAGGGGCTATCAGAGGCGGGTTTATTGGTGTGGAAACAAATAAACAGAACCTTGTACAGGTACAAGGATTTATCTGTCACTCAGAGAGTGAGTGTGTGTGAGTGTGAGTGTGAGTGTGAGTGTGTGTGTGTGTGTGTGTGTGTGTGTGTGTGTGTGTGTGTGTGGCCTGACTCAGGATGATCTTTCAAGTGGAAGGTGGGAGCAGAGTCAAGGATGTGGAGAGGAGTCATCGCTTGCTCCCCTTCGCATTCATTCTCCCACTCTCTTCTTTTTACCCCACCCTCTTTCTTCCGTCTTTCTTCTTTCTTCAATATTGGTCCCACTTTCATGCCATTAGAGCATCAGCAAACAGTTATCTTTATCAGTGAGAAATCCATTTCCCCCCCCAATAAATGACAATGTTATTTTGAACCTAACATCTCAAATAGTATTTAAAATTGTTTACACTAACACTGTATCTAATTCATTTTTAGCTCATTGTTATTATACTTTAAGATTAAGTCACAGAGCTCTCTTGTGCTGCAACTAAGAATAATTTTCATTATCGATTGATGTGCAGATTACTTTTTTGATCAATAATTTGGTCTAAAAACAATATCAGAACATAGTAAACGTCTCAGGGACGTCATCAACAGTCTTCTTCTGTCCAAGCAAAAGTCCAAAACCTAAAGTTACTAAGTTTACGGTGCAATAAAACAGTACAACACAGTAAATTATGACATTGGGGAAGCTGGCACCAGATCATTTCTCATATTTCTGCTTGAAAAACAAACTTAATTAGTCAATTATCAAAACACTTAATTTTCAACTGACAGAGCAGCAGACAGATCAAACAAGCTCTGATAAACCCACTGTAATGACAGAGACTAGTTGGTGAAGGAAGTGGAACATGTAGCAGCTAAAGAGCCAAACATGTTTCTCAAGCTGGTGGAGACCAAAACCAGAGGTCAAAGGAGAGAGAATATTGGACGTTAAATTAATAAAGTGGACACAAACATGACTTCATCAACTATAACCAACTGAACCAACCAACTGAAATCAAGATATGTTTTGTGTTTGTTCATTATAACTGAGAAAAGGGATTACTAGATTATACAAACTATAATACATACAGTACATTTTCTGTTGATTTACAAATTAATTAGTTAATTATGTCAATTTAGCAAAGCGTATACTACACCCCAAAGATGTAAGGGCTGACCCAGCGCTTCCAGTTTTACTCAGGGATTGGAAGACTGGCGTCAAACTAAAATTAACTAAATGATGAAATGGTACCAATTTCCTATTGAAAAGCAGTGTCTTGTTCACATTACAAATGGCCTTATTATATATGATCTGACTAAGCCTTAGGCTCTGAATCCCACCCAAACCAGGAGGATCAGTGCTGCCTGGAGACTGTGTGTCAGATCCCGGTGCGGAGGAGCAGAGGAGGGGTTGGTCGGCGCCGAGGGATCTCCTGGGATCACCACGAAGCTGGGAGACAAAAGGGACATTGTGGTACAAACTGACCCATCCAAGAAAACATAACTTCCTGTCCCATCAGCTCCAGCGTCCTCGGCACATGAGCTGCTCACTTCCCAGAACTGAGAGTCCCTTTTTTTAACATCATCTGCTGTTAACCAATCACAGCAGCAGTCAGTCAGTACTTACCATATGCACACACTGGCACTCAAACACAGTGAGCTATATTTGTGGAGGAACTGGCATCCACTACTGTAGGTTTCAAAATGACTTGACAAATAACAAGTTTAATTGACAAGAAGGTCTTTACATTTTCTAGATGCAATAGTGAAAACTCAAGTCCGGCTAAAAAAAAAAAAAAAAAAGGTGTTCGAGACTTTAAGTAGCGTGTTTAAGGCAATACATGTATGTTTAAGCCCATTAATGACAAGTCTTGCATTACTGCAGCCAAAGCATAAAGGTTTTTGGAACAGTTTGTGAAAATACTGTTTATTGCAACAAGTACAAGTAGCCTGGTCCTACCAGACTCTGGTCCAGACTAGCCTGGTCCTACCAGACTCTGGTCCAGACTAGCCTGGTCCTACCAGACTCTGGTCCAGACTAGCCTGGTCCTACCAGACTGGTACATTTCATTAGTCCAGAGAGTCTGGCCACTCTCCATTGACAAGTGTTAACTTCCTTGAAGGCTGGTACTCTGTTGGAGTTTAAAACTATTGGATCTGCCCAGAGCCACTCTGGATCTGCGATAACCAATCGCTAACGTTTGGTCGTGACGTCGGCTTAGCATCGCTAGCGTTCGCCTTCGCCAACGCCTTCACCACTAACGGAGCGAGCTGGAAAATCTAACTTTTCCCGAACCTTGTGGGGAGGAGGGCCACAACATCATGGCCACCAACAAAACTCAGCAAAGATGGTTCTTACTCGGGCTTTAACTTCTGGATATTCAGCAGCGTTGCCACAACGGACCGAATGGCTTCGCTTGCATCTTTCTCCGCCGCCATTAAGGAACTCACCGAAAGTTACCAGACCTCAACGGCATTGTTCTTAGCCACTCCCTCGGTTCGCTGATTGGACCGATAAAGATTTGACTGGAGAAAACCCAAGAATATACTGCAAACCCAGACGGAGTACTGAAGGAAAATGAAAATTGAACGGAACTACGTAGGAGGGCGGAGCCAGTCTAAAGTACAGGTGCCACATGGCACAAAACAGAAACCAATTTTACTTTGGACATCACACAAACTTATTAATAACTCCTGTTCACTGTTATCAAGACTTATCAGCTCTTTTCCATTGTGAGGCTTTTAAAAACAAACCCATGTGCAGTGATTCCAGGGAATGGGAAGTAAGTTTACAATGTTCATCAGAAAAGTGGCCGTCAGCAACACAGTGAGTTGCACAGAGTACAGATCCGTGAGAGTGTGCTGTGTTTGTGGGATCACGCTACCTTGACATGACTCTGAGCGCCCAGGTTGTAGATCTCTGTCGGCTTGACCTGGTTAATGATCTTCACCAGGCACGTGCTGTCAGTCAGATCGCCATAATGAAGCTTCATTTCTGGCAAAGAGGGGGAAAACACACAATGATACTCTCACAATTACTCAACCTCAATGGTGATTCACATATTCAACCAGATCTGAAAATGTGAAGCCCCATTGATAGAAGTTAGCTCACAGCCAACTGATTCTTTTTTTCTACCAGTTGGCATGCTGTTACTGTTAATGTTAAATCTGTTATCTTGTGATTTCTAGTCTGTGTATGACGTGGGGCTTTACTACGGGTTGGAGGAAATGTTCTTTACTAAGATTAAAAAGTACCAATCTCTCATTCATACATAATACCTACAACTTTAATATAAATATAAACTGCCTGTGTTTATACGTATATAGTATTTATATAGAATTTGGAGGATGAACTGCAACATTGGTGGTGTAGACTGGATACTTACTGCCTTCAGTGTGCGTCTGTGGGTTCTTGTAAAGATGCTCTATGCGACCCGTGTTGAAGGAACTGGAGCGACGCAAAATACCATGAACCTGTGATAGGAGGAGACAGGCTTTATAATACCATATTTATTTTATTTTACAATAACTATTTAGACCACTTCAGTTTTAACATTAACATTACTACAATCATTACCATGCTGTTACCTTTGTAGATAATTTTATCTAATTTTAAAATAAATGTTTTTTATGTTAGCATATTGTTAATGCAAACTTGAGAATAAAATCATGTGTATTTGAACTGTTCATCCATACACGCGGAACAGTCTCGGCCACCGTACCTTCGTTACTAAGTAAGCAACATAGACGCGAAGACAGAGTAGTTTTTTTTCCAACAAAGGTAAGTTGGAAGAAAGCTTGTCTAACATTTTTTTTTTTTTTTCTCCAGAGGCCAGAACATTTGGTAATAATTGCTAATTTGTGGCTTAATTATTATCTGCTTTGTAACCACAAGCTTTGGCTAAGATAAGATAGACTTTATTAAGTCTGGCGGCTTACTTTATCTGAAACTCAAGGGGTTTTTATGGTCGTGCGTAGAATCGACAGCGTGCACCTCTCGAAAAATTCAACTACGCGTTGCAGCAACGCACGTTGCTCGGCCGTGGCTTGGTAGCGTTGCATTTCCCCCAACTCATTTCCTGGTTCTCCTTCTCCATAAACAACATGAAATCAAGGAGAGGGTTAACTTTTCCTGCTCTAGATTTCCCACTGTGGTCAGAAAGAACAAAGGAGACATTTTGTTTCTCTCACTATGACTCTAGAGTCACTGCTCACTCTGAAGATAATCGTCGTCACACTCTCACTTCCTCCTCGCTCTAAAATACACTCCCCACACACACACACACACATGCCGGCTCGACGCATACACCAATGCACAAGTATAAACATCAGGCCACTTACGTAGGCTACGGCGAAAGCTCTGCGTGGAGCCTCCACACAACCATAAAAAGGCCTTTAGGGTAATGTTGGAGAGTATGGTAAGGACTGAAGATGTGTTTCTTTATTTCAAAATATAGGCCTACATTAATCATTGCATTTGTCTGTTTCTAAGATGTTAGGGAAGAAGCAAAATAATATTTTTCGTTCTGGGCACCAAAGGGTAAACCCCCTAAAAAGGACACCAAGGGAGACAGTAGGAGTGACAGTGGAAAAGAGCACACAGGAGACAGTGGAAGAGAGCATACAGGAGACAGTGGACTTCTAGCAAAAAGCGTGCGGGGGGGGGGGGGGGGGGGGGGGCAAATATTGGGATGGCTCCTCCCCTAGCGCATGTAATCCCCCTCCAAACTTTTGATAACACTTGAGAACCCTGTAAATAGAATACTAATCTAGAACCTATTCTACATGTATAATCAGTGCGAAGTGAACTTTTATGCGAAACAAACCTGACAGCTACAGACTCATGACGCAGCTTGCATGTGTGAATAACACGTTATAGTAACTGGTGGAAATCCAGTTTAGATCCGATGTGTTCAGTTTTATCCAGGGTTTAAGATGGTGTAGCAGCTTGCGAGCCTCCTGCGGCTCGCCAAGCTTTAATTTGTGGCTCGCATGGCAGTAAATAATATGATGATATGATCATGCAGTCAACACAGATATTTCATGAAAACTTTAAAAGCAAGCAGGGCTGTAACATAACACTAAGTCTGCTCTATTTCAAATAATTTATATTTAAAAAATAATAATAATAATAATAATAATAATAATAATAATAATAATAATAATAATAATAATAATAATAATAATAATAATAATAATACCCCAAACAGTGGGATTACAAGGTGGAAATATAGACTACAAAATATATTTAAACTTGCTCTGCCCTTCCGTCCTTAACACTGACTCACTGCGAAGTTGCTAGTTTGGGTGGTCTTTCCAGCTCTTAACACCGAAAGTGCTCTTGGATAGTTAGATCCATGATGGGCTAATGTAGAACAAATTGCATATTGTATGTTCAGGGATGACAGATCGATAAGCAGACATGCTATTTATGACTGGATGTAACTTTGAACTTGACTTTGTCCTAACAGTGTGGCTCTCATGAAAAAAATAGTGAAGACCACTGGTGTAGATGATTGTATAACTTTTTTAATCACATTACTGTCAGTGTGAGTAATTTAATGAGATGCAGGCTAAGACTAAACTGAATCAATCTGATATAAAATATAGTCTGACTATCACAAGACCAAGCTCAATCTTTTAAGATTGAACATTAGTCTGGGGAGTCTGCTCTGTATTTTCTCTGCACCAAGAGGCGTGATCAATGGGCATAGTTCAGATGACTCTGTACGCAATTGGATAGTCCTTCAACCAATCAGACCAACGATCTGGGTGACGTAGCAGCGACAGCGGCATCAACAGGTTGTTGCGCTTCGGTGGCCGGCTTGTTGAATGTAAACAAGAAGCTGCTTGCCGTCACTTCTCTGTCGTCATCGTGTTAAACCCACCAATAGCGCGCCAGGTGGATAAGCCAGTTTGTGATTGGCCCCTGCAAAATTGTTGAGGATAGATAAACGCACTGGTTTCCAGCCTGAGCTGCAGGGAGAAATCAAATCGCTGGCAGATTGGGCGGGGTTTACCCAGTCTATATCAAATATATACAACAGGCATATTTCATCTGGCCTTAATACAAACAGCTGTTTTTTTGGGGCTCATCTTACATTTTAGGGTTTGTTATAAATGTCACAATGTCATGAACACTCTTTGTCTGTCTCTGAATGTAGATGTACTATTTATCTAAAGTTTGTCATGTTTACTGTATTCTATGTATATGTATTTTTCTATGTATTTTTTTACACAGTTTATTGATTTTCACGACAGCATTTTGCTTTAAGTTTGACCAGGTCATATAGTGGCCTACTTTGATTTCTTGTGTCAGATTATTTTGTATTGCAACAGTTGATATTAACAGTATTGTGTCTCGTGGCTCCAGCTCGCTGTGTTTTTATGCTGCCTGTGATCTGTGATCTGTACTCCATGTTCTGAGGGGGACGTGCGAGGAAGCTCTGCTTAGGAAAGATAACAGAACCTGATCCAAGGGGAGTCCATTAGTGGGAGGACGCTGTGGCCTGACCTCACTTCCTTTATTCACTGTGGACTTCCTGCCTGACTGTGGGCTCCTCTTTAATGGCACCCCCAGCCCACCCCCTCCACACGCAGCATCCCCAACCTGGACCCAGTCCACTTCCTCTCTGCTGTCTCTGAGGCAGGCAGCAGATGGCGAAGCAGACCAGGCAGGCTGGGATGAAGGTGTGTGTTTGTGTGTGTGTGCTGCTACACATGTGTGGGAAAATGTCATGCAGCTACTGTCAGGAAAACATAACGTGCACTGGTGCCACACGTATGTTTATGCAAGTGTGTTGTACTGTATGGATAGTCACTTTACATGGGTGTGAAACCAATGGTGAAGCATTTATGTAGCAGAAACAGCTTGTTAACCTCTGCATCCATCGACAGGCTGTTGACTTTTTGTGCTCCTAAAAACACATCGCGCAGCAGGTGAAAGTTAGTGACCTCACTTGTATCACCGTATAATAACAACTATTTCCCTGTTAATGGTCTGACCCAGGAGTAAAAGGTGAGGGGTTAAAAGGCTTGAAGCAGCACAAAGGGTCTTATCAGGGTGAGGTGTGAGTCAGTCTATGTACGACGTCACATTACGTCACGATCCCTCAGGAGCTCCCACACAGTGCAGTGGCTGGATAAAGCTTATCGAGGGAATGTCGCTCTGTGTGTGTCTGTGTTCGTTGGCATTCGCGAGTGTCTGCATTCATTTGTGTGTGTGTGTGTGTGTGTGTGTGTGTGTGTGTGTGTGTGTGTGTGTGTGTGTGTGTGTGTGTGTGTGTGTGTGTGTGTGTGTGTGTGTGAGCTTTCCCAGGACAAATTCTTGGTACTGTGAAGCCCGCAGTCTCTCTCACCTCATAGCCTTTAGCGAGCAGGAACTCAGCCAGGTAGGAACCATCCTGAAAATACAGAAGACAACACCGCTTAAAACCTGTCAAATGGCACACATGCACACATATTGATCAGAGTTATTTGTACCAATTGACTCACAGCCACTCAACAAAAATATGATAACACATTCACAGCCCATGTTTGGGAAAACTGAATTCAACAAATCACAAAATGTAGATAATTCACACACTCGAGGGGCAGATACTTTGTTGTAGTCTTTTCTACAGGCCAGGGGAAAAACAAAACTCATACTCATTGTGTAGTGTAAAAGATGTACAGATACACACAGCATGCAGGACTGTGGATGCAATGGGGATATAATAACTTCTATCTAATAGTTAAAACTATGTAACAGTGGGAGAACACTAAATAGATAGAAATGAAAAATCTTTACATGCAAATAACTGATCATGTAATTCATAGATGATGTAACATGGATTATGGTGTAATAACCAAAATTATTACATTTTTAGTCTGTTATTATGCCATTGAGTCAAAATGTTACATCCCTTAATACATTATTAATTGCCTATTAATGAGTTATATGTAATAAGTTGTCAGATAATGTAATCATATCAGTAGATTTAATTACGTGTGTGTCTGTGTCTGTGCGTGCGTGCGTGCGTGCGTGCGTGCGTGCGTGCGAGTGAGCCAACAAGAGTCAACAAGGTCTTGTTCCTCTCGACCATGTTACTCCTCGTCTTTTTCCCGGCTCAGACTTTCCGACCGCACATTCTGGAACACTCTGGAACATTCCAAACTAGTCATGGCATTCATCCCTCAATCCCTCTCACATATGTGCACACACATTTACACACACTCACATTATACTGCCAGCCCAATGCGTCCTCTCCAGGACTGTGGGGTTACCATCAAGGTGGATGGCAGAGAGCAGTGGAGGAAAGGGTTTAGGGGGGCTGAACACACCCAAGAACCTGCACTCAGCACCGGGCCTGTACAGGTGGACCAAGTCTCACATGGAGCAATTGGCCTTCCCAAACTGATGACTTCATGCTGGCAAAAAAATTCAAGTAGTTGTTTGAAGTGCTCATATTATGCTTTTTGGCTTTTCCCCTTTCCTATTGTGTTACATATATTTTGTGTGCGTTAGGTTAGGTTTACAAAGTGAAAAAGCCCAAAGTCCCCCCCCAAAGGGACTTACCATCTCCACCAGAAAACACTGTTCACAAACTGCTCCAAACAGCTCTGTTGTAGTCCAGCCTTTACTTCAGAGACAAACGTGGTCACTTTGGAACACACGTTATAATGCTCGCCTAGCTGCTAGCATGGTGCTCCCTCATACTCTGCTTCTGACTGGCTAGCAGTACTTATTGTGCATGTGCGACTCCCAACAAAGATGGAACAGAAGTGAGATGTCTCACTCTGTAGCTAAAACAGAGAGCTCAACACACAGGGTGAAAAGAGGATGTGCAGTACACAAATATATGGTGTTTTCTGAAAATTAAACCATGTAAACCTATTCTGGTACAACCTCTAAATACAAGTATGAACCTGAAAATGAGCATAATATGAGCACTGTTAAGGAACAGCATCTCTCAGACTAAGTTCTCAATGAGTTGTGTTACGCCAAACCTTACACCAAATGACTTTTCAAGCGATTCCACTGTCGCAGACTTATTTCCAATATTAGAATGAAATGATGAGAGTCTAGAGTCGGGGCGCGCTCCTGTCGTCTCAATCGTTTGGTGTACGGTTGTCATAAAACTCAGTCCGAGTACGTCTTTTTCCTGTTGCTATGTTCTGACAAAGTCAAAGTTTTAAGTCGCTAGCTTGATGAAATTGTTCAAAACAAATGTAGTTGTAGCCTTGCAATTTGTGGCCCTTAAAAAAAATTACAAAATCTGAAACTTTTGTCATGTATGGTGATGTGACCAAATAATCTTAACTCAAAATGTAATTATTAGCATTTTCCAGAGCTTTCAGCCTCATCTCTCAGCCGGACAGCCAGCCAGAGTTTGCTAAGTTTTATTGCAGACCATGTCAAGTTGTTGTAACTTGTAATTTGCTCAACCAAACATTTTGACTGCCATAGTAAGCGCACATAAATAATAACATTAATAAAGTGTCTCAGTAAGCCATGACACTGAAACTAAAGTAGCTAAATGGAATTCAGCCATCATTAATTACATTTTTTACACCAGTGCTTCTCATATTGTGACACATCAAAATGTCTGTAAAAAGTCAGTCACTCTTCATGACAACCTATATATTTTGCCAAGGCTGAAAATGTACAGCATCTTTAAATGAAATCTAAAACAGGTTTTTCTTGATTACATTGCTCTATATAGCTCATGGCTGCTGCCCTGAAGAAGGTGTAAGCCAAAACATGTGGCTGTTTTTTTAGCTGCTTTTTACCCTCCTGAATAAATAAAGGCTTTTAAAATTTTGATTTACACACTTCTGACCTCAGTCAGTTTTAGCCCTGAAACTGAAAAAAATGGGCTTCAAATTGTTTAACTGCTAGTTAAAGATTCTATAATAGCAAATGCTTTACTTGCTTTATAAAAAATGGATGTATGCCTTAGTACTACTCAAAATGTTCTGCAGGTTGAGCACTCAGGTTGTGCGGCCGTTGGCATTGATGCTCAACCTGTTTCTGCCTAACCCAGAGGTGAGGTGGGGGGGGGGAAGTTGGCAGCCCCTCACCCGTCCCCACGGCGTTCAAAGCTCCGGCCGGTGTCATGTTTTCCTGCCCCTGTGCCAGGGTCAAAGCGTTCCACACCAGACCAATATGGAAAACAAGCCTGAAGAGCTGCAGCTCTGTTTCAAAACAAGAGGCTCCTTTGAGGCCATATTAGCCCATAAACCCTGGCCTCACCTCGCCGTTTCCTGTTTTGGGGAGCTGGGCGCTTGGTGGTGTGTGTGTGTGTGTGGGGGGGGGGGGGGGGGGGGGTGAACACACACACACACTACATGCTCACCTGCCAGGTCAATGCCACACCACAAAGACTCATTTTGGCCTTTGACACAGTATGATCTCTCCGCTACACTGAATATAGGCTGGTTCAACAAGAGGAGGGTAAAAGTTAATTGAAGTACAAGACAACGATTGTCTCATATTTGAATACTGGCATTATGAAAGTGTTAACTGGATCCCTCCTCTAAATGTTCAGGATTGTGTGCAGTAGTAAGGATTGTCTGCAGGGGGTGCAAGAGGGTAAACAACTAATACAGGTACAAGCGTGAAACCTTGTACTACTACTGAGCAGATTGGGGTGAACAGAGTATTTCTTAAATGTAATGCTAAACAGACTTTGATTTTCATGTTTAAGGAATCTAACTTCTTTAACGTCATAATTCTATTAAATTGTGTCGCAAAAATTGGCTGTGTGAGTCCATGTTTTTGGGGAACACAAAGACAACACAATACAAAATCAAAAAGATACACGCAATCCCTGCCAGTAATTAAAAGGCATATAAAAACAAATTCTCAGACATTTTAAGGAGTGCAGCTTTTTGGATGCAAAGGTTTGTGAGTTTTAATGGTTTTAATATATTTTAAATGCTTTTCAAGTTTTTGTCCCAATGTTCTGTATTTTCCAGTACTGAAATAAACTAGGCCTTTAAAATCCCATTTTTAAATACAATCTCTATGAATAACATAAGATAAAACTATAGAAAACCAAAAAGGGTAAGAGAGGGGTAACTCAAATAGAATAAAAGACATTAGGTAAACAGAGAAAAAGCTCAGGAGAGGGTGAAAGGACAGGGTGGGGGGGACTAAGGCGAATGTTGATGTTGGACTAAATCAGTCCATGTGTCTGAAAAGTGTTAACAATGTTCGCTCATCAAAAACTGCCCCTGTGAGGGCCACCATTAGCTCCAATCAACATTCCCATCATCATCATCACATCATCACCGTGTGGTTTCATTAACAGGATGGATACGCATCAATATCAGAAGATGGTACTGCTGTGTGCGTGCATGCGCAAACAGTACTCTTAACACCTCTCTTCAAGAAATATAAATTAGGCTATATTCCACAAAAAAAAAAATTTCCCCATTTAATTTCTACCCAAGAAAAGCCGTACATTGCCAAGATGAAATACAAAAAATGACAAAGTTATGATTTAAATCGCTAACTATCTGATCAAAATAAACCAGATTAGAAATGAGTAGGGCTGGGCGATATGGAGAAAATCAAATATCACGATATTTTTTACCAAATACCTCGATATCGATACCGCAACGATATGGTAGTGTTGACTATTGGTTCTTTCACAAAATATTTACACAATGAGATTTTAGATAAATAATCATCAATAATGTAGATATAATGACTAAGTGTAAAGGCAAATAATAGAACAGTTACAACAGTCTGGTGAGTTCAGAAAATGACATCACTTTACTGTAATGCAGCCTTTAAAACCAGTGAAAGACAATGTCATATCACAATATCCAAAATCTAAGACGATATCTAGTCTCATATCACAATATCAATATAATATCGATAATTGCCCAGCTGTAGAAATGAGTTAATCCCACGTTTTGTCACTTGATACATTTTGATATTACATGCAGCAAACACATCGCAGTTAATATCAAAAGTATCCAAAATGATGAGGTTGTATACCCAGCCCTAGCTGTGCCCAAAACATTTAACGGGATGGACAGTTTTTGCAACAAAACTAAACAATGAATTGTTGAAGCTTAACTAATTTTAAGATGTGCAGACATAAAAGGAAATAGAAGATACAAGAAATGGAAAATAAATAGCTGACAATACCATTAAAAACAATCTGTCACGGGGAAAAGCCTTTAGCCCTCATCTTGTCCTCCGGGGTAAAAATAAAAAATGAACCATTTTTTCACTGTTCTTGACGCTTTTTTGAAGTTTCTGTCAATTTTTTTAAGGTTTTTGTTTCTTTTTCTGCGCTTTTTTTTTTTCATTACCACCGGATTCACCACTAACACCAACTTATTAGTTTTACACTTACTCATGACCAATAAACCTCATTTATATGAAATTATACCAATTGTTTTTGTTTAAAAAATAGCTGAAATTATGAATTATTTTGACTAATAATTAAAATCAGAGGAACATACAGTATGTTGAGCGAATCACAGACATGTCAAAGTTGAGTCAGGATACTGTTTTGAAAACAATTTCCTTTTTTTTCTCCAAATGCTATAAAATTGAATAAAACAGCCACAATTAAATGAAAGTAGGGAACTGATCATTAATCATACTCGAAGAGCGTTTCTATAGAAACCATCCATGTAATTATTGTGCAATTTGCTTGAAAGAAACCCAAATTTCTGATAAAGAAACTTTGACACCGGGTCAAATTTGACCCGAGGACAACAGGAAGGTTAATAATATAACGGACATCGAAGACAGAGCAGCGACAGCTGACACCCAATTCAGATTTTAATGAATTTAATTGTTTATAACAGTAATGCAACATTTTTTGGGACAAAGTTCCTCCTTTGGTGTCATGAGGATGGACAGCCTTTTTTATAGTATCCCTTAATCTGCCAATCATTTCTTGATTGAGCATTTGGTCTACAAAATGTCAAATCGAAAAATTATAGTCGAACATGCCCATCATAATTTTCCCAGAGCCCAAGTTGACTGATTCAAATGTCTTTAATTGTCCAACTAAGATATTCAGGTTACTATCACAGGAGAGAAAAAAAACGTAAGCATTTGAATGTTTGGCATTTGAAATGCAATGTAGTAAACAGTCTTAACCTACTTAACCATTAAGACTATCAACACAGCTACTGCGATACCTTCATCCAGACAAAGAGAAGAGAAGAAGGGAGCATGTGATGTCTTTGCACAAACCCCAGCACTATGAGTTTAGTACCCCCTGCTGGTGGAACAGTGAATTATTGGGGGGCCTTGACCAATAATATCACTAGGGCTGCTCTGTGATCTTTAATACCTAATTAGGGTTAGATCACCTGCCTAACATTAAAGCAAAACTTAAAGAGTGTAGTTTGTGTGCCTGGGGGCATTATGCCTGTATTTATAAAAAAACATGGAGTTCATTGTACATGCGTTTCTCATGGTGTATAAACTACAAATGAATCACTTTAATGTGCTTTCATTAGACCGCAAAGAGAAGCTGCCAAGCACGCCACTGGTCTGCAATTAGACCTGATATGGTTTAATGACGCGGCAATTACAACACGCACAAGCACGTGCACACACATACACACACTGCAGTAAGTAGGAACACTTGGTGTGCAGCCTGAATCTCTCCTCTCGACTTTAGGACCGACTCAGGCGTGTCGCTGGAATAAATAAAGAGCGCTTCCTGGTATCAATATGACTACCTTGACTCACTAAATGTACAGTATGCATTATAAAACTGGATTTCAAATCCATATCCATGTTTAGTCCTAACTGCAGCTAAACTTGCGACTGCAAGACGAGGATCAGCCTTGGAGGAGCCGTCAGCAGCCATTATGAGCGACAGAGGAGATGTCTGCTCTGCATGGATTCTGAGCTATATGATTGTTATTGCTGGCACTCGCTCAGATTCTATCCTGTGCTGCTAACAAAAGGAGTCAGTGGAAGGAGACTAGGAAGAGGGCATCAAACGGCAACAAAAGGGTGAAGAAAAGAGGCTTGTAGGATGAGCATCAAACAGCTAAAAGGGTCGCATGGCAGCGCAGCGTTGTTTTCCCAACCAGAGAAGCCGAAGAAAGACGAAGTGAACCTCAAAGCCAAAATAAAGTTTTATTGTCGAACAGAGAGCCTGGACGTGTCCTCTTCATAACCCCGGATCGTAAAACAGCACTATCAGCCAAAGCCCCTGCCCGGCTCTGCAGCTCTGCCTTGGCACTCAGGTGGTCTCCCATAACTCACACCCTCTCACCCCAATACTTCACACTGAGACAGCAGTCAAAAATATTCAGACTGAGCAACATGCTGCCCTGAAATTTATGAACAGTAGTTAGCCAGCCGATTTATGGCATCGCTGCGACCCTGACAGCCCGGCTGCTAGCGACTTCTGAGATGGTCTATCCAGATGCCTGCCTGCTTACCTCCTGCATGAGCTCTCGGTATTCTACAGTATCGCCAAGACTGGCGGTATAAAAATGAATTAACACTGTTATTCTTTGTTTTCTGCTAAAGACGGTGAGGGGAGTAGGGGCTTTGGAAAGTGCTGCTTGACAAAAGGAATGTGAGATGTTGAAAATGACTTTCCAAGACCTCTGATAGTTGGGGGGGGGGGGGGGGGGGGGGTAGAGCTGCATTCTGGGAACGGTCAACTGACAACTTTCACCTCAAACCATGAAATATTGCCATAAGACTCTGCTTATTCCCTGCTGCTTTTTTGCTCATTTGTTTTATTTGGAAATTAACTCCCAGAAACTGGCAATGCTCTTCTTTGCGCACATTACTACAAAAGAATACATGTTCACACGCTTACATTTACATGCACACACAGGACCACGGATGCAAATGTATCCAACAGGTAGCTCTGGGTATTGTTCAACAATTTCCGATACCGGTACTGATAACGTGACTTCGATACCAGTTCCTAAACTATACTTTTTCGATACCAATTTTATAGAATAAAAAGAAATTACAACATTATGGCACAAATATTTGTACTTTTTTTTTTAGCTCCTACTACGTGACCCCATCTCTGTGTGTAACGTAGAGTTTTTCCTGCCTTCCTCTGCTACGTTAGACAGCCAATCATCAGCATTAATAGATCTTGGTAGAAGCATGCTACATGTATGCTTATTGGCTCACTGACTCTGATGAGATTTAGGCTACTCCTTACAGTAGGTATTGAAATTGGGTATTGAATGACGAGGCATTTTTCGATACTCGATACCTTCGAGGCAATCGAGTTGGTGCCTAAAAAGTATTGAATTCGGTACCCAGCCCTACCGGCAGGTTCATGGTGCTGCCACTTGTTTGAGAAATAGCCATGCTATCAAATGTAAATACTGTGTAATCTACTTTTTGATAACATTAAGCTTTCTGAAGAGCACAGTCACCTCACTACTGTAGAAACGCCCAAGTGGTAGGGTTCGACCTAACATGACTGGCACTAAAAACGTGAAGTGATGCTGAATTTCTAGTGATGCCATTACATAAGTGTTGATTAAAGAACAGGCAATATAGATTACAACTTCACGACCTTCAGGCAAAGAAACTAAAACAAAGCAAGCTGTCAGAGGAACAGGACAGCAAACAGCCTTGACAACATCATCGCTGTCACAGTCATTTAACCACTGATCCATATTGATGTCATTCACTCTTTACTGTCTAGATGTTTTGTTTGGGGGTACAATATCTTAGGTGAAAGGCACATTTAAGCATCTTAAACATGACAAAGGTTTCACACTACAGTAGCAGCACAGTCACAGTGACGTCAACCTGCTACCTGCCTTCCTATAGATCCTACACGGAATTAAGATGCTTCCTCAATGTTTTTTTAACAGCTACAGAATTGTGTCCGTAGCACAACAAATATAACATCTCCCCAGAAAAGACATCACCAAACTCAAATACAGTCCAACATTTGACTGATATACCAAACATCACCACTTAAACATTACATCAAATGGTTTACTCTGACACACACAGATACATTCACTGTTACACACTGGCAAACAGATGATTATCTCTATTCATGTTGGCCCACACATCCAGTCTTTTTGGGTCAGGTCATGAGCAAACTGTCAGGTAGCTCACACAATGCCAGAATAGAACGTAGCTGTGGGACATAAGCCAAGGAGGAAGTAGGTGGGGTAGATCAGAGACTGTAATCTTGACTACACACTGACTCTAAAGTTGACCTATGTAGCCTATTATAATACTGGATTTCAAATCCATATGTTGCAACCGTAGTGAGAGACATGTAGTTAGCATATTAACATATGAACCTGAAATCATAATCCTCCTTGCCAGCTTTTATAGGACACAGTTGAAGAAATATCATATTTCATCTTGAACCTTAGGACAATAGCTTATGTTGGAAGTACTTATTCTATTTTTTTTTCGGTTTTCTTTATAATGCTTGCTTGTGTGTTTTGTTTGTATAGATAGATAGATTCTATGTTGTTTTTTTTTTTTTTTGTCTGCTTGTTTTGTTTCACTTTTGATGAGTATTATTCTCATTTCTGCATTTGTTTTAATAGGTGAGGACTCTGAATAAGCCTTCAGGCTTTCCTCTCATACACTGTTATTCTGTCTCTTCTTTTGTATGCATTTTGTATCTTCATTATTGTGCAAATAAACGCAACATACATATGTGCTACCCCACCTAGACTGATCCCTATTCCCTGCCATTAACCTGTTTATATTTTATGATCCATAGTTAACATAAACTACCCTGGCTGATTGGCACTGTTTGACTCCCTTACTGGCTATATTAGCCACCTGCCCATTCTGCTAGCTTGCCTGTATGGTCAATACACCACGCTGTCTTTTTGTCTGTATGGACAGTTTTCAACTCTAACTTGAACTTTTCTTCAAGTCTTTTACTAGTGTCTATGTATAGTTAAGTAATGATTATTATATATTTTGTATATATTGTGTAGCCTGTTGTACTGGCCGTGTACTTGCACTTAACTCTCTCTTGCATTATGATACATTTCTGCATTTCTTCCACACCGCTCATTTAAACATGCTACAATCTAACTTGACTGTAAGGACACACTATTGATATCCTCCTTTGTATTGTTGTAGCATCTTTGTGTGCGTGGATGTCTGTGTGCCTATGTGTATGTATGATGTGTATAAGCTATATAAGACACCGTAACTTCCTTCTGGATAAATAAAGTATTTCTATCTATCTATCTATCTATCTATCTATCTATCTATCGTTTGGTATTGTATATATTTTCCGTGTAATTTAGCGAATTTAAGTCAATATAAGGGATTGGCACACTTGAAACGCCAGAGGTAAACGACAGGAAAGATTAAGTTTCAGGGCAAATGGAGATTTAATAGTGACGCATTGGGTTTAAGAGCAGGTGTTTAAACGCCACCGGCACTTAAATCATACAACAAACATCTCCCATTAAAAGAAATCACGACAAAGAAGATGTAACGATGTTTCTGAGCAACAGCGTGTATATATACTACTGGGCACTGCTAGATAGTGCTGCGTAAGGTTATGAATAGTTACCTGTCCTGTTATACCGGTGATAACAGCCACCTTCCTCTCCTTCTTCAGCTCCCCGTTGTCCGTGGAGCTAACATTAGCAGACTCGGAGCACAAGGCCATCTCTTCTCGGATAGATGTTTGATACAGTCTGCTGACACAGCGAGCGAAAGGAAAAATCTGCCTGTGCTGTTTGTTTACTATGAGAGTACCGACGAGCCTCCTCTGCAGCTCAGCATCCGCAAACCAAACTACACGCCACTACAAAGTGCATTGCGTAGCAGGAAGCGGCCATGAGATCAGCCAATGAGAAGAGAGCAAGTGGAGCAGCAGAGGAGGCGTCCCTAAAGAAGGTAGAGAGTCTGCGAGAGCTGCATGACCTTAATCACAGCGCCATTGGTGGGAGGATGGCAGCTTCCTGTTATAGCATGGCTAATTGTTAGCAGTAGTGGACTGTAGACTGTAACTAGTACTTCTACTCAAGCACTGCTCTCAGTTGCTCAAATCTTGGAATATTAGTGTTGTTGGGTATCACAGTGTCTATCCTGCAGTGACTTGAGGGTCGCAGTGAGTTGGCAGTGATTCAGTCTTGTTGACTCTTTATTAGCATACTCAAACATTTGCATTTGAACATGTGTTTGTGTGCTCTCAGGCATATGTGCATATGTTTTCATCCTGACGTCTTCGTCTGGATGGGGCCTATGTAGCTATGTAAGCTTTGTAATTTAAAACAATAAAAAAGTAAATGTGTAATTTCCCCTTGCAGGATTAATAAAGTAGGCCTATGTCTTCTTCTTTGTCTTTGAGTCTGCATGCAAAGTCAGAGGATGTAGAAGCTAAATGGGGTATTTTTAAAGAAATTAATCCAATTTCCAAAACCCCAAAATCACAGCAGCGGTGAAACATGAGTCTATTCTGGCCCTCGATGAAGCAAAAACACTCATAGTTGACATTCTGCACATCTAATAGTGTGTGAACCAAAACTGTGAAGAGTAGCAGAGATCCCAAATGTCTCAATAACAACCGAATAGTTCCTTTCCAAAATAAGTATCCTCTATCATCAGTCACTGTAAACCCAGAGTAAAACAACATATATGAACATTGATACAGCTACACAAACAAATAGCTTTGTACAGTAATAAGGCGTCTGCAAAGACATGTCAATCAGTTTTATTTAAGCCCAAATCTCCCGAAGCAACAAAGCTGACGTTTGCTGAGAGAACTTTTCTCTCTGTATTCGGTTGTGTGCAGGGGCATTTCTCGGACTTGAGGAGTTTCAGGGCTTAGCCCCGACCCATTTAAATAAACTGAATGCAATGCAAAATGGCGATTGGCTTGCCCAGCTTGTTAACAGCCAGTGTATGCTCATTTAGCTTCCAGTTGCGGGGACACTTCATTTCCTGCATTCTGGTTAATTTGTATGCACATATTTCTACCTTTTTATGAATCAATATGCTGGAAATATCTTTATGTAAAGGGAAACATAGACTATAATCCAAATATAAAAACATAATGGAATATATTGCAGTAAGGCTCTCAGGCATTCTGTATTGCTTTCAACTATTTATTCTCCTTTGGATCGACTTTTCTAATTATATCTGAGTCAGCACACATGTAGCCTATAGGCATCATTTACTCTTCCCTTCTCTTTTGCATCTTTTCTTGTGGAAGTAACCTCATTAAATGTGCATATGACAATTATTCACCTCAATGATACATTATTCATTTGAATGTATTAACAAACCCCTGGACTGTAATATTTCAGATGTTTGAGCAAGATTTCTGCTCATGTCCAAAACTTTGTGCACATTCAAAATATAACTCATCCCATCTGTGTTCATTGAGATTTGGAGGAGTCGTGATATTTTGAGAAAAATAAAGTTATAATAGGCTATTACAAGAATAAAGTCACTAGGCCTATATTTCAGAAAATAATCTACCTGCACCATAGTCTGCTGTGCATTATGTGATTGCTCTGCTAGTTTCAGACCTTCTGACAGACACACAGCCCCGTTTGGGTCATGGTCTCTGAATGAGACAAAGTTTAGGGAAGTGGCTGTACGCTGCTCTACATCAGAGGTGGAACACCAAAATTATGGCAGAAATACACGGAGCACAAACGCGACACATCTGCCGCAGCATGTCGACAGCAGAGCACATCCATAAACCTGAAGCTGCACAGCTTTTTACAGCGAGAGTGGACACTAAGGCTACATTCACACCACAAGTCTTATACTTAACTCAGATTTTTTGCTCAGATCCAATTTTTTGTTTGGCTGTTCACATTACCTTTTAAAATGTGGCCTATATCAGATTCCAGTGTGAACTGCGGTTTTGAACTGACCCGCATGTGCTAAAGAACAATAACAATGACGTCAGACGCAGCACGCTGTTGCACTAAAGGTAGGGAGGTTATGGAGGAAGTAAGCATTTTCGCTTTTATTTAAAAGAAATTGTATAATGGCCGCCGTAACATTAATGAAGCAGGTGCTGAGGAGGAGAAGAATGAAGAGAGACAAATTGGCTATTTTGGCCTTTTGCGGGGTTATGACTGCAAATTCACTACAGAGGTCTGTGTGGATGCAGTGACGAAGCCAGGAGTGGTGGGACTGCGTTGTGAATAGCTTCACAGAGACGCAGTTTATTCAAAGCTTTCAGATGTCAAGGGCTGTCTGTCTGTGTCTAGGGCCAATGACAGTCTATAAAAATGGACCCAGCGACCCCGCTGTTTTTGACCGAGACAAGTGAAGTCTCTTACCAGCACTTTTCCGGTGATGGTTGAGCGTTACTGCGCAGCTGCAAACTGAGCTTCCCGCTGTAGATGTAACGTGACCAACGTGTCTGAACGTTGTAAGTCTTCTGGTAGCTGTGCCAAGAGAAATCTCAATCATTCACAATCTTGGAGAGACGGAGAGCGTAGGTATATGTAAGTAGATAACATAGGCACAGGCTAATTATTGCTAACTAAAATGCTAGTTAACATTAGTATTTAAACTAAACAGCTAATGTACGTCGAAACTGCCTGCGAGCTTCTCCTGTACTATACGGTAATTCCTCTACTATGCGACAGTGAGTCGCGTGGTTATGACACAATCGTTAGCCTATGTTTATAAAAAACGTCTGCTACGGAGCCATAACGTGAGGTACAAGGTAATGGAGCCTTTTATACATTGTCGTGTTTCTTTAGAAATAAACAACGGTCAAATGAAGTCTTTAAATGCTTCAGATGTAAAGTTATTGGCTGTCAAAGTGACGCCAAAATGAATGGCAGTTAATGGGATGCTAACGGGGGTGATGGATAAGTGTTAGCAAAATGGCACCATCGCGGCTTCGCTCTGAGGAAAGAAGCCTGCCCCCTTGTCTAGGGCTAACTATACCATAACCATAATTGTGACAAATGTCGATGTAGATTGACGTAAAAGTCGCATCAAATCCGCCTTGGTTGTTCACACTGCGGCCGCATTGAAAAAAATCCGACCTGGGTCTGACTCAGGACTACATATGGTGGTCTAAATCTGATTTGAAAAAATCAGATCTGGGCAAGATTTGAGTGTTCACACTACTTCTGAAGAAGTCTGACCTGGTCACTTGACCCCCCAAAAAACAGATTTGGGCCACTTTTGCCTGCAGTCTGAACGTGACGCACAGGTCTGCTTCAGAGCTCTGTGTTTGAGTCTGAACCAAAGACTGGAAACGTCACGACACAGGAACTTCCAACTAAATCATATTTATTGCGCTCCTAAACTTTGTGTTAATGGCATCAATGTATTAGACTAGACTGATTTGGCTATGATATGGCATATAAAAAAGGAAAACATTGAAGAGGAAAAGTCTGGGTTTGAGTTGTTACATGTTATAGAATTGAACTGTCACTACGCCAAAATAAACAGGAACAGAACCTGATACATGGACCCTGATAGAGGAATTAATTTCACATCACTTGAGACAATATCTCAACAGGAGCGATCAAACACTCAAAGCAGCTCTTTTATTATCCTTGTACATTTGAGCATGTATGACAACATCTGCTCCAGCTGAGCGCATCAGTAGCGCTGTGAAAGCACTCTCCCACTGCTCGACTTCTCAGAGTGCACAGCATGATGGGAGGTGTGATTTCATTACAGTCTAAAGTAAACATGATCGTATAAAAAAAAAAGGGCCTGAGTTCCTGAGAAGCACAGCAGTGTGCTCATCCACCCTGCCTGATCAAAAGAGAACAACACACAGCTCTGTTTCAGCTCGGGGCTCTCCTTCTCTTCTCTTGTTTGGACAGCAGGTGTCTCGCTGTGTGCTTCGAGGTATTTGACTCTCACTGTGTGTCCACAGAAACCTTCGTCCTTCACATGAGTTGTGTGTGTGGGAACACTAGAAAGTGCCTCATTGCCTCACATTCACCCACCCTTTCTGAAGAGTCAATGAGTTAGATTGAATCCACAAACAAACTGTGGAAAAGTGAGTTTCCCAAATGGGTCAGTAGCAACAACTAAAAAGCCTTCACAGTCACAATATCCCAGCCTTATTGATTATCTATTGGATACCTGGGTGTTTTATTATTCCACATGAATGAAACTTCAGACAGAAAAAAACAGATCTTTGTGATAACTACTTGGATTTTGGTTGGAGCTGGGTTTTATCTTCTTTTCCTGTTGCAGAGCCCTTCACTTGCTTCAAATGTTTGATTTATGCTGATGAATGAAGCTCATTTTGGGACAGTCTGGTATTTTGATATGAAAAGTCATAGAGAGGCTTTATGTGATTGTGTAAACCAAGGGGGTCCAAACTTTTTTTTAAAGAGAGCCAGATTTGATAATCAGAAGATGCTCGGGGACAATGGTCCCCTTTGACATTTTTTTTTACACACAAATGCACTGATCTATATTATAATTTTTTTAATTTTCATTGTCACAATTATATATTTTTTAAATGGCAATGTAACCATATCAACACCACTCAGGCGTGAACAAATCTAAAAAAAAACTGAGGGGAACATAGTTGGATCTCAGGCTGTTAAATGAAGTTTGGATTCTCAGCAGCTGACTGTGTGAAGTGATGATAAACTCTCCAGCCGTTCATCATCACTTTCACACAACCATTAAAACAGAGATTGAAACGGAACAATCTTTACATGTAAATAAATAATGTCTGTCAATTCTTCTTGTACAATTCTCAGATTGACAGATTAAATGATAGTGTGAGGATACAGTTCAGGCCAGGACAAGTGTTTTAGGAATCAGTCTAAAGCTGCTCCTCCTCATTACAGCTGAAAGCCTCCACAGTTACAAAAGGACACATGCTTTATTATTTTCACTTTGTGCTTCCATTTAATGCATATGATGCGAATGTTTTTCATTTTCCACTTTTATTTATTCCCATATGACGTAGTTTTATCTCTGAAGAAATACACTGTAAGAAACACTGCACATGTGTTCTGGTGCGCTTTATTCATTTGCTTAGTTATATTCTACGTTTACTTATGTCTCATCATTAAACAAGAAAACTTGAAAAAGTATCATCAATTCAAATAAACAAGTATTCCAAATCACAAAGCATTTCCATTCACCAAATGAAGCAGCCGACAACTGAGTGACAAACATTCATCCAACTTCCAATCTTCAATTCTTATAGAGAACGGGACAATAAAGCACTGACTGATGCTGTCTCGGCTCTGTTGTTGGCGCTCCATCAAGCTGAACTGTGCATTTACACATACATGTGCTCAAGGTTCAAGGTTCTTTATTTGTCATGTTTGGAGAAACTACATGAAATCCTATTTGACTCCCCTGAAAGAAATCTCATCTTGAATAAAAGCTTTACACTTCAAGTACAGTCTGGTGTTGAACCAGTAAATAAATGAACATAAGAATCCACTTCAGTCATAAACATGATTAAATCATAGGTAGTATTCTGTTGTTCGTTATGCCTTCATGGAAGGTGAGGGGGGGGGGGGGGGGGTACTCCAAACTGCCAAAGTGAAGGCGAGCTAGTGGCATGAACGCATACAGAAGGCAATCCAGTCTACAGTGAAAATGTACCAGAAATGTGGGCTGAATATGGCTCGAACCAAGTATTCAGTCATTGAGATATTCTCACTTTTCAGGGGAATGAGAGTATACAATGTTGTGTTATATACAAAATAAATAAATGTGGTGTGACTTCAACTTCAACCAACATGTATTTTTAGTTACCTTATGTTCAAGAAATAATGACATTTTTATAAGACTTGTAAATTAAAAGAAAGAAAAAAAATCTGTATTCACAAAAATATAATATTTAAATAGTAACATTCAGTCTATATTTTGCTTAAATTTGTTTGCTAAATCTTAAAAGAAATAGGCCAAAAAGTGCAAAGCATGCAACAAACCAGGACAGCAGGACTGTCAGAGGGAGAAGTGTCTGATGCTAAACTGCTTCTTTACCTATTTTCGGTGGTACATGTGGAAGTTGCAGAAGTGACAAGTAATTCAGGTCTTTAGTCTCTAATATTTTGGATTCACCATTGCGATACAGGTCGTTCTACACTCCACCAGAGAGCGAGTGAGTCCTCACTGGTTCAGTCTGAAGTGTTGTGCTCTACAGGACAGTAAGCATGCTTGCAGATGGTTTGTGCCTTGACGGCAACGTTAAAAAAAAGTCTGTTTTTCTCCTGCGGGCCCGATCACACTATTCAGGTCAGAGCTACAAGCTGTTGAGCTAAGCTAACACGAGGATGCAAGAGTAGTTATCCAGTAGCCATACAAGTACAGCAGCATTGGTCCAGTGTTGAGCTCCAGGGCTCTACATTGTCAAAAGGCATGCTGAGGGCCTCACAGTTTTTCTAGGAGAGAAACAGACAAAAGGCAGATTTGAGGTTTTACGTTTGTAAGTAGCCAGATGGTGAAGAATCAATGCTTTAGATGGAGAAATGAATCACTACTAACAGGAAAATATCAATCTTACCTGTCTGGCTCTCTGGAGAAGGAGCATGTGTGGAGTGGCACTTGTTTTTCTGAAATGACAGAGGGTCCACTGCATTAGTGCACTGAAGCAACACTGGTTTGTTTGCCAATCCATTAGTACCTTTTAAAAAAAACGTATTTACAATAACTGCCACTGTGCTTTCTCACACACATTGCTCCGCAGGTCAAGAATGGTGTGTCCACTAACACACCAGTTCCAAACATACACTTATGGAGCGTCCATGCTCATAAGTATAACTTTTTGCAACTGAGACATTTTAATTAAAAATATCCCTGACACACCAGTTTCAAATATATATTGAATGAGCTAAATTAAGTCTGAAATTAGTGTAGAACCTTTAAATGCATGATCAAGCAATCAATTGATCAAGTGAAAACATTAAGTTTTTAATTCTCTATGGACTACAATCTAAAGTAAAAAATGTCCCCAAAGAACAAAATAGATAAATGAATTGTGAATTTTAAAAATGCAATCTCAAAATGATTTATGAAAAAGGCTTTATATTTTGCTGTTTATGAAGCAAAGTGCCTATCATATTCCATCTCATGATCATTTCTCCTTGGCTTTAACATTTAAAAACAACAAGAGCTCTGATTGGCCAGCGGTTGTGTTTTGCATGATGCTCCTGTCTTTTTGCTGTAGCAGGAATCATGTGTGTTCAGAACTCTGACCACAACAGCTCGCTTTCACAGCACATTATGGCGGTTGTAAATACATTTTTACCTTCTGGTTAAGTCGATAGTGCAGACTCCGGTCTGACAGCCAGGGGTGTCTGAGGGACTCTGCTGCGCTCATCCTCCAGCTCTTACTCTTCACCAGGAGAAGGGTGATGAAGTCTTTGGCCTCGTCCGAGATGTCCGCAAACTCTTCTTCCTCAAAGTTCCACTGACAGGCCAGGATGTTGTTCAGTGTCTCGTTGTCGTCGTCCCCTAGAAAGGGAGACAAGCCACTGAGCCTGCACGGAGAGTAAACAGAGGTCAGGGATGCTACTGTGTGTCTTTATATATATATATATATATTCTGTATACATATGTAGGTATGTGAATGTGCATCCAACCCACAGCATGTAAGTGATGACGCCGAGGCTCCACATGTCTGTGGGGAATGAAACAAACTCGTAGTTGATGACCTCAGGAGCTAAAAATTCAGGTGTTCCAAAATTGACCCTCAGCTTCTCCCTGGGTTTATACCTGGCAGAGATACACAAGCAGAAATCATAAGAGATACATCTGGGCTTGAGAAAGTCCTGTTATGATTGGTGAAAGTTAAAAAAGCTTTTAACTGTAAATAGATGACAGAATTTACCTCCTGGCCAGGCCAAAGTCAATGATTTTAATCTTGTTAGTCGCTCTGCTGACACAAAGAATGTTCTCCGGCTGAAAAGGAACAAAAGGGGCAGATTACAATACAATTAGGTTAAATTGCTGCTTTTTTATACTGTTTTTAGACTCATTCTTCCCTCTGGGATGGATATAGTCAAGAGAAATGGTTATTAAAACAGGACAGAAAGCATTGTTAAAGCAAAATCTTCCGATGACGTAAAATGACGATTTTTGCGTCATCGGAAGATTTTTTTGGCAAGAGGCAAAGGACTACAGCCAGTATTAGGACCTACTTCCGCATGTTTTCAACCCGCCCATCACCCGAAGCGAGCCGATCTCAGCCGGAAAAAAACGAAATGTCAGCCATCTTGAATCTTCGCTAAACAGGGCTCTCTCTTCTCAGCAGCAAACTTTTACAAAATTATGTGCTTTCAAACTACCGCACATGTGCACCACCGGTATACATCGCTACAGATCGGAGAATATGCAGGGAACAGAACAATCGACACACTACGTGAGCTTAACCTGCACGGAGACCAGTGGTCTCGCTCGATGCCCGAGCCGGGTAGGGGACCTCCTCATCGGCTAGGTGGGAAGCTAACGCTAGCCGGCCACCTGTCCCATCCATCCTGCTTGCAAGTGTCCGTTCATTAAACAACAAACTGGACTACATCCAACTTCAACGAAACTCCCAACGCGAGTTCAGAGACTGTGTTTTTTGTTTACGTGGAAACATGGCTGAAGAACAGCGTACCGGACTGTCCAGCTACCAGGCCTGCTAGCCCTCCGACGATCCGAGCTAGAGATGCTCTGTATGAAGGTGGGCTGTGTTAACATGGACTGGTGCAGAAATGGGGTGATTTGTATCCAACTAACTGCTAACCGCTGGAGTTTGTGACTGTTACATGGCGACCATTCGACATCCCACGCTAATTCACGGCTGTGTTTATACTCTGTGTTTACAGCCCACCAAGCCTAATGCTGGTATGCTTAGCTGAACTTTACGGAGCCTATAATGTGTCTGTGCACTAAAGCTAGCCTGTTTCGTATGTCGTTTTTATATAATGTTGTTTTTATATATTTTAAATGTGTAACACCACTTGAGCCAAGATGAAACATTTCATGTATACGGTTAAAATAACAATCAAACACATTGAGTTAAGTTGAATGCCTCTGTCTGTCTGTCTGTCTGTCTGTCTGTCTGTCTGTCTGTCAAGTGGTAGGCGTGGCTTGGGAGTGGACTCAAAGCAGCGAAGCGAAGTGCATTCTGGGATTTGGTGTCTTTCATCCATATGAGCCAAAAACACATTTTCTGTCTTTTCTCGGCCTAGAAGGCACCAATTTAAAAATTTCATTCACATTTCTGCTACATAAGTGACCCAATTTAAAGATATATTCAGCTTTCAGCAGTGAAATATCCCTTTAATGACTTACTTACTTACTTACTTACTTACTGTTTACTATGTAAACAACAAAACGGAGTGATATTGCTGACTGTGAGATATACACAGTCATATACTGTACATTATATACATAATTCTAAATTGAAGCAGGTTTACCTTAAGGTCAAGATGCAGGATGTACATCTTATGCATGTACTGCAGCCCTTCACAGATCTGGCGTATGAACAGCACTGTGTCCAACTCGGTCAAGTTGTAGTTCTCATCAATGATGCGGTCAAACAGCTCTCCTCCCTCCACACTACGGTCGAAAGGGAAGCACACACACACACACACACACACACACACACACACACACACACACACACACACACACACACACACACACACACACACACACACACACACACACACAAACACAATTACAGCAAGAAAGAGCTTGTCACTTTCTTGTATTGGCAAATGAGAACACATACTGTGCATGCATGCAGGTACCCTGACTTACTATTCCATGACCAGGATGATGTCATGGCGCGACTCAAAGGCGGCATACAGCTGGATGAGGTTGGCGTGGTTTAGCTGGTTCATCACCTGCATCTCATTCCTCACCACGTCCTGAGAGAGAGACAGACAAAAGACAGAAAGACATACAAGTCAGTTAACACACACAGTATAGTAGTGGTAAAGTGCTTGTATAGAAGTATATTGTTGTGGAGTGATTTTTTGGAGACGGTGAGACCGGTAAATTGAAAAATGTATGGAAGTCCATAAACGACAAAACTGTTAGCCAAGCACAAAAAAAATCTCACAAATCAGTCTGCATCAGCCCTCGGTCTCTGAGTAACATCAGGCTAGTGCGATGCATCACCTTTTTAAAATGTGTAAGAGACTTCTGTGAAAGGCTGAAAAGGATCTGAATTAAGCACCCAGATATGGAGCATGGACAAAATGTAATGATCTAAGCCCTGAAATAAGCTGTATCGCCATTCTTTGTAACTTCTGTGTAAAATAGGAGATACTGTTTGGAGATTTATTGAAAACATCCCTGTTTTCACTTTTACAAACAGAAATGGACGTCTGGCTGTTCACTGATCTACTCTCCTTTGTGAGCCAGAATTGTATTGAAGTCCATTATTGTGTGAGCTACTCTTAACAAAAATTATTTCTTACAGCGGCTTCCCAGGAAATGCTCTTCACACAAAAAGCTACCGAAATTAATTTATTATGAAGTGTAATTAACCGGCTACATTAGACTCAATCCTGACATTTGTAGCAATAATTTAGCATTGTTTCTGAATGTAGCACTTGAAACAGTTCAGCATATTTGATTAACTTGATGTTCTTGCATGATTCTTGCAATTTTGGGATTATACTGACATGGTTGAATGTAAGTCGCTTTGCATAATATTGTCAGGTAAATGAATGTAATTTAATGTTTAATTTAATATTTATGTAAATATTTTGCACATTACTACACAAAACTATGCAGCTCTTTCATTTTAAACAGATATACATATAGAGCATTATTTCATATGTTTATTGTAAATGTTTCTTCACTATATCGTAACTTCTGTAGCACTTGCTTTTATTTTTTATTTTCTCTCACTGTATTCACTGTTATGCACCAACACACCAAGGCAAATCCCTTGTATGTGAAAACCTACTTGGCAATAAATCTGATCCTGATTCTGATCACAGGAGATACATTTGGAAAAAAGAGGATGGAGCGACTTAATAAATGAAGATCTGCTTGCATCATGTGCTTGTTGTAGTATGGACAGCTTTTTTTAGGTCTTACTATATCACAGGCTTTAATGCTTGCACACTATAATATCATAGGAATGTCAACACAGTCAGTTTTGTCATGGATGATCACTGACAGCAACATGAGCTAGCCAAGGATTTAGCTGTGTGTTAGGAGGGCTTTCGGTCGTCTCTGAGTCTTTTGAATATCAAGATGATAATGTAACCCCAGCTATGCTTGGACATCTGACCTCTTTCACATCAATTTCAGATGTCCCAGAAAGACACAATGAGGTTGACAAATTGCCACATGCCCACCCCTCTGGCAGTGACGGACTGGTATCAAAAAACGGCCCTGGCATTTGCAACACACCGGCCCTATTTTCAAACCACACCAACCTCACCCAAACATTGAGAGAGAATGCAAAAATTTAGAACACACACTGAATGGACACGCATTACTATCGCTACAATTACATTTGTAGTTCAAATTGTTAGCTAAATTGTTGTTGGCACATTCCTGAATCTGAATCTACAGTCGGTGACATATGCCAACAACAATTTAACATCTAAGAGTGTCGGCAGATCTACGACATGATATGCTCCACTATAAAAGCACATTCTGCACTAAGCACAGCACATAGCCTAATACAACAGCTCCACAAAAACATGGAAAGAGCAATGGTCAGCCTCTGGGTAGTACATGCATTAAGTGTCAATAACATAGCTTTTTAAATTAGTAACTCTGCCTACCGAGAGAAACCCTCCCAAGCAGCTCGCTGCACTACAATCTTGAATATTTTTGGCTGCATGCATAAAATAATTTATCAAAATAAATTGAAGACAGATTATTGTTATATCAGTAGTGGCCCATAGAGGGCAGCCCTTCCAAACTCCAGATGGCCAGTCCGTCACTGCGCTCTGGGCTGCTGTATCTAATTTTAAAATGTAATCTTTATGGTTCTTAGCAATGCTGAACGTAACCATCCATTAGACTGTCTGGGGAAACAGGCATCCCAATGCCGTTGCTGAACATGTGTTCGATTATGTATTCAGTATTCATTGGCCGATCAATACTGCACCTTCTCTTTCTGGCTCCTGGCTTTGATGATCTTGGCAGCCAACGTCAGACCGGACGAGTTCTCTATGCACTTGTGGACTTGTCCAAAACGTCCCCTGATGAAAGAAAAGCAAACATATACAGTAGATGAGTCGAACACATATATACAAGAAGAAGTACCACCTTGGATTAATTTATAACATTACACGATCAACAGAAACAATAAAAAGATACTTTTTTTCATGTATTAAAATGGTCAAGTTCTGCTTTTCTTTGTTTCATTATCATAGTATTTTTTTTTTTGGGGGGGGGGGGGCATTTAAGGCCTTTATTTTCATAGGACAGATGAAGACATGAAAGGGGAGAGGGAGGGGCAATGAGGGAGTCGAACCTGCGGCCGCTGCGCCAAGGAGTAAACCTCTATATATGGGCACGTGCTCTACCAGGTGAGCTACCCAGGTGCCCTTGATTTACTATTTTTATAGACCAACAATAATTGATTAATTGTTAAAAAAAAATAACTTGATTATAAAAATAATAATAATTAATCATAATGGCTCCTTCAGTCTGTGCCATTATGTCAGCAATTTTAAAATTGTGCTTGCGTGCTGAGGGGTAATCTCCAGCTTGAGAAGCAGGATTTAGCACTGGTCTATTACATCAGAGAGGCCTTCTATTTCTCTATTTTTGAGAGCCGGGTATTCGGTATTCGGTGGTACTCACCCTCCCAGGACCTCGTCTCTGTTGATAGTGTAGTAGCTGGCTATCTGATGGGGTTTGGGAGTCACGATGCGGTGGTCGAAAGGTGCTAACGGAGGAGGGCTTGAGTCTGAAGAAACCATAAAGAAATATAGACTACTTGAATGAAAAGAACTGCTGAGAACACAGAGTATGAAACAGAGACGGAGGAAGAGGCCTCGGTTCCCCAGAAACAAAGTGGATCAAAATAGCAGCATGCCAATGTCTCATTATCTGCTCTGCCAGCTGTGGCGACTGACATGTTAGTGATGCCTGAATGGTGTTATGACACCTTCAAAGTCTGAGGAACGAAAAGTTAAATGTCACCAACTAACAACCAAGTTGAGTCTAATACAACCAGGACCAGGAAAATACTGAGGTCAGGAGTCCTAGATGTACATGCATCTTTTATGGATACAATCGGCTTTTTTACCTGAACTGCAGACTTATGGTTATACTAATTTCATCATTTCCAAACAGTTTTTGAAAAGATCTTGTATTGTAATGTAAATGTTATCAAACAAATGTGCATGGAAGTAAATAAAGCAGACCCCTTAAAACAAAGTTTATGTTGAAGTGTATTTCACACTGTTACATTATATGGGATCTTCTTTTTTCTTCCATTTTCTATCAACCACACCAAAGAAATAGTTATATATGGGTATTTGACAAACTTGAGCCAGGGTCCAAATTTCAAAATAATAGTTGAATAACACAGTTAGAAAAACCCCATATTCCCTACAAAACCAAGGACATGAGTGTTTTCTTGGACAATTTTATCATGCACTGTAAAAACATAATGGCTCACCAATTATAAATTCCTTCTCCGCTGACTCTTCCTCCTTCCCTTCCTCTGCCACCTCTATCGTTCCTTCGTCAGATTTGGAGGCCTGAGGCTCGCCCCTCTCGACTAGCTGCCCATCAGTATTTTTCACTTCACTGTCTTCCACCTTGCTCTTTTTCAGGTCGTCCTTCCCTGGGTCTTCTTCTGTGACCCGACGTTTGCTGCATGTGGCCGCATCGCCCACCTCCTCAGAGCTAAAAAGACAACATTAAGCACTTGAATATTTTACTCTATTCAATTTGTTTTATTTTTCTTGTCCCACCCCCAAATCATTTACTCATAACTGTCTTAAAAAAAACATCATATTGAAACTGGTATAAAAATGATATACATGAATTGGCTGGAAATACCTTTCCTGTGATAGGAGAGAGGTCTTGCAGATATCTGCATTGACACTTAGGGTGTTGTCTGATTGTGAAGACTCTTCTGCCTCTCCTTTATGTTTTTTCTTCTCATCATCCTCCACTTTGCCAGCCTGTTCTGGACGAGCATCTTCTGCCTTCCTCTGTTCATCCTCGGACTCTGAGTCCTCAAAGACCTCCCCCTCCTCTTCCTCCTCTTCCTCCTTAGTTGCCTCCTTCCTGTCCTCTGACTGGGCGGCAGAGGTTTGTGGTCCGTCCAGGATCAGCTCCGCCGACTCCTGTCTTCGTCCTCCGCTTCCTCTCTCCTCCCTCCTCTGACTGTCAGCCTCTGCTTTTCCATGGGAGTGCTCAGTGTTCTGCCTGTTGAGCTTTTCCACCTGTTCCTGCAGCACTGGCTCATTCAGCGAGGAAGTGTCTGACCCGGGAAAACCAAAGCAAACAACCATAAGGGATTATTGCCACTCTGTATGGACATGCTATTGCTATTATATTAACCTTCCTCAGTTGTCCTCAAGTCAAATTTGACCCGTTTACTTCTTTCTTTTTTAAACGCTGAAAAAAGTGACCAAATAAATCTGAAAGTGACAAAAAAACATCAAAAACATCGCCAAAGGTGGTAAAAACTTGTTTTAAAAAAGTGACAAAAAATTTGAATAAAATCGACAAAAACGTTGAGAAAAGTGTAGAAAAAGAATAACAAAATGTTGAAATTTCGACCCAGAAAAACACAAAGTTGCATGGTCGACGGGAAGACAACACAAGGGTTAAAACCTCCAAAATGTAGTATTCAATGTGTTTTGAAACTTAACAACCCTGGAATGGTTGATATATACAGTACAAGTATATCATTTATGCAATACCTTAACCTCACCAAGGGCTCTAGAGATGGCAATGCTTGCCAAAATAAAATTCAGGTTTGAGGTTATTAAGAAACTGCTATTGCATATGTTGTCCACTGGAGAGCACTGGCAAGTTGATTTTCACTGTAAAGTGTCCCACGATAAAAAACAAAAACCCATTTGAAGAAGTGTTAAGTGTTTATGTAAAAAAAGAAAGAAAAAGAAAACACTATCAGTGAATATATTATCAGATTTTAAACACCCAAATAACTATATTGGCTTCAAAGATCCAGTATTGGTCAGGCTATAGTCTACAACCCCAAATCAGAAAAAGTTTGGACAGTATGGAAAACACAAATAAAAAAAGAAAGTAGTGATTTCTAAATGTACTTTGACTTGTATTTCATTGCAGACAATACAACAGCACATAATTGAATGTGTTCCTCATGATTTTTATTGTTTTTTTTTTAAAAAACAACAACAAAATTCCTATTTTGGTTCTTGCAACACATTTAAAAAAAAGTTGGAACAGTAAAGCATTTACCACTTTGTAATGTTGCCATTCCTTTTCACAACACTTAAAAGACGTTTAGGGACTGAAGACACCAAGTTTCAGGTGTAATTTTGTCCCATTCTTGCTGCAAACAAGTCTTAAGGTGAGCAACAGTACGGGGTCTTCGTTGTCGCATTTTGCGCTTCAAAATGTGCCACACATTCTCTATTGGAGACAGGTCGGGACTGCAGGCAGGCCAGTAACTGCAGGCAGGCCAGTATCCTCTTCCTCCGCAGCCAGGACTTTGTAATGTGTCCAGAATGTGGTTTTGCATTATCTTGTTGAAATATGCATGGACATCCCTGGAAACGATGTCTTCTTGAAGGCAGCATATTGTGCTCCAAAATCTCTATGTACTTTTCAGCATTAATGGTGCCATCACAGAAGTGCAAGTTACCTTTGCCAAGGGCACTGACACAACCCCATACCATGACAGACCCTGGCTTTTGGACTTGTTGCTGGTAACAGTCTGGATGATCCTTTTCTTCTTTGGTCCGGAGCACACGGCGTCCATTTCTCCCAAAAAATACCTGAAATACTGATTCATCTGACCACAGTACACGTTTCCACTGTGTGATGGTCCATCCCAGATGCCTCCGAGCCCAGAGAAGTCGACGGCGCTTCTGCACACTGTTAACATAGGGCTTCCTTTTGGCACAGTACAGTTTTAACTGGCATTTGTGGCTGTAACTACGTATTGTGGTACTTGACAAAGGTTTGCCAAAGTAGTCCTGAGCCCATGTGGTGATATCGATTATAGATGAATGACGATTCTTGATGCAGTGCCGCCTGAGGGATCGGAGATCACGGTTGTTCAGCTTAGGCTTGCGCCCTTGTCCTTTACGCACTGAAATTCCTCCTCATTCCTTGAATCTTTTAATTATGTTATGCACTGTTGAAGGTGAAATAAGCAAATGTCTTATCTTTCTTTGAGGAACATTGTTTTTAAACATTTCAATAATTTTCTCACGTATTTGTTGGCAAACTGGCGATCCTCGGCCCATCTTTGCTCCTAAAGGACTAGACCTTTCTTGGATGCTGCTTTTGTACCAAATCATAATTACAATCACCTGTTGACATCACCTGTTTCAAATCGCATCATTATTTAACCTAATTACCTGATTACTAGCCCTAAATTGCTCCTGTCCCAACCTTTTTTGGAATGTGTTGCAGGTCTGAATGACAGGAAAGGATGTATATTTACAAATGAAATTAAGTTGACCAGACAAAACATGAAATATTTTGTGTTCACATGGTCTGCAATGAAATACAAGTCAAAGTACATTTAGAAATCACTACTTTCTTTTTTTATTTGTGTTTTTCATACTGTCCCATCTTTTTATGATTTGGGGTTGTATATCTATTCCAGCAGATCATCAACTATGCAGTGCACGTCTCTGCATAAACTCAGGTGATTGGAGGAAAAGTGGTATTTCCTGTTTGAGCTTACCTGACGTGTCCTCAGGTCTCCTCTTCTTCTGTGTCTTCAAGCCCTTCAGGCTTAGCTTGGCTTTCTCCTTGTCATCCTTTACCTTGTTGTAGAAAGAAGAAACAAAGTATAAAGCATTAGACAATGGATCTAGAAAGTGACAGAGGTGAACAAAACTTGAACCTGGTTTAAATGTCCAAACTCTGAGCTCTTAGATTTGCCGCAATTATTTTCCACTTGTCAAAAGGGGTCAAAAGTAATTTATGAGTCTGATTTCTGACAGGAACAGTTTAGTGATATATGTGAAAGTGTTTGTTAGTGTTGCTATGGTTGCCCCCGTAACTCAAGTATAATGTTCTGTGGGACGGATGCCTCCTCCAGGAGAAGGTCACATATCATCTGTAGCAGCCGACATGCCACACAACACAGGATACAGTTTTATTCACTTCCCCGTGTATACATTGCAGCTACGATTACAAAACATGGGGCGGCCTCTAGCTCACCCAGTGAGAGCGTTGGCCCCATGGATGTATTAAGAGGTTGGCCCCATGTTGGCAGTAATAGTCCTGCAGTGGCGCGGGTTCGAATCTGACCTGCTGCCCTTTACTGGGTGTCGTCCCCCATCTCTCTCCCCCTTTCAAGTCTATCCATTGTCACTACTTAATAAAGGGAAAAGTCCCAAAAAAATAATCTTAAAAAAAAAAACATAACATATGGGAAGTCAACATTTTCAATGCATGACACTTTACAGGATGGCAGAAAAGAAGTTTGGGTGATCCCTGCTACGGTTTCTCTGTCATTTGTGGAATACATGTTTGTTTAACCACACACCCATTCCTAAAACCAGCTTCTGTATCAGCAGAATTCAAACATGTAAGGTAATCCATCTCACATGCAAACAGCGTGATTGGAGATGTTTTGCAAAGTCATGGCAGTAAAAGCTATGCAACAGTGCTCGGTACATTCTTCATATTGCTCCAACATGCACCAAGGATGTGGCTTAATACAAGAAAGCCATTCCATCTTATCAATCAATGCAGTAGCCTAATGTCACCTATTCAGGACAGGCCAGACGAGTGCTAAACTGAGCCTATGCAGCTGCAGTCCAACCACCGCTGATAAAGACATGGTTTGGATAAGATAATCAGTCTGACTCTAATCATTTACACCTCAGAGGCAAATGACAGTCACAGCACGAAGGAAAATTACTTAACATTAATGACACGTTGAGGTAAAGCAGAGCTAATAATAGATATACAAGGAGCTATATCAGAATGTAAAGGAATGAGTTTGCTTTACATGCAAAGAAGGACTTACAAAAACTTGTTAAAATCCATTATAACATGTAGTGCATGTATTTTCCCAAAACAATTCTTCAGGTTTTAGAGCCAGTTATTTATAATGTCGCTACAGACAGGTCACAGATTCCATCAAGAGGATTTGCAACCTTTCGGACAACACTTAATGCATCTGGCACTATGATCACCATGCAATTAGACCTCTCACTATGTTGCCATTAGTGACATGGCAAACAGTAATAGAACCACTATGAGAACATTGCAATGCAACTGCCTCAAAGTACTGTACGTTGGAAATGAACACAGAAAACAAGATGGAAAAACATTTGATTTTGAGGCCACTTCTTGTAGGAAAACCTGGCTTGTAATGTTGTTAAACGTCTCACCTTCTTTTTAGCCTTCTTTCCAGGCTGTTTAAACAGCAGCTCCACCAGCCTGGAGCTCTTCACCACCTCCCCAATGAAGCTGATCACCTGCTGGGTGCCCTCCATCAGCCTCTCCACCCCTTCCAGCCTGCGTCCCTGACTCTCCATACGCTCGCTGGCCCTCTCCACGGCCCCACGCAGCTCTTTGCACGCCGCCTCCACCCCAGACCCGTGTCTCCCCCCATGGCCACCTTCACGCATAGAGGCCAGATCCTGACCCATACCCCTGACGTCCTGGGACAAACCATCCAGCCGGGTCAAGACGGTATGCTGCATGTTGAGCAAACACTCCATCTGAGAGCTCAGTGAGTCCATTCGGCTCTCCACGCAGCGCAAGGCAGCATCATGAGGGGAGGAAGGTGATGATGAAGAAGCTTGGGACTTGTCTGATCCATTAAGTGAGAGCTTCCTTCCACCAGGCTTCTGACCGTGAAGAGGATTTGGATCATAGACTTTGGCTAAAGAGTTGACAAGGGTGGAGCTCATGACTGATTTACGGAAGTCCTCCTCATAAACAGCAAAAAAAAAAAAAAACGTTTCACTCACTAATCAAGTACGTTCACTTTCATGCAGGCTCGATGGAAACGACAACAAAAAACATATTACCAGACAAAGCCACAGGCAGCAGAAAAGAAGTGGAGGGAGAACGGAGATCTCTCCCTCAACACTGAACCACAGAGTTGAGTTTTAAGAATAGCAAATGGCTGTCCTCCAAATTAAAGTGCAGCCCCCACGCTGGACGTCAGGGACTGAGTGGTCGGTGATAAGAGCTGGGGGCTCTGGTTTGCAGTTGGGGATTGATGTGAGTTAGGGGGAGATGCTGGAGAGGGTCGCTATGTGACATTTGAGACTCTTCAAAAGCCCTTCAGTCAGGTGTCAGAATCCCAAGAATCTGGGACTGAAATATGACGCCATAAAAAGTAAGACAAACAAATAAAATGTTCAGCCAATGAGAAAAAGAACAGAGGAAAACCAAAACTCATGATTAAGAACTCGTGCAAAGTTAAAGGAGCAGATGTAGTCTGAGTATACAGTATAGTGCACAAAACATTGATCTTATGTTAAGATTCTATGTGGACTATATGGTTTTCACATTGTTCCATAATAGGAAGAAGGGTGACAGGTGCAAGCGTGCACTTGAACCTCTGTTAGAGACAAAGGTATTGTGGGTATTTCTGAACAATATACTTCTGTATTTTGTAGGGTTGTCAAAATAACGTGTTAATTTCGAATAATTAATCTGCGAAAAAATATCGCATTAAAACAAATAAACGCAGATTAATCCATTACATATTGACCTTTCACCCGGAGCCGTTCTATCCACCATTCGACTGTAAAATGAAGGAGGGAGTCGAGAGAATGCACAACAGAAACATCACTGCACGTGACGCTAGTTTCTTTAACTGTCTGTGGTTAACACTACACTCAACAGCAGGTAACGTTAGCCTTCTGCTAGCTAGTAGCTGGATTACACACGGTTAAAATGCTGACAGCTAATGCTAAACGGTGTAAAGTTTGACTGTGTTTCTGCCGTTGTTGGAAAAACACAGACGGAGACGGTGCGTTCAGTGAAACTGGTAACCTACAGCTTCGCGGTGCATTCGTAGTTATTGTAAAATACTGTTTTGAATTTATTTCCTCAGCATATTAGGTCATATTGTTGATTGTTATGGTCACTATTTGAACAGTGAAAATATTAATAAAACGAGTTTTTTAACTTTAATGTCACTAATGCTGATTATTCATTGATTCATTTGAATTGAAATATTTGAAATACTTTCACAGCAAGAAATTATGTATGCGATTAATTTAGATTAATTAATCACAGAGTCTGTAATTAATTCAATTACATTTTTTAATCGATTGACAGCCCTAGTATTTTGTTTAAATACTGTTAATGATCTGTTTCTTGTTAATATTGCTGCTTATTTAAAATTCTACTGTTTATTTTAATTGTTAGATCCTGCCCATTTTTTGAATTACAAACAAAAAGTTTGTTTCTATAATACATGTTGTATTTAAATACACAGAACATTTTGTGAAAAAGTGACTTTCAAACAGAAGGTTTTCACTTTAACATTTTACAAAGAGGAACAAGTTTAGTTACAGAAATTAGAATAATAGTGGTTTGTTTAGCATTGGAAAGAGGTTGCGAAGTTCCCAATATAGATTCACTGTCCATGCAACACGGAGGGACAAGACAAGGGAAGAAAACAGGAAACAGGTGATACCACTGACACCTAAGAACTGTTGATACAGAGGAGAAGAGTATTGTGGGAGAGGAAACTTACGGCACGTGTTGTTACTGAGAA
Source organism: Gymnocephalus cernua (assembly GCA_023631565.1). NCBI lineage: Eukaryota > Metazoa > Chordata > Actinopteri > Perciformes > Percidae > Gymnocephalus > Gymnocephalus cernua. The sequence goes on along the minus strand of CM042432.1, from coordinate 34,885,241 downwards.
TTAGAGAGGATGGACTGACACACATATACACATGGACGCGGAAGCTCATATTCAGGAACAGACACAAGCGATTGACACTTATTGAGACGTGTCTGAGCGTGCATATTGGCCTCAAACTTTTCCACGTCTCAGTACAGTGATATCTGGAGTGGGCAGGGTGACAAAGCGCCGGTGCCTATATACTATCACCCATTTGTCAGCACCGGAAAAACCTGACCTATAGCCTGTCCCTCGCACTGTTCCCAGTACAGACAGCTCATCAGCTGTCAGGTTTAACTCTGTTTACCAGCTAAGGTGAGAATGAAAGAGGACACTGTGTAAGTACAGACAGAGTACATACATACTGTGGAAATACACCCAACGGACAAAGGAGATCATTGATCAGGAAGAGCTTTCACACTACCCTGGTTTGTAAATATGAATACGTCTTTGTTTGTCAGAGGTTAAAGGGATAGGTCAGATATTTTGAAGTGGGGTTATATGAGGTACTTATCCATAGTCAGTGTGTTGGCTACAATAGATGGCAGTCAGCCCGCCCCCAGTTTGGAGAAGCATGCAAGGAAGCTAAGCAATGTACTGCTGTGAGCGGGGGCAGCAGCAAAATATATTGTAGACACCTACAAATTCAATATTTGTTTAAGTGTATGCTATATTTAGAATATTTTCACCGATTTACCTTGCTGTCAGACAGCCCTTTCTAACAGGGAACTGAAGCTGTTATATCAATCTATGTTATCTTCAAAGCCACCAGATTGCCTTGACAAAAACAGCAATTTTACTTTGCAAAACATAGGATTTGTGGGTCTACTGCTGCTTCGATCGGTTAGTTTTGAGTTATTGTGCGACTTTGGTGAATCCAAACTAACCCTTTAAAACACCAATAGCAACTCCCACAATACCACAGTAACTAATATCTCTAAACTTCAGCAAATTTCATCAAAAAGCACTACCTTAATGGATGAATCACACTAAATAAGCTTTTAATGGGAACTTCCTCTTTTATCAGGGTAAATCCAGACAACTAGCTAGACTATCTGTCCAATCTGAGTTTTCTGTTGCACAACTAAAATAACTTTTGAATGTACACATGTTCCACCAAAATAAATTCCTCCCCGAGGCTATTTTGCAGCTGCACTGTGACTCCGTCTGGCGCTTAGCACCACCCAAGACGATTGTGATTGGTTTAAAGAAATTCCAATAAACCAGAGCACGTTTCTCTCCCATCCCGGAATGCTGTGTGGACTAGCCAGACCCTCCTGATGATTGGTCTGGGTCTGGTGTTGAGGGCAGTGAGAGGTTTAACTGTACCCTGTTGGACAATCTCTGAAATCCCCAGTCAGAAAAGGTTACACGGTAACATGAGAGCCAGCGTGATATAGAAGCACCGTTTAGGAATGAGAGTGACGCCGCGGCCTCGCCAATCTCACCACATATAGTTTCTCAGCAGGAAGACACAGACAATACATAATGCTTATTCTAGTGCCACAGGCTGTCCAGTAATCCAATATCACTCCAGTGCAATGATCTGGACAACATGAATGCAACAAGGTTTAGCCCAGAGACACAATAATAGACTGTGTGACATGCAACAAAGGTGTGCCTCACACTAATGGCTGCTGTTGTGGTGAACTGAGTACATTATAGTACAGTGCAGTTACTTCAGTACAGTACACATTTTAAAATACCTGCATTTTACTTGTGTATGTCCATATTTTAAAACGCTACAGTTTATACTTTTTACTGCACTTATTTGATTGATAGATTGATTTCGTTATGTCTTTTATAGAAATTAAACAGTGTGTTGGCTTCATTTCTATTTTCACTAAATATGTTCAAACTACAGAATCTTAACATAACATTAGATTAAATTAGATTAGAGAGACTTTATTGATCCCAAATTGGGAAATGTCAGTGCTACTGCAGCAAAATATAAGACACACAGCACACAAACAGAAAATACTAGAAATAATAAATAGGATAAAATACTGCTATTAAAAAATAAAAATATGTGACGAATAAATATGTACAACCTACTTAAATAGTATTTATAAAGACATAAGTAAAACCTATGATTGTGCAAGTTGCACTATACTGCAGTATTGCAATGTATACGAATCTTATCTAACACTCAGTAATGAAGTTGTATTCCCTGTGGTAGGAATGATTTCTTGTAGCAGCCAGTGCGCCACATGCAGTCTATTCAAGTCTTTAATGATGTATATTCACTCGGGCAAAATGTGATCCACTTTAGGGAACTGTATTCGTTGAAGAACTCAAAGCTCATGACCTGTCTCTACTCCCTAAATAAGACAGGACTACTAGGGGTGCTTAGCAATAGGCTAGAAATCTTGGTTCCACCTGAATCAGTGACAGCTCTCTGATCTGTGGCATGTTCCAGGGCCCTGGTCCAGCTCTGGGGTCCCTGAATCACCCAGGGTTTTCCACCCGCATGGCATCCCTGCCCACAAAGGATTCACCATACCATCATGATGACTCACCCCACACAGCCTTACTGAGATAAAAAAGAATTGCTTTCAAATGGCATTCAAAGGGTCTTTGACAGCTTACAAATCCTGTCGCCTCCAGGTTCACCACCAGCGGGTTTCACTTAAATGGCCAATAAAGTACCAAATACTCATTGGTAAGGGTGTGAGCTGTGATGCACTTTAAATTTTGTGATTGACAACTGGAAAGCAAAGTACCAAGCCTAAATATATTCCTCTTCTGCTCAATCATAATGTCTTTAAACAGCCTGTGTATCATAGTGATTAACAACATATACAGGCTGCTAAGCAGAGACAATCTGTTTATGAGCAGCTTTTATTATTCACATCACATGTATTTGGCTGACGCTTCACAAATCTGACTTTTGTGTTTTCTTTCTACTTTTTATTTTTACATTACAATGTTCTTTTATACGGCACCTACATGCTTTTTGTACAGCACTTTGGTCAACTTAAGCTGTGTTAAATGTGATCTAGAAATAAACTTTACTTACTTACAATAAGTGCATTCAAACGTGTGGGTACAACCAGAAAAATGCAGGAATTATGCAAGTACATCAACTTCATCAAATATGCTGATCTACTTCTGCTCCATTTAGAGACAATAGGACATATAGTAAGAGTTTCTTTGGTTGGTTTATTATTTATTTACATTTTATAGCAGCTTTTTCAATAATGCAATGTACAGTATTTACCTGTGACAGCTGACTTGTGACATATATTTAATTAATATTCAAACTTAAGACGCCGTGTTTTTATAGCTACACAATTACATGAAATGCAAATATTCAACATGTCTTAAACAATCTATTTACGTATATTTTGCCATAATTCACTCCGACAGATTTGGTATTTTTGGAAACCTCTGCATCATGACTTGAATTCTAATAAAGTTATTTGGGTTCCGAAGAGCGCGTCATAACATCAATAACATGCAATGTTACTGATGGAATCACTGGGAGGTTTTGCAGGGTTAAAAAGGTTTATGGCGTATAATTCCTTGGTGCTTGAGGACGGATGTCTGGCGCGTACATGACAATGGAAAGAAGGCTACACATTATCTCTGTAGCTCCACATGCTGCTTTCCTATCTGACAAACCTACTTGTGTCACCACTGGCTGATGACAGTCTGTACTTTCACAGTTCAGCTGCTCTGATAACATTCGTACAGCTCCCTCTGTAATGGCCTCGGACAGGGAATAAATAAATTCCTTTCATGGAATAGAGGTTCTGTATGACGTCAGCAAAGTGTGTGTATATATATATATCTGTGTTTGTGCCGGGGAGGGCGATTAGGCCTAGCCTGTAAATATGTTACATATTAAAGCAACACAAGTATGTGCGTAGACTTTTACATGCAACTTCCCTCTGTTATTGTGAGTTTGTTGCCCGCTGTCAGTGTTACGTAACATGAAGAAAACTGGGCGTGAAGGGACCGGCGTTTGGAAGACGATTCAGGGTAAATGGTAACCTTTGACCTGGTGGAAAGACTATCCATCCCACACATACACACACATACACACACAAAAAACAGAACATCTTAGTGGATAATTCAAGAGGATCTGATATCTCCCTCTGACTGGTGGTCAAGTTGCATTTTGCAAAAAAATATCAAAATGTTAAACAGAGGTAAACAGGCCCAACAAATAATTGATATGAAAGCTATTAACATGACTGCATCATTTTAGAGACAGCTCACCTGGTAGAGCGTACACCCATATATAGAGGCTTAGTCCTCAACGCAGCGGCCGCTGGTTCGACTCCAACTGCGGCCCTTTGCTGCATGTCATTCCCCCTCTCTTTCCTTTCACATCTTCAGCTGTCCTATAAAAATAAAGGCCTAAAAATAAAGGCCTAAAATTACTGCAATTAATTTGATTACTGCAGTTATCCATTAATGTACATTATTTCTGTAAACATTGTTTACTTAAATTATTTTTTATAATTGTATTTATTTATTTCAAAATGTTCCTTTTCAGTTGTGTATGCTTATTTCTGTTATTTGTGTTATTGCTTTGATGTTTTGTTCATTTATTAAGCCTTTTCAGAAAACATGGACGGTTAATTGATCAATATGTCACATTACCATTGCTTGATGGGCCTTATATCATATTGTACTGGAATGTATTGTCTGTACTGCATAGTTATATAACTTAAAGACAACTAGACGTTTGTTATAATGGACCACCTAAGTTGCAAAAAAATTAAAACATCTGCTGTTTTGCAAAATTGTCAGTGACAATGTAAAGTGGATATGATTAGGAGTAAATTAGCTAGAACATAACATCAGCAGGCTATATGGAAGGTGCATTTCTGTCATGCTACCAGTAGATGGCAGAAGAGGACCACAGACCAGGACTCCCCTTCTAACCACAGAACTTGCTGATGACTACCTGGGTATTTGGAAGCAATCGGAGGGCATTTTGGTCGAGGGTCAGCTGTTCTCTGATTATCTTGAACCCTGACCTACTAACCTCCTGCACACACATATACACTCACAACCATCTAGTCAATGTTTGCCATGTAAGATCTACTGTACATGGTGACAGATCATACACTCTGATTTCATATTGGCCTTAAGTTCATTTCAGCTTCATTTCACCTCTGCACTCTTCAAGTAACAAACCAGAAAACCAATGACCACTTCCCATTACTGTTCAACAGTTTTAATACTCTATACCACTGTGTTTTAGACTTTAAGTGATGCCTCTATTTGTTAACTTTAGCTACATCCACATATATGCTACGCAGCTGGACCCATGACATATATTGTACATTTGCAACATCCAATCCACCCTTTAAAAAGGGTGGTCTGGTTAAAATAACTCTGCTCTCCTCACTGTTTGCAGCTGCAGGACTGCTTGCAAGTCTAAAGACAACCAGGTGAAACTGTTTTTTTAATGTTCTAATTATAGGCTACACTCATTGCAGTTTAAGTTCAGTGCGCTAACCCTAATGCAGTTATTAACAGCCTTGCAATGTTTTTTTAGAGAGGTATTTATTCAACGTTACTTTATAATTCTTACCGCTAGCTAAATCTCTGTATGGCCTACTGCCACACCTTTCCTAGAGATCTGTTCCTTGTGCTCTGTTTACCTGTTCATACCGCAGTGTTTGCTCTAATTATGTGCAGCTGGGATGGCCTGATTTGACTGCACAGTGCACACTGATGAGGGCATTAGCCGAAATGTTCATACAGTAATTGGTCGAGCTCCAGAAGGAGGCACCATTGCGGATGCCGCAAAACACCCTCAAAGAAGCCAAAATGTTTCTGCTGTGCTTACTCTACATTTATGTGAACTTCAAAAGACTACTTTTGAACCGGTTTATCATCAATTGGTACTAAAACTCTCTGAGTCTCTCCGTTCTTTAACTGTCTATGGTCTCTGCCCAGCTGCTAGTGCCGCCATTTTGGATTCCCGTCACGTTTGTGGCCGATTTACCTTAGCTAGCCTTGAAGCCTTCTTCAAGACTGACGTTTTGCTGATGCTTTTGGGGTTCTTCTTAAGGATTTATTCACCAGGGGGATACTGCTTCACTTCACAAAGCTAAGTATTTAGCTAAGTGATGACACCTTTATTTGACTAAATGTGTTGGCTGCATTTGGTTTAATTGCTTGTTGCTTTACAAATTTCATAGATGCTGCTAAGCTAACCTAGCATTAGCTGTTTTTTGTCAGTTGCATTTCAGTTTAGCAGCATGGCATATTAGCAGTTTGATAGTCAGCATGGCTATTGGCACTAATGACTCACATTTATATTTTCAACATTGGGGAAATACTCTAAAGCGTTTTTGCTGTTTTAACATACATTAAATTTAACCTAATAATTAAAAGTTTATCAATTTGTCTGTCAGTGACCTACTTACAATGCTTTGGATTGAGGGAAGACCTTTGGAGGCAGTGAGTTTAGCAGTCCTATCCTAATTAAACTCTCATAAAGTATGACACTGCAATGGCCAGCAAGCACTTGACGTGTGTGTGTGTGTGTGTGTGTGTGTGTGTGTGTGTGTGTGTGTGTGTGTGTGTGTGTGTGTGTGTGTGTGTGTGTGTGTGTGTGTGTGTGTGTGTGTGTGTGTGTGTGTGGGCCCTGCCACTACATATCAGCACTGTGCTGGTAATAAGTTATGCAAACGGCTGAAATTGAACACCAACCCAGAGGCCAGAGGAGTCCAGGCTAAAACAGCACATTCCCCCAGAGTCCTCATACTAGAGAGAAAAAGAAACATGGAGCCAAGAAATGTGAGGATTTAAAGCCTATAAGTAAAATGTTGGTTCTAATTGAACTTGTTTAAAAAAAGAGCCCTTTCCTTAAGTTCACACACAATGTATAGTTAGTCTATGTAACTGATAAATGTAAAATACAGTGAGATGCTGTTAACGGAATTACTGATGACTGGAGTAAAATATGCATTATACATATTTATAGTAAGAACCAGTCACAAAAACCTGTGTAAAAAATACAGTATGTATGTGGAGCAGAAATGCTGAAACTATAGAAAAACTGTCATTCATCATTATGCACCATTAGGTAGTTAACTAATTAGAAATTAAAACATATTTCCTTTAACAACAGTGGGGGAAATGTGACAGTCCTGAGTGTAATACAGGTAAAAAGAACATTAATATGCTAATAGGAATCATTTTGAAGATCATAAAAAACAGTCTTGGCAAACCAGGAAATTCCAGTTTTTCTGTTTTATAAATCCAAACAGAATTGTGTTGTTTCCTCCTCACGTAATGTCAAACCTGAACATCCAGTTTCAGCAGAAAATACTTCCAATAAAAAGACTCAAGATACTGTATTTTTAAAATGGGATGTATCTGTCAATTGTTAGATCTAACAAAGATATCAAAAATACACATTCATTCCTAAATGACCTTCATTGTCTTTTTAAATCCTTTAATCCTTTACATGAAACTATCACTGGCTCTGTTCATCCATCCCTCTATTTGTTTGTGTGCTAATTTCGTCTGAGCTATGTGAGTGTGAGAATCTGAGGCAGGAGAAGTCCTTGTCACATTAGTCATGCTCACATGCATTAGCACTAAGGCATGGATACCCGAACCGAGCCAGACGGGTCCCGACGGGCTTTAAGAGGTAGGTGTGTGTGTGTGTGTGTGTGGAAGGTGGGCAGAAGAGAGAAAGAAGAGGCAGACGTATAGATGCGACCACAGCACTTGTTGCCCCGTGTGCGCTGATGCGCTCATCTGTTGACATTTCCGAATGCCTTCCTACAGTTGCTTAATAAAAGCTTTCCACACAAACAAACGTACATGTGTCATTAGTACCAGAGAAAAAAATAGATTTTAACTGTGTCGGGCTCGTACACAAATATCTTAATGCCTGTCGGGCTCAGGCCACGTTCGGTCACGGCTCGGACAGAAAATCCGGACTCTAAGCAGAACTAATCTCCATACATATTAACTAGGGGTGGAACGGTACACAGAAGTCACGGTTCGGTTCATACCTCAGTTCAGACATTACGGTTCGGTACTAGTTCGGTACAATGGAGGTAAAGGCAAAACAAAAATGCAGAAGGCAATTTTTTTTTATTGTGCGTGTCTCAGGCTGTACCACCTAGTGTCATACAGTCTCTCCCCTGAGCTAGCTGCAACAGCCTGAAGTGTATAAAGTAAGATGTAAACAGTAAACAATAAGTACCCCACATCATCTCCAGACTCCATCTGGAACTTGTAAACAAAATAAGACAATCAGCTAGTAGTGTGATTATGGGAGTACAGAGCAGGGATGTTAAAAGAGCAGCTTCGGTTAAACAGCAGGTGACAAGTTTTGGTGTTAGCTTCACGCGCTACAGCTAACGGCAGAGCTAACAGCTAACGGCGGAGCTAACTGTTAACAACGGAGCAAACAGCAGAGCTAACAACTAGCTAACGGCGGAGCTAACAGCGAAGCAAACAGGCCTGGAGGCCATTTGTGGTCGAGGCAAGAAGGGATACAGCTATGTCCGTGTTTGGTTGTATATGGAAGGGACTGTTGCTCAGTAGCTTGTGTCTATTATTGTCGTACCTGCAAGCAAAAGAAAGAAAAACAAACCATAATGCTGATTAAATGAATCCATTTTCAAACACTTCAGTTGATTAAAAGAACTGTTACTTTAAGAGCAATAAAAGCAATAAAGTGAACATTTATTAAAAAAACATTATTTCAGTTAAATAGAACCATTAACGTCTCTACAACTGATCTCATTCTCATGAAATCACAGAAATATGTGGGTTAACATGACGCTGTTGCTTTGTTATCCCCAGAATGCTGCAGGCTGGCTTTTTGTGTGTGAACCCAAGTTGAAGAAGATAATCCTCCCAGTTCAAGTGAACATGCTCCCACATGTAGGTTCAGGTTAGAGGGGATTTGACATTCAAGATTCAAGATCCTTTATTAATCCCACAATGGGGAAATTTGCACTTCACACATGAATGAAACATGGCTATAGAAATTGAGTATAAAGTAAAGGAACTTATTAGAAGCCAGCTAAGAATCTGGGAACTTTAACTCAAAGTTCAAACTTGACTTTAAATCCCCTTAGATCAGTCTGATCTATTATTTATCACAACTTTATTCATCTTAAAGCCTGTGCTGACAACATCTTGACACATTTGGACTAAACTGTCCCGGATAGTAGAAACGATAAATAGAGTTATAAATCTAGTGGTAATAAGCCCACTGTCAGCGGAGACAAGAAGACTAATAAAATACTGAGCTGACACTGACAGGCTTTAACTGTTCAAAGCACCACAGCTCTCGCTTTATGAGGAGTCAATTACAGTTGCTTCCTGCTGGATTAAGTAATAAACTGGTTTATCCTGGACACGGTATGTGTAGCATAGAGGGCACAGGCTCGCCAGGATGGAGTAGTGGAGTGAAGTGCTATTGGGCAGAACATCACTACTGGTGACAAGTCTGTGACGCATGTCAGATGTCAGATGACGTTAAGTTTTCCAATGACTGTCCCACGCTCACACACACACACACTGGCTACAGATGGATGCCCGATTTACCAAAGATAATTATTGTTGCATTGTTTTGGCAAAAGCAACATGTTCAGTTCACTTCAGCAGTTCAACGCAACAACCGAAGGTTCCAGGTTACAGATGCCAGGGATAGCTGATTAGTTTTACTGCCATTACACAGTTGAAACAGCTGTAGTCTGTACAGTCAGTAATGCTCTACTTTATCCAGGGGAAGACCAGTTCTGAAACATGTTAGACTCCTATTCTCTGAGTGAAAGCAGAAACTAGGCCACCCACAGATAACACCAGAATTGCTGGGCTCAGATATTCCAGTCTTCCTTTCAAAGTGAGATATGATAATCAAGCCTACATGCAATGTCTCCAGATACTGCTCCGCCCCACTAGCCAGAGCTTTGCCATGAGGTATGGAGGTCTAAATGCAGCAAAAGAAATATGATTTAGAAAGTAGTCAGATAGCTTATACGTCTTCAAATGCTTCCAATCCTCTAAATCTGTTTATTTATTATTAATAGAAATAGAAATAGAAATAGTATTCCACGTTTGTAATTCTACCCTTCCTCTTACTTACTGTAAACTCCAGAAAAAATGTGATTGCAGAGAAAAACATTGACAGGGTCTGACTTGACAAGAACCTGTTGACACTTATGGTCCAGGGTCCTCATTAAGATCTGCATCAAAATACACGTCATGGTAGACAACCACTTGCCAAATTTCATTATAATCAGGTTTTTTAATTTCCCTGCTATTTATCAGACAAACAGGAACAGAACATTACTTCCTTGGCGAAGGCAACAGACAATAACAGCTAAATTTGTTAAAGTGACTAGAAAGGAAGCAATCTAGTTTGCATCACTTTGGCATTAAGGCCTCATTAGTACGGGTGAAAATGTGATTATTTGAATTTCTTAAAGTATACACTTTCCAGTTCATGCAGGCCTGCAGCTTGTCAGCCACTGTCATTATCCTCAACATGAGTACAATAAACAAAGATTTATTTACAACCTGCTATTCATTCAGATTGAATGAACTTTTGGCATGTTCACAAATTCACCTGTTCACCTGCAGCACAGGTGCACAGACCGTCTCTCGCTGTATTACCTGTGTGTCTGCAGACGCTGTGGTCCTTCCTTTCTTCTTGGCGGAGAATAATTTCCACAGCCGTCCCCACAGTAAAGTGGCCACCAGACACACACTCCCTAATATCCAAATATCTTTATCCTTTAGGATGTTCTCCATGATGGAAACCTTCCTCTTCCAGTCCCTGATGTCCACCTGCACAGGCTGTCTGTCTTATCTCAGCCCCTCTAGCGCCCGTGGCGAAGGAGTCTCAGGTAGCGGGCAACGAGTTGTTGACATTGGGCAAGAGAGCGGGCGTTGATTATGAAATAGTCAGGCTCCTGTGGCTGTGCATTGAATACTCAGTCTCTTGATCGCTACAGACTCGGACAAGAACAGGGGGTCTGTGCTGTCAAGCCACCTGCCCACCCAGCCAACCATTCACCCGCCACCCAGGACGTAAAAGGAGAGAACATGCTGTCTCTGAGACGAGAAGGGGACAGGTGGTGTTGGGTTCAGGGTGTCGTTGCTTTACGCAGAATCAGATGCACTACTTCTGCTGCTGGCATGTCAGTGAGACCCCTGCGGTATCCTTTAACTTAGCACACAGCACTTCATGCATGCATGCATTCTCCTGTATCTGTCAGACAGTTGCTTTGCCTCTCTGTACCTCACAAACTGACACAATCGTGTGCATGCATCATTGCAGATGCATATAATGGCAAGCGTGTTGACAATCACGCATGCATGTAAACATGTAGTGCCAAGTTTATCTTTTCTGTGGCCACATGTTGCACAGGTGAAAACAAGTAGTTGTCTTTTGCTGTGAACTACAAAAGTCCACACTTTGTGAGAGAAAGGAGGACTTCTAAATATTATTGTCCTCAGCCCCTATTTTTTTTTAAATACATTTTTGTGCTTGAAGTTAGAGTTTGTAAACTTGTCTATTAGTGACAGAGGACAGACAGTTACAGGTCCAAAGGGCTTGAAACAGGTTTAATACCCTGTGTGTCTGTCGCCGATGCTATGCACCTGTAATCCAGTCAAGGAAAGGGTTAACAGAAACGTAGTGTTGGCCAATCAGAGGTGGTTGTGCCAGACTCTTGCATGCACTATATCCGTGTTACATTCTCATTAGGGGCTGAGCCCCCCTAAAGGTCTGATCCTAGAATCGCTCCTGCAGCAGAGGACTGCAGAGTTTTCTTTTTGGACTTCATGTGCATCTGTGTGTGCGACAGCTATCTGTCTGGATGGTAGCTGATTTATACTGAATAGTGGAATGAGACCACTGCAGTCAAGCAGATCCCTCCCTAAACTTGTCGGTTTAAACTGTGAAGGACTTTTAACTTTGGTGCCTTGACACAATTTTCTAAGAGAAGATGAGACATTCCTTGTGTGATTTGACAACCTCAGGAAATCATATAGAAATATGTACATTCCTGTTTTTTTCACACATAAATGGCAACTGAAATTTGATTATTTCATTCATGATCCCACTGTAGAGAGTGGCAATTGTTATTAGTTATTGCCACTTCATCTAGAAAACAGCATAATTCTCCCAGAACTTGCATATTTTTTATATTTTAAGTTTGTTCAGGTTGGCATTTTGTAAACATTTTGTCAAATTTTGTGAATGCTTTAGTGTTAATATTTCTACAAGATTCTGAAACAGTCCAAAGCAAGCTTGATTTAACAAGCAGCAGCAGGTGGGGTGGGTTAGAGGGTCAAAGGGGTTACAGAGCAGGACCCCTGGGAGGGAAAATATTCCCCTGAGGGAATCTGAGGAGAACCTCTGCACAGAGCAGGGCTGGAGTGACAGCGTTTGTTGGATCTGATGGCTGACCTGCATGTTTCTGATGTGTGGAACAGTTTGTTGTCCAGTAGTCAAAGTATCAAGAGTGCAAACAGCAGGTGGGTGGAGGATGGAGAGCAGGGACAACGGTCACATCATGACATCATGACTTGCGTAAATATACACGCCACTTTCCTAAAGCCAAGTGGCATGTTATCTGTACGCATTTTGAGCTATCTGCGTGTATGTCTACGCTGTATACAGCGGATGTAATCATACAGGCAAGCTATGTGCCATGTTTTCGCGAGAACGGGCCGTGCTATTGCGAGACTATTGCGAGACTATCGTGAGAACGTCACACGTGAAAAAACAAAAAGGTTGGGGTTAGGGAAAGAATACTGGGGAAGGCTTTAGTAAAACGAAAAAATGACAAACGCGACGGCTGACAAACGTCACACGCTTAGGAAAACAATAAATGGTTGGGTTTAGGAAAAGAACATTGGGGAAGGCTTTCTTAAAAATTTTTTTAAAAAAAACCTGGAACATTTCCCTCAGCGCTCCCTTGTGGTCACTTTGAAAGCAACACTGATTTATAGTTACAGATAAGACAAAAAAATAAATAACCAAATCCCCAACATCATGTAAAAAACACTTTTCTCCACTTAGAATGAAGGCTTAGAGGGACTACACTGAGATTGCACAGCTGCTGGACTCCATAGAGACAATACATAGTATATGTGTGCATGTTCTCTGGCCAGTTAAAGGTCTTACTTCATAGGTTATATATATTTTTATTAAACTTCTGAACTGGTCACAAAAAGGTGGAAATTACGATAAGGGCTTGTACAAATGTAATTTTTAAGAAAAGCTGCAATCTAGCAATGAGTACAACAAATTGTACCACCTGGCAACTTGTACACTTCAGTTTACTTTGCTTTTATTGGACAAAATGGCCACTTGCTTTTGAAAAAAACACATTTAACTTCATACTGTATATTAAATAACTTTATATACTGTATAGTAAACAGAAGTACTGTATATTTTCCAACTACTGATGGACATGTTTAAGCTTAGGTCTTTCTTGATGTCAATCATATCCAGGTGTTTGAATACAGACTTTCACGTGACATTGTCAACTTCAACATTTGTTTATATTTATAGCAGTCAAATAGCTCCCAATCAACTCAGTAATCAACCCCATATATGAAAACCACTTTGTACTCAGTAAATGATAATGTCAGCTTTAGTGTCAAGGAGTATCACATTTCTGAAAAAGGACAATTCAGAAATTGACATCTAACATCTTGATGGTGACTGACATTAACAGTAACTCAAGAGTGCAAGGCATGGTTTTCTAAACGAGCAAGCAAACTGACCCAAGGCCGCCATCTTGTGGCAACTAGATCTATGTGCGTTGACCAAGTGCCAAACATTCATGTCGGTCTGTGGTTTACTGCATGAGTTTGTGTGTGGTAGGCTGTGAGTTGAGGAGGTTCAAACAGACAATAAAAAAATGAAAAGATCTGCAGCTCCCTCTAGTGATCTTGTTGTATTCCATCTGTCAGGGCGTGTTGTGCCTGCTAACAGGTGCCGAGAACCGGAATAGTGTTTGCGGTGGTTTATTTCAGTTACCTTCTTCCTCCCCTCTGCACAGACTGCTGATTGTGGCTCAGGTTGAACACATGGCAGTATTGCCTTGAGGGGGCACAACTTCAAAGACGGAGTCTTTCTCATGCAGTCTCAGTCCCATAAATACCAGCTTTACGATGGACCTAAAAAGTCTAGCAATGGTTAATTGATCAATAATTGACATAGTTCCATAAGTTACCCAGAATATGCATATCAGTTTGTAGGAATTGAATGTACTCAAACTAAGGGAATCACACAGGAATCAGTGATTTATCTGATCAACCCCAGTTCTCAGGGAGTGATTATACTTTTTTATGTGATGATAAGGGCCAGGAGAATACAGGCAGTTCATGTTACCTGCTGGTTTCTTCCCTCCAGCTCCACATGTTTGAGCTCCCAGAAGCAGCGCATGGTCTCCACCTTCTCCAGGTGCCGGTAGAAGGCCAGTCGGCCCAGACGGAGGCTGTTGCTGCGGTTGCGGATAGCCTTCAGCCCCTCCATCTTTTCAACGATGGGTGACATGGGTATGGGTGGTGGTACGGCAGATGATGGGACTTTTACATTTTTCTTGCCAGAAACAGATTCATTACATAGAGTCTTCTTGTCTGACCTGAAACAACAACAATCAGTTTATCAACCTTTAAAATATATCATTACATTAACCATGAATCCATCAACACAACAGCTGTGAAATATGAAGCAAGGCAATTAGTTTATCAACAGGAAATACATTTTGGCGATTATTCTGTTACATCTTCTGACACAAAATGTCCAAAAAATAGCTGGTTCCAGTTTCTTAAATTTGAGAATGTGATGCTTTTTCTAGGTTTAAATCTTTGCATATTTAATATATTTGGATTTTGGATAGTTGATCAGGCAAAACAAGCAAACATTTTATAGACAAAATGATTAATAGAGAAAATAATCTGCACAATAATCAATGCTATAATCATTAAAGTATAAATAATGTGAAAATTTAAATTTAAAGTGGCTATTTGTAATTGTAATTTGTAATTTGTATTTCAGTTCGTGTTGATTCTAGCGGCCGCTTTGGAGGAAAGTAGTAGCGTTTTTACCACATCTGCTGTTGTAAAGATCTTTTCTTTACGGTGCTATATTACTGAGTTAGCGTTACCGGGAGGTCGTATAGTTACGATGAATGATTTGCTCAGACAGAAAATCATTAATTTACAATAAGAGAATACATTACAGATGCATTGTTGCATTTCAAGTGTTGCACACGGTAAATTAGCCTGAATGTAACATGAGCTAATCCGGGTCACAATATCACTGTCTCAGTGTCACAAGCCATAGCATTTAGAGTTTGTCGGATCAACGAACGTAATAATAACTTAAATTAATATAGCGCATTTCATGAAACCCACGGACGCTTTACACAAGTAGGGGGGGGGGGGGGGGGGGGGGACAAGGGGAAAAGATAATATAGGCCAACACAAACATGGACTGAAAAGGGATAAAAAAATAAAATAAACGGGTGCTAAATGGAAGGGGGATGTAACTTAAAGCGTAACTTTCGCCAAAATACAACCTAGGGTCTTTTTGTGAATGTACCCGAGTCAAACTTTAGTTTAACGGCATATTTAGGACAGAAGCGCCACTTTTAAGATTCACCGTATTCTTGTTTTTGGGTCAAATGGCCTTTTGAATGGGAGAGCCTTTTATGCTAGCCTCAAAATATCTATTTTTAACCACTAAGAAGACTCAACACAACATGAGACTTTGCTTGAAGTATCTCCATCTCTCTACACATTGATGCAAGCATTGAGAACATTGTTTGTGGACACAGAGTTTACTAAAAAAGGTTTTAACAACTCACCGTAGCTCTTGTTGTTTCCGGTCGCTGCCGTCTCGGCAGTCAGAACGAGTCAATATCAAAACAAGTAGCAACAGATTTAGTATATCCCTTGTGATCCGGTGGAGTTAATGTGTAGAGCTCCTGGAGATACTTGGAGCAAAGTCTCATGTTGTGTTGAGTCTTCTTAGTGGTTAAAAATAGATATTTTAGGGTTAGAATAAAAGTGCCCCTATCACTCCCATTCAAAAGGCCATTTGACTGAAAAACAAGAATACGGCAAATCTTAAAAGTGGCGATTCTGTCCTAAATATGCTTTTAAACTAAAGTTTGACTCACGTACATTCACAAAAAGACCCTAGGATGCATTTTGGCGAAAGTTACACTTTAATATAGGCTACTGACATAAAATCACATTGCCTATTGTCATTGTCTTGAAATAGACATATTACATACGTAAGGGCCAATTTGAATTATTTACAAATCAATAATTGTCTCCAGCTGTTGAAAGCCTGACCAAAGTTGACTCGCCCGTCGTCTGTCACTTTCTCTTTAAGCTTTTAGTTGTTCTTTGTTTAATTTCCTTTATTCTGTGATGGCCCTAACTACAACAGATAACTTCTCAAATAAATAAAATATGATTTTATTTTATACAATAGAATACAATAAGGCCTATATAAAGAAAACTCCTGCTACCTTTTACCTGGGTAGAAACAATAACACAGGCTTTTCCGGTGTTACACTGAAATCTGTGACCGATCTGCCTGCCGTCATTTTGTGACTTTGCGGGAAAAATCGTACCCGGGCAAAGGCATTAATAAAACCTATATACAAATAGCGTTCTTTTCACTGTTAGTCTCGTCTGTTGTTACAGGTCATTTGTGATCATCAGATGAAACATTAGTTTCAGAAACATTTAAAAGTTACATATAGTAACTTTAAAAACAATCTGTAGATTCACTATCCAGAAGGGATTTTTTTTTGCTAACAGTGAATCAAATAATTGCAAAACTCCTGTAGATCCAACACTGCCATAAAGCAGTTCTGCTCACTGTTTGCAACAATGCTTTCTCTTGCGTAATGCAACCATGGTCATTAAATTAAAGAGATTACTGCATTCATATAAGCAAAATATCTAGCCTAATCCGATACCCAACTCTTATCTGCACTGTTAAATAAGCAGTTCACACCATATACTTTGCCTCAGCCCTCCAGTGGGCAACAGTATGTCTGCACTATCTCTGATCTAAGTGGGATGACTGATGATTTGGTAGGGAAATCCGCTCCGACGCCTTCTGGCGACAGCTGGCTTTCTGCTGCGCTCTACCTGTTGAGCCTCTGGGGGAGTCATGGAAGATCACTGGGGATATTTATACCTCCAGAGTGTAAATGTCCTGCCTTTGCTTGACAATTACAGAGGTCAGATAGTGGCTGTAGTTTCAGCATAGTGCATGAACCCCTGATGCACACTCTATGTAGCAGCCAGGGCTGTTCTTCAGCATCTGAGGGTAGGATTTCACTCCAGTGCTAAAACTGAAAGAGTGGCCAGGGATGCACCTGTCAATGTTATTTACTGTATGTTGGCCTTTCTTTTTACCTTTGGTGATTTATTTACATTTGTCACAACTTCAAAATATTGTACTTTACTTTAATTTTATATTTTATAGGATACATTTTATTTATTGTCCTATGGATAGGAAGGAATGGGTTTAGGCTACAGGTGCATCAACTTTGCAGATACATTTATACATCGCATTGATTAATAAGGTAGAATGATTTGAATTACTGCATTCTTGACAGGATATTTTTATAGTGTTAGAATTCTTAAAGTTAAAACAATGTTGTATAAAGTTGTGGAGAGAAGTCCTAAAATCTCTAAGGGGATTTTACCCCTCAAGGCAGATGTAGCTTTTTATGAAACAACTTTTGCAGAATGTTTATGTAAACAAATGTTGCACATCATAACAAAGCTCTCTCAATCATTAAATTCCACATTTCTCATAAGTTGCTAGCATTTACAAAGTAGGTATTAGTGCCCAAGTGAACAGACTGCTTACAAAACTAATACATGCTAATAGTAGTTCCACAAGAACAGAACTGAATCTGAATGAACAGAAATCGCTACATTTATGATCACTGATTCACGTTCCAGGCATGTTTTAATGCATAAATAATATTACACTTTTAAAGGGACAATTGACTATGATGTTTAAGTACATTTTACTGGTAATACACGAGATCTGATTGCAGGTGTTTTATTTGTAGCATTTTTACAGTTATGTTTTAGTTAGTAAAGGAGCCAAGTATTTCCTCTACCACTCAACTGTGAGACACAACAGTTGTCCGACCTGACTGCCACCCAACCTGTTACTTTAAATTTGGTGGTTTAAAGAGGGCTTTACAAAACTCTCATGGCTGTTTTGACGTTGTCGACTGGAGCTGAAATACTTCACAGCCCTGGGGAGCCCTGATGCTCCTGCGTCATTCACTTTAAAGAGTTTTATTTTGGGTGCCTCGTAGTATGAGGCGAGGGTCAAGGGGCACGCTATCACCAGAAATGGAAACTGCCCATGGATGAAAAACAATTAGGATGCAGGAGCTTTCACAATGCTTGTTGCCAGGCAGACATGAATTAAAGCTAAATAGACTTTGACTCTTTGACTTTGTTGCTTTGACCACATAAGGATATTGTGTATGGTATGTGGCTGTGTTTTATGTGTGCTAGTAGAGAGTTTGTCACTGTCCAAGCAATGCTGTAGTTTGTGTATGTCCTTTACTTTGCTTGGCGGCCCTTTGTAATCCCTTCTATAAAACGGCAGGGGGGTTCCTATCTGTCTTCTCCATCATAATCCTTCCATGTAACTGATAGGAAGACCCGCATGTGTCTCATAACTCTTAGAGTAGCAATGAATCATGGACACCCCTAAGAACTGTGTGAGTCCACTAGTGTATGTTTAGATGAGCCGGAGAAAAAAAGGAGGGGGGTTGGCATCGTTCAAATCCCCTCTAAAATGCCAAATGTGCCACGAAGTGATGAGAGGAAACATCAATGTGATGACTATCTATCTAAATATATTTATACTGGCTGTCTATGGGGGTTAAAGGAATTTGAAAAACATATACACGATAAGTGTTGCTTATGACAATAATGCTAATTGGAGGGGACAGTCGTTAGGATGTTTTTGTTATTGTAAAATAATTTCTCCATGTTTAGGACTGTGGCCAAATGCTGTATCAAAGTCTTTACATAGCTGTGGGTTTATTGTTATAGGCTAATGATACAAGCTGTGGACAATGGAGAGCATTAAAAAGAGACACACTATTAGAGATGGTAGCAACAGGTGGCAATACAACACTCCTCTGTGTCACTCTTCTTTATATCTTGTAAATGACATGGCATGGTAGTGGGGTCAGAAAGGGCACAGTAAGAATATATGTACAAAAATGGTGGTCTTTTTTTACATAAGAACTTTTTACATATAAGGAATGAGTGACATTCCTACAAAAAGGTGAAACCTAACAAAATCAAAACAATTTAGCCACGCCAACATCTGTCTTAGATAACAAGATGCAATTCAGTTTCTTCCAACAAGGGTTTGTTTTAGCCTAGCTTAGCTCAAAGACTGGAAGCAGGGGAAAACGGCTAGCCTTGCGCCATGAAAGCTGCCTTCAAACAACTCCTTTGCCGCTTACGAAGTTACACATTGTGTCTTGTGTAGTAAACACGTAGAAAATGTGGGTTAACAAGAAATTAGCTTACGCAGTTTTTGTGTTTGATTATCAACAGCTATTTGCTGTGAGAGCTTTGTAAAATGCACTGAAAGGAAATTGTTAGTGTTTGTAAGATGGCAGACAAGCATATTTTCCAAAATATCCAGTGTCTTTACACTAAAAATATAATTTTACAAAGTAGAGGCTGTACAAATATGTTGTAATAAAATGTGAAATAAATGTTCGAACTGGCAGTCTCTCCACATTTGAAATGCGCTATAAATTATTTATTTTTAGTATCTGGCACTGCAGTGGACCCATAGAAATTTATTTCTATGAGTTGGCCTCTCCGTCTTGATCTGACCGGTGTAGAATAACATGCCAGGCTTGAATATTGCACAGTAAGTCAGGGTGAACTAGTTCTGCCCAGTCAACATTTTATGTGGCATATTCTGAAATGAAAGTCTAGAAATCGTCTCAGCTTCTGCTTTGTGTATCCGCTGCTAGGTAAACAGACATTGCAGTTGCTCTCAAGCTAAGATAACATTAAGTGGCGAGGGGAGCCACAGAGTTTGCTGCATGCATCGTTGCTTGTGTTGTGTTCACATGTGTGTGCATCCATGTATGTACTTATACTTAAATGTGTAAGTAATCCATGGGCTAACTCTGTTAGGCTTTGTTTGGTACATGTGAGATTGCTACAGAAACAGCAACCGAGTAGATTAGGGGTCTTTTTTAAGTATCGGGCCAGGACAGAGGGTGCGTGTGTGTGTGCATGCGTACGTGTGTGTGAAGAAGAGACTAGAATAGTACAGAACAGTATCATCCAAATTTATCTTCACTCTCAAGTCAAGTAATCACAAATTGAAAGTTAACATATTTAAAAAACCCAGTAAACATACCCTGTATGAGGTCAAAGGGCTAAAGGGCCTCAAGTGTTGATCTCCTTATTGCTTCTGCTAAAGAACATAGTGTTCAACTGCAACCTCCATTAGAAAAAAAAAAAGAAAAGTACATACTGTATTTCCCAGCCCACACTCCATCATTAGAGTGGGACCTCAAGTGACCGTAGCCACTTCTCAAATTAATGGGCATCAAATTGAATTGACTGCCCGTCTGAATAATATCAAGTGATCAACAGGTTTATTTTTCCCCATCTAAACTCAACATTCCCTCCTTTCCAGCCTGCCAGCTTGTTGCAGCTTTCAACACGGCTTGAGCCAAGTCATGATCAACGTATCACCGCCATTGCTCTCTGAAGTGTCCAATGCAAATAGTTGGACTGAGGATGTTCCCTTATGAAGGGGGCCAAATTGTTAACGAACCCGGGCGACCATGGGATTCTGCTGCATGTGCCATGTACAATAAACACACATAAATAAACCCATACACAGGGTATATATGACTACATTAATACAGGCTTATCAGAAAATGCACAGACTCTGCACGGTCATTACACTGGATCACACTACTTTTACACACACTGCTATACAGTATGCACATATATACACACTCACACATTGGTGCCCTAATATTCGATACCCACAGCCCCTCCAATCAGTCACACTGGAAACAACTCTGCAACCTCTGCAAAAGTGTAACTGTAGAGGTTCCACTCAATGTGCTTTTCTATCTCGCCAAGAACAAAGCAGAGCCCTTAATTTAGTCCACAGCAGATTGAGTTGCAATCTGCTTTGCAACAAAATTGTGTATGAACCGGCATTGGACTCAGTAACCTAGAATAAAGCAAATCATTCTCTCACTTGTTTTTTTATTAGGGAAAAACTTCTTGTTTTTTCCCAGTTTGTTGAGCTAATAAATCATTGTGACACAACCCTGACAGTGTGATATAGGAGGTGTTATTTGAAGATTCATTTGCCCAAATAAATAACTTAGGCTGTTTAGTTTTTTGTCTTTGAACGCACCATATTTCAAACCAAACTGTGAAGTACAATAAATAAACGCCAGATATATCAGTGTCCCGGTTAACTTGACGAGTGGCACCTTGCTCTGTGCGTAAGTGATACCACAGGAAAAGAGGTGTTAGAATTCGAAACATGGTCATTATGCAAGTTTAAGATTGCTTTGCATTTCTGAGGAATAACACAAATAGTCAGGCCAGAAATGTCAAACTATTCCAATTGGGGACAGTCAAGACAGTGAGTTGCAACAGAAGACTCACCCTTGATAGTTGGGCACATTTGCAATAACCACAATCTTCTTTTCCTTCCCTCCCATGTCTCTCATGGGCGTGATGAAGGTTGCTCTCCAGGTTTCTTCTGTTTCTCCAGTGGTTGATGTTTTTAGGTCCTGGTGCTGGATACTCTTTTCCTCCCTACACGCACCAGGCAGCTAGGATGAATTGATCCAGCGTGACTGGCATACAGACTGATCAGGAGAGACAGCTCATTGGAAAGCTCTGGCTGCCTTTGGCTCTCTGCAGTGGGATCCACAGACGCCCAGGGATAAGCACCAGAGGGGGCGGGTGAGGGAAAGAGAGGGTGTGTGGGAGGAGGAGGAGGGGGGTGGGCGGTCTACTCTGGGACCCAGGGACCACAACCAGGGACCGAACGAAGGAAGTGTTCCAGGGAATGTGGCTTGTTATAATGGAATGAGTGGCATGCCAGAGTACCATGTGTCTCTGCAAGAGGAGGGATGATAGACTGAGAGAGAGATATACAGCATGGGGGACACAGGGGGGGGGGGGGGGGCTGAAGGAGCAAAGTGGGGTTATAAAAAATACCCTCTTTGTTTGTTGTACTTTTTGTTTAAACCGGCAGTAACTGATTTTTTGGCCACTTGAAAGCAGTGGAAACATGCTGTTAGCACATTATATCAAGTTTATTTGGCGATATCATGGAGCAACATGAGCATTCATTTAAGCCCAATATTCACTCTCTTTTAAGCTCTATTCCTCCACCAACTCCTGAGGGAAATAGCTCTTTAGCTGCTAAATGCTCCACTATTGGACCATTATTGTTACCATATCTGTGTCTTAAACACAGGAAAAGCAAGAGCAGATAAAAAAAATAAAAAAATAATCCTCAAAAAGTTTAAACACAAAACTTGATTTTACATTAATTCGGCTTAGGTGGAGCCCTGTAACTATACTGATGAGAGCCATTAGAGTGAAGCTGAAACAGTAAAGTTGCAGGTCAGAAAACAGAATTGAAAGACGCTCTGTAGAGCTGAGGGCAACTGCAGTCGGGTGATAATTACCTGTGGGTTCATCACTATGTGCGACAGCTTTTACATGTGCAGAGTCATTTGAGCCATAGTTGATAGAAATATATTGATTATAGCAGCTTTAATCTGTCTTTAATCTGTTTAACCAGGACGGAGGGACAAGCCTTGCAAATTAGTTTAGACTATAAATGCTATGATATATATTAGTCTATTTAGAGAAGATTTTCTGCTTATGTATCTTGCCCTACAAAATTCATCTAATAAAATAAAATAGCAACTGTGTGTAACAGCACATAGTTAAACCAAAGGCTCTTCTCACAGGGCACAGTACACATACATACACTCAGCCATATTAGATAAGATTAACAAACACAAATAACTTAGTTTCTCTCTAACAGTCAAACTCACTTTTATTATGCTCATTATTAAGTAACTTGAAATCCCCCAAATATTTTCATGAATCAAGTAATTATATTCAGCCTGTGTGGAATTACGGCAACAATAAACAACATTTTGTAATGAAACACGAGTTCCTTCCATGCACCAGCCTTTCATAGGATTGTCTCATTATCATCTGTTGTGTTTATCACCATCATTTGTTGTTCTCCTGACCTTATCATTAGTAGCTCATTCTTTAGTCTTCTGTCCTGACACTCAATCCTTGGTCACCCCTCTGTCGCCCTCATGTCTCTCTACCTTTTCCCTCTGTGCTAATTGGTGACACTCGTGCCAGTTGCTGTGGGGGGTTTAACAGTGCTTTACATCGGGCCAAAAGTGTCGCCCTGAGCCAAATGTTTGTATTCCACTTCCGCTATATTTAGCTCACACTCAATTAGATTAACTTGGGTAGTGTTTGGCACAGGAAATAAGACAACTATTGTCACACTCTGTGTATGTCACAAAAAAACAGTAACACTCAAAGCTAGAGCTTCCAAGTCTGTGAGATAAGATAAAGTGTGCCAGACACTGAAAAGCAACATTCTGTTTAATGACAGGAACAGCTGTGCATTCTGTATCTGTAAATAAAATTTAAAAGGAAAAAAAAGCAAGCAAATGATAACACAGTTAAAGAAACAGCTGCTGGCTGACCTGACCAACACCACCTGCCTTCACCCCCCATAGTCAGTTCAAACTGGGTCTTTCAAGGACCAGCATGTCTGCTTTTAACACAGCCACAAAGCATCTGTAATTCATTTATACACATAGTAAATACCATGACATACCAAAAGACCATCAACTAAAAAAAAACTTGTGGAGAGGAAAATCTTCTTTTAATGATGTTAGATAGTTAGTCAGTGTTTTTCTTTCTTTCTTCACTACATTTTAGAATTTTTTATTTTTATTTATTCAAGTCGATTGAGAACAACTTCTCATTTGCAAAGACAAATTGTCACATTCATACCTGGAAGCTGCCCAGTACAACCACAGTCTGATCTGCTGGCCACTGAGCAGCTCCACTGGAGGTTAAGGGCCTTGCTCAAGGGCACCTCAGTGGTGGTAATGAGGGAGGGACAAGCGCTGCTCTTTCACTTTCCCCACCCAGATTTTATCTTGCCGGTCTGGGGATGGAACCGGTGACCTCCTGGTCCCAAACTTGCTTCTTTAACCTTTAGGCCACCACTGCCCAATTTTTTTATTTTAATGTGGATCAAGGCAAATTAGATTGAAAAGTAACAAAAAGTGGCAATTTCATCTGCTCTTATTGTATCTTTTTATCTTTTCAGATTGTGCAGAGTAAAGAAAATATTGGATTTTACTTATCGAAAACCTTTTTACGCAATGGTAAAAAAAGAAAAATACTTGTTTTGCATAACAGAAAGGTATTAAAAACTAACACTACCACTGTCAAGAAAAATAAAACTGTCCATAATAAGAACTAGAGGAACACTCGGAGCAGAGCTCCGCCAAGGCATCTCAAAGTGTGTGCAGTGTGAATTTTCCCAGTTGGGAACAAATCTTTCCAATTATTCTCTACATGAATACAGCACAAATGCCCTATCTGGCAATGTTAACAAAAAATTTAATTTAATTTGTGTATCTGCTCTAAATATAATGGCTTCTTCCTTGGCCCATGCTACACCCTTCCAACAAGCTTCATGGAAATCAGGCCAGTAGTTATCCCATAATCCTGCTGACAGACAAATAGACAAACTGAGCTGACAACAGACAATCTCATAAATCCAAAGCTTCTTGTGATCACACATTGCATGATAGAGCCATTTAACACAGTTTCCAAGACAGTAAGACATGAAGCAGACACACTGGGTGACATTCAGCAAACAGTCAGGTCAAATTTAAGAGCTGCTTTTACAGTGAGGTATTTTCAGCCTAATATGCTGTGTAAACCAACCAGTGTGGTTGCGGTACAGTTTTAAGATGTATCATATCACGATTTCTGCGAGGTTCACTGACATCGCATCCAGGCGCCGACTGCACTCAAGCTGCAAAACAAAAGATCCAGACTTTGGAGGCTGACGGTTGACATACTGTAAACTTGACACAGATTTCCAGAAGCTGCACTTAATCTTACCTGGAATCTCAATCAGGAGGGCAGATTCCTTGGTGATACCTCAGAAGGTGACAGCTGTGTGGGCACACAATGAGGCCGGCATGCCAGCTGACCACCACGGTCGGCTGCAGAGGCTTCTTCCCTTGGCCGACAGAATTGAGGGCACCAATGTTTGCCTTGACCTGAAGTGCATTAATGGAGGATGGGGATGGTTAATGCAGTACACTGACGTCATCTCATGTCTTGAAATCTGCAGCACATTTATGGTTCTTCTACTGTCGCGTTACAGTCAAGTGATGATGAAGTGGTAAATGTATAAACTGGTAAACCAGGAACTCCAGCTGTTTCTCCATGTTGAATAGAGACAACAGCTGCTGTGCACATTGGTTGCTGAATTAATACATACAACTGTATTAGATAAGTGCATGTAAATTAATGAATTGGTATTGTGTTACTTTAGATTTAAAAAACAAGCCGGCGCCCCTCTGTCAGAGTGACTCCTGACATACAGCACCAGGCATTCAACTATAACATTAACAAGCAGTGGAGAACTTTGCAAATACAGCATGTCAGCATGTTTTTTTTTTTTTTATCCAATTTGATTTTATTTGATGTGTACTGTGTGTTTTTATTTGTGAGCCATATTCAAGACAAATTTCCATCACCTTATGATGAAAAATATAGATTTTCTGTATCTTAATTTGCTATACCAACGTTTAGCTGATATCACACTGCACAGATCATGTGCAGGTCCTCCTTATTATAATTAGGTACTGTTTCTAAACCTCTAGGTCAAACCCTAAATGTATACTTTTTACAGACTAATTATTGTATGTGAAGTCTGTTTACCTTGCTAGTAAGTAAACCTCCACCTAGCTCCTTTCTTTTTTTATAGGACACTTCGGTAAGCATGGCTGCTTACTATACAGTCAACTTGACATCTTTGTAATTTCAGGAAAATTGGGCTACACTTTGCAAGCCACTGCCTCACTGAATCATATAAACTTACTGCAGACATGCACACGTGTTCACTTTATTCTTGGACCAATCTGTGCTTTGCTGAATAATCCCTATGTATTTCACATCTACAGCACTGACTGCTGATGGCCCAAGTTACCATCTAAGGTGTGTATTCTCTAGCAGCAACATCAGATGTAATTCTGCAGATAAGAGCGTGTAATTACAAACAGGTTCCTTGACGGATGTCTAAGTGCTTAGCTAAATAGCCGGAGAAATCTGAGCAAACACAGAAAGAGCTGGAACACGATGTTCAGCTTCTGTTGGTTCAAACTGAGCAGCTGAATCTCTCCAGAATCTGTATCATGTACGTAACACCTTATTTAATTGCATCTAAGGGGAGCTTTCACTAGAGTCATGCATTAAGCTGAGATCAGTATTGTGAACATGCAGCTAAGTTGGTATCTGGTGTTATGTCATGAACTATTCACCATGCTACCTATGTATTCAGTCAGATATAGAGACACCCACACACATTTTGTACTTGCAGATACAGACTTGCACACACGCCATGCGTGAACAGTTCAGCTTCACTGCACAAATGTAATAATATTTATTTTTTTAATTAAATGACTCCATGTAATGTGACTGGGTTATGAACCAACAGAGGATTATCACAGACTCTGCAGCTCTACGGAGCTTTTCTGCCTCTTTTAGCTGATAGTTTTGGTTTCATTGCACTATTTACTATATGGCACAGTTTCAGCGTTCTTATCTACCCCATATTTAGCAGCAGCAGGAAGTATTTTTTTTTTTGCAAACAAGTTCTGATAAACCTAATGTAGCCTACACTACCTGCCTAGCACCAAACGGCAGACAGACAAAGTTAGAAACTAGCTGGTGAAGAAAGAACATCTAGCAGCTAAAACTAACTTTATTCCTTAATCGTCACATTCACACAGTACAATGTAGTGAAATTATATTACTGCATTTAACCCATCCTAAGTATCAGGAGCAGTGGACAACTATACCTACAGCATATGGGGAGCAACTTTAGGTTTAGTGTCTTGCTCAGGGACACTTTGGCCAGACGACCTGGGATTGATCCGCCAACCTTGTGGTTGTGGGGCAACCATTTTACTTCCGGGCCACAAGCCACCCATTATCCTATTATTAAATCTACAATTGATTGGTTTCTTTTGGCCACTTGCAGGAAGTAGAAACATCACTTTTTAAGTTGATATGGTAAACTTGTTAGAAAACAGTTGCTTATTTACACATCCAGCTGTTACTGAGCAACCCAATCATTCATTTGGAGTCATGTTTCTGACCATGTGGCAGAAGTCCAATATTCACTACTAGTTCAGTTCTTATTCTTAGCTCAGTTGTTTTTGGTCTTCACACCAACTTGTGATGGGAATATATGGCTCTTTAGCAGCTAAATGCTCCACTATGTTCACCGGCTAGTTGCTAACTTTGTCTTTCTGCTGTACCATGGGTTTTTAGAACTTTTTCACTGAAAACAGCTGCCTGCTGCGGCCAGGAACGCGGTGAGAGTGAATCAGAACAATACAGTTGTGGGCCGAACAGCTAAAATAATTAACTGAAACTGAAACTCACTAATCTCGTTTACTCGTTTATTTCACTTTCGAAAAGCAATTCTGCGCCGTTCCCAAACAATATTACTTCTCCTTTTATTTAGCTTTAAAAGGTAAAGTAAGGCCAGAGTAAGAGAGCAGATAAAACTGTGACCTCCAAGAACTAATACTACCAAGGACAGCTCAGCGATGGGATCAAGTTATATTTGATGCCTCATAAACTCCTGTTCAGTACAGGTTAAGCTATTCGACCTTGACTTTAAACCGACTTCCAACATTGTTGCGGAACATACAACTCATCACATTTCATCTGTTTACTCTTACATTTTTTCCACAACACCACCTTATACAGACTTTTGTTTTTCCAGCTTAGGCCTCCTGTGTCACGGCTGCCACAGCTCAGCAAGCAGGCTTTAGGGGATACAGGCCTCTATTTGTTTTGTAATTTGTCCTGCTGGAAGGGACCATTTAAGCCATGGTCCCCCAGAGTTTATACTGTAACTGTTAACTGCTGGTCTGGGGCATTAGAGTGTTGTTCATGTGCCTGCTGAAGGACAAAGGTAAAGTGAGTTAAACAGTTAAACACACACACACACACACACACACACACACACACACACATTTCCCCCCAGCCCCCGCCTGCTGGTGGAAAGCTGCTACGCTTTCATCTCACACTCGTAAATAAGTCGGAATATCAGTGATGAGATTTATGAAATGTCATATACTCTGCCAACGGGCCCTCTCTCCTGTCTAGTGGAACATTTTCAACAGAAAAGTGTGCCACCATCAAATTCTTGTTCAGTTAAAGGGTACTCCATGTGTGGTCCTGACCCCACAGTTGAGGAACAAAAATAATATTTGTTGTCTGTGCATCAAGTAACTATATAACCTGAGTAGCATTCCTGCTACTGCTAGTTAGCTGCACATGTGCCCTTAACTTCCTCGTGGCTAACCCTGTTTTCATGTTCAGTTTCCCTTCACGTATGACACAGCTGACGAGTACATGAACAGATCGGGGCCTTGTGATGATGGACCATGTTGACAGGACAAAAAGATGCTGCTGCTAATGGAAATGCCAACGTCAACCGCAGGAACAGAACACCTCCGAGAGGGAGGAAGGACTGAGGCTGGCATATGAGTTTCCCACACTCAGAGAGGGGTGTTAGGGGGAGGACACGTTGGGGAGGATTGCAGTGGAGGTCCCCACGAAATCTGAAAATCAGTTTATTCTCATGCAGATAAGATTGCTCGAACAGTCAAACACGAACACAAAAGAGCACAAAGACCCCCACCATGTGGAATATAAAAAAAAAATAAAAAATCCACTTCAGAATGTTAGCAGGAGGCATGATTGGTCTTGACTCGTTTATTGACCAACATTTATTTCCACTCATTTCGTTAATTTGTTTGCACTCACGGAACCAGAGAATAGATGTCACATCAGGTCGTTGGTTTTTGTGAATTTATTTGCAAACTTTCCTGTAAAGCCAAGTCTTCTATTTTCATCCAAACATTTCCCCGAACATCTCTCCAAACGGAATCAACATTGAAAATGTCTAACTTATTGTTCTAACTTTCCAACTTTTATTTTGTTATGGTCAAAAAAATATTTTTGCTCCGCGACTCCCACTGACCCGCTAAACCACGGTTTTCTTCTATCTAACCAGAAAAGAGCACCATCGCAGTAGTCAAAAAACATACCGTAGAAACAGAGGAAATAAGATCTGTCACAATAAAGGCCTAATTATATCCAATACTTGTTGGTGAATACAATGTACATTAATTAACAGCAAACAACTGTACTCATATAGAAATTTAAACATGAGCAGATACAAACACAACTCTAGGATTAAGTCAACTTTGGTTCCTACATATTTTTTTAAATAATATATTAAATAATAATTGACTATTTTAATTAATAGCCAAAACAGTGAATGATGACGTTTACTTGACTGCAGCTGCAATGAATGAATGTGCCTTTTAGACCAATTACACAGTGTCTAATTCAAGTAAAAAAATGTGTCAAAGTGAATGATTAATAAGTGCAATATTATACATTGACCCGCCAATATGTTCTCTTCTATTTCCATTTTTAAATCTTCACTCAAACTCCTAATACAGAAGACCCTAAGGACCAAACCCTCACTTAGACACGTCATTCAAACATACTGTAGTAATACAGGCCAGGTAAGGCAAGCTTGTGAAAATAATTTGTCTTAATTTGTCCATGCATTCTGTGCAATGATGCACTGACAGTTTTATAACACAGAAGCATCAAGTGTAGACTGAAGAGTAGGCAACTCAAAACAAGAACAAGACCTCTTCCCATGATGGCGCATCCCTCCGGCTCCCTCTAGTGGAAGACACATGTTAATCCCTCTCTGTTTGCATGGGCATTGATTGACTTTGTTCACTGGGCCACCAAGAACCACCAAAAAGGAGAAGTAAACACAACAACAATCATTTAGCATTCTTAAAATGTTTTAACTGTTTAACAAGATTTGTACATACAGTTCTTTTAAAAAAATAATGATTTAATTTCAGTATCAGTATTCAGTATTTGCATTTTCTTCTTAATAGGCTTAAGCATTTTTAGAAATAAATGTGACGTCTCTGAGTTTCTCTGTTCATTTTTGTAATTATTTACTGTTAATGTTCCACTTTCTGTAAGAAGGGAAAGTGTCCTGAACAGACTGAATAATTTAGTAGCACAAAAATGAACTTTTAGTAAATGTTTCTCTTTTTTAGACAGAGGGCGGGGCTGGTTATCTCCCCTCAATACCTTTTGTGCAGCGGCAAGTATCGAGTGTTGACATTAGATCGTTGGTCAGATTCTTAGGCTTTTTTAGACCCCTTATTGTTTGACTAGATGTTTCCGGACTTAAATTAGGACACAGTTTGGTAAAATGTACTTATTTATATGAGCAGTACGGCATGGTTTGTTACAGGGGTAAAACATATTCATCATCTATATTTCCCATACTAAAGTATTGTTTTAGTATAATTATCATAATTGGCACAATGCCAATAATGTAAAAAAAAAAAAACTTGTGTAAGGAAGAAAGAGGGGAGGAGAGCTTCTATACTATGAATGGACAGGCTATAGGATGATGGTTATGTAACAGAGAGGTCTGGAGTCCAAGAGTTGCCATGAATCATAAATGTTATCATGTTTCAGTGGTTGTCAAGGCTATACTGTAGCCTGCATGACTTGTGGATACAAGATATAATCTCTATAGTAAATCACACTGACACACCTTTCAACACACAAAATGTTTCAAAAGAGCAACCTCTACTGTGCCTTGGCTCAAGCCCTTTTACATAAAAAGTATTTATTCAAAGTTCTACCTTGAGCCAAAGTGAAAATAAACAGGTTGAGTATAAAGAGAAGTTAAAGTGATGTTCAATAACATGATTTGTATTATTCAAATAGGGTACATATTTGTTCATGTCCGAAGGTTTTCAATTTAAAATGACAAAAATAAAAACGCCTGGAGATTCCCTTTCACTTGGCGCAGTATTCCAAGAAGTAACCCAGAGTATTTTTAGTAAGGCAGACTGTTTATGAAACCTGAAGACCCCAAAGTAAACCTCACATTCCACATTGGTCATGTAATCTCAATCTCAGTCTCTTTTTCAATCTTTTCTTGATTTTTTCTGTGCTCCAAAAAGAGGATTATGTTACTGCAATTATGAATGTGGTGGAAAACGTCTGGCTTTAAGATCTGAGCAGTGGTGGAAGAAATACTCAAAATAAACAAAAAATTTACTTCAAGCCTCAAAAGTTAAAATAGGCTACTTATCAAGTGACCCACTTCAGACTAATATATATTATATTTTCACAATTAGATTATAATCATTGATGCATTCATGT
The DNA here is from genome assembly GCA_023631565.1 of Gymnocephalus cernua. Lineage (NCBI taxonomy): Eukaryota > Metazoa > Chordata > Actinopteri > Perciformes > Percidae > Gymnocephalus > Gymnocephalus cernua. The sequence goes on along the minus strand of CM042432.1, from coordinate 34,853,621 downwards.
AACAAGTACGTTTTAAAGTTTCAGCTGGTAAACATAGGGCTAATTTTAACTACTTCATATACTGCTGGGTAGCTTAATCTATACTTGTATATAATAATGTATGTGTTGATTATGTTTTGTATTAATAAGAAAAAAATAATTGCATGTAACAGATATATGTAGTGGAGTAAAAAGTACAATATTTCCCTCTGAAATAAAGTAGAAGTATATAGCCGGCAATGCTAATATACTCAAGTACAAGCATTTCAAAATTGTATTTGAGTACAGTACTTCCACCACTGTATCTGAGCAACATAAAATATGACACTTTGTGAAATATTTCATAATTGTCATGATGACAGCAGAGGTGTACTTTTATAAATCATTTGACAATTTTATTAAAACATATTTTCATATCAATGTAACAGGACATGACATACAAGGCTTTTATATGACAAGATTTCACACATATAACCATATAACACTTTAGATGTTTTTAAGGCTGATTCCAATATTTAAATAAACATATTGTCTGTTTGGGGGCAAAAAAACCTAAATAAAGGGCTTGGCATTTCCCCCATTATTAGGCTACATAGCTCTATTCACTCTGTGTGCAATTGTCACGGTTTGTAAATATACCTTGAATGCATATCTTATATCTCATACATATATATATATATATATATATATATATATATATATATATATATATATATATATATATATATATATATATGTTGTCTTTTTATTTACTGGTTTTCTTTCATTGCCTCTTAGAATTGTTATTATATATATTTTTTTACGTTAATGTGTCCCTTACATTTACAAATGAAGCCTCCCAGTATAAGCATTTTTACATATTTGTACATGTATAACCGGTGTGACAATAAACATTTTGAATCTACTGAATGATCAAACATTTAGACTAATGTTGGGAGATAAGATTGAACTGTTAAACGCTTACATTAAATGTGAAATGTTGTGGTTTTTAAATACTCTGAAATATGTACAGAGTTTGGTGTGTGGCTAGACAGAAATGTGTGAGATGGGTGGGGTTCTGCTGGGGATCTAAAACCCTGGTTACGGCCCTGCCTCCATCCATGCGCAGTTATCATCGGATAGAAAAAAAACTAAAATATAATAATTTCGATATTAAAAGTGGTTTAAGAACTGGTGTAAAGGTTGTTAAAACTTTTCCACGGCACTAACCTCGGTTTATGGATATAAGGCATGTATTCGTCACCAGTCGGTGACTTATCGCCCAGTCACGCGCCCCACCCATTCACCACTGTTTCTGGTATAAATCAGAAGAGCTCGACGTCTGGCTTTAACCGCTGCCTTTGTGGTGTCTCTATTTCTAGGGGATTTTTTCGGACTTTTGCGTGTTTTTACGTTTTGCTTTCACTTTTCCACACGTTAAGCGCGTGCGAGCAGAGCGTGCCTCAGTCGTTGCGGGACCATCAGGTAATGTAACAACGTTAGCTAATAGGCCTGAAACACACACGGACAGTAATATCATGTAGCTTTATCCTCCTGACGTCTATGGTGTTTTGCGTAGTTCACACCAGCTAGTGTGGCCAGTGTGCTATTTAAAGATGGTCGTGTGCACTGGGGGTTTATTTCCGGGTGTCCGACCGTGTGAAAACTGCCACTATAGTCAGAGACATACAACAAAAAATAACACCATTTTGTATCAACTTCATTAATAAATGCGTTCAGATTTTGTGAAACTAGGCATGATAAAAAAGTTCAATATCTGAATCATGTTTTGAATCACCCGGTGTAAACTCGCTATAAATGCTGAATTCACTTCAAATATGTCTTAAACCTATAGCGGTTAAACCATGGTGGTGGTGGATGTAACATCACAGTGTCTTGGATGATCATCCAGGTGACCACAGTCCCAATAGGCTGCATGTGCAAATAGAAAATTCAAATGATTTTAGGGGAAAAAAATGGTGTCAATATCACCTGCTGTGGGTAAAATGGGGGGAGCTTTATGGATAGGTTTATTGAATCATTTGTTTTCTAAAAGCTTATTTCAGTTTTCCTTTTTCTATAGAGATATATATGAGGGTTTCACAGGTTACACCTTACTTGCAACAAAACTTTGCAGATAATGTTTTGCATTTTGCCTTTATTTTATGTTAATAATAAAGATAGAAGGATGGAGAAGGAGATAACATGCAACCAAAGGAAATAGGTGAACAATCAATTATCCCTTAGTTTTAAGGAATGTAAAGCCTTTTTTTTCCTGGTGGGTGTTGTCAATTGTGTATGATGAAAAATGTATTTAGGTTACAGTTTGTTTCATTTAGACACCAATTATTAAATAATAATTTAGGTGCATTTCTGTTTACATGAAAATCGTTCCTAAAATGTATTTTACAAAATGGACTTCCTCATTACAAAATGGATTTCCTCATTACAGGAAAATTGTACATCATCAGTCATGGCCTCCATCAGCAGCTCAAACACAGGTTTTGCCTTGGAGCTGCTCCGCACTCTGAGCCAAGAAAATCCCACCGGGAACATCTTCGTCTCCCCGCTGAGCATCAGCTCGGCCCTGGCTATGGTTTACCTGGGTGCTAAAGGAGACACTGCTGCTCAGATGGCACAGGTCAGCACACTGTCTCTCTATTACATGCACCTCCGCCTCCACTTCTAGCCCAGTTATAAAATGTAATAAACATTACGAAATGCAGTCAACCAGGCCTTTTTCCATTAAACATTTTGTGAGATCTGAAGTTGGCTAAGGTGTGTATTGTATGCAAAGACTGAAAGGTGTGTCTTCAGACAGGCAGAGTCTTGCGACACCTGTACTTTGACCTCAAGACGAGTAACGTACTGTTTGCTTAAAAGCAGAAGTTATAAAAACTGGAAGTTGAACAAAGAGTTGCTGTTTGAGTTCATGAAACCTGTTTGCTACTGAAGTACAGTAAATCCTTTGTTATTTGTATTTTATTTTGATTAATGACCTCTATAATGGAAATGTGTTGTTTTTAGCCAAATGGCAAACCTTCATCTGCGGTTGTTCAGCAGGTTGATGACGAATGACTCAATAACTCAATACTCAAAACATTAGCAAACACAGCATTCATCTGCTGCTATAACAACCTCCCCTCCTCTGGGAAGTCTTTCCACCAGACTTTAAAACCTGGCTGCAAAGTGATGTTGGGCGATTAGGCCTGGCTAGTCTGCCTAGTCGGCATTATAGTTCATCCTGAAGGTGTGGGATGGGGTTGAGGTCGGGGCTCCATGCACGCCAGTCAAGTTATTTCACACCAAATTAGGAAAATAATTCCTTTATATTCCTGGTTTTGTGCAGGGAGGACAGGAAAGAGCCTTCCCCAAACTGTTGACACAAAGTTGGAATTGTATACTTTAGCATTAAGTTTCCCCTTATTTAAAACTAAGTGATCTAGCTCATACCATTAAAAAACAGCCCTAGATCCAAAGTGCACAAAAGTACACACAAGTATGTGTGTACATGCCTGTCTGCATACATTTGGCCTTATAGTGTATAATATGTAGAGCAGGCACATCCATTTAACAATATTAAAACAACAGACATAACTAAACATTAGAATTACAAGCAACTAGAAGGCACATAGAGAATATCTACTATTAAGTTTATATACAGTGTAGCAGCCATGGGAAGCAACACATAGGACTACAGATCATGTACAGCGTAGATGCTTGACAATACTACACACCATATAACCTGCAAATGTATCAGTAAGTTGAGGGTCATTTTTAAATATTGTGTTGCCACTCTGCACTAACCACATTTTTTAAATTTCTAGCTGTAAAGGTATCATAGCTCATAGAACAGTGGAATATTCTTACTTTTCACTACCTGTAACAATTTTTTGATCCCAAAATAAAGTGTGTTCTTCCAAACATGCACACAGGCCCTCTCATTCAGCTCTGGTGAAGGCATCCACGCAGACTTCCAGACACTGAACGCTGACATCAACTCGCCATCTGCATCATACATCCTGAAACTAGCCAACCGTCTCTACGGAGAAACTACCGCCAACTTCCTCCCGGTAAGTTTTCAGTGTTCACTCATTACAGAAGACCCTATTATTGAATCAATAACTTTATAATGACTGAATTCATAAGACGTTATCCACTCTCTGCAGCAATTCCTCAACGACACGCAGAAGCACTACCAGGCAGACCTGAAGGCGGTTGATTTCATCGGGGCTTCAGAGGCGTGCAGAGCGGAGATCAACAGCTGGGTCGAGCAGCAGACAGAAAGTGAGTAATCCTAATTGGACCAGAGACAGCGACCATTTGATAGGGTCTTCTGTGAATCAGTGTTAAATGATTGCTTTGTCTGTGTATTCCCTTTCAGATAAGATCAAAGATCTTCTGAAGTCAGGAACAGTCACCCCTATGACGCGATTGGCTCTGGTTAATGCTATCTACTTCAAGGGCAACTGGATGAATCGCTTTGATGTGGCAAACACCAAAGAGATGACCTTTAAAGTCAACCAGGTGAAGTTTGCAGCATAAAGACATGAACACTAGATACAGGAAACCATTTAACAAATGAGGAACTGAACATCTTCAGAAACTAAATTCAAACTTTCTAACATGTTCGGATCATCTTTGATTTTTGTTTCTTGCACATCAGAATGAGGCCAAGCCGGTCCAGATGATGTACCAGATGAAGAAGCTGCCCTACAACTACATTCCTGAGCTCGGTCTGCAGATCCTGGAGCTGCCGTACGTGGATGAGGAGCTCAGCATGTTCATCCTGTTGCCTGAGGAGTCCGCAGACGGCTCTGACCCTCTGCTGAAGGTACACAGCCCAGAAGCAACTAACTAGGCTTGCGAAGAATGTAATAGAAGCTGTGATGCATACATTATGAACCATTTGCACTCTTGGAAAAGTATAGAATCGATATAACTAATACGCAGAATAATAACTCTGAAATTACCCATGGTTTTGCATCTCGCAAAAGAGATCTTGATCTCAATGTAATACAATACTGTGTGTGTGTGTGTGTGTGTGTGTGTGTGTGTGTGTGTGTGTGTGTGTGTGTGTGTGTGTGTGTGTGTGTGTGTGTGTGTGTGTGTGTGTGTGTGTGTGTGTGTGTGTGTGTGTGTGTGTGTGTGTGTTCCAGCTGGAGACTGAGCTAACAAGGGAGAAGCTGGACGAATGGACCAACAGGGAAAACATGGACGTCCACTCAGAAGTCCTGGTTCACCTGCCCAAATTCAAGCTGGAGGAAGACTACGAGCTGAATGAGCCTCTGTCCAAAATGGGCATGACAGACGTGTTCTGTGGGGCGAAGGCCGATTTGTCCGGCATGAACGGTGAACGGGGACTCTTCCTGTCTACAGTGGCCCACAAGGCCTTTGTGGAGGTGAACGAGGAGGGGACGGAGGCGGCTGCAGCCACAGCAGGCATGATAGCATTCTGTATGTTGAGGGAGGAACACTTCACAGCTGACCACCCCTTCCTCTTCTTCATCAGGCACAATAAGACCAAGTCCATGCTCTTCCTCGGCAGGTTCTCGTCTCCTCAGTAGACAGAACCAGCAGAGGAAGATGGTGGGCCAATTCAAATAAAAAATTTGCTAAATCCTTAAAATAAAAGCTTAATTTTCTGTGATGTTTTGCCAATTGAAGAACTGCATTTTTTGTTTGCATTTGCACTGAAATCATAGATGTAGCTATTGGAATGTCAGTGTTTTTGGTTGAACTAATGTGTTCTAGTAGTGAATTGAATCTAAGCGAAATAAAGTAAAAGACTTTGGCGTTTTAAAGTGACTACATTGTTAAAATGGAGACAATCAGAGTTTTTAGAGGGACTTTTTTTCAGTTGACAGTAGCTCTAATGAAATGTGTTCATGGTCAGGCCTGTGGATTATCCAGAGGAAGTTGGTCAGTTTCATGAAAAACAAATGGAGCACATTCACAGCAGTAAAAAACAAGTGATATAGTGATATATATATATATATATATATATATATATATATATATATATATATATATATATATATATATATAATCACTATGACACCTATTTGATTACTTACATTAAGACAATTATTTTTTGTAATGCATTAGGCATTATCTAAATATGTGCATTTACATATGTTTCCGGAACAGAAATCTGAACATCACAATCTGAAAGCCTTTTTTTCATTTTGTTGACATGTTAGTCAAAAGTTTTTAGAAATCACTCTGTAAATCAGAAAATACTGTCAACAGCCATAGGAAAATCAATTTTAGCCATGTTATGAAGAATAAAATGTTTAAATCCGGCTATGAATGATATAGGAACAATGATGTCTGTAAAAAATATTCTGAATATAAGAAAACAGCCTTTACACATGTTTTTATAACAATTCATAGGCCTTTTTTACAGAGATAGTTTTGTCTGAATTTGTTAGTGTATGTAGGTGAATACCATAGTCTAAAAACCATAGAAATAGATTGTTCTGTTACAAGTAAAAAGCTGCATTCAAAATATTACTTGATTATAAGTACAAAAGTATTAGCATCAAAAGTACCAAAAGTAAAAGTAACCTACTTATTATGCAGAATGGCCCGCTTCAGATTAATATTATATTATTGGATTATAAATAGTGATTAATTACAAGGATAAGGTAGATCTAATGTAAACTGGTGTAGTAGTATAGAATAATACATCATTATTAATTAGTTGATTGTATTATGAAGACTATGGGCCCTAATAATCAAAAGGACAATATTTGCCTCTGATATGTATAGGAGTAAAAGTATAGAGTATCATCAAATGGAAATACTCAAGTAATGTACAAGTACCTCAAAATTGTCATAGCCTACAGTAATCAAGGAAATGTACTTTCTATAGTCACAGTCCACCACTGAAAGATTTGTTCTGGATTTATGAATACGATATTTTCCTAACAAACAATGAAGTTGTGTACAGTCAACAACTGTTGTTAGTATGAGCAGATAAAAAAAAACAACAAACATTTACAATACATGCAAAACATGTATTAGAACGATGCTTGCAGGTCTTGCAGCGTGAAAGAAAAACCGGAACAAGTAAAAGTAAAAAATCCTATCAAAACAATCAAAACACTTTAAGAAAAATATTACGGTAGTATGAAAAACATGTATGTTTAATATCTTACCACTTTGAGAATAATTGCTGCACTTCATGGTGTATATTTGAGGCACGAAAACAACCAGGCTGTTCATCAATACAACTTTATTTTGACGGTTATAACCGGAAACTATTCAATCTGACTCTCTAGTTAGCTGAAGCTGGTGAGAATCAACTACTTACCATTATTTGTTAAGCTCGGAGTTAACATTATTGCTCTAGAAAGGAAGCATAATTATAATGTATTAGCTAGAAGTTATGTAATTTACTTGCGACATAGTTGTCACATTCATGTTTAGTTCATTTATGTAGCGTCATTAGAGGAATGAATGTCACAGCGGCGGTTACCTGCTAGCATAGCTAACATCAACTTTGGCTAATAACGTTAGCTTTCCTGGCTGGCTTTGCACAACACAGTTCTGTACGGTGGTCATCTCTAATGAGCAGGTCCCAACAAACAAGCTGGCCTTGGGATTTCGTCACCCGAAAATCGAGGTAAGTTAACCAACGTTAAGTTAGCTAACAATAGGGTTTGTAATGTGAGTTTGGCTTGATCAGAATCATCTTTATTGGCCAAGTAACGTTATGTTTGCACATACAGGGAGCTAGATTTTTTTGCATTGCTCGTATACCTAACGTTACACAGAAAACAATCACAACCACACGAATAAAATGTCTATTTACAAGTTAAGTGTTTCTGTAAGTTGTGAACAACATAAACTTTTCTGTCAAAGGCTCTTTTCACTTGCTCTCTGTTTGTTTTGTTTGATAGTTAATAAAACGTCTTGCTTGGGGCTTGTAAAGAATATAGCTATACATAGCTATCCTCTGCACTCAACTGTTGCATGACGTGGCATTTACCTGGCCACATTACCTGCTCCTTTGTAAAACGAAATATAGCCTCACTATTATATGCAAATATATATATATATATATATATATATATATATATATATATATATATATATATGCATATCTTGTTTTGTTTGTATTATACTTGTGATCCATTAAATCTTTTTGTGTTTTGCTTCGTCTAGATGAGCTGTCAGGGTGATCACACCCCTCCATTGAGGGTGTTGGTGACAGGAGGCTCCGGCTTGGTGGGCAGGGCTATACAGCATGTGGTCAAAGAGGAGGGGGGAGCCAAGGAAGGGGAAGAATGGATATTTCTCTCCTCCAAAGATGCCAACCTCATGTGAGAGCATCTTTCTCTAGCTACTGCAAACATGCAAACACGTGTATTTGGTACTACTAATGAACACAATTTGGAGACTGTCTGCACTTTAAGCATTCTGTGTTCTTGTGGCATTTCTTCAGGAACATGGAGGAGACACGGGCAGAGTTTGAAAAATATCGACCGACCCACGTCATTCATCTGGCTGCTATGGTTGGGGGGCTTTTCAAGAACATGAAGTACAACCTGGACTTTTGGGTATGAGAAAGTCACGCTTCTGCTACCACTGCTAATTGTATGTGTGCATTTATCTTTTTAAAAAAAATGATTATTAGTTTTTATTTTGTGTTTATTATTCACTGATGCTGGACTGAATGACACCAACGTAATTTCGTTGTGTTCATACAATGAAAATAAAGTATCTTGTATCTTGAATCTAATAAATTAGCACATATGTTTGAAAAGGTTGTTGGATATGTGTTAAAACTAAGAAGACTTTGTTGGGTAATAGAATAATGAATGCTGTATCTGTCCCCCTCCAGAGAAACAATGTCTACATCAACGATAATGTGCTTCAAGCAGCACACGAAGTTGGCACAGTCAAGGTTGTTTCCTGCCTGTCCACCTGCATCTTTCCAGATAAAACCACCTATCCTATCGACGAGACCATGGTAAAAGGCCCCTATGTGTGCTCTTAGCTGGCAAGTATCAGCACATTTGTAAATGGAAACTAACTTTACTTTACGTCTTTGCACAAGATCCATAACGGTCCACCTCATGAGTCGAACTTCGGCTATGCCTATGCAAAGAGGATGATTGATGTTCATAACAGGTGGGAACTCTGTTGTTGGTTTTGCATGTTTAATACATTTACACTGTCACATAAAATAAGAATTGTCTGTAAAACTGTTTGTATGTTTAATAGGGCGTATTTCCAGCAGCATGGGCGTTGCTATACAGCTGTGATTCCCACTAATGTGTTTGGTCCCCATGACAACTTCAGCATTGAGGACGGTCATGTGCTGCCAGGCCTAATTCACAAAGCTTACATTGCTCAAAGTAAGTCTATTAATGCTCCTTTTTTCTTTTTTCAATTTAAAATGTCTACCTCACTGATCTTAGATCAGTAATAAGACTAGAACTTCACATCACTACTATCAGAGGAGACTTTCATACATTCTTATTACGTTTACGAAGTCGTGTTACCATTTATTTAATGACTGTGACTGAAGAACAATATTTAATATAAGATTAGTAACAGCGCTGATACCAATCCCATGTATTGAACTCGTAGGGTATAGTGGGATACATGAAGTCATATAAATTGTGTACTCATTTGTGTTTATGATTAGAGGAGGGGAAGCCCTTGGTGGTCTGGGGCTCTGGCACTCCCAGAAGACAGTTTATCTACTCTTTGGACCTGGCTCGTCTCTTCCTGTGGGTCTTGAGAGAGTATTCAGAGGTCGATCCAATCATTCTCTCTGGTAAGTCCTTATGCACGACATATCGATAGTGAAAGGTGAATTAAATCCGTAGTAAAACCTGTGTTGTCTGCTGGTTCCAGTTGGAGAGGAGGATGAAGTGTCCATCAAAGAAGCTGCAGAAGCAATTGTGCAAGCACTGGACTTTAAAGGAGAAGTGGTGGTATCCTTTTGATCATGCTAAGTTAATCACTGTCATCACAGCAAGTTTTAGAGGTTTAGAATATACAGTCCATGTTCCAGATTTGAGGCGACTCAACACGGTAAACCTTCCTCTTGAATCATATTTCTAACCATCAGTTCCATGTAGTTTCCTTGACCTTTGACCTCTAGTTTGATACCAGTAAAGCAGACGGCCAGTTCAAAAAGACAGCCAGCAATGCGAAGCTGCACCGCTACTTGCCAGACTTCACCTTCACACCCTTCAAACAAGGTGTGTGTGTGTGTGTGTGTGTGTGTGTGTGTGTGTGTGTGTGTGTGTGTGTGTGTGTGTGTGTGTGTGTGTGTGTGTGTGTGTGTGTGTGTGTGTGTGTGTGTGTGTGGATTTCCAGCAAATTAGTTCCCAAAGGTTTCATTTCTCGAGGCTTTATTTGATATATTACAGATGATCTACAGTATGTGATCTGTGATACACCGTATTTTGCGCCAGTAAAGACTTGAAAATAATGAAGAAAAAATGTGGATTAAAATGGATTAAATTTCAACTTAATCTATTTATATCAATATATTGCCTTGAGAGGAATGTGGCTATCAAACGTGTGTAAATAAATCCTTTTGGTCATAATATAATAATGGCAGGCCAGGAGGGCCAATTTAAGTATTCTAAAACTGTAAAGTGGCAGTGTGTTAACCAGGCAGAGGGCAATGAGTGCTTGTGAAGATAATGCATGTATAATAAAACCATGTAGATTCGAACCACTTCCCAAAACCAGTCATCGCATGTCATCAATAAAGTAATTTGTCCAAAACAATACAAGGCTTGATGCATGCTTCACAGAAAACTTCTAGACACACTCCTCGGCACAGAACGTAACCTCGTGTGCGTGTGTGAATTCCAGCAGTGCTGAAATTTTAAATACTGGGTAAAAATTAAAAGAAATATGTTTTGACTACATCTGCTGCCTGTCTTCACTTTTTCTTCTTGTTTTAACCAACAGCTTTAAAGGAAACCTGTGATTGGTTTGTTGCCAACTATGACGCAGCCAGGAAGTAAACACTCTGCCATCAATTTGGTACAAACTGCGTCGATCCATGACCCGTTCTGTTGGAAGAGGTGGTGGTAGCGGCGGCAAAGGTGGAGAGGGCTGGAAGAAGACAAGGTGGCTCATGTGCAAAGGTAGATGGATGTGACTGGAGTGGTGTGAGAAAGTGTTTCCCTCCTTCCTGATTTCTTTTTTTTTTTTTGCATGTTTGTCACACCTAAATGTTTCAGATCATCAAACAAATTTAAATATAAGACAAAGATAACACAAGTAAACACAAAATGCAGTTATTAAATTAAGGTTTTTATTATTAAGGAGAAAAAAAAATCCAAACCTACATGGTCCCGTGTGAAAAAGTGCCACATATTTTACATAAGAAGAGCAAGCTTTAAATATGAAGAACACAGACACGGTTTACAAGCAAATAGCAATCCAGTCGCTGCTTCCTAAAACAGGAAGGAAAGCTGGCAAAAAAAGCTGATGCTGTTTTGTGTAAATTACAAGGCTTATCAATATAACTTCACCATCAGTCAGGCACAAGATCTGACCATAATTACACTTGTGCTTTCCATAAACTGTCGTATTATTTCAGTTGTAACCCTGGCAGTGGGAAGCGATAATGGGAGCAAATAAAAAATTAAAAAAACATAGTTCAAACTGATGCGCGCATTGGCAACACACGGCTCAATAAGTTTACAAAGATACGTAATTCCCTCCACTGAAAATCTTTCTTTCATAAAAATACCCATCACAGAATGTTAACGGGGCTGTCGGTCTCTAAATGTTTTAACTTTTAAGAGCACACCTCTCTCTCCGTGCACCAAGCTTTTTTTTTTTTTTTTTTTTTTTTTTTTTTTTACTCACTGAACTCCACCCATTCAGTCAATGGATCTTCTAAGAACGGTGACGCCGTTATCAATTGAGTATTGATTGGTCAGTAGGCGGTGCTTTTACACCGGTTGATCTCTAATCTCCAACATAACCTGCTCCCGACCAGGTTAGGTGTTCAGCATAAGTTACCACGGCGATAACAACTGATCCACCGTCGTGATACAGAAAACCAAACTGGGTTGAACCTGAAGTTACCTCGTTAACGCCACATCTTGCTTCGTAGTACAGGCCCGTGCACCACGAAACATAAGTGTTCCAGCGTTATAGCCAATATCCGACAAGGATTTGGGGGTGGTTGTTAGGGGGGGTTATTGCACGGAAGACGGGGAGGGGATGAGGAGGGGGGAGGGGCGATCTAGCCTCCAGTTTGTTTGACAATACTTTGAACGTCAACAAGAAGTGACGTCACCCAACATCGCTTAGAGCACCTTTAATAATAACCTTCATTTAAAAACTGCATTTTGTGTTTACTTTGACTAATATTTAAATTAGTTTTGATGATCTGAAACATTTAAGTGTGACAAACATGCAAAAAACAAGAAATCAGGAAGGGGGCAAACTTTCACACCACTGTAGATTCAGCCACTCAGTGAGCTACACTAAGTAAGACGTAATGTTAGCCGTTTATAAAGTGGAAGTAGAGAACTTATCAACTAACTAGCTAATCTGTCTTCTTATCAACTCCTTGAAAAGATTATAGTAACTGTTAGCACCGCTTATTGTAGAAAGGCTACCGCAAGAAAAACGTGTAGCTGGATTATCTAAAAGACATCGGATCATTGATGTTTGTTTGACTGCCGATGTTAGCTAGCAGAGCTAACGACAGAATTGCAAAATTAAAAAGCAATCCAACAGCACATTATACAATGTAAACAAAGACATGTTTTCTAGCGGTGGCCTTTATATAACGAGCAGTGGTGAAAGTTAAAAGTCTAGTCCATGGATGTATTAAGAGAACTACAGTAGTCATGTTATGAACAGAAGTGACTGAAGACTGCTCTTCTTCGTTCTTGGTGAATTTCTGTAGCAATAACAGCGCTACAGGCCTGGAATATGAAGTAGCGTGTTGAGTGATTTACATATGGATTCATATGGATGCACATTTTCTTGAAATGAATCCAGGGAAGACGGGTAAAAAAAGATTGTTTTGGTACGTGTGGACGTGGCCTAAATATCTCACTTTGAATTCAAGTCTGCAACATTTCTCTTAAAGGTCCCATGACATGCTCTTTGGATGCTTTTATATAGACCTTAGTGGTCCCCTAATACTGTATCTGAAGTCTCTTTCCCGAATTACAGCCACTAGTTTACACCTTTCGCCATTTCAAGCTAATTGGGGAACATAGGCAGGCTGGGGGAAACTCATATTAATGTTAAAAAAACTCTTTTCATGTCATGGGACCTTTAATAGAAAGTATAAGAAACAATTTGTCTAATGACCTGTATGTAGAATTGTTCACTTTGGCAGTGCTAATAATTGTAAGTAAAGAAATTGAGGGTTCAATATGTCAGGTTTAGTCTTTTTCAGCATTTTCATTACTTAACTCTTGAGGGATTTGTAAGTTCTTGATTCATTGTATTCGAACAAATGTTATGCACTGTTTTAATAGTGGATTGGAGTGGGTTTTTTTACTCAGTTTATTTGCACTGAGCTAATTAAATATTTTATATCAGTAATGTCTTAAGTTTCTTGGCTGCATCTTTTAATAGTATGCCACAGGCTGAGATTTCTGACAGGTATTTAAGAAGTAAAGTCCAGACTGAGTCACAGTAAAGAAATAAATTTATTAACTTAAAAATAAACAGGCAGAACTTACAACATCACAATAAGTGTTGATAAAATATCTTTGCAGAAAAGGCATTAACTCTGTTTGAATACAGACAGATCCATAGGTAACATAATTATGTGTTTACTTAAAACATGAACAGTTAAACATGGCAGTAAATATATTTAAAACATCTTTAGTCTAAAAAAATGCAGTGCTCATTTAGCAACATAGGAGGTGTGCCCCCCTTCATGGACTCTGCAGTAGTCCTGTCCTAGCACGGCTCTCTTCTTACAGACCTTCCCTGTTTTTGTGATACCATTGCACAGCTGACGGCCTGATAGAGAGCTGCCGCAGGAAACAGAGAGAGAAAACAAACATTTTTTGGTAAAGAATCAACAACAGTTGAAATATGCCTAATCAATTAATAACACTTGCTTGTTAGTGTTTAAGACACTTGTGTGATCAGTCTTAAGCCCTGACCTGTTGCTGACTGACTGGGTAGGAGTCGCACTTCGGGAGTCGTTCATGGAATCATGAGAGTCGATTACAAAATCAAAAACACCTCCCAGGTTTCTAAGGGGGATATCGGCAACCAGAGCCTACAAAAAAAAGCACATTTGTGAGGGCAAATTTTATTAGTTCATGAGGTATGGACTGAAAATTAATCTTTAGTTTTCCTTCCTATATCGTCACTGTCAGGCAGAAACCTTGTATCTCCATGTTGTCATTTAATTTTTTTTATTCAATTTTATTTATAGTATCAAATCATAACAAGAGTTACCTCAAGACACTTAACAGATAGTAGGTCTAGACCAGACTATAATTTACAAAGACCCAACAATTCAAGTAATTCAAATAAGTTAATCAATGCTATTGGTCACTGTGATGAGTCAATTTTGTGTGACTGAGGTAAATAGCTCAAGGTTTTCAAATTAGCCTTTTTTTAAATTTCTTGAAAAGTTTTGGACATACAACGGTTTTTACCTAGCAGCGATGGTATGACATTAACTCGATTTGCTCACCTCTGAAAGAACTGGCTGCGGTACAAGCCTGGGAGTGGAGTGATTGGGTGTGCCAATGATCGGCGTAAACCTGGACTCTGGGATTGGCTTCCTGTGAAGGGGAAATGCTGCTGATACGCCAAAGTTACCTGTAGGCAAAGACATAAGTGAGAGCAAATATGAGTAACTGAATCTATTAAAAAGGTGCCAATTATTTGTAAAATGTTTTTATATTATATATTTATATTTCAAACCAGATACGAAGCTGTCCTGATTCAACAGATCGTCTCGATCGATAGAGCCATCATTTTCATCTCTGGGGACAAAACAAAAAAAAAAAATACATCAAATAAACCACCTACAAAAAGAAATAAGAGCACCTCTCCCTCCTACCCTGGAAATCCAGAGTTGTCGCGAGAGCACAATTAGAATTTGCTCAGTGAGTCACTCTGGTATTCAGTAATGATGCTCATTAACTATGCCCTTATAGCCGTGCTGCACCAATCACATCAGTGTATCTGATATAGGTGGGCGGGCCACAGGCAAGCTAAACAGATGACAACAGTTTAATCTACCAGTTAGCTCCGTTGGTAGCTAAGCGTATGGGGCTCTGGATACGTCACCCTGTGTATTGTGATTGGCCGTAGTGTTATCCAATTGC
This sequence comes from Gymnocephalus cernua, assembly GCA_023631565.1. Lineage (NCBI taxonomy): Eukaryota > Metazoa > Chordata > Actinopteri > Perciformes > Percidae > Gymnocephalus > Gymnocephalus cernua. The sequence goes on along the minus strand of CM042432.1, from coordinate 34,838,349 downwards.
GTGCAGTGAGATTTTCAAATGCATTCATGGTGCCGCCCCTCGAGTTGGGCCATTTTCATGACTCGATGTCAGACCCTTAATCTTTCGGATTTGGGTCTGGATTTCCAGGCTACCCGTCTCCCACAACGGGTATTTTTGTTGAAAATTGTGTTTAAGTGATAGCAACTGCATCAAACTCAGGGGATACATGTACAGTTAGTCATCAACTACTTTAATGGTTTGTCATTTCTTAGCAAAAATGCCATATAAACAAGTATGTTTATATCATTGTACATCCAATATCTTTGGAGGTCGGACATAACATGTCCCCTTGGGCTCTGGGAAATTATACAGGGCATTTATTTTTTTTATTTTTATTTTTTTTTACAATTATCGGATATTTTATAGGCAAAACAATTGTTTGATGATAAAAATCAACTGATGATAAGAATCAGTTGCAGCATAGACAGTATGTAATGAACTCCGCAGACTTACTTCTGCGGCGTAGAGGACGGCGGATACGAGGATGAGCTGGATGATCCTCGATTCTGTGGCTCCACGATGGCCCATGAGGCCAGTGGCAGTGGGGCGGCTGGCTTTCCTCCGGACTGAAAGCACGCCCACAAATGACTCGCAAACCACTGACCTGCAGGTGTGAATAAAAGAAACATTGTGAGAAACGAATGAGAATACTGGAGACATTGTATTTGCCTTGGAAGCAGCTTTACGTTTGTACCCAGAGAGAGAATGAGCAGCAGCAGGCTGAGGCAGGGGAGATCCAGCGCCGGCTGCTGGTTGACCTCGGCCACTGCGTTAAGAGGCACGACGAGCAGCAGCATGGCTCGAGAGAAACCTGGGCAACGCAGGAACGTCTGCAGGACTGCACACAGGACGAAGTAGCCCGTGTGTGCAATACACGTCCACATGGCGGTCAGGCTTAAACCTATAATCACAAGAAGCACAAGGGAAATAAACAAAATCATAGCCATATTGAAGTGTTTTTTAGGACATCTCAGGATACAGAGGATAATATCTGGCTGATGTGATCATCGTAATGGTTGACTGGGGGGGTCCGTTACCACACTTCTGGGTGTGTTCATGTGCAATGAACAATATCATTTTTTTAATACATTTTTTTATGAGTTCATTTTGTTTTTGCACACTGTAGGAAAAGATGCTTTAGACATCTTAGATTTATATAATGTTGGTTATGCTAAAAGTCCAAAACATGTTTTTATGAATAATCTTATTTTCTTTAACTGAATCCATAAAACCCTAAGATTCCACTGAGATCTGCTTTTGACTAGAGATGCAATTAATGCTTATTTTTATCATCAGTCAGTCTGCGGATTTGATTGTTTTGTCTAAAATGACAAAAAAAACAAAAAAAAAAACAGTTGTTGATTAATTCATTATTTCAACTCAATGCATATTGTATTTAATGGTTCATTATAGATATCAGAACAAAAATTGTCATTTAAATCAACTAAAATTATTTTCTAGAAGAAAACGTGACAAATGTGGACAGACTTGGTCACTGCACCGCGGGTGTTGGGTCTCACCTGCCCAGCCGAGGTAGCCCTGGATCATGTGGAGCCTCTCCTCGATGCGGCTCTGCATGTTGTCCAGGTAGTGCAGCGTGGCTCCCAGGGTCCTGTTCATGCGCTCCAGTTTGTTCATCAGGTCAGTGTAGTACTGTGAGGTCTGGTCCTGGTACTGCAGAAACTCCAACATACTGTGATCTGATCAGCCACAAGAAATAAAAAAAATAAAAACATTTTAACCAAACGTTTAACCCTTGTGTTTTCCTCGGGTCAAATTTGACCCATTTTCAAAGTTTTTTTATATCAGTAATATGGGTTTCTTTCAACCAAATTGCCCAAAAACAATTGTTTAAATGGTTTCAAAACAGTATCGTGACTAAACTGACATATACGAGTCTGTGATCCACTCGACATCCTCTGATCTTAACTATTAGTCAAAATAATTCATCATTTCTGCTTTTTTTTTTTTTTTTTTAAACCAAAAAATGTGTTGTCATAAATTAAGTTTATTGGCCATGAATAAAAAAATAAAAAAAAATAAATAAAATAAACTTTTAAAAAGTATCAAAAAACGTAAAGTAAAGTTCATTTTCAATAAAAAAAAAAAAGATGTGATGAATTTAGATTTGTGATGCCTCGTTTTGATTACCAATCTTTTGGTGGATGTCCTGAGCTTGGTGTCTGACATCTGCGAGGTCTTTAACAATCGCCTTGTGGCTGTCCTGCACCTCCGAGCCTTGGATCTGCAGATGCTCACTCACATTCTCTTAACAAAAACAAAACAAAAAAAGACAGGAAGGCAGTCGATAAATATCTAGTGTTTTTGTCCAACAACAAATCAGAATTATAGCTCAGTATTTTATTCTGTTTGAAGGGGCAGAATAAACCTTTCAAAACTCATTCAGGACATGAAACTGTCATATAGACTATTTCTTTGAGGAATAAAATGAACTATTTTATTCACACAAAAAACAAATTGTATATCCATCGTGCTTATTTCGATGCAGATAAAGATTTATAAACATTTAATTATTTCAAAGTAGCCACAGCCATGCAGGCACACATTTTGGTACGTCGACACTTCAGACAAGCACAAGTCAATCAATAATACATACTTGTCTAAACTAGATCTGAAAAGATTAATCGATTTGTTGTCAACTATTAAATTACCTATTTTGATAAACGATATAATACGGAAGCCGAGAACGGCCATGGATTTTTTTTTATGCACTGTTATCTCGTGATAACGACTTATTAATTCGTTATCGACAAAAGTTTGTTTTCTCGAGATTTTTTTTTTTTGTTATAGATTTTTTTTTGCCGAAGACACCCTTCCATTTAACCCGGGGAATGGGGCTCCATAAGCGGATAGATATCTGCCGTTTCTCCCTCCACTTCTCCGGTCAAATACTCAGGAAAAATCCCACTAAAAAACGGGTTAAATGGAAGGGTGTCTTAGGCAAAAAAAAAAAATCCATAAAAAAACCATCGAGAAAACAAAAAAAGAATCTTGAGAAAACAAACTTTGTTATATCGAGATAACGAATTAATAAGTCGTTATCACGAGATAACAGTGCATGAAAAAAAAATTAAAAATAAAAGAAATCAATGGCTGTTCTCTGCTTCCTTAATATAAAAAAAAAATCGGTTTGAGTTATTTTTTTTTTATGTAAAGATTATCGGATTCCAGCTTCTTAAATGTGAATATTTGTTGCCGCTACGTCACTCGGATCGTTGGTCTGATTGGTTGAAGGACTATCCAATTGCGTACAGAGTCATTTGAACTATGCCCGTTGGTCCCGCCTCTTGTGCAGAGAAAATACAGAGCAGACTCCCCAGACCAATCTCAATCTTAAAAGATTGAGCTTGGTCTGGTGATAGCCAGACTAGTGTGACAGTATACTGAATATCTTTGAGTTGTGGACTAAACAGGACGTCACCTTGAGCTTTGTGAAAACACTGATCGACTATTTTGACATTTTATAGAACAAACATTTAAGCGATTAATCAAAAAAAATACAGATTGAATCAACAATGAAAATAATCGTAATTTGCAGCCGTAATCCAAACTAATGTATGGCTCCAATTATGTGCCAGATATACTAAATGCTAAATACGTTTGCGGTGTGAGATGCATGAACACATGAAAGCTCTCACCCATTCTCTTTGTAATGCCCTGAATGAGCTGGGCTACCAGTTCCTGTCCAGAGGCGATGAGGGCTTTTTCCTGGCCCAGACGCTCCAAGTTGTCCCTCAGTGAGCTCTCCATTTGCCCCTGACCCTCATACAGTTTCCCCTGTTGTTCCTGCAGAGCACTGTGACCATCCAGCAGCTTGTCCAAGGAGGCTGAAGTCAGTTCCTTCAGCTCCAGCTGGCCCTCCTGTTATAAAAAACACAGATCAAAGCCAAATCGACCTGCGTACTGTGCACGTGAAGATAAAAAAGGCGAAAGAAAACTAAAGTCTACCTTCAGGTCTTTCATTGCGTCTAGCTGGCTTGTGGCTGTGGAGATGAGAGCGTTGACCGTGTGCTCTGCTCTGCGCCGGAAGAGCTGCTGGCGAGTCGCGTAGCAAACAGAGCGCGCTCTGTTGCTCACTATGTGGTAAGCATTCCATGTATCTGAATCCATGTCTGCTGTGCACTCTTTTATAGTCTGAAACAACAACAACAATGGATTGAAAATAGCTTCACAAAGTTTAAAAACAATATTTTGATAATAGAATGTAATCCTAACTTTGTATTTTACCATTTCCCCTGTGCATGGGTAGGTCTGGCGCCCCTCAACCTCTGCCTGACAGTTAAACAGTACGACTCCAAGCTTCGCAAGCTGCTCCTCTGGGAGGCTTTCACAGCTCGCCTTCAGCTGGGCAACCACCTACAACGGAGCACAGCGCTTTATTCAAATATACAAAGGACAAACCAGTGGATGTGTAGGCCTACTGATGCTATGGCAAACAAAGCTTCGAGGACTGCCACTATTTCATGAAAAGGTCCAAAGATGGAAAAGTCTTTACAGCAGTGTTTAACTTATTTAAACTGTAATTGCATTTAAAAATCACAAGATATCTCATGACAGATCTTATCCGTCTTGTATTTAAAAACATCTGTCTAATTATTTTTCACTGTTTCCTGACATTTTATAGACCAATCGATTAATCAAGGACCTTATTGTTAGATTAATCGATTAACCAAATGTTTGTTAGTTGCTGTCTTACATATAAATCACACAAATCTCAACATTTAAGTCTTTGACCCCGTTTGCATAAGTGACTCTAAGTGGATTCTGGGCCTAAGAAACCCTGAATTTCAAGTTTACCTTGAAATGACAGCTGTCTAGCGGGCTCAGCTCCATCTGCTTTGCCTCAGACAAAAACCTCTCATCTGTTGTAGCCATCTCAAACTGAGCATCCTTTGCAAGAATTGCTGGAACCGCCGCTGCTGCTGCTGGTGGAGGTGCTGCTGCTGCTGGAGGAGCCACCGCCCCCTTCATCCACTCAAACAGCCCGCTGACTGCAGGGCACTGACAGGCCAGAATGCTGATCAGCAGGAAATACAGGCGGTGGATCAGGAGATCATCCATGCCTGGAACAGAACACAGAATACATAATGAATCGTCACTCAGCTTTTTTTTGTCACTTAAAATATTTATTGGCAAGAGATTTGCACAATTAAATAACAGCCCAAAAAAACAGTTTGGGAAAAACAATGTTTTCCTTATTAAAGCTTTTTATTTTATTTTAAAACTTACTATTAATAGTATTTTAACCAAATATCTGTCACTCTTGATAGAAATGGCAGAGATTAAGATTGTTTTCTAACTTTACAAAAAAACAACAACATTCAATTAACCACACTCCCCACAACAGATCCGACACATACAGTGTGTAACCGCTTACTTTGCATCTGAAATTTCAATATTAAAAAGAACTCTTTCTAAAAATCACCTTTAATTTGCAAGAGAAGTTTTAGGCTGTATAACCTAAAATGTCCAGATTTTAAGGATATCGCTAGATGGCGACATCAACAGAGCCAATATGTTTGAATGCTTGTTTGAAAAAGTATATGCACATTATGCAGCATTCTGGATCTGGTTCATATGAAATTACGGGGTATTGTAAAACCATATGGAGTGGGCATGATAACACAATAATTAAAACTGTCATTCATTCATTCATTCACATGTTTGAATGAAGACCACACTGAGGAGGCTTGCCCAGGCATGTCTGCAATTAATGCTCTGCTGCACAGGCGCTCCAACCCAGTAGCCTACCTCCTGTAGACCCAGAATACAACATCATTAAATAAAATACAGAATTATATTTTACTAATGCGGAAAAGACGCGACAAGATTTGAAAAAAACGAATTAAAATCTAACAGGATGTAATTGTGAATCAAATGTTTCCATCTTTAAGCACCGGGAGCTCATCGCCCATGCTTTCCTCAGTGTGCATAAGGAAATAGGAAACAAGTAATTATTAAAAAAATCTAATAGATTTCAGCACATTCAAAACACTCTCACTTGTAGCAGCAATATATACGAGTAAACTAACTGAAAAGTACACCTCGCCATTAAATACACGTCCGATTCAACGCACAAATTTAAATATTTTTAAATGATGTACCGGTTTAATTTTGCAGGTCCTTGTTGGCGTTGTCTCCCTCACACACAGCTGATGGGAATGATTTGATTTTTATTTATTTTTTTTTGTCCACCGTCTCTTCGCCCTATAGGACGAGGACACAGCCAATGAAATTGCTCGCATTTTTGCAGGGGACGGACATGGAGTGTGTTAGATTTATATCACGGCTGAAACGGATTGGTAAATGTGCGGCAACATACGTGTGGCTGGGAATGTATGAAGGCGCCGCCCACCTGACGCAGCAGGAAAGACGTCGAAAACAAACCCACCCATAGTTCACTGGAACTCAGCTGGTTGGTTTTAACTGTCTATGGTTTTGCGGGTGCTCCCATGGGTGTAGGATGCTCCGAGGAAGTCTTTCTTTAATTGTCTATGGGGCTAGAGAACACCGACTGCAAGACATGCTGCAAGACCCAGGGCATGCTGGGAAACGCCGGCCTCTCAGCTGATCTAACAGCTGATTGGTTCAGAATCTACTAAACATGATGACTTTTTATATAAACTTTTTTATTGATTTTGAATTGGAGGGATTTTAACTGCTATTTGTCTGATTTAAAGGCTTATTCTGTACAAACCACATGTCGTGTGGCTGATAGTGACGTTTAGAAATCAGAGAGACTAAATCCGTTCAGATTACAGATCATCTCTACCGTGTGTTGTTAGTTAAAATCAGCAACAGATCGCATGTAGAGCATTATGACAGCTACTCTGTCATAATAAAAAAACTACAGGAGACTTGTGTACAAGCTGATATATGGGTCTGATAGCATTTTATTAAATCGGAATCGGACCATAGACCTATGAATCGGACCACACTGTGTTTCTTTCACTTCCTGTTCAGCCTGGAGGCTGCTGAGAGCGGATATTTGTCACCGCCCCCGGCTGCTGCCGCCTGCTCTCGTCCACTTTACGAGCGAGCCTACTGGTTTGACTGCACAGGCAGTTTAAATCCCACTGCAGTTTGAGTTTTTACTAAACGTTGGACGTCAGGAAATCTGAAACATCAGGTGAATAAATATCCTACCACCAACGTTTATAAACGTTAGGCGGCGTTTATTCACAGCATCGCCTGACATCGTGTATGTGTCACTCCGTGTTATTTTATGGTTGTCCAGTCAACAAGTAACACGTGCATTGTATTTCTAATCTTTGCTGGATTATTTTGTCGCTATAGCTAGATGCAGCAGCAGGGATGGTTTGTTGCTATCGTGGTTTTTAAAGACAGGATTTAAAGCCATTTTATCGGCACGCTTTTCCTCGACCTGTAGACTACATGCTAAAATGTAAGATAGAAACACCACCGCTCTGCCCCTACCACACTAGACATGCTAGTATTTAATTAGCAACCTAGCCGCGTGAACATCCGTGTCGGGCAGACGTTTACCAGCCGTCGAGCTAACGTTAGCCAGGCTACGTTGCCACAACAATGGACGACTCTGGTATCAAGAAACAGAACTGGGACGTGAAGGAGACGGAGTTATTTCTGGAAATCCTCAAGGAGCTGGACATGAAGAAATGCTTAGACGGGAGGAAAGTGAGGAATAACAAACTCTTCAAGGTGGCACACAGGAGAATGACAGCGGCCGGCTACCACAGATCTGTGGACCAATTAAAGTTTCGCTGGAAACTTCTTAAAAGTGCGTACTACAAGTGCAAGAGAGAACCCAACTCTCCGGCACCGACCAAAATACAAGGTTGGTGGCGGTATGAAAAGACAATGATAGCTATCATGGAGTCCAGACACCCCCTGGTCGGAGCTGGGGTCAACTCTGACAGAAATGATGAAGTGACAGAGGACTCGGACGGAGAAGCATCAATGCTGCACTGGCCGCAGCCCTGCCCGGACAATTCCACCCAGAGCCTGGGTTTAATTGTAGGGGTGATGCCGTGCCGTGTATGCAATGTAGTCTTGTCATTAGATCATAACCGTGATTCCATTACTTCCATCGAGTTGTCTAGGTCGGTGGTTCCCAACCTTTTCATGTCAAGGACCCCTAAACTGACACAAATCAGATTTTTGCTTTTAGATGTTTTAGTAAAGATAAGTGTATGAAACCCATGTCCAACATAGTCATACATTCTTCTATTGTGTTACTTATCGATGGAATTATAGTGGGAATGATTATTCCCCGTTTTGGACCCCTGGGGGTCCCTGGACCCCACTTTGTGCTTTGTGAACCACTGGTCTAGATGCATTGCATTCATTACCCAACTGTGTGCCTATTGTGAATATGTCTCTGGGTTGCTCTGATATACCCTCATGAACTAGATGCACCTAACTAAAACTAATGCAGTCAAATACAAAAGTCCTGCAAGAAATTCTACAATTGTGACTGTTATGATGTTTTAGAGAGGTTGTTAATTCAAATGTGTGGTCGTGTGGTGATGTTGAATTTTTATTTCCCTATATTACTATAGATGTTTCCAATATTCTGTTCATCTTATGTATATCAATAAGGGTAGACTAAATATAAACCACTATTAAAATCAACATTTCAACAAAAGCAGAACATAACATTCATGAAGGTAGGATTTATTGCAGTGTTGTGGTATTAAACTGCATTAGTTCTACCTTGGACCAGATGTCTCATGAAGAGGTGTTACATCATTTCTTCATCATATAGGCTAGCCATACACTACTCTGGTACCAATAGACAAGTATGTTTTTGTTTTTTTTGGCCATATATAGATCTGTAGCATTCTCTCCACTGTGGTCTTTTTCTTCTTCTTTTAAGTCAAAATGTGGGAAAGGAAGAAAAATGTCCATCACGTGTTCTCAGAGCCCCCCGTGGCTTCTTCAACAACCCAACAGTTGAAAACCCAAAGATAATCAATTCACAATCGTATCCGAGAAAAGCATCAAATCCTCACATTTATCGAGCTGTAACAAATGTTTGGAATTTCAGGACAACAAAATATCGATTCTCAAAATAGTTTATTGATGCATTTTCTATCAGATACCGATACCATGGTGCCTTCTGTTTGTTTACTGCAGATGCATTTCAGATATCCGTCTGCTCTGAGCAGTAACCTGCTTTCAGAAAAATCATCAGGTTACAAGATCAAGAAAGACCTCTGGTTTACAGGCAGACTGACTGGTTTCTCTGCTGCTGTAACCAGCTTTCTTTGCCCTGTAAATTCTTATCTGGGTTAGGGATGCAGTTGCATGATGATATAAAAAAAAAAAGACCCAGGAGGGAATCTACACTGTGGTAGCAGTTATGGGGGAGGGGGAGAAACCTGATTACTGACCAACTGTCACACAGGATTTAACTTGTATCTAATTTCTTGCCTTAACCTGATTTCTCACTGTAATCTGGTTTCTTGTGTGCATGTAAACACAGTCGACAGTCTAATTGCATCTCTCCGTTGCTATATGGTGTTGATGCATTGGCACCAATGGTCTCTGGCCACATGTTTTGGTCCCAAATCTACACATTTTACTGGAAGTTATCCAGCACAGTAGTACTGAATTTTTATGATATCTACAGTAGTGTTGTAAGCATTTGGATAACGGATTGGGCAAAGTTAAAATGCTGTTTTTAGTTCTTCCATTTCATTTTAGTTGCACACATTAAAATGATGTCCGTTACAATGAGGCAGCCGTGTTTCTCTCATTTAGACATTTTTCAGGTGTGGGGATATTCTAGATGGCAGTTCAGTTTTTTTTCAATTTCAGGGATATTCTTGGTATTTTGTAAAACTTCTAAATACAACTAATAAATATATAACCAATTCTCGATTTTAAAGAAAAGATACAGTTTTAAGGCAATGTTTTTTTGATTCAGTTAAAAATGTATTTTGATCATATAAACGATTGATTGTCTTTAGGGCTTTTTTCATCGATTATTCTGCGGATTACTTTTTCAGTATCGTTTTGTCTATAAAATGTCCGAAATTGGCATATTTGCTTGAAGAAATAACTAAAACTATTAATCAATTATCAAAATGGTAATCGTGGCAGCTTTAATTGTCTTGCAGTATTATCGTATATAACAGAATCATGATGGATGTGTGGGAAACGTATCATGATAGTGTCGTAGGTTGTCCTGTGATTCACACCCCAAGTTTTAAGGTCATTTTTTAAACTATAATTTAGCGTGTTGTTGATGTCTGTTCTTTGCTTTTCTTTAGATCAAAATGGACCCTGAGATGGACTCGCAGCTGAAGATTGGTTTTATTGGTGCAGGGAACATGGCCTTCGGCATCGCAAAGGGCATCTTGTCTGGTACGTCAGGAGAGAGTTGTTGAAACAGACATCAGAGCTGCTTAAAATAAAAGTTAACCGCCTTTTGTGTATTCCCATTAAAGGAAATGTTCTTCCTGTTAACGTCAAAGTGAGCGCACCATCCTCCAGGAACCTGGGACGCTTTCAGGTACTTCTGTTCCCTTCTTTACTTTTATGTTAATTCTCGGTAGGATGGGTTAACTTGCAGGACAGTGAGCAGATATGGTTAGGATCATGGTTACTGTTTTTAAGATCAGTTTCTATGTGAATGGATGGTTGACCTGCAAACCAATCTATTGTTACGCTGACCTTGTTCTGTTTCTTCGGAGGTGTGCAGGTGTCAAGTTTGTGCACATAATTTAGTAGTTTTTGGCTACAAATAAGTAACTCCCTTGCAGAAATTAGCAATTCATGTTCTCAAATTAGACATTTGTGTGCATGAGTTAACAGAACACAATGTTAAGCAATCAGTCACTCAATAAAATATATATTTAAGGGATGGTAAAGTTAGCACAACATTGTGCTGACGTTATCCAGATATTTCAGTCCAAATATTAAACTAACAAATAAGAAAAAAAAAAAAAATATTTGCATTGATTCATTTTCTATTAATTATTTTCTTGATTACTTGATTTGTCTATAAAATGTCAGAAAACAGTGATAAATGCAACTAATAATTTAAGTAATGCCAAGGTGATGTATATAAATTTGATATTTGTCCAAAAACTTGGTTTGCTGTCATCACAATCCATCTCAATTACCAAGAGCCCAGGGTGACATTTTCAGTTAGCTTGTCCATAATCAAATATATTAGATTTACAATGCTATAAAATGGATAAAAGCTGACTGATCACAACTCGGGGCACGTTCAGACCAACAAAGGCAGCTTAATGTTACGAAGAAAGAGAGAAAAGAGACGGAGGGACTGTACTTTGTTGTCGCAGGAAACAGTCAGCTGTTACACAAACTCCTGGGCAGTTCAGTGCTTTTAATTTTTTTTTTTTTTTTAAGTGTTTTAAAACTTGTGGCAGCGATAGAGGCAGTGATGTTTCCTGTACGGGACTCTCACACCGCCTCAAAGCAGACTGACAAGTCAGATCGCCCCACAGCGTGACGTGGTGCTGCGTTTCTCCAAAAGTGGAATCTGTCTCAACTGTATTACAGTTTTGAAGGAAAAACGAATATTCGAATCCCAAAATTGAAAAGCGAATATCTACCCAACGAACGAATAACCGAATAGTTGAATATTGGGATCCAGCCCTTATTTAATTCCTTCATATTAGATTGAAAGAATAAATCAAGTATTTGTCTCAGTACTAAACACAGCCAGTAGCCTGCTGGTAAAGCTCTGGGTGCTTTTCTTTTTAGCTAAACGAAGTAGCCTCAACAACTGCAACTTCAGTTGTCACTTATGTTAATTAATTGACACTAATTTGACATGATTTGACCTAACAAAAATGCAGCACACAGAGAGGCAGGCTCTGTGTAGTGGTCCTCTCTGTGTGCTGCACTTTATTAATACCTTGTCAACTAAAACAAAGTGAGGTGTTTATTCTGCTTTACCTGTGGGCACGTTGGATATGTGGGTCAGTAACATCCCTTCCATTGGCTTTCAGGAGCTCGGGATTGCCGTCACTCACTCCAACATAGAGGTGGTCTGTGGGTCAGATGTGGTTTTTGTAGCAGTCAAACCTCACCTGGTTCCACTAGTTCTCAATGAGATCTCGCTACACGTCACTGACCGACACATTATTGTGTCTGTTGCAGCTGGAGTAACACTGGCAACATTGGAAGAGGTGAGGGCCCATGTTTAATGGTTTTTCAAACTAAATGGTGGTTCTGTGGTGATCTAAAGATGAGTAATATTTATTTTTTCTCTTTTGATCTCAAGCTCCTGCCAGAGAATTCCGTTGCCATCAGGCTGATGCCAAATCTCCCATGTTTGGTTCAGGAAGGGGCTCTCCTGTTTGCAAGGGGGTCCAATGCAAAACAGGAGGACGGAGCTCTTCTTCGCTCCTTGTTGCACCGATGTGGTTTGGTGGAGGAGGGACCTGAGGCCTGGATCGACATCCACACTGGACTGAGCGGGAGCGGAGTTGCTTTTGTGAGTGTCCCAGGATTCTATGGTTTGTTCAGAAGTAGTCTCACATTGCCAGACCTTCCTCCACAGCGCTGCAGATGAGGGTCTGGCGAGTCCACACAGCATTCCGTGATGAGAGAAAAACATGCTCTGGTTTATTGGCATTTCTTTAAACCAATCAGAATTGTCTTGGGTGGTGCTAAGCGCCGGACAGAGCAACAGTGCCGCTGCTAAATAGCCTCGGGAAGGAACTGCTTTGGTGGAACACGTGTACGTTCAAAAGTTTTTAGTCGTGCAACAGAAAACTCAGATTGGACAGATAGTCTAGCTAGCTGTCTGGATTTACCCTGCAGAGATCTGAGGAGCAGTTAACCAGAGTCCTCACAAATCCACCAGAGGTTAGAACGCCAACACAAAGAAAAAGGAAGGTGACGGACATCCAGCCAAAAAGGACATCCAGCGGATTTTCCGGCGGCACCGGAGCATTCCTGGCAGTGGAACTTCGTGGATATAGACTAGTTTAGAAGGAAGCCTTTGTAACTGCTTGCAGACTATTGTAATAGGACTTCCTCAAAACAAAGAAATCATGTTGATTGATAATGAGATTCAGCAAATAGAGAAACTACTACCCTTTTCTAAAAAAAAACAAAAAAAAAACATGCTGGATAATGTTTTAGATTTATGTTTTCCTACCTTACATATTCAAACTCATTTCACCACAACTTGCAGAGACATGAAAGTTCCTCACATTACATAATCACGGTAAAACTTAGATCCACTTTTATTGTCAAAATACATTATTGTTAAGTTTTAATGCATATTGATAAGAAACGTCTGCAGCATGGCTAGAAAGTGTCAGACTGAACTCCATCGTCTATTTCTTGAAAATGCCCTTCCATCCATTGGATTTAAAAACGCAAATAAAAGGAAGGTCAGAAAAGCACAGTCAAATATTTAAAACACTGATTTTCAAGTAATACAAAGTCAAAACCACTCTTGCGTGTGTTTTTTTATTTTATTTTTTGCACTTCGTGCTCCTTTTGACTCTGATGCATGTGATCCCTCTGCAGGTGTATCTGTTTGCTGAAGCGTTGGCAGAAGGAGCTGTTAAAATGGGAATGCCAAGTGCTCTGGCACACAGCATCGCATCTCAAACTGTTCTGGTCAGTTTTACTCTGTGTGTGCTTTTCTTTAACTGTAGCAACATCAGCAATTTTGATATTGCTAAGAATACTGTGTTTTCTGTATCCCTGCACAATATTTGAACCATCATTATTTTAGTCTCTATTCTATCTGTTGCAGGGTGCTGGGAGGTTGTTACGTGAGTCCGGGAAGCATCCGGCTCAGCTCCGCTCTGAGGTCTGCACCCCAGGTGGAACAACCATCTACGGGCTTCACACCTTGGAACAGGGCGGTGTGAGGGCGGCGACCATGAGCGCTGTGGAATCCGCCACTGAGAGAGCCAGGGAGTTTGGCCGAAAGTCAGCAGCAGGATCCAGTAAATGAGGGCTGCTGTTTGCCTGAAATAACTACTCAATGGACTTACTTCAAGCCTGAAAACAAACTGACTTGTTGGCTCAACTTGACTATGGAACACAAAGACAAAGCAGCACTTGTCACTTTTATTTAATTTTTACCTTTTTTTTTTCTCTCTTCCTTAAACAACTGCAGTTTATACTTGTTCTTTTTGTCTTTCACCAGAGGGATTTGTTGTGAGCAAAAAGGAAATGTTGGCTAATAACATTGACGTAAGTGAAGTAAATTAATTGATCATGACCTTGTGATTTATTTTGAGAGAATGGCTTCTTTTACATGCACACCAATAATCTAATCTATTCTGATTTAGGTAGTAATGCAAGTAACCAAATTTGATTACTCAAATTATATTTGTGGATATTGTAATCACAATAATATGCACACAGTACATTTATTGAAGGCCATGTTAGCCTGTAAGCTTGAATACAGAAGGAAATGTTGGTGTCATAGAATAACGTAGAGAGGGAGACTTCAGTCATTAATGAAACTATACTCGATCAGTCCAAGAAGCAACTTATATAATAAGGCCTTGCTAACCATGATTGGGTTATTATGTGCATGTAATGTGGCGTACAGAATAAAAGTAAAATGTGTGGATGTACCGGTATTTAATTCTATTAAAATATAGTATCTACAGGTGCTATATACGACATTCAGAAAATTAATATAGCGGCAAACTTGTGAGCTAACCCCCATTAACACTGTTGGCTTTGTCAGCACTGTTGCTGTTGTTAGCAGCTTTAGCTCCGCCACCTCCATGTTTGCTTGTGAAGTCAGAGGTGAGAGCCGTGTGGAGGTTATCCTGGCCCAGGCTGTGAATCTTGTATATAGCATCTTTTTCATATTTGGCCAAATGAAGCATAAAACTTAAATTTGGGATGATTTAAGAATGATCACGACTGGTAGTTTTTTTTCCCAGTGTAGTTAACTTCTGTGTAGCTAGCTTTGTGTAACACAATGTTGAGAAAAATATTCATGATCCATGATGCCGAGTATAGAATGGGTTTTCATAAAGTGTCCTTTGAATTGAACTGTGCAGTGCCTTATTTTGTTAAGAGTTCAGTTGAGATCTAGCATCTAGTGTATGGAGTTTCTGCTTTTCTCTGTTTTATGTAATTATAAATTTAATATTTTGGGGGTTTGGATTGTTCGTCAGACAAAACAAGCAATTCTGAGATGTCACATTGGGCTTCAGGAAACTGCTATTGACCAAACGTTTAATCGATTTATCAAGAAAATAACTTGCAGATTAACCGATAATGGAATCAACCCTGCATTACAGCTCTAATCTCAACACAAGGTCCATTTAGCAGCTGTTCTGGAGCTTTTAATTGTATATCATGATCTTTATTAACCTTTGGAGTGGATCATTTCGATGATCTTCTGCAGATGAATAAAATGTGATATGATTGAAATTTCCAGAACAGCTCCTAATTCTGTTATAGTTTCACTTGTTTTATATAGCCTATAAAGAGAAGTCACACTAAATGATTGTTATGCCGCCATTAGAAATAAAAAACAAAAGGTTTAAAGACATTCCTGAAAAACTAATATAAAACAAAATGAGAATCTAATTTCTATTTCAAGAGAATAAATTATGGGCTGAACAGTGGTGGAATGTAATTTGATTTACTCTAGAGCTGTACTTAAGTACAAATTTGAGGTACTTGTATCCAAGTATTTCTATTTTTATGCCACTTTATACTTCTACTCCACTTCATTTTGGAAGCCAATATTGTACTTTTTACTCCACTTCATTTCTTTGACAACTTTAGTTACTAGTTTCTTGGCAGATTCACATTTTCAACTAATATATTATGATACATTATTATAGATTAAGCTACCCAGCAGTATATAAATAGTTGGAATTAGCTCCACATATAGCAGCTGCAATATTAAACCAATGTACACATTAACGCATCAGTAATTATAATTCAAATAATTTAATATAAATGACCTAATACTTGTGTGCTTTTACTCAGGTAAGATTTTGAATGCAGGACTTTTACTTGTAACAGAGTATTTTTGCACTGCTATTGCTACTTTTACTTAAGAAAAGAGTTAAGAATACTTCTTTCACCACTGGCTTAAAGTCTTACTTGGCACTGCATTAAGATTTGGGGAAATGAGTAAAGTTTTACAGCAACACATGCCATGTCATAAACAGTAAAAGCTAGGACAAAGGTTAAAAAATGAAAAATACAGCAAGTGGTCATTTTAACTCAATTTGGATCTCATCTATGTCTTTATTATGTAAAATACTGCACTAATAAAAAGCCCTTTGAGGTATTTAGTTTCATCTAATTTTACAACATCATACTCAACACCAATCATTGATGCCCTTCACTGCTTACCTGTGATTTTTAAGATGTAACTGCTTGTTTTTAAAGCCTTGGACGTGTTGGCTCCTACTTTAGCCTATATGTGATTTTTCCTATGAGCCTGATCCTTGAGGTCCTCTGGCAGGGCCCTACTAATGGTTCCAAGATCTGGACTGACTGGACTTTTGCTGTGGAACTCCCAGCCTGAGGATCTCAGTATCTTCCTTTAAATCTTTTTAAGACTCACTTTTATCTTGTGGCTTTTTCTTAACCAATTGTAATTGTTGTTACATTATTGTATAGTGTTGTATCTTATGCTCTATCTTTTTTAAAGCACTTTGTAACTTTGTTTTTAAAAGGTGCTATATAAATAAAGCTATTATTATGATTATGATGATGATGATTATTATTATTATCATCATTGACTGTCAACAATACATAAGATTTAACATGGGGCATCAGGAAATATTAATGATTCATAACTCCCCCCTCTCCCATCCTCTGGTTAGCGTGTCTTCACCTTTACGATCACACAATCACCGCTCCTCCTTGCTTCCTCCTCCTTGCTTCCTCCTTCCCTTTTGTCACTCACTAGCTGGAGAAACACGCGTTTTATCCGCCGGCCTGGTCTCACACCGACGATACAGAAACACAGCAGTAAGTACCGTTAACGCTGACTGACAGCGGACGATTAATCTTGGGATTCATTTAAGAGACATTTTGGGAAATGAATGAATGCTCGGTGGTTAACAGACAGCACCGACTCTCTCTCTCTCGGCGTGTGTTAGCCGAGGCTAGCTAACGGCTAGCTGAATGGGACAGCTTGCTAATGCTAACGCTGCCCACAGCGGCTGTCACGCCGGCTGGACACCGGCTTCAGTGGCCGCTGTTCACTGACGTTTTATATAAATGTCAAAGTTTAAAAAACAACAACAACAACTAATGGTTTATTGTCACATTTAAAAGTGGTATTTTGTTGTCTTGTTAAATGCTAAGCCACCGACTGACGCGTTATTACGAATCCCACTCGGTAGCTGACGTTAACGTTACAAGATGAAAGATGGCTGTTAGTGTTAAGGTTTAGCAGGGCACACGTTTTGATGATGACAGCTATGTTAAACTGCATTTCTTTATTTGTTTAACATCTTGCACGACAGGTTTTTTCCTTCATGACATTAACAGTTAAACATTTCTGACCTTTAGTGAAAGTGTTGCGTTGTTTTCAGGTGTAAAGTCCTTTTTAAACAGGACCTATTTTCTCAGTGAATATAACGTTAAGCAGTAATTTACAGATTTGGGCTTGATGATGGCTTTAGTCCAGTTGAGAGAATGTGGTTTTATATTTCAACTATATAAACAAAATAAAATTAGGCGGTATATCAGTTGGTAAGCATCTGCCTATGCTGAAGTGTCCTTGAGCAAATCACTGTACTGTACTTCCTGGGGTGTTGCATCTGACCCAGCAATTTACCTCAACTAACATTGAATTGGCCCTATATTTGTTATATTGTCTGTAATGGCAGAAGAAAGTATATTCTATTCTAAATTATTCTATCAAAAAGTATTCTATGTATCTAAAGCATAATGTTTTGTTTCTGTGCCATAGAGCTCTATTGTTGTCCAAAAACTTAAAAACATCAATGTTCCTTTATTAAGATTAACACGGGCACTGTACTTTATTTTGAGTCAGTCTCACATGCACCGTCCTGCTGCTGGAAATACTCAGTAGGGCACCAATTCCTGCTTAAAATAGCCCCCTGTTTTGAGTGACATTTGCTAAAAACTACAGTGCTCAACTATTCTAGGAATATCCTTTTTTAATTAAAATGAGAGTAGGCTATATGTTAGAGCAGAGTGCCACAGACCTGGTAGAGAAGTTGTAAAGTATTAAAGAGATGGGACTACCACATTGTTGGGTACTGTGTTTTCAAGGGATTTGTTGAGAATAACAAAAATATGGAATATCTCCAGCCTTACCCTTTTAAATAAATGGCTGTCCATAGAGCTGCAGCTAAAGGATGCATCCTAAAAGTTCACATACATGCATGTGCAGCTGCTAGCGTGGATTATGGGCTGCATATACGAGTGCTGTTTTCTAAGTTGTGTTCTTTTATTGGCTTGATTGGAAGCATTTTGATAGGACTGCTTTAACAGCTAAGGTTAATTTGTGATGAAAGTGAGGAAAAGAAACTGTCCCTAGTGTCTTCCATTTAAGGAGTGGAGAAAAGCAGATAAAGGGGAAAAGCTTTGGGATGCATCCAAGTTGTTGCTTGAAGTTCTTGCTTAATATCAGAATCTTCTATTTTAGCAAATAATAGTGCGAGTATTTTCCATAGTAATCATCATTCAGGGGTAACAATGTGAAATCTGTAAGAAGGCAGAGTTTCACGTCGAGGTATTTATTTAGAGAAATCTTTAACACGTAGCTTCTTTCCCCTCATCTTGCATTCAGAATTTGACATGTGAGTATTCCTGTTAACAATCATTTGAGTTTTGCCTTTTGTACATAGTTATTATACCTTTGTATCAGTTCCATTGTTTTGCAAGGTGGTGATTGTTAAATTTCTTCTTCAATGGCTTGCCGTTAACTGGATGAAAAGAACGTGTTGAGCATTTGTCTTTGAATACTAGTTTAAGCTCAACCCCTTTACCCAGGAAGGTGAGTTAAGAGCTTGAATACGATTTTCTAATAAACATGAAGCAGGAAATGCCTTCCCAAAACAGTGCCTTAGTCCATTACAATGGTGTATTAGTGTTCAATATTCAATCAGTATCAGTATTACTAACATCCACATGGTGAAACATTAAGGGAATGCATTTCCTGTATTGCAACAGGATCATTTAACATCATGAAAAGGCATGGCTTGTGTGATTTGTGATTTGATAGCAGAGCAAAACCTCAATACCTACTGAATTAATTTGCTTGCATGAACATGTTAGTGTTTTTCACATATCCATCAATGTCAATGAGTGTGATTTGTTTTTTCTTCAATGTTTTTCTGTATACTTGTTACACTGTTTTTTATGTATGCATGCTGGCATGTCATTGTGTCAAGTTTTTTTCAAGTTTGAAATTGAAATAATTGAATTTCTACCAAGAACAGTTTATAATAGAGTCACAGTGATGGGAAAAATGTGTGTTGGTTAGACATCGGACATTTGATTTTTGAATTTATGTTGAAATCTATAAATATAATGCTCTGACTGCAGCTGTATGCTGTGAATAATTAAAGAAACCAGGGTCTCTTGGTGCTGCATGATCCTGCATTATTATTATATAGACTTCCGCTGAATATATATTTGATAAATGCCTTTGCAGGATGAGCATAATAACGATGGGCTAAAGGGTTTTAATGGCACTGCAGAAAGCTACTCTGTCATTTAAAAACATAGAATAAGCTAAAATCAGCAATTCCATGATGTTAAATGAATTTCCCATCAGGCTAATTATAACTTAAAAGCTGTGTCTCCCTTTTTTTAATGCTGTAGTAGCAATTACTGTTATGTACTTGAAAGTCCCAAGCCATGTCTTTATAAGCAATGTTGGGCTTTTATACGGATTTATTTGGGATTGTTTGGGAAATCATTGTGTTGCAGGAAAAACTGCAACTCAGACTCGCATTTTCTAATTTTGGCTTCGCTTAGACAATCTACTGGCATTTAGAATCAAAAAGCATTAGCACCCTGGTGTTAACTTTCCTTTACTTGCATATATTCTTGAATGTATCCCCTGTGAGCCTAGCTGGGACATTTCCGTTACAAATTTACTTACAAATAGATTTCATTCACTAAACAATTTTAGTTTATCTGCATGGGTTTCTTCTAATTTTCTGCATGCCGCTTGCTTTTCTCTGGGACTGATTTGTAGACTCTTGACTGTTGAGATGGATTAATTTGAAACACTGAGTCTAATAGATCAATCCCTTTCTGTCTCTTAGCCTTATTGGGTCTCTCTAACTAATCCAAAAGCCTGTTCCTGTTATTCTCCCCCCCCCCCCCCCCCCCCCCCCGCCCCCCCTTTTGCAACGGATCAAAGATGATGTCAAAGAAGATGCCCCAGTGCTCTGTGCCGGATCAGTCGGAGCGTGATCAGCCTCCCAGCCATTGTCAGGTTGACCGGTCCGCAAATGCAGCACTGGGGTCTACGAACAAAGCTGAATCGGGTCATAGAAACGGAGAGACGGCGTCTTCTTCCCCAGAGAGCGGCAGCTTGAACGGAGATGGAAAGCGCAGCGGGAAAAGCCGCCGCCGCAAGAAACGTTCATCCAATCCCGAGAGTCGCTCTGAGGGGAAGGTTGACAGTAAGACCAAGAATGATGAAAAGCCAGACAGAAGGACCAGCCAGCCGCCATCTGACCCCCGCACTGGGCTGATTGGCCTGCAGTCTGAGTGTGCTAGTGTTTGGTTTAACCGCAGCATCTACGAACAAGCTGAGAGCCTCTACCAGTGCTGGTTGGCGAGCTCCTCCAATGGGACCACCAAGTCAAAGCGGTCGCCTCCAGCCCCAGGGAATCTCTCAAACACTCCATCCGCTGCGGCTCCATCTCCCTCAGGACAAGTGTGCCACCATGGCGATCAGGTGGCCTGCCACCATGTTGTCCAGTCCGTGTGGGTGAACAAAACGACCTTTGACCAAGCAGAGCGCCGCTTTGTTGAAGAATCCGTGCAGCCGCCTGTTCCTAACTCTCTGAACCTTCCATCTCCGCCTAACCGCTCCATTGCACCCACAACACCTGATGAAGGATATCAGTCTCTAGCCCTGACACCTGCAACCCCTGTCATCCAACAAGCAGCTGTCACGCCAACCAATCGACAATCGATTAACGGACTGCCTCGCATCCCTGTGGAGCTGCTTAGAGACGTGTGGTTGGAGAAGCCGCTGTATGACCGCGCGGAAGCAGCCTTCTACCAGATTCTGTACGGTAACAATTCTTCCAAACGCTCCAGCTGCACCTCCACTTCCAGAAGTAGCGACCACCCTCAAAGCCTTGTAGAAGAGGAGGAGGAGGAAGAAGAAGACGAGGAAGTGGTGGTGGAGGAAAAACGGGTGGTCCCACAGGGTAAAGCAGACGTCTTCCACGCTCTGCTCCCTATTCAGGAGGAAGATGAGCCAGCTGAGGTCTCAGAAAAAGAAGTAGTTTTGGGGGCAGGAGTCTGCTTCTTCGTTCACCCCGACAGCGAGCGGGTGTGGCTGGACAAGTGGCGGTATGATGCTGCAGAGAGCCGTTTCCATGGATACAATGGGAGTGAAGCTGTGGTGGTGAAGAAGGGTCGGAGGCCAGAAGCAGCATCAGTTGCCTCCACCGCCCCACTGAGGGACAAGTATGACCAAACCGAGAGAATGGAGTCGTTCCAGATGTTTCCGTTTTTATCTTTCATTGTTTTTCTTTTATGTAATCATGGGTTTCCCTTTTCATTTTTGAATGCGTGAACATTTTTCTTTTTTCATTGTTCTTGGGCCATTTATTCTTTATTCTTGTGGTATGTTGGGAAATTAACTGTGTGACTGATATTTGTATTAACTTCATTTAAAGTTTTTTTTTATTTTTGTATAGTTTCATTGGGGTGGTCTGTTTTGTGGGGAGTGTAGATTAAAGAATACAATAAGCCATTTTAAGATAAAGAGTATAATATTTCACAGCTAATAAATCAGGTGGTTTTTAATTAACTTGTTATAATAATATATTTTTTTCTTTTCCCCTCAACCTCCTGTGTCCTGTCATACATCCCTCTCTTGTTGCTCCTTGCTCTCCTCTGTAGCACCATGAGTTCAGTAGACTTTCTGTCCCAGGAGAAGATCTGGTTTGACAAACCTCGCTATGATGAGGCAGAAAGACGCTTCTACGAGCGCACAAACGGCTCTTCCCAACCAACACAGGTACGTGCACTGTCTCAGAGGTTCAGTTTATGTTCCGTCTTTTGCTTAAAGTCAGTGGTCCGGGCACCCCTCAGGGGGCGGCAAAGATCCCAGGGGGTGCGCAAGTCTTTATCTGGTTTGAGGTTGAGGTAAAAAGTATATATATTTGCACGTTAAACAAATTATGATAATACACTAGAATATATAATGTATACAAAAGTCTATAAAAACAGTTTTTTTGTTCTCGCTTAAAATTGTAGGCAGGCTACTTAGTAGCCTCTCCGGGACCTCGTAACCTGTGACCCTTGCTGTCAGCAGGTCAGCTGCTAGCTGCTGTCATCCTCGTTTGTCCTGCCGCCACGGCATCACTTTTTCATGAATGAAACATGTCAGAGAAACGTAAAAGTGCTGATAACTGTATCAAAAAAGAAAGTAAGGCTCTACCTCAAGAGTTACCTCAACTTCGTTTATTTTTATATATATATATTTTTTTTTAAAGCCACTGTGCTGTTAACATTGTCCCATGTAGCTACATGCTAACTGCAGTAAACAATGTCACATTGGCTGCCAGTGTTGTTAAATTCTTCCCAATTCCAGGTCACTTTACTGCTGTGACATGTCCGGTTGTGTAGTATTTAGTTTAGAAGCCTTGATTGGTGATTTCCCACTGTACAAAGTCCTACTATATACTCCGTTACAGTAGCTCCAGCTTCAACTAGTGAAACACGGAGCAGAGGCTCCGGAGATTCTAGGAAGCACGCTGGCCAATCAGAGCATACTGGGCTTTTTTGTGAGGAGGGATTAAAGAGACAGGTGCTCCTACAGTGCGTCTCATACAGAGGGTGAATACAGGTGCAGCAGCCATGGGCAATATAAGAAAAATAAAGTGTATTTTTTATTTTTTTTTTATTTTATTTTTTTTTTAGCATTAAAGCATGTAAACATGTTCTAGTACAAACACAAAATTGGCTGAAAATGCTATATAATAGTTGCCCTTTAAAGTTCTCTTTTGTGTAAATTTCTTATACCAGTTGGTATCCGGTCAAAAATAACTATGGTATTTGATTTTTGTGTTAGTACTCAACCCTATACTGGAGCCATTTTTATAAAAAAAAAATTATGAGTTTTGTATTTTTATTTTTAATTTTTTTAACACCAAATGACATTACCTGACACATTTGTAGGCACAAATGACTTGCAGTTGTTTAAATCTTGATGCAGTCTATCCACACTGCACATAAAATCCATGAGATGAGGAGGTAGATGGCAAATGTACAATATTGAAATTACAGCTACAAAGAACATTGCACATTTACAAAGTAAAGGATAAATTGATGTTGACTTTAATTCATTTTCTTTAAGGATGTTGGAGCTAACAGCATTCTGCAAGACATTGCTCGGGCCCGGGAGAACATCCAGAAATCTCTAGCAGGAGTAAGTAGTACATGTTATGTGCCGTGTTCTGCCTCTTATCTCACACTTTCTACCTTTACTCAAGGACTGTGCGTGCAGCCTGAACGGTCAAGGTCCCACTTGACCTATATAGCACTTTGCTTTAAATGGTCCAGTATAATAGGATGCGTGTAAGGATAAGGTTTACTTAATTTAATCAACAGTGATTACAATTTGATTTGTATCTCTCATCTGCCAACACTTTATGTGGACCTGCACATTACCACTGAAAAAACCTGCTTCGAAAAGACAAAACTTCTGCAGCTGCATAAACGTCTTTCTTGCTTGTGTCACTCAGATTTAGTGGCCTGACAATCTTATCTGGTGAAACATGGACGAAAAAAAACCTTCAATAAAAGGCACACTTTTCTAATTGCTCAGCATAATGTGCATTGCTGATCGTTTCTGAATGAACAAAAGCAAGTGTTTGACATTTCAGGAACAAAATGTTAACATTTAGGAAGATTAATATGTCTGTAATGTTTTGTATCTCTAAAATCACTTCCTTTTCCAATTTCGTTATTCTGCTGAAGATTTACAGCGGCAGAACTGGCAGCAAATTTTCTTTTTTTCTTTTCTTTTTTTTCTTCTTTTTTATGGTTTCCCTACTGACAGGTTTATTAAATAGTGAATTTCGTTCGGGGAGTTAAACAATGTAGACAAACTAATCTTTGGCCACATTTTAACATGTGTGGAGACAAACTTGAAAACCAACTAGTTTGTCTCGCGTTATGTGTTATTGGCACTCTGTACCTTTTCACTTGTGACTATCTGTTATAAAAACTGGACCTTTCATAGTGGTAATAAGAACAGTGTAGTTGAATAAGTAGTTGATGGTTACAGTCGGAGCACCTTTAGTATCTTGGACATGAAACTTGAACATGATTGTGATTTGTTTTAAAGCGCTCATATTATGCTCATTTTCAGGTTCATAATTGTATGTAGAGGTTGGACCAGAATAGGTTTATGTGGTTTAATTTTCAGGAAACACCATATATTTATTGTACTGCACATTGCTGCAGCTCCTGTTTTCACCCTGTGTGTTGAGCTCTCTGTTTTAGCTACAGAGTGAAGCATTGCACTTCTGTACCATCTTTGTTGGGAGTCGCACATGTGCAGTAAGGACTACTAGCCAGTCAGAAGCAGAGTATGAGGGCGTGCCATGCTAGCAGCTAGGCGAGCATTATAACGTGTGTTCCAAAGTGACCACGTGTGTCTCTGAAGTAAAGGCTGGACTACAACAGAGCTGTTTGGAGCAGTTGGTGAACAGTGTTTTCTGTTGGAGATGATAAGTGCCATGGGCTGGACTTGGGCTTTTCACTTTGTAAACCTATAACACAAAAAATATATAACACAATAAAGGGAAAAAAGCATAATATGAGCACTTTAAGCTTGTTTATTTGATAAATCTATAGAAGCTTGGTGTTCCACTAAAGCCATACAAACCTTACTCTACAGAGACGTGGGTGTTATCTTCCATAAGCTCCCAGCTCTACGGTTTTTCCTCGGCTTGTTTGCTTTCTGTTTTACACTTCTCAGTGGGGTTGGGTACCGAAACCCGGTCCTACGCAACCGGTAGTAATCGGACCGGATTACTGTAGAACGCAAATTTCAGTGCCTTATTTGGTTCCACTTAATGTGTCAACTGAAATATTTTCCCTCTGTTGATCCGAAACAGACGTAAAAATATCACACTTTCTCTGTAGTCTACCGTTAGCTAGCTACCGTAAATGTAGGCTACTTTTAAAATGCCATATTTTCCCTCTGGGCTCACCAAAACGGACGTAAAAGCATATTAACCATCCACTGCACGTGATTGCTAGTAAACATATTAGACTTACAAGAATCGGTTTAGGAATCAAAAATCGTTTTAAAAGTACCGGTTCCGCATTTGGATTGTAAAAATCCAAACAATGCCCAACCCTAGCTCCATAAGCATGTACTTCATTCAGTTGTATTCCTTCTTCCCTCCCTTTTTCATGCTTAAAATCCCCTCCTTCCCCCAGCTGAAGACAACACTGTGTAACAGAGGGTCTGGTCAACCTTCCCTGAGCCAACAGTCCCAGCTTGTAAGTGCCGCCAAGTGTTGTGTGTCCCTGGAAGCTCCTTTGCCGCTCTGTCAGTGGACCTCACTGACGTCCATGCTCGAGTTTGAGTTTATTAGACCTTTAGTCAGCTTTTAGATAATATTTTTGTGTGGAGTGTTGGAGCTACGTACCACTTATATTTCTGTCAGGCTCCATCTACAGCTCCTGTATCTCTGCTGAGATGGACACTTGCTGTGTGTTGCCTGTTCACATGTGGGGTCTGCTTAATAGTCCTGAATGTGATGAAAGGACTAATATGATTCAGCCATTAGATGTCGCTCTCCCAAACTGTGTCATTTAGTTTCTCTTATTGTGTCTTTTACTGTGCAGAGCAGCAGCAGTGCAGCGGATCAAGGAGAAATCATCTGTCGCATCAAGAGCCTGGAGCTGGAGAACCACAGCTTACACAAAGGTGGGTATACTATGGCTTTTTTTTATGACATACTATGCTACGACTTTTCTGTGACTTCTTGTGACATACTGTACTATGACTTTTTTTTTACTTCTATGATTTTTTTTCGACATACCATGCTAGGACTTTTTTCAACATTCGATACCATGACTTTTTTTCGAAATACTATACTATGGATTTTTTTCAACGTACTATACTACAAATTTGTCCAATATACTGTACTGATGATTTTTTTTTCTACATACTATACAATTACTTTTTGGACTTTTTTCACTATGCTGTGATTATTTTTTTTACTATCCTAGGACTGTTTTCGACATACTATACTTTGACTTTTCATGATTTCTTTTTCAGCATACTATAATATGACGTATGGCGACTTTTGTAATTTTTTATCAACATGCTATACTATGACTTTTTTCGACATACTATACAATGACGACTTTTTTCAACATACTATAATTATGAATTTTTATGATTGTTCTACATTGACTTTTTTTTTACTTTTGTCAATACTACTATATTACTATGTCTTTTTTATGATTTTTTTTCAACATGCTATAATGACTTTTTTTAAAAACCTTTTTCGACATTATACTAACTTTGTTCAACTTACTATACTGTGACTTTGAAATACTATACTATGACTTTTTTTCTCGACATACTATACTATGACTTTTTTCGTCATACTATACTATGACTTTTTTGTGAGTTTTTTTCTACATACTATGAATTTTCATGCCATTTTTTTTCAACATACTAAAATGTGACTTGTTGTTTTCTTTGTATACTATGACTTTTTATGACTTTTTCTACATACTATACTATGACTTTTTTAACTTACTATACCATGACTTCGAAATACTATACTGACTTTTTTCAACATACTATAGTATGACTTTTTGAAATGACATCTTTACGACATAATATACTATGACTTTTTATGGTGCTTTTTATGACATACTATAAAATGATTTTTTTAAACTTTTTTCTATATACTGCACTATGAATTTTTATGATTTTTTTTTCTTCACTGACTTTTTCTTAACTTTTTTTGACATAATATATTATGACTTTTTTCGATATTCTATACCATGACTTTTTTCTAAATACTATACTATGACTTTTTTAAGTTACTATACCATGACTTTTTTCTAAATACTATACTATGACTTTTTTAAGTTACTATACCATGACTTCGAAATACTATACTGACTTTTTTCAACATACTATAGTATGACTTTTTGAAATGACATCTTTACGACATAATATACTATGACTTTTTATGGTGCTTTTTATGACATACTATAAAATGATTTTTTTTTCAACTTTTTTCTATATACTGCACTATGAATTTTTATGATTTCTTTTTCTTCACTGAATTTTTCTTAACTTTTTTTGACATAATATATTATGACTTTTTTCAATATTCTATACCATGACTTTTTTCTAAATACTATACTATGACTTTTTTAAGTTACTATACCATGACTTTGAAATACTAAACTGTAGTGATGTTACCCGTGAACCCCCTGCTTCGAGGCATGTATTGAAAACATGAACCAGTTTGGAATGAAGCTTTATATCGGAGCTTGATTCGTTTTGGGATAATCACGTGACCAGTGACGTCCGAAGCTTCGTTTCAGACACACCCACGTGACTGCTTCGAAGTTAAATTCAAAGCTGCGCGACACGGGGCGTTCCTTTGTGGGTTGTTGCAGTCAACAGAGTCAGGAGAGTTAGTGAATAGAGGTTATTATAGCGATTATTATAACGAGTAGAGAGTTCATAGAAAGTGTATAGCAAGTAGAGAGTGTATAGAAGTAGGTACCGCTGTACCTCTACTCCTACGCCTTCTGCGCTGCCTATCTCACCTATTAGGCTGAGACAATGTTGCTCTAGTCTACGTACTCAATATCACAGAAATGTGTGAGCAATGTGTTCTTTATTCATTTCCCTCCCAAATTAATGTATTTGTTTACAAACACATGACACGTTTACAACCAAAAGCCTAACTGTGTGTGTGTGCATTTGTGATTAAATACTTTCATGTTAATATAAGTTCTGTGTTAAGTTTAAAAATGCATTATTTTAATATACGTATGTAATTATTTTACTTCATTTTTAGTTTCTTGAATAGGGTTCATAGTGAACTGTTTTATGTTATGTCACTAATTTCAACCCCTAATGGTTCATTGCTGTTTGAATGAACACGTCTGGGTTGTGGTATGGAATTTTGAAATTGAGGAACCCTGTGGAAAAGGCAATTACATTTTTATTCATGCAAGGTCCAAAATAGGCTTAGTTATTTATGTCATTATTTATTTATCCATGAATTCATACTCAAAATGTATTCATCTTCGACTCAAAGACATTCATGGCTAATATCTGTGAAACAGTTTGTGACACAATGCTATCTTAACTTTCACCACCAGATGTCCTCAGAGAGTTCTGAAGCTTCGAGTACTGAACCTTTTTTTGATACAATTGGATTGAAAGCTTCACTGGTTCAGAAAGCTTCAGTTCGCCATCACTACTAAACTGACTTTTTTCGACACACTATACTATGACTTTTGTTGACATACTATTGTTGACATACAGTGCTGCTCATGAGTTTAGGAACCCATGCTAAAGTTGAGTAAAAAGAGGAATAAAAAAAAAAGAATCATAGTTTGGAAATTGATCTTAATGCCTTAATTAATAATCCAATCCAATCTTTAAGGACACCAATTTTCTTTGTGAATGAATAATGTATCGTAAATAAATAAATATTCTTCCTTAAAATACAGGGGGCATAAGTATACACACCCCTACGTTAAATTCCCATAGAGGCAGACAGATTTTTAAGGGCCATTTATTTCATGGATCCAGGATACTATGCATCCTGATAAAGTTCCCTTGGCCTTCTGGAATTAAAATAGCCCCACATCATCACATACCCTTCACCATACCTAGAGACTGGCATGGTTTTATGTCGGTTAGCCTAATAGCTGGTTTGATTTGCATTGAGAGATGATTTTATGGAAAGTACCCCATGCCAATCTCTAGGTATGGTATTATTATTATTATTATTATTATTATTATTATTATTCACTCACAAAGAAAATTGGTGATTCCTTAAAGGTTGGATTTTTCCAAATTTGTTTAATTTAATTAAGATGATTCCAAAAGATAATTTTTTTTATTCCTCTTTTTAGTCAACATTAGCATGGGTTCCTAAACTTATGAGCAGCACTGTACTATACTGTGACTTTTGTTGACATACTATTGTCGACTACTATACTATGACTTTTTTGACTTTTTTCGACATACTACACTATGATTCTTTTCAACATACTATACAATGACTTTTTAAGTTCACTCTACTACCATGGTGTATTTTTTCATGTAAGACTCATTGACTCTGGTCCTGTGTCTTTAGTGGTGGATGACTTGAGGGCTGCACTTTCCAAACTGGAATGTCGGGTATCAGTTCTGGAGAAATCTCCTGCAGCTGTGACCCCTGTTACCACTCCTTCAGTACCCTACACAAATGTGAGTTAATACAGACTGCTTTTACCAAATCAGTCATCTTGTCTTTTAGTTTTATTTTACCTCCAGTATATCACCATATACCCCTCTGTAGGCATGTGATTATTTTTACTCTGTTCAGGGCACTACTGTCCAGCAGAAGACCAGCGCCCCGGTTAAAAAAGAGGAGGAAGACGACGATGATGATGATGATATTGACCTGTTTGGTAGTGATGATGACGAAGAGGCGGATAAGCTCAAAGAGCAGAGGTTGAAGGAGTATGCAGAGAAGAAGGCCAAGAAGCCCGGCATCATCGCCAAGTCTTCCATCTTATTGGATGTCAAACCTGTAAGTCTGCGTTCTGACCAGATTTACTCAAAAGTCAATGTCTCCTACAGGAGCCTAAAACTATAGATACAAACCAGACATAATACATTTCAGAATCTACTTTATTGGCCAAGAATGTGCACACATACAGGAAATTTGACTTGACTTGAATAAACAGACCTACTATGTACTTAGAAGCAGGTAAAAAGATAGATGCATATATATATATATATATATATATATATATATATATATATATATATATATATATATGCATCTATCTTTTTATACATACACACACACACACACACACACACACACACACACACACACAATGACCAACAACATGTCTATATACACAATTTGTATTTAAGTTTGCTACTGACTGTGCCACTTTCACCTTGTGTTCTATCACCCCTCCTGCCTTTTTTAGTGGGACGATGAAACTGACATGGTGAAGCTGGAGGAGTGCGTGCGCTCTGTGCAGGCGGACGGCCTGTTATGGGGCACGTCCAAACTGGTTCCTGTCGGTTACGGCATCAAAAAGCTCCAGATCGCATGTGTGGTGGAGGACGACAAGGTGGGAACAGACATGTTAGAGGAAGAGATCACCAAGTTCGAGGACTATGTAAGTACTTTGCAACACACGTATTTACAATACAATGTAACAGCACCACAAACTACGTACAATCTACAAAATGACCATAATGTTTAATCAACACCTCTACAATAAAACCTGAACATTATAACCTTCATAAAGGTAGGATGTATTGCAAGACTGCTGGTCTGCATTAGTTTTAGCTTAGCTTGTTACATTTTAACTGACGTTGTGCTGGTCTGGCAGAGGTCTGTTCAAACAAGTTATGCTCTATTTGAAAAAATAAATAAATAAAAAACAGTGGCTAGACTTTTCACTTCCAGGTGAAAACATGGAAGCCATTTGCTGCTTGGTGTTTTGTCATGTCAGGCCCTCCACACAAACGGTGACAGAGTTGAAACTGAAAACACTATCACTGAAAAGAGTGACATTAATAAAAAAATCAGGAGATTGTCATTGAAAAACGCATCAGTTGTGTGCAGTTTAAAGTCACTGTCCTGGCTCCATAATAAACTGGCAACTGAACATGATATGTTCAGTGAATCTGATTTTCAGGCACTGTCAGCACATTGCTGCATCATGTGTTCAAAATGAGGCCGAATCAAAAGCACGCACTAACTGAACAGTTTGCAAGAGAACTCTGAGAATATCCCAGCCTGTAAACTAATTTGAGTTTCTCCTTTTTGCTGTTTCAGATCCAGAGTGTTGACGTAGCAGCTTTCAACAAGATCTGATTCCAGCGTGTCTCTTTCTGTCTTTCATCACGCCTTGTTTCTCTGCTGATTGTGTCAATGGTTAATAATAATAAAGACAAACTCCTGCACTGAAGCTATTGTTTAATGTGTTCTTGTCCTACTTTCTTGTCAAATGACAAATACTTACTTTGTGGTGCGCACAGATAGTTTGGGTTTAATTTGTTCAGATTCTTTTAGAAGCAATTCTGTTAGCTTGTCAGCACCACGAACACAATTCCATTTACCTCCATAGTATTGAGGTGGAGGCAGAAGTCTCACAGATGTAATGCAGGGTCTTACCTTAGCTCAATACACCAACATCTGATGAAGATGGAGACATCCTGGTCAGTTTCATGCATCCACGAGGACCAGCGAAAGTCTTCCACTGGCCTACAAGACTGGATGCGTGTTGGGTACCTCGCCAGGAAGTGCTGTGCATCATTGATCCCTCAATTACAAGAAATGGAAAATAATAGTTCCAAGAATAATAAAGGAAAACTGGACCATCACAAAAAATGAATTTACTTGAACACTGTTTTTGTTCATGCAATAACTTCCAGTAATAACTTTTGCCATACAGGATGAATATGTTGTTAACTTGACATTTGATCTGCATTGACTAACAATGACTTTTGTTCCTCAGCTTTAATACAATTTTTTCATTTTTAATATTTCATATTTCTATGGCTTTGTCTATTATGTTACAAGTGTAAAAACATGTTTCTTCATAGAAGACTATCAAAGATGGAGTGATACAAGATTTACATTTTTATATAATTGCAATGAATATTAATACTATCCTTAAAAAACAAGCAATTTTCTGTCATATTTTATTGACATACTATGTATTTTTCATAATTTTTATGACATACTATACTATGACTTATTTTTATGACATACTGTACTATACTATGACTTTTATGATGTTTTTATGACATACTATGACTTTTTATGATATACTAAACTATGACTATTATTTTTATGACATAATATACTGTGACTTTTTTATGAGGTACCATACTATGACATTTTATGATTTTTGTATCACATACTATACTTTGGCTTTAACTAGAAAATGCATTTCCTGCAGAAAATGCTGAAAAGCTAAATTACTAAAGCTAAACTGGATTGCTGGCATAATTGGATAAGAAGAAGGTGAAGTAGTGAGAACAGTTGAAAAAGTGGGAATGGTTTTAATTAATGTGAATTTTAATGAAATGTTGAATAATACCAATGTATTAAAGAAAAGTGGAATATTTTAAGTTTTTTTTAAAAGAAAAGTCATTGTATAGTATATCGAAAAAAATTCCTAGTATAGTATGTTTAAAAAAAGTGATAAAAACAATTCATAGTATAGTATGTTGAAAAAAAGTCATAAAAAAGTTATGGTATAGTATGTTGAAAAAGTCAATATAGTATGTCAAACATTGTCTTAGCATAGTATGTTGAAAAAAGTGATAAAAAAAGTCATGGTATAGTATGTCGAAAAAAAAGCCATAATGTGTCGAAAGTAGTATATAGTATATTATGTCGAAATAAGTGATAGAAAAGGCATAGTACATAATGTCTTAATAAAAAAAAGGTATGTCAAAGGAGTGATGAAAATGTCATAGTGTAGTATGTCAAAATAAGTGGCAAAAAAGCATAGTATGTCAAAAAAAGTGATGAAAATGTTATGGTATAGTATATCAACAAAAGTCATAGTATAATATGTTGAAAAAAGTGAAAAAAAGCCATAGTAAAGTATGTCGAATAAAGTCATAGTATAGTATGTCGAAAAGTCTAAAAAAAAAGTCTCAAGAAAGAACTGGGATTTGATCCTTCAACCTCAGATTATGGAGTATCAGTTAAACCAGCAGCTCATTTTAGTGAGCTATTCCCAATGCTCTATATTCACTTGTTAATTCTGTCATTTGTTATTCACACCAAAAAGTCATAGTATAGTATGTCGAAAAAAAAGTCATAGTATAATATGTCGAAAAAAGTGATAAAAAAAGTCATAGTATAGCATGTCGAAAAAAAGTCGGAAAAAGTCATAGAATATTATGTTGAAAAAAATGACAAAAAAGTCTTAGTATAGTTTATCTAAAAAAAAAGCCAT
This sequence comes from Gymnocephalus cernua, assembly GCA_023631565.1. Lineage (NCBI taxonomy): Eukaryota > Metazoa > Chordata > Actinopteri > Perciformes > Percidae > Gymnocephalus > Gymnocephalus cernua. The sequence goes on along the minus strand of CM042432.1, from coordinate 34,804,941 downwards.
AGTATAATATGTCGAAAAAAGTGATAAAAAAGTCATAGTATAGTATGACAAAAAAGTCATAAAATAGTATGTCGAAAAAAGTAGAAAAAAGTCATAGTATAGTATGTCGAAAAAAAATCATAGTATAGTATGTCGAAAAAAGTAGAAAAAAGTCATAGTATTGTATGTTGAAAAAAGTTGTAGTATAGTATGTCGAAAAAAGTAGAAAAAAGTCATAGTATAGTATGTCGAATAAAGTCATAGTATGGTATGTTGATTAAAGTAGAACAAAATCATAGTATAGTATGTCGAATAAAGTCATAGTATGGTATGTTGATTAAAGTAGAACAAAATCATAGTATAGTATGTCGAAAAAAGTAGAAAAAAGTCATAGTATAGTACCGGTATGTTGAAAAAAGTAGAACAAAATCATAGTTTAGTATGTCGAAAAAAGTTGAAAAAAGTCATAATATAGTATGTTGAAAAAAAGCCATAGTATAGTATGTCAAAAAAAGTCTAAAAAAAAGTCTCAAGAATGAACTGGAATTTGATCCTTCAACCTCAGATTATAAACTATCCATTGAGCCAGCAGCTCATCTTGGTGAGCTATTCTGATGCTGTAAATTATTTTGTACGTTTTGTCATTAGTTATTCTTACCAAAAAGTCATAGTATAGTATGTTGAGAAAAAGTCATACTATAGTATGTCGAAAAAAGTCATAGTATAGTATGTCAAAAAAAGTAGAAAAAAGTCATAGTATAGTATGTCGAATAAAGCCATAGTATAGTATGTCGAAAATGAAGTCGTAGTATAGCATGTCGGAAAGAATCAAAAAAAAAGTCTCAAGAAAGAACTGGGATTAGATCCTTCAACTTCAGATTATGAACAATCAGTCAAACCAGCTGCTCATCTTGGTGAGCTATTCCCGATGCTATAAATTATTTTGTACGTTATGTCATTAGTTATTCTCACCAAAAAGTCATAGTATAGTATGTCGAAAAAAGTCATAGTATAGTATGTCAAAAAAAGTAGAAAAAAGTTGTAGTATAGCATGTCGAAAAAAGTAGAAAAAAGTCATAGTATACTATGTCGAAAAAAAAAGCCATAGTACAGTATGTCAAAAAAAGTCATAGTATAGCATGTCAAAAAAAGTCGAAAAAAGTCAAAAAAAGTCATAGTATATTAAGTTGAAAAAAATGACAAAAAAGTCTTAGTATAGTTCATCTAAAAAAGCCATAATATAATATGTCGAAAAAAGTGATAAAAAAGTCATAGTATAGTATGACAAAAAAGTCATAAAATAGTATGTCGAAAAATGTAGAAAAAAGTCATAGTATAGTATGTCGAAAAAAGTAGAACAAAGTTGTAGCATATTATGTTGAAAAAAATGACAAAAAAGTCTTATTATAGTATGTCGAAAAAAGTCATAGTATAGTATATCGAAAAAAAAAGCCATAGTATAGCATGTCGAAAAAAGTAGAAAAAAGTCATAGTATAGTATGTCGAAAAAAGTAGAAAAAAGTCATAGTATAGTATGTTGAAAAAAGTAATTAAAAAAAGTCATAGTATAGTATGTCGAAAAAAGTCATAAAAAGTCATAGTATAGAATATCGAAAAAAGTAATTAAAAAAAGTCATAGTATAGTATGTTGAAAATAGTCGAAAAAAGTCACAGTATAGCATGTCGAAACAAGTCATAGTATAGTTTGTCGAATAAAGTCATAGTATAGTATGTCGAAAAAAGTAGAAAAAAGTTGTAGTATAGCATGTCGAAAAAAGTTGAAAAAAGTCGTAGTATAGTATGTCGAAAAAAGTAATTCAAAAAAGTCATAGTATACTATGTTGAAAAAAGTCGAAAAAAGTCATAGTATAGTACATTTAAAAAAGCCATAGTATAGTATGTCGAAAAAAGTCGAAAAAAGTCATAGTATAGTATGTCAAAAACAAAGTCATAGTATAGTATGTCGAAAATAGTCGAAAAAAGTCACAGTATAGCATGTCGAATAAAGTAGAAAAAGTCATAGTATAATATGTCGAAAAAAGTAATTAAAAAAGCCATAGTATAGTATGTCAAAAAAGTCATAAAATAGTATATCGAAAAAAGTCATAAAAAGTCATAGTATAGAATATCAAAAATAGTGATTAAAAAATTCACAGTATATAATGTCAAAAATAGTCTTAGAATAGTCGAAAAAGTGATGAAAATGTCATTGTATAGTATGTCGAAAAAAGTCATACTACAGTATATCGAAATAAGTCATAGTATAGTATGTCGGAAAAAAAGCCATAGTATAGCATGTCGAAAAAAGTAGAAAAAAGTCATAGTATAGTATGTCGAAAAAAGTCATACTACAGTATTTCAAAATAAGTCATAGTATAGTATGTCAAAAAAAAAGCCATAGTATAGCATGTCGAAAAAAGTAGAAAAAAGTCATAGTATAGTATGTCGAAAAAAGTCATACTACAGTATATCAAAATAAGTCATAGTATAGTATGTCGGAAAAAAAGCCAAAGTATAGTATGTCGAAAAAAGTCGAAAAAAGTCATAGCATATTATGTTGAAAAAAATGACAAAAAAGTCTTAGTATAGTTCATCTAAAAAAGCCATAGTATAATATGTCGAATAAAGTCATAAAATAGTATGTCAAAAAAAGTAATTAAAAAAAGTCATAGTATATTATGTTGAAAAAAATGACAAAAAGCCATAGTATACAATGTCAAAAATAGTCTTAGTATAGTGATGAAAATGTCATTGCATAGTATATAGAATACTATAGATAGAAAAGATAGTATAATAGATAATAGAAAAGTCATACTACAGTATATCGAAAAAAAGTGATTCAAAAGTAATAGTATAGAATTTCGGAAAAAAGTCATAGCATACTATGTTGAAAAAGTGATGAAAATGTCATTAAATAGTATATCCAAAAAAGTCATACATCAATCGAAATAGTATGTCGAAAAAAGTGATTAAAAAGTCACAGTATAGTGTGTTGAAAAAAGTGATAAAAAAGTAATTGTGTAGTATTTCGGAAAAAGTCATAGTACAGAATATCGAAATATGTCATAGTATAGTATGTCAAAAAATGTGATAAACAAGTCATAGTATAGCATGTGGGAAAAAGTGATGAAAAAGTCACATTATAGTATGTCGGAAAAAAGTGATATTTTATTTATTGATAGTTTCAGAGTTTCAAAGAATAATCCTACCTCAAAGTCCAGTTAGTAGCTGTTCTGGAGGAAGATGTCGATTCAACTCTGTGGTCATTTTTGAGACTTTTAATGGTGCTGCTTCTTAATTTCTTAATTTACTTTTGAATTCGGATAAAATACTTACACTCAGTGATTATTCACCACACCAGTTTTATTCTGGGTCACTTTCTTTTTGAAGATGTAATAATTTGAGTTGCCCACTAGATGGAACCGTTTAGCCGAATATGATTGACTAGGCTGAATGTTTATGTTTTCTTAGTATTATAGAAGAAGGTATCCAGGGTTGCAGTAAACAGAGGTGAAGTTTTCAAATAATATACAGCCTACATCTCCCAAACTCTTGATTTACAATCACTAAAGAAAATGCTGTATAATGTAATGAATAGAGGGAAGCATGTGGTGAGTGCTGAAAGTGAGAGCCACACACAAGGGAAAAACACCACTTTTTCCTTACAATCCCAGGAAAAAAGTGTCTTTAATCATGTATAGTCAAAATGAAAATACACACTATACTGCGGTGTGTTTGTCCATGTGTTAGGCCAACTGAAGAATGTGTCCTCAGACCAGCATTTCAGTCAATACTGTGACAGGATGGAAGTAACATTTAGGACACCGTTTGAATCTACTGAATTTTCACCATAAATCTACTGTGAAATTGCTCTTTTGAAAAGAGTATTCTGAGATACATATTTACATATTTTAATGAGTACTTAACTTTATGTAAAACTTTAAAAATAAAAGTAGTAATACAGTGTTTAAAGGAGAAAGAAAGACCACAAAAGAAGTTGACAGCCATGCTAGAGGCTCTGTGAGGCTGCACTGTACTTGAGCTAGATGCTGACAGCAGCAGCTAACATACTCAAAGACAATGATTAGAAGGTATGTTAAAGATCTGAGTTTTGCGTGTTAGAATGTTAACATTTGTATGGGAATGTCATTAGTTGTATTCATTTATTCATAAACCTAACAATGGACAATTTTGACCTGATGCTTGCGTTTTATAAAAAGATGATACAATGAATCCTGAGGGGAACATGAATGTCTGTACCAAATTTCATGACAATCCATAGAATAGGTTTTTCACTGGACTGACCAACTGATATGGTTGTACATTGTTCATATTACACAGCCATATTTATTCTGCTCTTATAACACTGCAATATATTTCTTGTCCTGCCTATGCACCACCTGTCTATACTGGTATATCGCATTACACTTTTCTGCTTTTTTTTTTGCACTTCTGGTTGGACGCAAACTGCATTTCGCTGTCTTTGTACTTGTACACTGCACAATGACAATAAAGTTGAATCTAATCTAATCTAATCTAATATTGCCATCCTAGAGCCACAGCACTAGCATTGCTGAAAACAAGGACCACAAAATAGAAAGAAAAAAGAAAGATAAAAAAAAAAAGAGTCAGCGAACAACATATTTCAATAGATGAGGTTGATGAAGTTGCTCTTATGTATTTACAACTTCATTCACGGGTGCGGGTGTGTTGGTTTTTGAACATGAGGTCAACGTTTGGCTATTGTTGAGCATCTGTGTCACTAAGAGAAACTAGTAACTGTGCATGTCAGTTAGTCGTGTAGATTGTACACTATGTCCAGCCTGGTGTGATCCATTCAGCAGTTAACCTTTTTCAACCTACAGCAGATGAGTAAAAATAACAGCTCAGCGTTGCATTCTGCAGCATTTAAATCTGATTTGATAAAACACAAAGTGCACTCTTCTCTCTGGAAGCTGCTCCAGAGGTGAGTGAATTTGTTTGTTTTCTTGCACTTGGTTATTTTTACTCAGGTCCTCAGGGAACCCAGGGTTAGGGTTAGAACTTGCATTTAGTCTAATTCAGGCTTTATATCTTGCATTACAATTACCCAAAACAACAGTTATTTCCCCCCTGTGGGAACTCAATACTCAAAACTAGACGTTGATTTGCATCAGAAACACATACAACAATCATATCTAGCTGACAGGTTTCTGTTTCTTTTCCCAGATGAAAAAACAAGCTTTAAAGACTTTAAAACACTGCATTTTATGGTTTGTAAAAATAACTGTTTTTGCAGTAAAGCCCATGTGACCTGTTTCACTGCAAAACACAAACAGACGTAATGTTGCTTCAGTTAACAGCCTGTCTGTCTGATTGTCTGTCTGTACATCCCACCACTCCCATCCTGTTGACAGGGCTCTCTTTTGACAGCCTCCTCCCATAAAGGAGGCCCTGTCTGCGCTTTGAGAGGCTGTAATATACCCCTAGATGACAGATGGACAGATGGATGGATGAGGTAAGGATGTACACAGTATACCCTTTTTTCTGAAGACTCACACTCTTGTCTTTTGGTCAGTCATGAGGAAACAAAAAACAAAAGTCAAAGTCAGGCAGGAACACTTGGGCTGTGAGAGACAGGAGCAATTACTGTCTGAGAGAGAGAGATAGTGAGAGAAAGAGAGAGAGAGAGAGAGAGAGACAGAATGAGAAGAGCAGGAAGTGGAAGAATAAAGGAATAGAAGGAAAACCAGAGGGACTTCTGACACTTCTGAATTTGAGCCAAGGGGAAACAAAGGCAGCAACACAGCAAAAATAAAAATGGAAGCATACAAAAACCACATAACAAATCTCTTCTCGTCTCCTCTTCTTGTCTAGAAGAAATAAGATCATCGGCGGCATCTACGCCATGCCTGAAGTAGGTGTAATTCTAGTTTTTCTTCAAACTACAGCAGTACAGTGGCCCTCAGAGAAGCTAGTGTGCTGAATCTGCACCTTTTTCCTCACATGAGACGTCAACAGAAGATGCATGTCTCCACAGCTAAACTCAGAGAAAGTTCCCGAAATTATACGTTTTCCTTTACACTTAAAGATGTTTCCCACAAAATATGAGTATCCAAATAAACTCATTGAAATAAATGATCATCAAGTATGACTTCAATGTCATCATAACAAGCAATGGATAATATACAATGAGGTGTCCTAAAATAATAGACGAGGTAGATGCAGAGAACATGTCCATCTTCGAGTCTATTTCATCTGGACACCAAATGTGTTTGTTTGAATGGTTCTCATATTATGCTTTTTAGCTTTTTCCCTTTCCTTCATAGTGTTGTATATCTTTTTGTGCATGTTATAGGTTTACAAAGTGAAAAAGCCCAAAGTCCCCCCCAAAGGGACTTACCATCTCCACCAGAAAACACTGTTCACAACCTGCTGCAAACTGCTCTGTTGTAGTCCAGCCTTTACTTCAGAGACACACGTGGTCACTTTGGAACACACGTTATAATGCTCGCCTAGCTGCTAGCATGGCACGCCCTCATACTCTGCTTCTGACTGGCTAGTAGTCCTTACCTAGGTACTGTCAGGACACACCCTCATACTCTGCTTCTGACTGGCTAGTAGTCCTTACCTAGGTACTGTCAGGGCACGCCCTCATACTCTGCTTCTGACTGGCTAGTAGTCCTTACCTAGGTACTGTCAGGACACGCCCTCATACTCTGCTTCTGACTGGCTAGTAGTCCTTACCTAGGTACTGTCAGGACACGCCCTCATACTCTGCTTCTGACTGGCTAGTAGTCCTTACCTAGGTACTGTCAGGGCACGCCCTCATACTCTGCTTCTGACTGGCTAGTAGTCCTTACTGCGCACATGCGACTCCCAACAAAGATGGTAAAGAAGTGAGATGCCTCACTCTGTAGCTAAAACAGAGAGCTCAAAACACAGGGTAAAAAGAGGAGCTGTGCAGTACAACAATATATATGGTGTTTTCTGAAAATTAAACCACATAAACCTATTCTGGTACAACCTCTACATACAATTATGAACCTGAAAATGAGCATAATATGAGCACTTTAAAGAAACAGCATCTCTCAGACTAAGTTCTCAGTGAGTTGTGTTAAACCAAACCTTACACCAAATGACTTTTCAAGCGATTCCACTGTCGCAGACTTAAATAAATAAATTAAATAAATTGGATAATATTTAATGCCTTAAAAAAGTGATTGGGGATTGTCAGGCTTCATCTATTTTTTTCTTCTTCTTTTGGTTTGGTCAAGTTTGCGTAAGTTCTTCTTTTACATATAGCAGCAGAAGGTGGACATTTCAAACATGAATAGTCTGCTTGCCTGTTTTCCAGGTCTTAAAACCATAGAAATAAAAAGTTCTATGGTTACAACTGACTCAGGTTGGTGTGTCCTGTGCTGTTAGCCATAGCTTGTAGTTTATTGATCATTGTGAAAATAAATACACTAAAGACCAGCCTCACGCCTATTTGTATTTACCTGTGTATTGAATTTCCTCCAAGGCTTAAATGATTACCAAAAAAAGACACACCTAACTAAGGAAGGCCCAATTTTGGGCCGAAACGTTGTGTGTCTGATTCTGCACTATTAAATGTTTTTTTTTTCAGAGCATTTAACTGTTATAATAAATGATTACTAAATCATAATTTTATTTTTTCAAATCAACTCCTTGTCTAACTAGATTGTATTATCTTGCTTATATCCCAAACACTTACCAAAGGAAAACAAGGTAGGATAGATTTGTATCATGTTTATAAAGTTTAGATTTAATCATGATAAGGTCCAATTAAAGGAGAGCTACTATCTGTTAGCACAGCATCAAACAAGCACAGTTGCCATGGTTGACTTCACTTTAATATTCCACCTGCACTGATGTAGAATAGTAGCCTGACAAGCCAGACCCACATCCAGATGTTGGGTCTGGGAACTCACCATTGGCAGGGCTTCCCAAATTCCCTCTGCCTGCAATAGGATAGCACTACAACCAACTAGAGCAATGCTAGTTGATAGATTAAACTTTTGCCGTATCTGGTCGGCAAAACTCCGAACACATCTTCCTTTTTTAAGAATGACTTCAGTGCTGTTCTTTGTGCTTTTCTCAAAGAAAAGCTTAACTCCAAGTCTGCAGAGTCGCAGCCAAAGCCGATTGCAAAGGCCGCTGCAGCAGCCATCTTCTTTGTTTTCAAGTAGCAGGAAATTCACGTGGAACCGTGGCAACTCTGCTGTCATTATGTTAAGCCCGCCCACCGACTCTATACACGATGTGATTGGCCTGACTAGAGTTTGGTTTTTCCAGCTCGCAAGCCAACGGAGACTTGCTAGACGACCCTGGCTGCAAATTACATTTGCTGCTGCTAGGGTGAGTCTATATTTCTAGGCTAGTAGAATAGTGGATCTGTTGTATGATCTTAATGAACTCCTGCCAACCAATCAAAAACAAGTATTTGCTGTTTTGCTAAAAAGAACAAACCATGAAGTTTGTGCTGTTTAGTCACTTATTTTCACATTTTTGTTAATGGTTGATAGAAATTGAATAGATTTTCAAGGCTCTGGTAACACGTGGTGGCTGTTGTTGTTGTCAGCTAACAGCAGCAGCTTTAATGATTTGATTCTGGTTTTAGTGTGTCGATGAAGCTGTTTTGAGGATTTGTTATGCTAGATTGGCTCTCAAGTTGTCCCTCTCTCACACACACTCACTCAATCACTTCAAATACTAAATCAGAAATACCCCAGAAATGATGTCTTGGGCAGTGGATAACTCTAGAGTCAGTCACTGAAGAGTTTATTCCCTAAAATGCTGCTGGTTGGTTGTTTACCACAGTTCTTGGGTCGTTTGTATTTAAAATAATAATGCTGTATTGGTGCATGTTCTTATAGGAACAACACAGCACATGGCCAGTTGGATGTAGCATTAGCTGCTAATGCTAGCGTTCTTTGCCTTTTTGTTGAATTTTGCAGACTACTAATGTCAGGCAATGTTATATATGGTGGTCTGACATTTCTTTCTGTGTAGAAATGTTGTGGATGCCTCGAACACTTGAACACATACACACACACACACACGCACGCACGCACACACACACGGGGACACACACGCACACACACACACACCAACAAACCTGATAAGAACTCCATCCTGCCAGTGGGCAGTGACTAATGTTCCGGTTGACTCCTGAGGATGGAGAGTGCTGCGGGTGTATGAGAAGAAAGAGAGCGAGAGAGAGTGAGTTTTGAGTCATGGTGGTACCTGTACAAATCAAGAGAAATATGAACGCAGTCAGGGAGAGACTTTGCAGTTATATTGTACATTTTTGTTTATTTATGTTATGGTTTCTTTCACATGTATTGTTTATTTCCTCTTAATGTGCATATGTATGCATGCACCATCCACAAAGTCTAATTCCTTGTGAGTCTTATTTACTTGTTAATAAATCATTTTCTGATTCTGATTCAGGAAACAAAGTTTTGGATTTGTTTACATACTAAATTGTGCTTGACTGGACGGACACACTACAATTGTTTCCTAAAAAGATATCCTTAAGTTTTAATGATGCCACCTGATTAAGTAGATCACTAAGTTTTAAGCTGGCTAGTAGTTGCTAAGAACTCAGGAAGGATTTTCCACATTCTTTTTGCATTTATCCGTCTTTTACTCTACTTCCTCGTCAGTATTTCCACATGTACAGCTCACATATATAGATGGCATTAGAAAGAGAAACTGGCTGTAATCATTACACTGCTGATTCCATCTTCTCATCAGCTTGACATTCACCTCCTTATGTTGTGAGGGTGGGCGGGGGGGGTGTTATAATGCTGTCTGCCTCATCAAATAATAGAATGTATTAAATATACATTTGATAGATATAACAGCCTCAGACTCTCAGTATGGGGCCTATTTCTTATCATCGCAAAGAACATTTAATTATTCGTTTTCACGACTCATCAGAGGTCATTTACTTTGTATGCTCTGAAGGCAGCTTGTCTGATTGCTATGCTGATTTTCCTTTCAGAATTCTCTCTGCTTGGTACTCACTTAAATATCATTATGAGAAAAATAACAACATATTGTGGAGCATAGATAAGAATGTTCTTACGCCTCATAATGTATTTTACAGGAACAGTCCATTGGGGCCTTACAAAGCAACTGCACACAGGATCTTGTTAAAAGGAAAAAAGTAGATGCGCTGATGTTTGTGGGTTGAAAGTCTTCAGGTCTGTTGCACCATTCTTGAAATTCTAGTAAAGTACTTTTTTTTAGGTATCACCATGGAACTGCCCCAGTTGATTACTTACATTAAGACAATTATTTTATACAAATGGGGCATTATCTTTTTAAATATATGCTAATTTGCACACATTTCCATAACAGAAATCTGACCATTAGATAAACCTGCTTCAAAATTCTGATTTTATTTTGTTGACATATTAGAGTCAAAGGTTTTTACAAAGGGGATTTTTGATATCTCTTTTTATCTCTCCATAAATCAGAAAATACAGCCATAAAAACAACAATTTTTACCATGTTTTAAGGAATAAAATGTTGTATAAATCAGGCTATGAATGATATATGAACAACACCCTCGGTAAAAACCTTCAGAATTTAAATATAAATGAAACTGGAAAGTTTGGTGTGAAGTGGAGACTTCTGGCTCAGAGTCTGAGAAAAAAAAGCTTTAAAAATATGGATTTTAAAATTCCATACATCTTGCAAGACCAATTTCTTTAAACCAATCACAATCGTCTTCGGCGGTGCTAAGCACCGGATGAAGCAACGGTGCCCCTGCAAAATAGTCTCGGGAAGGAACTTGTTTTGGTGGAACGTGTGAACGTTCAAAAGTTGTTTTAGTCGTGCAATAGACTAGATAAACCCAGCCAGATCTGCTGGTGATGTGATTTCTCCCTGCAGCTCAGGCTGGAAACCTGTACGTTTATCTATCCTGCTTCCGTTACAAATTTGCGGGGACCAATCACAAACTGGCTTATCCACCTGGCGCGCTATTGGTGGGTTTAATGCGATTACGACAGAAGTGACCAAGCTGATTTTTGTTTACATTCAACAAGCCGGCCACCAAAGACCAGCAACCCGTTGATGCCGCTGTCGCTGCTACGTCACCCGGATCGTTGGTCTGATTGGTTGAAGGACTATCCAATTGCGTACAGAGTCCTTTGAACTATGCCCGTTGGTCCCGCCTCTTGTGCAGAAAATACAGAGCAGACTCCCCAGACTAATGTTCAATCTTAAAAGATTGAGCTTGGTCTGGTGATAGACAGAAAACTCTGACTGGACAGATAGTCTAGCTAGCTGTCTGGATTTACCCTGCAGAGATCTGAGGAGCAGTTAACCAGAGTCCTCACAAATCATGTCAACACAAAGAAAGCGGAAGGTAACGGACATCCAGCCAAATAGAGGGACGTTGGGCGGAAATTTCCGGCAGCAACGGGGCAATCCCGGAAGTGGAACATTGTGGATATAGATTAGTTTCTTTCCAACTGCAGCTAGTCTCATCAAGAAGGGCTGATGATTGGTTTTGTTGAGTTTTGGCAACTGTGAGTTTTAGTTCTGAAACTGTTGAACTGTGTTTACTGCAAAACTTGAAAATAATGTTTATGTTTCTGGGGAACTTTCCACAAATTAGCCAAGAAACTCAAATTGGGACTTGCAATACAAAAAGTTGTATCGACTTCATCCAGCCGTCCCCCACAGTTGATAAAATTATTATGCATAGAAGCCTAGATTCCTTTGTAGAGAATGAATAAATGCACCATGTTTGAATTATTAAAGAGTGACAAGACCTGTGTGTCTTAGCTGATTGGCTGTTTACACAACTGATGTGGAAGTTGGGTGAATAAACAGCCTCATCCCACAGTCGTCTCAATTCTTGGATTCTTCCTCCGTCGTGTTACTGACCGGCTTCAGCTCGTCTCGCCACAGCAACAAACACAATGCCGAGATGCCAAGAGGAAGACCAAACGCAGATTAATTAAACATCAGAGCAGCTTCCACTCCTAATTTCCTGCCACCGCTGCTTCTCTGTGTTTGGCTCTCTTAAAACAGACTATTAAACAGAGGGAGGACACACACACAAGGGCCTGTCTACACTGACGACTGGCACAGATTCAGAAGGAAAACAAACTGACAAGGACATCAGCTCTGTCAAAACAGGAAGTTTGCCGGCAGTGGGAGGTTGGCTGCAGCCGTTGCCCGACCGAGACTAGGAAAGACTTAAAAGACAGGATATGTACAGAATAAATGAAAAGAGGTATTTTCTACACAGACACAAAAAAGTCACAATAATCTTTAAAAAGACACAAAGTCACACAAAACAAAACAAGAAGGTCATGATTAGGTCTATTTCAGATAGAAGATTACAGTCATTACAGGAGTTATTACATCCCCACTTTAAAAAAATCACATACAAAAATTTTAAGATTTAATTTGCAGCAGTATGAAGATATAAATCGATAAAAAAAGTCCCAGGTTTGCTTTAGCGCTCCATTTGTGCCTTGTTTTTCTTTGAAAGCCTTCACGTGCAGCGTTCAACTTTCTTCATTCATCATAATTGCTGAAATTATGTCGACTGACTTCACAAAGACACAAACAAAAGATTCAACAACATAAAAAAATAGAAAGCAAGGTCACTTTTTTCCTTTTATCAACTTAAGTGAGGCAACTAAATAACAAATTGCCATAACTAGATTCTATGAGTGAATATCAAAATAAATCACTTTCCTTCATTTGTTAGATCAAGACCCAATTTGCATATTCACAGATATTGTAAAAAATAAAAGAGTGATAGAATATTTCCAGAAAATGTACACCACTGTTCCTTCATCAGAAAATACAATATAAATCTACTTTAGTGGTTTTAAAGGATACATGATAACTGGATAGATCTGCTCAGATTGTCTTACAAAATGTACGCAGCTTCTTCTCTTTACACTTTTGCTAAAAGGAAAAGAAACGAGACATTTCAGACAGTCAGACGCCTTCTGAGCAACCATTCATCTCATCTTATTGCTTTTACCCTCTGACTAAATACAAGCAGCTGTTGTCAGTCTGATGTGCGTTTGGTTGTGTTCAGTTCAGTCCAAACGTCTGTGATACCTTATCCAGGTGTGTCATTATCTCTGTGCTGAGTGACAGACTTTCTCATCACCCCAATCCTGAAAACAACCCTCAGAGTCGCTTAAAATATACGTCGGATTTAGAAGACACAAAACACAAAAGTATGTTATTGTGTGATGGGGGTCAAACAAGAACAGAACATTTCTGCCCAAATTTGAGAGATTTCTGTATTTGTGTTTCTCACAGTGGCTCAGGCTACGTTTACACGTAGCCGGCTATTTTCATAAACGGACATTTCAACCTCTCCGTTTTCAAAAATAACATTGTGCACACCTGTCAATTTTCAGAAAAGTGTTCATTTACACGAGCCTGTGGAAATATGCCGTCAAGAGCACGCCAAACCTGTAGGTGGCAGTGTAACAAGAAGCTCAAGCCTACGTTAGCCAATCAGAATCCCGAAAATAGCAACAACAGCAACGAATCACTTCCTCTCAGGTGCAAGTTCTGGTGCATACTGTGACGTTGGCTGCCTAAACCTCCGTCTTTCTCAGTTCACATGCAAACGTGCAAACGAAGTTTTCCAAAATCTCCACTCGGACTGGAGAGAAAGAATCATTTTCAGAGGTGAATTCTCTGTTTGCGTGTAAACGAAGGGCACAAACGAAGGGAAATGTCTCAGTTTTTCAAAATAACCATGTACGTGTAAACGGGGTACCAGTTGATAAACAAGGGCGGTCATATATTTCTGTGCACCAATCAGAAATAAGCAATTTGAATCAAAATGTGATCTATTTTTAAAACATCTTTTAAGCTTATATACTGTCAGTTAAACCACAGCCACCGAGTTTTTGAGTGTTAAACTTTAACTTTGATTGTTGCACGTCATTAATATTAAATGTTAAAGAAATACAACCAGGTTTTCAGGGACTTTTAAGTTCAATTACTAATTTGAAAATGGGTGATTGATTAAGTTCTGGTCTATGTTTTGGTGATTATCAGTATCACCAAACTTAGTTTAGGTCTCTAGTTCTGGTTGCTTTAGCACACTTATTGTCATAACATTATTATACTTCTGCCCCCTGATATTAAAGCGTCAGTTCGCCCAAACTTTAAAAACATTTTCCCACTTATGTGTTATCTAGCAATGCAGATTGTTTTGCTTTGGAGATATCACTGCTGAAAAATCTGCCACCCAATACAAATACATTGCAGATACATTGTGTTTGTGCTCATCAAAGCACTAAAACATGTCATTTGGAAAACTCAACAGCAGCATGGGTTCCCACAAACAGGCATTCTGTATAATCCACAGAGCTGACTGCAAACTTTAAAGGTGCAGTAGGTAAGACTTATAAAACTAACTTTCTGTCATATTTACTGAAACTGACCCTATGTTCCAGTAGAGCTACATGAAGCAGGTCATTCCTCTAGCACCACCTACAGCCTGTAGTGTGATTTACAAACATCCACCGCTCCCTATTCAGATGCACCAATCAGGGCCAGGGGGGGGGTGTGTAACTGCGTGCCAATCACTGCTCATGCACACGCATTTATTTTCCCTTGTGGGGGGAGGGGCTTAGGAGACCGTTTGGGGGGAGGCACTGAGAAGTTGATGTTCTAAAGTCCTGGATCTTCACCTACCTACAGCACCTTTAAGTTGAAGACACAATAAACAATAAGAACTCTCCACAGAAAGGTCTGAGTATTGCTTGATAAAATAATTGAGAAAATATATTATTTTTGTAATTTGGTTTGGCTTGTGGTGGGATGCCAGCAGTTTTGTTACAGCTTTAAAATAAATGGGGACACTTGTAGTATGTAAGACAAAGATATGAAGTCAGAAGACCGACTGAGAGAGACAAGGCTTCCTTTCTCTAAGAGAGTCCAGCTCCGCATTCCTCTCATTCTGCTGTGCACGACCTGACCGCAACTACAGCTGGCTCTGTGTGCGTCTCTTTGTCTTCTCGGAATTTCTTTGCTCTTTTTTTGAAGTCAGGAAATCCCTGCAAGGACTCAGTGGCCACTTATAGACGCCACTTCAGGACCTCACAGAAAAATGGGTTATTTTTAAGGTCAGGATTTGGCATCTGTATGCTTGCTTTCCATATGTGTCTGAAGTGAACTTTAATGCAGTTGCACAGATGCTCAGATGATGAGTGAAAATACAGATTTAAACTTTGATTGTGCTAAAACAACCACGGCAGCTTGATCCTGCTCTTCCTACAGCGACACACTGATGAAGTTGCTGAACACACCTGACTCAGTCTCTCGTTCCGGAGAGATTTAAAACGGAAAGGATATGAATTGCTTTTAAAAATGTTTTTAAATGCTTTGACTTTGGTTTTTCATTAATATAATAAGTGAAAATAAAGGAGAAAAAAAAACAACCAGAAAAAAAACCTGTCTCTGACTGAGCCGCTAATTTCTGTCTTTGGTCTGTCACTTAATGAGCTGCTGGAATAAAATATGCCTCTTTCAACTCTCTCTGTTGACAGCTCATTATCTCCTCTGTCTTCTTTTGCTCAAAAACAACTTTTCACCAGCCCGCCCTCCACGTGGCGCCCGTCCGCCCATCCATTCTTTCATCCTGACTCTCTGTCAGGTGTTGGGGGCGTAATAAGAGTCTACTTTCAGTTCCGAAAGACAACTAAACTCCTGAACCAAAAATGGGTCATAAAGGATGAAATACAAATGAAGCTACAGGTCAATTCTGCGAGACATTTCTTGCCGAGTGAACTGAAAGGGAACTCTTCCCCCCCGCCCCCAAACCTTTCCATCTCTAACACGTCCGCATTCCTTCATCCTCTCCCTCGTGTTTCTCTCTGCATTCACTTTTCAAGACATTTCCATGCTGGAATTACTATTACACTAATGACAATTCTGCTAAAACTTAACTATTCTAATTATATTTAATGTGAACTACATTACTTTAAAACTCATATTAGTTGCAGTTTGTAATTGGTTTCATTGTAGCAGCTTTTGTTGAATATTGACTTACAGTGTGACCATCATGAAACAAATAGCCCTCTAAATGGTTTTAAAGATGTCAAAAGGGTTCCTGAAATTGATGGCATGATAATATAATAACTTAATGCTGGTAAAGTACAACCCATGCATTCTTTCGAAGATGTATATAAGTAATACCTTTTAACTTTTCAGGAAGAAAATATGTCTGTATGAAGTTGTTATTACATGTTTAGCCCATTTAAAGGGATATTTCATGACATTACTTACATTCATCTTGTATTATTGCATTCCTAAAGCAGAACTAATATATATAAATTTTGGAAGAGCTGAAACAAGATAAGTACATTGTGATAAAATGATATTCCCTAAAGGTTGTGTGTAATATAGTTGAAATGTTAACATTTTTAGTCTGCATCATAACGAAACCCTCACCTCCAACATAATTTCTCTCTTGCTACTTATTTCTCATCTGGTGTGGGTCAGCTTTGTGTTCATATCCTCAGGAATAAACTCATAGTGTCTGACTGACCTGAGATCAGCCACGTTGCAGGGCCAGATTTTATCACCGTGACATATAAACTCATCCACACATCTTAAAAGTTGCTAAAAAAGTTAAAAATGCAACAGATCCGGCACCTGCCCTGATTCCTGAAAGCACTTTCTCCCTTTTCCTAAAGCAAACCCTGGAGCAAGTAGAGTTATATATTTAAAAGTGGCAGTGAATATTTGATCTGCAGTACTTTTCATCATTTGTCTGTTTGAATTACCTCTTGAGCCTCTAGAGTGAAAATTAAAAAGCAAAGTTCCAAACTTTTTGAGACATACTGAAGTGGTATCTGACCCTGGCTCTGCTCGTTACTCAAACGACAGCAGGTCCGGGTGGGGCTCGGAGTCTACAGCGCTCACTCCGGTGCCTTTACTGCAGGGGGCGCCGTTCCCCAGCAGGACCTCCTCACCCAGGCTGATGCGGTAGGAAGTTTTCCCCGAGCGAGGGGTGGAGGCCTGCCGGGAGTCCGGCCCTGACGCCTTCTGCCAGATGTCGCATGGCTTCGTTCTGGGCTCCAGTGGCGGCGGCGGATCTTTGTTGATGAGGTCCGGCACAGAGAGCTGCAGCTGGGGCTGTTCCTCTTCACCTCCTTCACTGCTCCTGTTCTCCACATCATCTTCTTCTCCACCTATCACTCCATCAACTTTGCCATTGTTTCCCGTCGTCTCACACTCAGCAGCGACTTTCTTTTCTGCTGGGCCTGGTGGCAACGTGAGCTCATCTGACCCCTCGTCCTCCTTCTCACCCGGCTGCTGCTGCTGCTGCTCCTGCTCCTCGCTGTTCCTCAACTCCTCCTTGGCGATGAGGGGCGTCTTGTCAGGAGAAGAGAGGAAGGTGGAGGAGTCAGCAGGGTCCGGAGAGGAGACAACAGGGTCAGAGGAGATCATCATGTCCGCTGTGGTCTTCAGCGCTCGAGGGAGGCGCTTCTTCCCCGATGGAGGCGGGGGGTCCAGCCGGGGAAAGGAGTCAAAGGAGGAGATGTGACTGGAGGAGAAAGGGGGAGGTGGAGAGAGATGGAGAAAGGAGAAGCAAGAGACATGCAAACAGAGAAAGCCATTAGTGGCCATTACGGGTAAGTACTGTCCCACAAAAAGTTTAAATACTGGTACACATGCTGCCCTCAAATGTTGTGAGGTCGTATTTTCCACATGGGAAGTGGAGTAAAGTTCAGCCTTGGTATTGAAGTTTTTTTTGAGTCTTTCAAACCAACCTGTTACCCTTTAGCGTCTGTATGGAACGCACCGGGCATAGCAGCAACTTGACCGTGGCACTGTAATACGTAGTATTAGGGTCGACAACGGTAGTGATTATTATTCAAGACCGAACATCCACATAAAGAGGTTAGTTGGGGTGGTGGATGGGTCAAACAACACAGGACTTTCACCCAAGAGAGGCACCTGACTAAGCGATGGGAGTGAGAATGTGTTGTTCAAACACTGTGGCCAGGTGATGTTGCTTTGTTCTATTTTCAAATGTGCAATCATTTATTTTCTACATTTCAGTGTCGTACTAATAACAAGGTTCACAAAAGAAGTGATTAAGACAAATGCCTTTAATTTGAAAAATAGCAAAGACACAAACTCGACAACTCCGAGCTCTCAGAAAACCCAAAGTCATGAATACAACAGCAGTAGGTTGTTCAGCTGGACTCTTCTAGTAAACATGACCCTACTAGAAGGTATCGGCAGTACCGGTGAATTCATGACATACGGAATTATACAAGAAAAACTAGAGTTTATGTTTCAAAACGCCATGTCTTCTCTTTTATTTGGTTGTGTTAAAGTGTGTTTAATCTGACTGATCTCTCTCTCTGGGCAGTGAGCATTTTATTATTCATATAAAAACCCCATTTCACAGGAAAAATCTTAAATCATTCACCTTTTCTGCACAGTTAAAGACACTTCTCTCAGTACAGGTAATTTCATATTCTTTGCCTACAACAAGATACTCTTCTAGTGGTTTTATCATTGAATGAATCAAATGAATTGAATGTGTGGCCTTGGAAAGTTTTTCATATTCATCCTAAAAAAAATGAGTACATACTGTACAGGATAAAAGCACGAATACAATGCCTCAGAAAATGGTGTGACACCCTGACGGATAAAACCAACATCTCCAACACAGAACACCAAGCTGAAGAGTGGCTGAAGACACTTGAGAGGTCTGGTCTGCTTGGGAAATATAAATGCTGGATATACCAACATGGTCTGTTGCCAAGGCTGATGTGGCCTCTCACTGTGCATGAAGTGCCGATACCAACTGTTGAAGGTTTGGAAAGGAAAGTCAGCAAGCACCTTTGTAGATGGTTGGGAAGACCCCAGAGCTTTACATCTGTCGGGCTCTACATGAGGTCTGGACAGCTCCAGCTCCCCTTGTCCTCTGTTCTAGAGGAATTCAAGGTGGCCAAATGCAGACTCTCCTTGACATTCCGGGACTCTAGAGACCAGCTTATCCAAAAAGCAGGGATAAGGACGATGTCTGAAAGTGGGCTACCAGCTCGGCGATCAGTAAGGCAGAATGTTCCCTCAAAACGAAAGACATTATTGACAACCTTTGTGCCGGAAGGCAGGGAAGAGGAACATCACGCTTCCAGCAGTGGTCAAAGTCCACCCCTGCGGAGAAGAGAACCCTGATCCAGGGGAAAGTCCTAAACTTTGACGAGGAGAGGGCTAAAGCCATCGAGCTTGGGACACAAGGCTCCTGGATAAAGGTGGGAGCTCCCCAAGAGGAACATCACATGGTCTCAACTATGGCGGCTGGAGCCCTTTCATATTTCATTCCTGCTTAGAGTGGTGTATGACACTCTCCCAACCCTGGTAAACGTACACAGGTGGGGCATGAGGGAAGACTCCACGTGCAGGCTCTGTGGGGAGAGGGGAACCATGGCCCACATTCTAGCAGGGTGCAAGGTGGCGCATACCCAGGGGAGACTTAGGTGGCGCCACGACAAGGTGCTGTCGACACTTGCTCACATCTTGGACCAGGAAAGAAGAAAGAGGCATACAGCAGGTACACAGCCAGCCAAGTCAAAGCTTCAGCTGAATACCATCAACTTTGTCAAGGAGGAATAGAAACCAGTCGTCTTGGGTGGAGCAACACAAAACATTCTTCAGACCACTCAGGGATGGGCACTGAGGGCAGACCTTGGGAGAAAACTCCACTTCCTGGAGGAGATCCTATCCACAACCCTGCGTCCAGACATTTTAATGTTCTCAAAGGAGGGAAGGAAAGCCATGTTGGTAGAACTGACAGTCCCGTGGGAGGAGGGCTGTGAGGAAGCAGCTAAGAGGAAAAAAAAGCTAAGTACCAGCAGTTGGTTCAAGACTGCCGGGAAAAAGGCTGGACAATATAGCTGTTCACTGTTAAAGTGGGTTGTCGAGGATTCCCCGCACAGTCAGTGTGGAATCTTATGACAAACATCGGAAAAAGAGGAAAGCGGCTGTGCAAAGCGGCAGCGAGAGCATCCTGCTGGCTCTGGAATAAGAGGGAGGATATTAGCTGGAAGCCTGGAGGAGGGGGAAGTAACTTGGCCACCACTGCTGGCCCACCAACTGGAGGGTGTCGTGGTTGGGTCGAAACACCTAATGATGGTTGGAACCACCTGATGACCCCTCCCCCAGGCTGAAGGCTGCATCCATTAGTAATGGATGTATTATGGCATCACTGATATATGCTCAACCAATCAGAAAGGTTAAAGGAAAACCAAATTGCAAACCAGCAACTTTTGAGGCACAAGTCTACAAATTCATTTGAGAGAGTAAATGTTTAGTTTATGATGATTTTGGGTTCAGGATTAGAGTTAAAATTAAGTTTAGAAGAGGCTAAGTTGTACATGTACTTTCTTCACAACACAAATACAAGGAAGTGTGTGTGTGTGTGTGTGTGTGTGTGTACCTGTTTGCAGTGGTCTGGTTCAGTTGGTCCATATAGCTCCAATTGGCACCAACGTTCTTGTTGACCTCAGTGACTCCGATGTCCCCGAGGTGGCTGGGCTCCTTTCTTCTTAACAAGTCATTGACCTGAGAGAAAGATAATAAAGAAAGAAAAACACAAAGATAGAAGGAAAAACAGAAAGAAAGAAGAAAGACAGAAAATGAGGAAAGAGGACATAAAGAAAGTACTTTTGAGTCAAATCAACTCCACTGATGCAACAATAAAGACATGAAATGTACTCACAACTCAAATATCAAGAGTTTAAACAATACATGACGTGTAAAGAACGTAATGCTTGTGCTGTGCTAACCTTTGCGCCGACAGCCTTGCCCAGATTAATGGCATTTTTAAGCCTCTGCTGGCCTCCAGAGGACGGAGAGTCGACGGAGCTGGAACTGAGGTTATGATTAGCTGATGCTGGGGAGCGTCGGGCCGAGGGATGGCCCAGCCTGGAGGTCTGAGGACTCTGCTGCTGGGCAATGGAGTTCTCAAACATACTTTGATCAACTGGAAAAAAAGGAGAAAGAAAGATAGATAGGTGAATACACAGCAGGATTTAACAGATGTGTATCTGCTTTTACTGTAACAGCATTTTGTTACAAAGCTGCAGACTCTTCAAGCATTAGACAATACAAATGGGATGTTTGCTTTGATAATGAGATGCATAAACTCAGTTCTTGAAGGGAAGTTAAAGGAATACTCCACTCCTGAAAATGCAGGAATGCTGTTATTCGCAGTTCCTCCAAAACCTTACTGAAAACACTACTTCTGTCCTGCCACCCGTTATATCTCTGCAGCTCTAATGGAAGTAGCAATTTAAGCAATTTTGGAGCAATTTCTTTTTGTCATTTTGGGTCTCAATTTGAATCCACTGTAACGGCATTGAATTCAGGCTGAATACAGCTGCTGTCCTCCACAAATAAAGCAATCTACAAACTTTTGAAAGCTACACGTCAAGCCTAAAGGGAGGGAGTATTTCACACTCAAAAGGTAGAATTTTGGTGGAGTATTCCTTTAAGTGACCAGGTCATTTTCCCTTGGCGTCACTCTGCAGCTTTACACCAAACAAACTGATGTTGCATCATCACAGCAAGAGTCAAAGGCATTTCATGAGAATCCATACAACATATGGCAACAGTGCAGTAACACTGTATGTAATGATCACGGGAAGGCAATTATAATGACACATGCACAAAAATAGCAATAACACTAATGAAAAAATGAAGTAGAAATGGACCAAAGTGCAGGATCAGAAACATAAAAAGTGGAGCTCTGGTGGTTGTCAATCCACTTAAGACAGAAGATCTTACCTTTTGGAGAGAAATGTTTCTCGGGAAGCATTTAATGAGACAAAGCATCAGATTTCAGATAATTTTACCTCTAAAGATTATTAAGCAGTTTCTGCTTAAAATGCAGCTGATTCATGTCTTCTACAAAAAGGTCAAGCCAGTGGAGGTGATGGGTGCAGCCTTGACCTGCATACACATATCTGAAAGGTACACTGGCCAGATAAAAGGAGAGAAAATATCGCCATTTGGAATCAGATGGAGAGTCACACTCGGGTGGAACAGCTAACCTTGACTTCACTTTGCACACACAAGCATTTCACGCGGCCTACATATGATCATTGTACCTTCTGAAATTGTGTTTAGTGATACAATGATGACGTGTGAAATAAACAAAACAAAACTGTACCAATCAAGAGATCTACAAATGCACATTAGCCAGAGGCCAAAGGGAAAATGATCCAATGTTATGAATCAATCACAGTAACTTCAAGGAGACAGAAAATGACAAGAACAACAGAGAAAAAGATATACATTTACTCATAGGAGTCATCAAATCAATTGCTACAGAAGAGAGGTGCAAAGTCAAACTACAGTGGATCTTGCATTTAATGTATTATATAGGAGATTGTGTGTCTATGTGTGCAAGTAGCAAAAATTCAGAACTATTCTGCTATCTGTTTAAGTGCATTTAAAATTGTATTGCGTTGGCAACCCCACTGTGTCATTGCCGCTGCTAAATAGCCTCGGGAAGGAACTTGTTTTGGTGGAACATGTGTACGTTCAAAAGTTGTTGACAGAAAACTCAGAATGGACAGATAGTCTAGCTAGCTGTCTGGATTTACCCTGCAGAGATCTGAGGAGCAGTTAACCAGAGTCCTCAGAAATCCACCAGAGTTTAAAATTGACAGTTATGTTTAGGCACCATAATGACTAGTTAACATTATAAAATCGTTTGGGTTGAACCACTGGTCTCTTTAAGTAGTATTTCAAACATCCGTTTCCCGGGTTATAGTCTTGTTTTTTCCCCTTCTGTACTTCCTTTCCCATTTGTTACTATGATACAAAGGCACTTCATTTACATGCTTTAAGTCTTTGTTCAATGTTCTGCCGGTCATTCAGGGTGTAGGCCTACATCGACGTCATCGAGTGATCTTAGGATCGATAGTTTCCCATTGCAGACGGTATAAAACATCCTTATTGATCCCACCAGACTACAGGGCCATGTACAAATGCAAATTTGGGCTCGATGGTGTTTTAAGCCCCCAACGTCTCCTTCCAGGCAGCGCTGCGACCGTTGACTTCAAGGCACCTAACCCTAACCATAACGGTCGCAGCGCTGCCTGGAAGGAGTCGTTGGGGGCTTAAAACACCATCAAGCCCAAATTCTCCAGCTGTGTGGGTGTGAGGGAGAAAACAGCAGAAAGATTAGTTATGTTTGAATGAATGGGGGTTGTATTCTGACAGTTGGTCCCCGTTAGTAGTTTAATTGCTGTTTCCAGTACTTGAACAACATATCAGCATGTCAGCTGTCCAGAGAATATTGTCTTTGGCTGTTTGGAAGAGGAGTGGGTTAATATGTGTTATTAAGAGTGGTTAGTAGAGCCTGTTGGCGTCTGTTCAACCTGTTGGAGAAGTTTATTACAGGGATGTAAATGGTGGCGTTAGGAAAAGTAGTCTGTTTTTACCATCCGCTGTAGCTGTTTGAGTGTGGTAGTCTGTTCATGTTCAGAGCGGCAGTTGTTGAGTCCAAATGACAGTATGACGTGTTGTGTGTCTGGTTGTGGGTGTAGTTTTTTTAAGATGGCTGTTATGTGATGGAAGGTAGCTCCGGGGTAACTGTCAACCTGTATGTCTGGGTCTGTGAAAGATGGAATGCGTGAGAGGTTGGAGTCCACAAGAAAAAGCGTCCGCTTCCCCATCTCCAGCGACCAGTCTTGTAATTTTTTGAATGTGCGCGGGGGTGTGTGTGTGGTTCCGGGCGCCCTGGGGAGCCAGGCGCTTCTGCAGGGACCCTGTTTGGGATAGAGGTGGATAATAACTAATTATGCAGGAGGTAGATGATGATTTAGATTTGGCTGCGGTCAGACTTTCTTTTAAGGATTTATTTTATTTATTATATATAAATTATTTATAATTTTTTGGGCGTGAGTGGGGGTGGGGGTGACACGGAGCAAAGGTTTCCAACCAAAACGTTGGATGCTCGGCTACTGGACGGCTCGCGGTACCAATTTTTCTAATAACAAAACCAAAAATGGACGGGATCCCCTAAATCAATCAATCCATCTTACATGTTCAAAAAACCATAGAAACCAAAACCAAAAAAACAAGAGTCATTAAATCATTAAATTAAATCTAGATATGTAGCTTGCTGTATGCTGGAATTGGCAGATCCTTGAGCGTTCAAAGAAATGACTCAAAGTCTGACTACACACAATCAGGAGAGAGCTGTCTAAGTGTTAGGGTCTCCCAGTGAAACCGCTGGGAAAACAAAACAAATTATGTATTTCAGTTTAACACAGAAGGCACAAGCTGTTATCCTCTCCCAATCTCACAATCCAACCAAATTGCTTAAGAGAAGATGTAAATTTAAATTCCATTCATACTGTCAGCTTTACTTATTTGAATCTTGTTGTTCCTTCTCCTCCACATCTCTCTCACTTCTGCTTTTTAAAGTAACCACTAGACATCGCTCGGGGAAATGTAAGACACCAACTAAAGCTCCTCAGTCTATCACTGTGCCTGGTGCTCTTCTTTCTCTCTCTCTCTCTTTCTCTCTCTGTGGGTTGAATCATAAATACATGCTATTTCAATACCCACAAATTGAAAGATCTAATGTTGGTGAGTTCTGTTTCCCCCTGACAGGACGTTCAATCACTGCTGGTTAACAATGATCAATTTGTCACTTTCTGTGCTGAGAATTCTTTCAGCAGCGCCTGCACCTCACAAGTGAGAATTTAATTTGTGCAAACAGTTCATCTATGTCCTCCCGATTAGTTAAGATGGGAGAGCCCTCCGTGCTGCAGAGCCCCACTGTGATTTAGGCTGACGAAAGAGGTAAAGCATTGATATTAGAGAAGCAATTATCACCCCACACTGCAACTTCAGCAGAGGGGATATTTCAATAGTGACTGTTATTAAATCAAACAGATAGTGTGGGTCCCCCTTAGACAAAATCAAGACAACTGCACCCCCCAACCCAGTAAATATATTGAGGAGATTGGAGAGCTTCTTGGAACTTATATTAGTGATATAAAGGTGGTGCTCTTTGGTAGGGGGCATTAACAAATCCAATAGACATCAAGGAAGAAGCCAAGGCACTCGTCTTTTACAAAAAATATATATAAAATGCCTTTCATGCATGTGGCACTTTCTAAATAGAATAAGATAAAAACAACATCAACATGTTTCACTTCCTGAAGAAGACTGGACGCTGAAATGCGTTGAAGTTGTTTTTATCTTATTCTATTTAGATGGGCCTGATGCATTTTTTTTATAAAAGACGAGTGCCTTGGCTTCTTCCTTGATGTCTACCAGTAAATATACTGTTGCCATAAGAGTTAGCTGTAGGCTTCAAAGTGAGCCCTGTTTTTGAAGCTTATATTTGTTAACATTTTATGGAAATTAGCATCATTAAAAGTAAGCCAAATTAGCTATCAGCACCTCCTATATAAAATATATCAGTGGATGTAAAGACAGCAATCACTTGATTACTTTAAAACTAAAGAAACCATAAAAACGTGATGATTCTCAGGCAGGCTCTGGAGTTAAAAGTAGCATCTTTTTTAATTAGGATTTCTAAGTGGATTAACATTTATTCGCGATGGACATTGGAGATAATGCTATCCTCGGGAAGTGTACGTCACACTCAATCTAAAAATGAATAAAAATCTGTAATCAGAGTAAATATAAAAGCCGAAGAGACTGTTTGCATACTTCTGGAGGACTGTGTAACAGCAGATTACTGTATGCGTTTTTGTGTGTTTTGATTACAAACATGCCAGAAGGCCTCCATCTGCAATAATTAGTGTTCATTAATGCTAAAATTAGGATTTCTTTCTTTCAGTCTTTCTCCAGGAGCTTCTGTGGATTAACAGCATTATTCCAAGAGTTAGATTAGAAACAAACACAGACATAGAAGGTTCATGCTGTTATAAAACGAGAGTTGAGAAGATGTTGTCATAGTGGAATCCAACGTGTAAGCCCCCCAGACTCTCAGGTTTGTTGTTGAATTTCATTAGTTTCACCACATGTAGTCTGTTCACTTCCATACCCTGCAGGATAAGCAGAAACAAGAGCAAGAAGAGGAGCAAAGAAAGTCAAAAGAGCCATTTAATGGGCACAAAACAAAGCCAAAGCAGAGAGCTCTCACTCCCACTCATGCACCAGCAGCGGGCGGCCAGGCTCAATCAACTAAAGTGATAACGCAATCTTCTGCAATACCAACCAATTTGGAAAATCTACCCTAAAAGGCGCATTCATGTTAATCTTACAACATCATTATAATTGAATCTATTCTGTTAGTGTGTTTGAAAAGAAGTCTCTAAAACACAACTGTACCTCTACCTATAGTAGGTTATTTTGTGCTCCGAAATATATAGAAACCAAACTAGTTTGGGTGAAAGTGAGACTTTCAGTGCGTAACCTCTTGATATTAATGAACGTCCGTTATATTCAAGCCAAGATGAGTTGCTACAAAGCTAATTAAGACTATCAGCTCCACGCATCTCTCTCTGTATTTCTCAGTGTGGCTATGTTCAGAAGATTGTGGCGTCCGTTGATTTTCCCGCGCAGAAGCTTGAGTGAAGATAACGACCTCTTCTGAAGAGTCCATCATGAATACTTCTGGGTTTTTGGACTTGTGGTCAAAGAGAGTAAGCAATTTATCAACATCACTTTAGGCTAGCAGAGCTGCTGCTGACCTTTATACAGACAGACATTTGTTATTTCAGTGTGAAACTGGATATCAGCCGCAGCTACAGCTAAAAAATAATATAATAGTATATTTTTCACTGCAGGGTCATTTTCTCTATCTTAATAAGAAATAATGATGACTTACAGTGTCATTATGATTACAGTTTTCATAATGTGGAACTGGTAATTGGCCAAATCAGCTCCAAACACCATCTCTGTGACTTTGGCTTGACTCTGCAAAGCAGACAGTGCGGGGTTGTAATTAGCCCTGCTCGGCTTTGGCATCACCGATCAAAGTGCCAAACTCTTACTTTGTTCTTAGATGAGGGTAACCCACTTCTGTCACAGAGTAGGAGCCCACACACACACACACACACACACACACACACACACACACACACACACACACACACACACACACACACACACACACACACACACACACACACACACACACACACACACACACACGCACGCACGCACGCTGTCCCCCTTCTCATCAGTGATATGTAGTGTTGTAGTGTTTCCAATAGTCAGAAATCTGCGAATGGAGTGAAATCATTTCGCAGATGAGTATCACATGCAGAAGAAATGATCTTGCTCTTCTGCAGAAAAAATTAAAAAATACTATACAAATACTTTATTTTTAATCTGACTATCATGATGATGATTTGATTTCTTCTGTACTACTTAGTTTTCTTATAGTTTGACATTGTTCCCCCCCCATCTTAAAACACTGAATTTATTGAGCCCTGCATGTTGACCAGAGAAGCAGAGTGCAATGATGTTCTGGTGCAACAGATCACGACAAAGCTGCGAGACGCTGTGGGGGCAGAAAATGTGAGAGACGTGTGTTGGGCTGAGAGAACGAGTGACCTGAAACACACTTGGACACATAAACACACTAATCCTCAGGCCAGACGGGGTCATTATCACTGATGTATTAAATTAGAGCTTCTCACTTGGCTGCATTAGGATGTGTGTGTGTGTGTGTGTGTGTGTGTGTGTGTGTGTGTGTGTGTGTGTGTGTGTGTGTGTGTGTGTGTGTGTGTGTGTGTGTGTGTGTGTGTGTGTGTGTGTGTGTGTGTGTGGTAAGAAAAAGACCTCCCATTTACCATCTTACCGCAAATGCGAGCCTACGCACAGAGACGAGAGGTAGAGCCGCTCATCAATTCGTCACCTGGGTTCATTATAACATGAATGATTAAAGATTAAAGACAGCGCCCTGGTGGGGCTCTGTCTGAGACTAATGAGGGACCGTATGCAGGACCAAATTAATGGAAGAAGTTTCTGATTTATCAGACTGAACTCTGACTGACACGCTGCCTTTCACATCATCACTTTGTGCCAGCTTTTAGTCATTTTTTACTTAGAAAGTGGGCCCTGTCTGGATTTCACTTCCAATTTCATGCAGGATCAGACATAACATTTATGATTTTCTGCACACAAGAAACTCTTGATAATGAAGATAAGTGTAAAATACTTTTTTCTTACTATATTTGGGGCCTTTAAAGAGGCGCTATACAGTTTTGGCCATTCCTTCACTGTTTTCTTGCAGGTTTCTCTATAGAACTGCATAGTTCCTCTTTAACAAAGCCAAGTAAGATCATCCTTTTGCACTTTGCAGTGCTGTAACAACGAATGTCACACTTTGCTTCTAAAAGACAACAATTATTATTCACTTGAGCAAAAGAGGTTGAATGAATGTAAGAGAATGTAACAGTCTCGATTTAAAACTAAGACTGCCTTAGTATGTGTTGTTTTCCCTACCTGCTTGGAATCTAACATCTTAAAATGAAAACACTATATTTTGATACATTTATTTCCTGCACTACTCTCAATGTGCAGTTGTAATCAGTTGTATTATCTTCAGCACTGTTTGTTTCCATTTTATCTATAGCCTAATTTCCCCCTATGACATCATTTCACTTATCTAATCTAATTAGCCAAATTTGCACTTTTTCTCCTGCACTCAGTGGTGAAGCAGGAGGAACCGGCAGCACAGTGGCAAACTTTGCAGATGACTGAGGCTATATCTTGGAAGCTGCCCTCCTCTTCTTAAACAGCCGCTACCTAATCATACACAGAGTAGGGCTGCAAACTTCAAATTCCATCCCCAAAAACATCCGTCAGCATCTATCTTGCCGTGACAGGCTGAGCCTCCCGGTCTGACCCTCAGTCTCAGGGGAAAACAGAAGCCCCATTAACAAAAATGACTTCTCTCCTCTTTCCCCTCCTCCTTGTGTTCTTCTACCTTTTCCTCCTCTACGTAGAGTAACCTTTTCAAACGTCTCTGTTTTTCCCTTTGGGATTGTTTCATTGGCAGGAGCAGCATTTAGGCTACATGGCACCAAAACTGTCAAGTGAAACTAATGCTAATTAAACTTTGACACAAGCCTCTGACTGTGCAAAGCTCAAATTCTCCAACATAACTAATACTAATGGAACTCTGCTATAGAATTCAGACCATGTAATGAATAATCCCCCTGAATCCAATACTGATTACATTTTATTAAGCAGGGGTGAGATGAGGCAACCTGGCCTGACAATTACTGCAGCAGACCTCAGTCTTAACCTTTTGCCTTCAAATCATCTTTAGGGCACCCCAGACAGACACACAGACAGACAGAAAGTTCTGTTATTATGGTTAAATGTGACGTGTTTTTCTTGGTGCCTTGCAAACCATTCACCTCTTATCCTGTCGTGACCTCGCTTACCCCATTAGAAACCTGAGCCGCATTTCCTCAGTTTATAAAAAAAATGAGATTCAATTATGATGTTTTCCTCCACAGACTCTGAAAGAGCAGCCAGATTATCTTTGTACCTGACTAATGAGTCTCTCAATGAGACAAACATGGATACTGGCATTAGTGTGTCCTCTGGACGATGAGTCAGTCATACAGGTTAGGTAAGGACAAAGCAGAAAGTGGAAAAAGGGACATATAGATGGGAGAGAGCACAGAAATCGGAGTGGTGATTATGGTGGATATCTGTGGAGTAGAGGCAAATCATCTGGATCTGAATGAGCAAACACATTCTATATACGCATCGTCAAAACGTTGAAGAATTGCTAAATAAATAAATGCAGTCAATGCATTTATTACTGAGACACTGAACTCTTGGGACACTGAAATATGCAACCGAACAAAAGTCAACAACTCAAGGTTATACAGAAACTGAGCATGAAATGTTACATATAAAGTAACAAGACAGAGTGCTGGTGGTTTTGTGAGGCTGTACTGACTTACAGCAGTGCTCGGAGCTAAATACTAATGTCAGCTCACATTTACAATGACATGCTGATGCTAAATGTTTTTTTAAAGATTATTTTTGGGGCATTTTTAGGCCTTTATTGACAGGACAGCTGAAGAAATGAAAGGGGAGAGAGAGGGGGGAACGACATGCAGCAACAGGCCGCAGGTCGGAGTCAAACCTGGGCCTGCTGCATCGAGGAGTAAACCTCTATATACATACGGGTGCCCGCTCTACCAACTGAGCTATCCGGGCACCAGCCAAAAAAGATTCACCTGATAATGGTGCTAGATTTTAAGTTATTGCAATTTATCATGAGGGGAACATAACTGGGTGCACCAATTTCCATGACAATTCATCAAATAGTTATAGTAGACAAGACATTTCGCTTAAAACCACAAACTTTATGGTGGCGCGAGACAGCCGGATACATTGTCTGGAAACCATGAATGTCTGTATTTTGTGCCAATCCCTCTGGTACAGATATTTCACAGGATATGTGAAAACCTTTACCTGCTGGTGGCACTTGATAAAAAGTCAGGGGATCATCAAAGTCAGTAGGATTCACCCTCTGGATACATCATGGATATACAGTATGTGCCAAAATTCATGGTAATCCATCCAATAGTTGTTGAGATATTTCAGTCCGGACCAGTGGTGGACTGACTGCCCAACATTGCCATGAAATGACATATTAAGCATTTATGAAGTTTCCTGACTTGCGTAAAAGTGTTGGCGCAAAAGCAGTGTTATTGACCTTCTTTTCAGACTCACTATGTTTCCAAATGATTTCAAAATAATTTTGGGGGAAACGCATTATAAAAGATGCGGAGATACTGTGCCGACTTCTATACTTACTGTGGCCTCAATAAACCACAATGCATCGCAGCCACAGCACGTCATGATCTAATTAAAGGGAGCATGTCAGTGAGCTTGCTCTCTTTAACTTGCTACTCTTACGGTAATATCCTGCTTCTCACCACATGCATTTAAAAAAAATCCACAGCCACATGGAATGAGTTCATTCCACTTGCTGGCACTTGTTCATAAACATTCTGGGAATTACTGACCAAACTAGAAGTCGTAAATACAAAACTTTATCAGAAAATAATACTTAAAAGACATTAAACATTGCAACTGATCACCTTTTCAGACATTAATCTGCAAAGATATAAAACTAATGTGATCTCAAAGTTAGGTTATACGTATTGTTTGCTCAGAGAATAACAAGAAACATTGGGCTGAAAAATAAACGACAAATAAATGGGAGAGCATAAAAACAGCAGACTACACCAGGGGTCTTCAAAAAATGTTAAGTCAAGGACCCCTTAACTGAGAGAGACCCCAGCAGGGACCCCCTACTACATATATTGTATAAATTGAAGTTGCCTATTAAACTGGTTCTATAATAACATGTAGGGCAGCCTAAGGCCTTTAAACATACATGTTTTGCATAGAATACTAAGCTATTAATATATGAATTGTTGGCATGATTTTATAAATAATGTTTTGATGTTACACATACATGTGGCGCAGTGAATCTTAGGATGAACTGGATCTGTGGGTGGCTCTTAGTGACTACCTTACCTATAGGCCAGTAAGTCTATCATCATTGGGGATTTAGATTTGCTAATAATATGTTGGAATTATGTCAAGACATTTTTAACCCCCTAGGGGGTCCAGACACCCGGTTAAAGATCTCTGGACTACACACTGCAGGTTGTAGCCAGACATGTTTGGGTGCCTTCAGTCTCCTCCCTATCAAAGCCATGAGATCAATAATTCATTCAGCCATTTGCCACATTGCTGTTTGTCTGACTCTAAAGCGGCCCGTGGAGTGTGAGCGTCTGAGACACAGAAGTACATGTAGCCATGAATGAAGCAGAAAAATAATGTGTCTGTCGTCCCGGACGTTGGATTGCTCTCTGCCTTTCCCTCTTTTCTGATTCTCTTTGTGTCCGTCTGTGACCTTGGACTTCAATCATTGTGAGAATGTTAGTTAACAGTGAAATTATGTTGCCAGCACTGTTTTTTTTCTTCCAGAGGCATAATTCAGGATTTTAGAATTATAACTTGGATTTAATTGAGCAAGGAATAGGATCAAATTAAGGATTCAAGTTAACGTTATATTAAGGATAAGGTACAGTACATGGCCACAAGTATGTGCAATGTGATAATTATACATGCCATTTCTAAAACATGGGCATTTATCTACTGACTCCACTCTTCTGGTTTCAGTTTTTCCACAAGATTTTGGAACGTAGCAGCAGTTAGCCACAAGAGGTCGGCCACTGATTGTCTCACAGTCAGTGTTGCAGTTCACCCCAAATGTGTTGGAGGGGTTGGGGTCAGGGTTCTGTGCAGGCAAGTCAAGTTCTTCCACACCAAAGTGGCAAAACCTCTTAATGAAGTTACTTCGTGCAAGGCGGGATTGTCACGACAAAACAGGAAAAGGACAAATACAAACTGTTGACACAAAGTTGGTGGAACACCATTGTCTAAAACATCATTGTATTGTATGTAAATAGCCCTAAACAAGTGTACACAAAAGGACATGCGTATGTTTCGGCATACGTCTAGGCAAACTGCAGCACGCCAGGAAATCAAAGGCATGAAAGGCCTCACAAGCGAGACAAACTTTGTGTTTAACGAGACAGAGTAAACCAGCGGGAGCTTCAATGTGTCTGAGTGTGTCTTATTCTGAGTCTTAATATGAACCATCAAACTAAAAAAGTTGAAATATTACAGACCAAAAGCTAAAAACGATCAAAGGCATCTCTTGTCTTTCCAGTTCAGTTCTTGCTTGCCTCAGTGGGAGTTGTTCCCTTTAACATTCACGTCTATTTAAAAAGAAACGTGTGTTGTCAGCTTTCTTTTGTCAGTGCATATGTGAAGAAACACAAAGGAAGCAGCGTAAAAAAGGGGAGGAAATGGAACAAGACTGATGTGGCTGAGAGAGGCCTTCAGCTGCACGGCGATTCAAGACCACTTTGCTATTTCAAGCCCTTTACATCTGGAGCTCCACATGTTCCAGATTAAGGACCAAGCCAAGCCGCCGCTCAGCAGGGCTTCTAATTCGGCATGGCTTCTAACTCTGCATCATGGGAATATCAAAGCAGATTGCCACTACATCCAGACGTCGACGCATAGCAGAAATCTCGTCAGAACTTGAGGGCAGCTTTGCTCAAGTCCATGTGGCCTCTAAATGTGTATGAATATTTGTGTGAATGGTGACGCAAATGTAAGTAAAGCATCTCTAAGAACAAACTCTAATCTGTCTCTGCAGTGGCAGCCATGAGGTTAGAGATGTGAGTGGAAGGACGCCAGTTTAAATCCAATGGCCTGATGGGAAACTTTGGTCAACTAGGACAGTAATGCTGCAGAGTGCAGCAACCAGTAGTATAAACAATATCTGACTTTGCTTCTACTGGAGAGACACAAAGTGCACATGGGCTGCAACTAACAAGTATTTTCACTATCGATTTATCCATCAATTACTTTTTGATCAAACTATTAATCATTAGTCTATTAAATGTCAGAAAAGTTGAAAAATACCCATCACCATTTCTCTATAGGTGATGGCTTCCAATTGCTTGTTTTGTCCCAAACCAAGAGATATATTCCATTTACAAAGATATATACACAGAGAACCACCACATTTGCATTTTGCTTGATAAATAACATAAACAATGAATCAAAATTGTTGATTGTTGATGATTGATCGACTGATTGTTTCAGCCCCAAAGTACACTGAAAGCTGAGAAATGTAAGTTCAGTAACGCACACAAATACAAAGACGTACATTTACACTTGTATATAAGTGTTAAAAGTGCCCATATTATGAAAAAAACACCTTTTCTGAGATTTGGGGTGTTATTTTGTGTCTCTGGTGCTTCCACACGCATACAAACTTTGAAAAAAATCTACCCACGCTGTTCTGAGTGAGATACGGGTTTCTGAATGATTCCTGCCTTCAGTCTCTGTGAGCTGTTCAAAATCTGCATGGTTTTTTACGTAACTAGCCAAAACGACGGGCTAAACGCAACCTTTAGCATGCTAGCGTTAGCATGCTAGCTCGTTCTCAATGGCAAAGCACTGCTACAACACACACAAGTTCACCATAATCTCCAAAAGAAGTACTTCCATGTGCGCCCTCCTTTAGAAGAAGTCTCCCGGCTAATCCTGCCTTGTAACTGACCAAAGTTGGAGAAACAACCTTTCTTTTACTGTCTATGGAGCTAACTGACATGATCTACCATCTGAGCTACTGAGCATGTGCAAATGGAATCAAAGATAGTACAGAAGAAAAGATGATTCACTCTGTAGCTAAAACAGAGACCTGAACACAAGGTGAAAAGAGGAGCTGCAGCAGTGAGAGAGAGATGTGCAGTACAACAAAAATATATTAAACCATGTAAACCTATTCTGATACAACCTTAAAATACAATTATGAACCTGAAAATGAGCATAATATGGGATCTTTAAAGGTTTGTTATATCCTCAGTGGGAATCTTGGCTGTTTGGTGAATCCTGTTTGGCTTCGATCATTAATGCTGATCAATTGCTCGGCTTTTAAAATCCTTTATTCCCTCTGCTCTTCTGGTGCAGACATGGTCATTAATTTCAGCACTGTGATTATCTGTTGTGTATGTTTATACGTGACCCACTACCTCCTCATGTCTCTGTCAGCACTACTTCACATTAACAAAACAACCTCAGACAACTCCTCACTAGCACAGGGCACGCTAGTTAACACAGCTGGTTATGGATGTATGGCGCTTGTGTGTCAAAGTCAGATTTTTGTTGGGTAATCTCAGGTGTATAATGTAGACACTTGAACAAATTAAGTTCAAACAGACAGAACTCAAACTATGAGGCTAGATAGTGGTGGGTAATATGACAATATATACCGTGAGACGACACTAATTTGTCAACTGTCAGAGACTTTTCCGTAGCATTTATAGTGTGGTAGCTAACCCTTTAACATCTCTGAGTGTATTAGGCCATGGGTAATGTTGAAAATCAATTAGCAGGACTGCAGCAATGTTGGATTTTATATATTTTTTCATCAATGTGATGCAAAACAAACATTGTACATAAATAATGTATTGGATACATAAAAATTAACTATAATCATTATATGTTTTATAAAAATGGTGTGTCAAATGTATGGAAGCTTTTCGCCTTCAGTCTTGTCTTCAGCAATGAAAAACAAATTAGTTGGATTGAGGTGATGAATAAATCTGTCTGGGCCTAAAAAACTCCTTGGTTCTTTTGTCTGTGTGTTTAGGATCATTGCCCCCCTGCATTGTCCTTAAAATGGGGGAATGTATTTAAAAAAGGCTATAAGTCCTGTTCACCCAACATGGATGCAAACATCCTCAAATACTTTCACCTCATGGTAAAATCCACATCCAATTTGCTGGAGAACAAAACCAAAGAAATAAGAAAGTGTCTCTGTTCTCCTTCTTAAAGACTAAATAGAACGCGTAATAGTAAGTATTTGTAGGTATGTCAGACATTGGTCGGCTTCTGTGTGTATTTAAGTGTGTCCCTGCAGGTGACAGACTGAGCCTGTAAAGAAGTGTATTGATTTGTGCTGCTCCCTTGCTGTCCCAGTGGTTAACCCCAGTTTCAACAACACATGCCTGTGAAGGGGAAATCGATACAAGTCACCAAAGCCTGCTCTGCTTGGTTGGACCGCTTGGCAACGTGGTCCTCAGAATGGCAATGACAAGCCTCATCAGACCATGAATTAATGCTGAGAGGAGGGAGGAACCAACAGAGGTTGCGAGATACATTCAGCATTTAAAAGAATAGTGTCTGATACAGAAAGCAAATTCTAATTGTTTAAAATACTTTTTGAATACCAAAGGTTTCAGTCAACATGTAACACAAGAGGGGACACTTTTAGGTTGTTTTTTAAATGAGTGTCCCATCATTTAACATGCATCGATTGCCTGCAGCAAACACATCACACAGGCAAAATAAGTATTCAAGATACAGTAGCCAGGATGTGCTTATCTTTTCTTATGGAAAAAAAGAAAGTTGCTAAGTTTGTACTATGAGAGACGTAGCAATTCCACAGTCACACAATATTACGCTATAAGACGCATCTTTTTTCTTTACAAGAGGTCAAGTTCAGTAATGCTCAAAATTAATAATGACAGTGTGTGAAAGCAATCTAAAGAATTAACAAATGAATGTGAACCTGAAACTATAGCAACGTGTTTTAACATTTCAGAAAGTCAGATAAACTAAACATCTGTGAGGAGTTCCCAAAGCTACAGAGGCTGTCTTGCTTTCTGTTACCCTAGAGCCCATGACTACAATTATGGCTGCCAGATCTGCTACGGGTGCCTATAGTGACACTGAAGTATAGTAGATGATCTCACTCTCATTGTACTTAATCTCATTGTACATGTGTATAGTGACAATGAAAGGCATTCTAGTCTACCACACCAGCAACCACAAATACACACACACTTTTATGTTGCCAGAATTTGACTGTATCCCATAGATTCATTAGAAGCTGAATCAATAACCAGTTAAGGATGTAGGAATGAGTTACAATTTTTAAACTTTTACCGAGCCTGCAACACAAATAACTCACAAAAGAAACTAATCTCCCCTCTGCCTTCGCATCTGATGATCTCACTACAAGCCCCCAAACATGGGTCCTTCACTTGGGATTACAGACTTCCAGCATCTCTGTCAAGGTAAAAGGCCGAGGGCTGTACTTTACTGTTGCAATCACACAGCATGAATCGCTAATAGAGAAATCAGCAACAAGAGACAGTTTAGAAATACAGTTTGGCATTTTAGAGAGGTCGGAGGAAGAGCTGAGTTCAAGAGATGACAGGAGAATAAGGTTAAGGTCTAACCCATGTGAGAGAAGTACAGATGATATAAAAGGTAGTATTTACCCCAGAGGCTAGAAGAGAGTAGAGTGTCACGAGCAGGCTGGGAACAGAAAAGAGGGAAGGTTTAGGCCACGTCCACACGTACCAAAACAATCTTTTTTTTACCCGTCTTCCCTGGATTCATTTCAAGAATAGTTGCATCCATATGAATCCATTTGTAAATGACTCAACGCGTTACTTCATATTCCAGGCCTATAGGTTGCGCTGTTATTGCTACAGAAATTAACAAAAAACGGAGAAGAAGAGCATAGACTTCAGTCCGTCCGTTCATAACAAGACTAGACTCAAAGAATTTCGTGAAATTTGAGACACTGTTTTCTGTTCTGCTGATGAGTGCTGTGTAACCGCGGGACTTTGTCAGACACCACGGACTTTCTGTCTGTTTTAAATGGTCTCATTTGGGGGTCGGGGGCACAAGAGGGAAGACGTTAAGTAATTCAAAATAAAAAAAACGTACTGATAGCACCTTCACAAAGTCACTTTCATAATGCCCGTTCTCCAGACATGCCCAAGTCAAACGTGATTGAGCCTGATATACAGGTAATTTCATACCAGATAATATTATGCATCCTTTGACTAAACAAGATAATTCAATCATGAGATGGGGGTCACCTTTTTAAATGTTTTCAATATCAGTGTGGAGATGTGTTTCACTGACAATTTATTGCAACAGGTTGGAATATATTTTTGGTCGAAGGGCCATTTCATTATGTTTTAAATGATCTGATGTTAAAGGTGCAGTAGGTAAGCCTTATAAAACTAACTTCCTGTCATATTTGCTGAAACTGACCCTATGTTCCAGTAGAACTACATGAAGCAGGTCATTAACCCCCCTCATGGTGAGCTGCCTGACGCACCTGTGTCTTCAATGTCATGTTATAAAAAACATTACAGGAAAAGAAACAAGAGAAAAGAGAGAAGGAAAAAGCTAGATAATGAGACAACAGAATATGTAGAGGAGAGAGTGTTAAAAAAGAGAGAACATCCTTCATACTGACATACTGTCGGATCTTTGTGTTTCCTGTCATCCGCGTCAAACACGTTAAAAGAAAAGCGAGCACTTCAAGGAAACTAACAAACTCTCTGATGGCCACAGAAAGAGAAAGAAAGCTAAGAGTGTAGCGGTTGTCAATATGGGGTTAGGGAATATTTAAGTATGTTTAAGATGATTCCTGGCAAATGTTTAGTTCCAATTTAAATAAAAAGAAAACTAGATGAAAATGTATTGACGGAGCACCATATTGGTCATAAGGTGGCAATCATGAACCACAATGTCCACAGTTTAAGTTTGGCAGTGGACCTTTGTTGCATGCCATTCCCCATTTGTCTCTTCCTTCATTTCTGTAATATATACCATATGAAGAATGGACATATATACAAGTTAAGCCTAAATACATTTTTTATGTTTTGTAGGCATTTCCACTCTTTTGGACGGTGGCTGCTCATTTATTCATGGAGCATCATGCTGCTACCGGTGTTGGTGTTCTGTCTGTTTGGGTTGCCTGCATTTTGAATTAAGTCCCATTAAGTCCCCCCCCCCCCCCCCCCCCCGGTCCCTTTCAGATTGGGTCTTTCTTTTGTTTGTTTTTAAAGTTAATTTATGCATGCTGGCTGGATAGGTTTTCCACAGGGGATCCAAATTTTGGTCCCCTAAGGACATCAACTTGGGACTCAATCTCAAATGGCCCTCATTGGTGTGTATGAATAGTTTTGATAGAACCACTGACTCCAACACACTTAACAGAGAGACTGATTTAGAAAAGTTTGTACAATTTCCAAACAAACTTTGGGAGAAATAAATAAATAAATCTCTGATTCAATCTCGTTGTCCTTTAATACCAACATGTTCAGAAAGCGAGTAGCTAACTGGGAGTTAGTTTCCTGGACTCTCACTAGATTGGTTCGATCCTATCAGGCTAAAGCTCTTTGCAAAAGTTAGTGAGCCCATTGAGGACTGTCCTGATTCCTCTTTAAATCTCTGCAGCATCTACCTTCGCCAAACACTGGCCTGTCAGCACTGATTTGACAGGAGTGCTCTGATAAACCAGGGCTACAGTACGCAGAAAAAAAACTCAGTGGCTTTCTTCGTGAAACAAAGTGAACACTTTAATACTGCATTGTGCTTGGAGGCCATACACAGAGCTGGGTTTAAACAAATGAGACCACTTTTGGCTGTCATCCGTGAGCGGCTGCTGTTCTGGCACGAAGGAAGAGTTTTTGTTTACGGGATGAATACAAGAAACAAACAGCGTTCCTCGAGGTCCAACTAATCCTGGCTTTACATAAATTAAAATGAAAGCGGGGGAAATGTGTGGACAAGTGAAAAGAGTGCAAACATGCTCCGGCTACCAAGTCAACAAACTGTGAGGAGACAAAAGAGGGCTGCCTGCAGAAGTCAAGGACGGAGCAGTTCAACATACAGTTATGTGGGATGACATAGAAAACAAAGTTTGTACATACAGTACAGACACAGATTTTTGTCTAAAAATAGTCTTTGAATAATTATGAGCTCAAGAAAGGACTTTCCCTCTCCAAACATAGATACCATAATAAAGTTCCTCCCTGGATATGGCTGAAGTGATCATCTTTGCTCATCGGGCAGAGTCACTTTTCACTCCAGCAAAGACAAGAGCTCATCAGTCTCTCCAGTCCCGAACCCTGTCGCCTTGTTCCTACCAGCACGACTGACAGCTACGCTCCCAATCCTGACAGCTACGCTCCCAATCCTGACAAATTGAAAGCTTCATTCTGAACTAAGCTCAACTTTTAGTTTGCTTTTATGTTTACATCCTCACATCTTCATTGTAAAGACAGACAAACCTACAATTGTTACTGTTACTGTTGAATGAAAGGAGAAAAGACTTTTAAGATAAACTCCCTGATTTTGTCTATAGAACTCCCAAATATCAAATAGAAATTCAGCAACAGACATCTGGGAGGAGACTTTGGGAGTGTGTGTGATATATGGATAAGAGGTATTGGTGTGTGTAACAAAGAGGAAAGGCTAAAGGAAATGAAGGAAACAAGATTTAAAGGAGCAAGTGTGTATGCATGAGTATGCATATAGATTAGATCCACAGGTGTGACAAACTAGAAAACACAACCGCGTTGCATTGTGGTATACAGGAGTAAAACGTAAGGTACATCATATGTACGCTCAAATTAGCTGTGCAGTGTGGGTATTTTACAGTGGACTATATAGTGAATGAAATTAACCGCTGAGAATTCAAACACCACTACAAAATGGGGAACACACAACGTTATATAGTGCACTTTTTCCGTGATAGGGAACGGTTTCAAACACACCTTCTGAGTGACAACTTGGACAGATTTAAAAATTTACCAGGAACCCCAGTTGTTGCTGCTGCCACTATACATTCATAGAGCAGCTTAGGGATCAGGAGGCTGATCCACGACTGCCTGACTGTCCTGGTACTTAATACAACGTAGAAATTATAGTAAATAAATACTTTTTAAAATAAAATATATATAGGGGGTTAGGGTAGGTTAGTGCATTACACCGCTATTTCATCTCCCAGACAGTCAGGATTTCCCTGTCTGTTTAGAACATTAAGCAGCCTGAGCGTCTCCTCGTCTCTCCCCCAGCCAAAGATCTCCATCTCCTCGTCGTCGTCCTCCCCCTCATCCTCATTGTCATCGCTGTCGTCCGTGTTCGACTCGTACTCTGAGGAGATACCTGACTCGCGAAACCTCGCAGCAAAGTCCAGGAAGCCCAGAGATTTGGTGTCACGGGACGACACCTTGGCTGTGCCCTCAGACACCTCTGGGCCTTTGCTCTCTGGCCTGTCGGCCTTGAGCAGCGGGGGAGGCGAGGGGAGCTGAGGAGGCGGAGGCCCCGGGAGGAAACGGAAACACTCCAGTTTGAGAAGACACTTGTCCCTACCTAGGGGGCTTCCCAGACTCCCATTGGAAGATGAGAAGGCGTTTCCGGTCCCGTCAGTGGAGCCCAGCGCGGGAAGGTTGAGGGCGGACACATCTGGTTTGGGTGTTGTGGGGTCGCAGATCACTGGAGGTACTGTAGACCGGAAGGTGATCTCCAACAGACTGTCCTGGGATCCCACTGGAGAGAAATGAGGTAGAACAGAGGGAAAATAAGTGATGAATGAGCAGAGGGAGGAAGAGACAAGGAATAAATGACAGATAAAATATTTTATACCACAATCAAAAGTTCCACTTTTGCCTCGATTTAAATTCATCTGTTATCACCCCTCCTGTTGGATCATGGCAGAAGAATAATGTATGTGATATAGATATCTGTGCATTGTGGTGATAGAAGCTCCTTTCCAAAATCAATCACTCAGTTACCAATAAATCATTTTTGTATTTGGTAAGCAAAAAAATAAAAATAAATAATCGTTAGCAAAAAGCATTTCATCATCGTCAGGGCTGCTCAGTGAAACAAGATTTGCTTCCTTATTTATGGAAACACAGTCCTGGAACTCAAATACTGAGAGAACGATACATTAAAGGAATCTTTTCAAATACTAACCCCAAGTAAGCATGGAAGATGACTCTGAAAAGTTTGTAGTTTGCTCCTTTGTGGAGGACAGCAGCTTTAGTAAGTTTAGATTCAGAGCAGTTACAGTGTTCTCAAAAATTAGTAACAGCATTAATAAAAATATCCATTGAACCGGTGACAATGATCCAGGAAGTCCAGCTGGAGTAACATATTAATGCATAATACTCACAGACAAGATTTTACAACTCTTGAATGTTATCTCAGAACCATAGACTGTAACAATAATAGATGAAGCTTCCGGGTCTGCAAAGTAAAGCCAATGCGAAGTGCCTTAAACCTGCATTCTATCTAATTTTCAGCAGGAGGCGACTCCGCTGGCTCCAAAAAGAAGTCTGTTTCTATAGAAGTCTATGAGAAAATGACCCTACTTCTCACTTGATTTATTACCTCAGTAACCATTTGATAATGAGTTTATAGGAGCAATCGCTAGTTTCAAGTCTTTAAAATAGACAATAAAGCAGGGGATGCTTTAGGGGCGGGGCTACATGCCCACATGTCAATCAGGACAGAGGCTTAGCAATGCATATCCATGACACTGTGTACATTAGAATAGACCTGAACTTGTTTTTGGGTGTCCATGTTTTCATCTTAAACTTTGACCCTCTCACTGTGTGTTTTCACTTGAGTAAAGTTAATTGGATCACTTTGGCTGCCTAAAAATGTCTTGTTCAGTGTTCTGTCAACCAAGTTAGCTAGCTATGCTAGCATTAGATGGTAACTTAATAAAAGTTTGCTAATTTTCTGTTCTGCCGTCTGCAGTACATGCTGACGATTGGCATCAGTACCCGGAGGTCCGTGTTTACCCGCCGGTAAATCTCCACAGTATGACTCGCTTCAGAAGGGTTGAAAATCTGCAAATTTCCCCCTTTAGCATTTAGCGCCATTGCAACCATAAACAGCACTAGCTTGGCGCGTCCTCCTCCCCAGCTCCACCCTCTCATCAAAAATCATCACGTCCAGTTTCAAAAATCCAAGATGCCGACGGCCAAATTGCCAAAATTCGAGGCTTTAAAAGGGCCGCCCACAAACCAATGGATGACGTCACTGCTGCTACATCCATTATGTTAACAGTCTATGCTCAGAACTCAGAACATATATTTTCAGAGTATTCCTTTAAGAAGCTTTAAAGTGATCAAGTAGAACTGGGCTTAAACCTCCTGTACCTCTTCTCAGATATAGCCACACCAGGTTTCATGCTGTAAAATTCTACTAAATGCTGTAAAAACACTGTGAAATAGACCTTTCTCAAGGTGGACATTGTGATAGGATGAAAAGGACAGGTGTAACTAATAACATATATGATGGCTCCGTTCCATTCAGGTGTGTCAATAAGCCACGCTAGTGAGCCAGCGTGCACAATCGCAACACTCTGAAACAGACAGACTACAGATGAAATGCAGCCATAACTGATGTTATTAGTTGTACACCTGTGTGTGACAAGTCAAAATGTGTCATGATGAGAAAGATCTATTGCGTAAAAAAAAGGTTTGGCCATTGCATTTCATTATGTATCCATAGAACAATTCTTTTGACCTTGTGCGACATGAGGTGCATATAAAATGACCAACATGCCGAGGTGGCAATGAGACAATATTTTCCCCACTGAATATCTGCAATATTGGCTGATAAGATTACAGATTGCTTCTCGCAGGGTGACAATTGGAGGGCAGGCTGGACTGTGACAGCGCAGAGAGAAGATTGTGTCTTTCTGAATAGCCAATGAACAGGCTTTAAAATCTGTGAAGCTGTGGGGAGAAAGACAGAGAAAGCGAAGGGGGGTCGTGGACGATAGAACAGCGACCAGAACGTGTGTGGTGCATGATAAACAGAGTGGTGAAGGCTCTCATACTGGTACTC
Source organism: Gymnocephalus cernua (assembly GCA_023631565.1). Taxonomy (NCBI): domain Eukaryota; kingdom Metazoa; phylum Chordata; class Actinopteri; order Perciformes; family Percidae; genus Gymnocephalus; species Gymnocephalus cernua. The sequence continues at coordinate 34,761,675 of CM042432.1, read as the reverse complement.
AGAAGCTTTAATGTAGGAACTTCCATTTAGAAGCCTGTCCATGTCTGCAGTACCCTCACTCTGTCTGCTGTCTGTTAAAGCTGCTCTCTCAGGGCCAGATGTACGAACGCTTTTGCGCCCACTTCAGGCGCAATTATTTCGCAACATGCGCGTACAAGCATGGCGAGGTCGCATATGCCTCCTGGTGAAATGGCAGCTGTAATCCGAGCAAGACGGAGACATAGGCCAAGGAGACGAGCTGAAAGGATTTTTGCCACAAGGATCACACTTTTTCAGTTGAGTGAACACAAAATCATGAAGCGTTACAGATTAAGCAGCCATGCAATATTACAGTTACTGGAAGAAATCAAAGATGACATTGAATCTCCGACTCAGCGTTCACATTCCATTCCAGCAGTTGTTAAACTCCTCGCTACATTACAAATATTGGCACCAGGATCATTTCAAACAGTCATAGCATCAGCAGTGGGAATATCGCAGTCTGCACTCAGCTGTATCATAGCACAAGTACTTAACACTTTGCTACAGCGCAATTTATAGTATAGTGGCCGGAGAAAGGTGCTGGTTACCGATGAACTGCAGGTTTGGTAAATACAACGTAGGCTGAAGTATCACAGCGTGTGCTTTCTGCGGGTTGGACATGACGCTGATAACGCTACATTCGCAAATGCATGTGCATCTGGCCCTCAGTGTGTAGGCCATGGTTAGTATGGCTGTGTGTGTGTGGCTAGATGTTTCCTTGGTCACATGCAAGGATTTTACCTGACAGTGTGTTGACCTAGATGTGGATTACTATCTTTGTGCCTCCATCATGTCCATCTTTAAAAACAAGATCTTTTGCATACTTCTCTATCCTACTGACAGCTGACTCAGTCAGTTGCTTTGCTTTTATTGAGGATAGGGATGGTTGGGGGTGCCAGGTAAACTAGGCAGCTTACTAAGGTCAGGTCTATTACAGTCTGTCTCTCTAACATGCCACTTTGTCTCTTGTCCTTTTTATCTTTCCCAGTTTTAAAATATCTTTAAGTAGTAACAGTTGTCTTTACATATAAAGCTTGAAATGATTTGATGTTACAGTGGAACTGTGTTTTGTGGAGTGTATGCTTACAGTGGGCATGTGTTGCTTGTGGACTATTTTTTTTATGTTAGTGAGAAATCTCCTGTTGAAATTACTTGAGAAGCAAGACTTAGGGACAAGTGAGTATTTTAAAGTGAGTTTGTTAAATGACTTCTAAACATTCTGAGATAGAAATAACTCAATTTGTGTTACTTTCTCATGAACTACTGCACTTGTGCAACAAAGATCTTGCAAAATATACCGTCTGTTATCATGTGTACTATTTTGCACAACTTAATCCAAATGCAGAACAACATTTTCTCTAAATAAAACACATTTTGAGGACGGAGCAGTCCCAAACTGACCAAAATATTCTTTGAAAAGAATGACTGATGGGCTGTTGATCACTTATCTGCATTTGCTTAATGTTATTGTTGGATATCTTCTTGCTAAAGTGTCTCTTTACTGCGTCAAAATCAGATCAGAAAAGCTGAAGGGGATGGAAGGGATGACGTGTTGCTGTTGTTACATTTCCTACTGGCTGCTAGTGGAGGCTGATATGGGTCCCAAACTACACAATTCATGTGTAACTTCATATAAAAACTTGTGTCGCATTCATACATACATTTGTTTCTCTGCAGCTGTACACTTTAACATGTCAGCAAGCGTGCGTTCATGTGTATTAACTCCAGCATAGAGTATGTATGTGCATGAGTCTTTTGTGTGATTCACTCACTGGAGTTTGGTCCAGACATCTTGGTCTCCAGCTCCTGGATCTGTTTAACCAGCAGGGAGATGTGCTGCAGCAGGTCTTTGTTCTGCAGCAGCAGCTGGTGGACTCGAGCCTGAGCCTCCAGCCGAGCCGTGGCCTCCGCACTCAGCTGGTCCTTCAATAGGTGGACCTGCACAGGAGGAGGCGAGTCAAGAGGGACAGATAGATGAGGAGAGATGAGGAGGACAGGAACAGATGGTCAGTGCAGTGTATACAAACATTTTCCCTTGGTAAACACTCATAAAATGAGCACTACTCGCCCTTATCTGTTAATGACATGCAGCAAAGAGCAGCTGCGTCAAGGACTGAACCTTTGTATATGGTTGCAATTTCTTTCATTGATCTCACTACACTGATCAGGAGATGAGAGGCTTTAGGTTCTGGCTGACTCAGCTCAGCAGATGGCAGTGATTGATCAACCACACTGTATTTTTACTGCGTGGTCATTAAAGTGCTCATATTATGCTTTTTGGCCTTTTCCCCTTCCTTTATCGTGTTATATCTTTTTTTGTGCATGTTATAGGTTTACAAAGTGAAAAAGCCCAAAGTCCACCCCAAAGGTACTTACCATCTCCAACAGAAAACACTGTTCACAAACTGCTCCAAACAGCTCTGTTGTAGTCCAGCCTTTACTTCAGAGACACACGTGGTCACTTTGGAACACACGTTATAATGCTCGCCTAGCTGCTAGCATGGCACGCCCTCATACTCTGCTTCTGACTGGCTAGTAGTCCTTACCTAGATACTGCGCATGTGCAACTCCCAACAAAGATGGTACAGAAGTACGATGCCTCACTCTGTAGCTAAAACAGAGCTCAACACACAGGGTGAAAAGAGGAGCTGCAGCAATGTGCAGTACAACAATATATATGGTGTTTTCTGAAAATGAAACCGTGTAAACCTATTCTGGTACAACCTCTACATACAATTATGAACCTGAAAATGAGCATAATATGAGCACTTTAATTAAATCAATGCTGAAGAAAAAGAGTGTTTTTCCATTTGGAGGCTCAAGGGTCAATCAGTGACAATCCGGTGGGAATGTGTGAGGAAAACCTCAAAGAGGAGCACAAGCAGAGCTGCTGGTTGTGACGGGGCTGAAGGTTGATAATCAAAAGCTGGACACGTGTTTTATGTACACAAAGCATGCGGGCCCAATCCAGCCCCATGCATACATTTTGACCCGCCAAGTTGTGCACCGAAGCAAAAACTGTTTTAAACATTAACATTAACATTACGAGACACTCAAAGCAGAATTTGGCAGATTTGCCAACTTTGAGACTCAGAAATTCCTACAGAACCAGAAAGTTTTCATATTCAGGCTGTGAAACAGGTTGCTGTGAGTCAGACTTTAAAAATTGTTTTGCTGGCCCTTGATGTGATTCTCATTTTCAAGTGTGGCCCTTAGTGGAACTAAGTTTGACAGCCCTGATGTACATTACATACTGACCAGCTGACTATACATCTAGAAACGTCAGATGAAAAACATATTTTGACTCAAGCTTCCTGGTTCAACACTGTAAAGCACTTTTGTAACTTTGTAAAGTGCTGCATACATAAAGTTTAATATTATTGTTCAAAACAACGGCCGGCTATTAGGATTACTATATATCTGATGCTGTGTGTTAAACTGTACATGTTTCCATTGCTTAAGCAAAATTGTTACAAACATTCATTTGTTTTACAATATTTGTATTTTTAACTGTGTACATATTTTTTGTGTGTACTTTTTATTTATTTAGCGTCTTTTTTGGCATGCCTGTTTTTCATGCAGCAATAAAATCACTTTTCAAACAAAAATGCCAAAACTTTTCTTCTTTTAAGTGAGTTTTTTTTCCTGCTTTTCTCTGTTTTTGTATCATTGTAAAGTACTTTTGATTTTGACTGTTGGACAAATTATGTTACTTTGGACTTTAGAAATATAAATTACATTTTTTTTTTTTTTACATAAAACAATTAGTCAAATAATCCAGAAAACAATTAGCAGACTAACTGATAATTAAAGGTATCTTTGATTTTGACTTTCTGGTATTTGATTTCTCTGCATGTACACTTAATCATACAGGCTCCAAGGTACTAAAAAACATGAGGGATAGATATTAAATCTTTGTAATTTTTCTATGGCTTTATATCCGTCTATTACATTTTTATGACAGGAGTAGCAGAGCTCCAGTGGCTGCTGTGATCCTCGTGTAACATTAATGCCACAGTCTGCTGCGGTCTGCAAGATTAAAGTGGAGACTCTATTTCAATTTAAGACAGAAAGGCTGAAATTTCTATAACACTCTAAATTATTTATTATACGAGGGGAGTGAGAGAGACACCGTTCACTCACTCAGTACACACACACACACACACACAAACACACACACAGACACACACACGCGCACACACACACACACATACACAAAGACACACACAACGTGCACGCACGCACGCACGCCCGCACACACACACACACACACACAACGTGCACGCACGCCCGCACACACACACACACACACACACGCACACACACACACACAACGTGCACGCACGCACGCACACAGCTTTTGTAGCAGCAATGACTCCCCTTTTTTACTTCAAAGTACTCTCCACATCAAATGTTAGTGGCCCCACCATACCTCACTCGGAAATTTCATACCCTGAGCACATAATTGCTTTCAACATTTTCAAAGGAGAAATTCTAAAGGTTTTAAATCACAAGAATGGTTCAGAAGCAGCCCAGTGATTTGAATGAGTCCACTTACTAATGACTTTCTGATAGGAGAGGCGGCATTGCTCGCAATGGTTTGATGAAGCTTAACCCTGGAGTCTGAACATGGTCCAGCAGGACTTTTCTATGTCAGCTGTGTAATAGGCTAAGAGGTACTGAAGGCAAGAGCGTCAAACACACTTTTATCCAATCCAGAAGTGCTCCTTAAGCCCAGTTCAGACCAAAGATTCGCAATGAGACGAAACCGCTTTAGAACGCCGCAGGGAAAAGTTGCAGCGGTCTGAAGCGGCCCGTCTCAGCACGACTCAAGTCAGCTGATGGTTTCGTTGCTCACCTGTTCAAGCCGTAGAGGCTGGTTTTAGAACGTAAGGGACGTCACCTGTTTCAACAGCCAACAGAGAAGTCAGCTGGTAAAGTCAGCTATAAACTATGGAAAGAAAATGATCCATAATCCATTTTATTTTATGTTACAAACAGCTGGTCGAAATGGCAGAGTTTTAGACGGTACCTCAACGACTGCCCGAAAGCACGGTAACGTTATATGGTGGAGAGAGATAGAGTGACTGAAGAGAGGGAGCGCCCAGTGGCGTTAGAACAAAGCAGTGAATCAAAGAAATAAAACTGTAGCAAGCATCTCAATATCAATATAACGTTATCCACATTAATATTTAGACGAAACAAATGATATATCCAGCGACAAACAAGTCGGAACGGAAGGACAAAGAGGCGCCGTTATGTCTTGTCACATTGGTGTGAACCAGGGGCGTCGGACTGGGGGGAAAAGGGGGACTGAGTACCCAGGGCCCCTAATGTGAGGAGGGCCCAAAAAGATGCTAGAATGAATAGCTGTGGATGTGTGGAGGGGCCCATAGAAAATGCCTTTCTACAGGGCCCAGAATTTTGTGCTACGCCCCTGGTGTGAACTGGCAGGTTTCAGAACACTGCAGACCGGCTCGCTGCAACAAGTTGTAAGGTTCAACTCGTCTTTGGTCTGAACTGGGCTTTATTGTTAAAAATTAAGGAGTTCCCTGCTTTTTCTATTGGCTTCCTGTCAGCCAACCATTTCCCATTTTGTTGTGAACATATGAATAGCTTAATCAATACTAGAGTATGTCTTAACAGGTCGGTGCACACAAAATGTCTAGGAAGGCTAGCGGTGTAAAAGGCCAACAGGAGCGGCAGAGTAATTTCAGAGCGCCGTGAATCGCGGGGCCTTGTGTGCAGGTACAAGTCATCGAAACTCCTAATGACTCCCTGGTTTCTCATTTCAGCTTGATGCGATAACCGTGGTAGCAGGGATGCTCTTGATGTCAGTGGGGACACCCATCAAAAGAAAAAAACTACAAAAAAAACTGTAATTGGCGTTTGAAAGGCTGCAGGAAATGCTCCAGAAAGTCCTACTTCCTGAGCAGTCTGAAAATCAATTAAAAATGGGCGGAGATGAGGATTTTTGTTGTAGTCATTACCTAGAATGTGTTACTGTTTCAGAAAGTATCTAATGATGTAGCAGTGTCTTGTTTAGTACATACTTCTATCAATATCCCCCTTGCTGTGCTTGTTGTGAGTACCTGACGATGTAGCATAATGATGTCCTCCATAGTATTTCTACTAAGATTAGAATATATATATATATATATATATATATATATATATATATATATATATATATATATATATAAAAACTGGCCCCGCCAAAAAAAACCAAAAAAACATTTAATTTCCTTTACATAAGACATTTGCACCATAGTGTGCAGATTCACCAGAATGCAGAAAATGAAGTGTTTGATGCTCAAAATTTCAATTTTGCTCAAAAGTGGAAATCTCGACCCGCACAATGTTGATCCCAAAGTTACGCCCTTGACCAGGGTGGATTAAGATTACTCTCCAAATCAAAATATATCTGAATGTTTCAGACCTGAATTTAAAATATCCATCAATATCAGTAGTATTGAAGTGAATATGAAGAAAGGGCCATTGTTACAGAAAATAACCTTTTCTTTTGATTTCTGATTACAATAAACTATTGATTCACAATCTACTCTTTTCTTATACTTCTATGTCTATTTTCTCTCACGTCTCACATATGAGTTCCTCTCCACCCTAATAAAGGGCCAGTGAGGTGGAGAAACACAAGATGGAGTCAAAATTCACACATCCTCCGTCCCAAGGCCTCCTCCGACTCACAGCTGCTTGCCCAACAGAAAAAAAAGAAGACAAAGAGGAAGACAGTCATTTACTTCCATTATCCTTGCACTTAGCAACAAATGGAGGTTATTCCAGATTGTGTTGGGACCAGGCTGCCTCTGCAGAACTCATTTGTAAGGAGTGACACCCTGATGATGACTCTGCTGGTGTAATTTACAGCTGATAGGACCCCATCCTGAGCTATGGAAGAGTGCAGCTTGACTTTGACATATGCTGCCCAGCTGACACCTCTAATAGCACATCAGCCACTCCTGCATGGTTTATACTGAAGCCTTGAGAGCCAAATGTCACTTTTGTCCTGATGCCGTCCACGTTAAAGGTCTCTCACTGAGCTGCGCTGGCTGGTAAAAGGACTCTGAACAACCCAATGCAGAAACAGCAGTAAACAAAGCAAGATAAGCAAAATAAGCCAGGAACGTTTAAAAGTCAGAGCTTGGCTGTATCGTCAGGATATCTGATCAAAACTAGCACGTCTCGTTGTGATGCAGCCACACAAGGTTACACTTGGTTTCATTCTGCAAATGCCCAGACACATTTCTTTGTGGAAACAAGGGGCTGGTCCTACTGATAAAATAAAAAAACAAAAAGACAAATTGCTAAGATGATAAGCACTAATATTTTACAGATGGAGCTCTCTGGCCGTTTCTTTTTGTCCACTGGTACGTCTGTTTATCTGGGTGATGTGTCTCCATCTCAGTGTCTTTTAATGGCTCCACCTGAACGGTTATATCGCTTAATTCACAAATAATCAATATTCAACAGGGATATTAGGATTGTCTGCCATGACCTGAACTGACTCTAGTTCAACATTTTGATCCATAAATCAAATGACAAATGCATACTTTGTCCCTATGATCTAATGCCCCTGGCGGACATATTTTTCCATGCCTTCCAAAACCGTAGGGAGTTTTATGATGTGACAACACACTATGGTTATGATTAGGTTAGGTTTAGGCCCATAAACAAGGAGATTAAGGTAAAGGGTTAAAATGACTACTTTGGTTAGGTTAGAAGAGCGTCGTTATCATGGTTACAGTAAAAAACATGTGGTAAAGGTTACTTTTGTTGTACGGCAAACCATCCCTTAAGTCACTAGCTAATGCTAGCGGTAGCTAGCAACGTTGTTTGGCAGAATGCTGAACAAGACATTTTTAGTTGACCAAATGTTCCAATTAACTTTGATGAAGTGAAAACACAGTGTTTGGTGTTTTAAGCCCCCAATGTCGCCTTCCAGGCAGCGCTGCCTGGATGGCACTAGGATTAGGCAATGGTTAGGGTTAAGTTTAGGGTTAGGTGCCTTGAAGTCAACGGTTGCAGCGCTGCCTTGAAGTCGACGTTGGCGGCTTAAAACACCATTGAGCTGAAAACACACAGTGAGAGAGTCAAAGTTTAAGATGAAAACACAGACAACACCCAAAAACAAGTTCACGGCTACTTTAATGTACACAGTACCATGTTAGCATTGCTAAGGCAAGTGAGAACAATAATAACAAATCAAGTGAGAAGTAGGCTCATTCTGTCAGACTCCTATAGAAACAGACTTCTTTTTGGAGCCAGCGGAGTCGCCCCCTGCTGGAAATTAGATAGAATGCAGGTTTAAGGCACTTCCGCATTGGCTTTACTTTTCAGACCCGGAAGCTTTGTCCACTTATTTTTACAGTCTATGGTTCTCCCACATCACTAATGTAGAAGATAAATTGTATGTGGAAATGTAGCCCTTTGATGCGGCTATAACGCCATTTTCCACATTATCCAACTCGTTTTCTATGGAGGTGTACATCGGTGCTGCATCAGATTGGTATCAAGACAAACATCCTTTCATTCCTCATCCAAAGATTACAGTGAAATGAAAAAAATAAAAAATGAACATTCTCAACCAGACTGACTGAAACAACAATGTCGATAGTCCTTTTAAAACTTTAAGAGAGAAGGTCTAAAGTAGTTAGTAGATGCCAGACAACGAGCCAATTAAAAAGGTGCTCCGCTTGTGCTTCACTGTGGTGGTCCCCTGGTAGCAGACCTGCTGCTACCCAATGTTTTCTGCCATCTTATCTGAGTATCGTGAAATTGAAGGAGCTTCAAGCGACTGAAATGACTCCTTAAAGCTCTAATTAGGCAGCAGCATCTCCCTCCCTTTTATTGCTTTCTTTGTTCAAAACAGCGCCTGACGACAATTTTCATCTTCCCAACTCCTTCTCTCACAACAGTTTGACATTTTTTCTTACAAGTTTCCTCCCATCTTGTCAGTTCTTTACAATACAAAACACATCTCTATTAAACTGATTTTAACATACAGAATATATTTCTGTATATAGTTCTCTATAGTTCTGCCTTCCTCTCTTCCGAAAATACAACAAGTGTTAAGGTTTAGAATAAGTGCCATGTAGAAACATTCTGCTCTGTTATCTCTGGAAAGTGCTCTTCACAGCCACTGTAGCAAAGAGCACTTGGCAATACACAAGGAGACACAATGAGAAGAACATAAAAAGAAATCAAGACATTGTGGAAAACCTCCTAATTTAAAAATGCAAATATCACAGAAACTGAAAGACAAGGCTGTTTGAATGATACCAATACCCTTTCAGGGACGATTGAAAATCAGTCAGCGTAAAGGGATAAGGACTATTGGTTGTGCGTTGTGACTCAACAGAGTTGGTTGCTGAAGATGTACTCTTCACGCCGGATTACCATCATCGCATTCACTGCCCACGCCAGGTCCCATTTCATTTTTAAACGTTTGAAACCCCTCCAACTCGTTTCTGTCTAATTCCATCTCAAAAACTGAAGGGGAAATGATCATTTTGCTGGTGCAATGATCAGGAAACCATTAGAAATGCACTCGCCTTATGTGTGTAAGATGGCGAGAGAGTGCTCGATCAAGTGAGAGAGAACCACAAAAGGCCAAGCAACAGCGTAGGAGAAAGGAAGAAAGAAAAACAGGCCGAGACAAACATGAAGATGGAAGGAAGATGTGTTTGCATGAAGAAAGAAGAAATTAAGGACAGACTAGTCTATACCGACGACGTTTCACTTCCGGGAGTGTTCAGGTGCCGCCGGAAATTCCACCCAGGTGTCCGTCACCTTCTACTTTCTTTGTGTTGGCGTTTTAAACTCCGGTGGATTTCTGAGGACTCTGGTTAACTGCTCCTCAGGTCTCTGCAGGGTAAATCCAGACAGCTAGCTAGACTATCTGTCCAATCTGAGTTTTCTGTTGCACGACTAAAACCACTTTTTAATGTACACGTTCCTCCAAAACAAGTTCCTTCCCGAGACTATTTTGTAGAGGCACCATCATTGTGTCCAGCGCTTAGCGCTGCCCAAGACGATTGTGACAGGTTTAAATAAATTCCATGAAGCGAAAGAGTGAAGTAAGTAAGGCAGAAGAAAAGAAAAAACATTGGAGAGAGGACAGGAACTGGAGTAAGGAAGTACTGAAGGAAAGATCAGTAGGCAAGCTGGAAAAAGAGAGGGGTCAAATTTCATTAAGCAGTGACAGAGCAGCATCTGCAGAGTGAACTTCCCGAATCGTCGATGTGCTCCCTCACTTCCCTGACTTCATTAAACATCTCTACTTCCACTCATCTCTGAGTGAGCTGTGATTAGAGTTGCCAGCTCGCTACTTAACCTCCATTTACTGTGACCTCTGCAGCGAGGGTTCAAAGTCACAAATGGTTCCCCTGGCTGGGCCAAAAAGTCACTTTCATCATCATAGAGGGCAACAGTAAAGATAATACCCATATTGCAACATTACTTTGAAATACAGCTGCTGAGATAATCAAACAGACAGAAAATAGTGCTGCAACTAAAGATTATTATCATTTTCCATTAATCTGCTGAATTTCTTAATGATTAACCTATTATTAGTTTGGTTTACAAAACATCAGAACACAGTGAAAGCCATGTCATCACAAGCCAACAGAAAAATATATTAAATTTATACTAATATAAAATAGTGAAAAGCAGGTTCACATTAGGGAAGCTGGAATCAATGATTGTTTGTTATTTTTGTTTGAGAATTTATTGATTATTGATAAATAATTTTTCCTGTCAATCGACTGATGGATTAATTGTTTCAGATCAAAAGAATAAAACTAAGTAAATAAGTGGAGAAACATAACAAATGCAGATGCAGTGGGTGCTGAATGGTATGATGAACACTATGAAAATCATGCGTCATTGCCAATTTAAAATAAGGATTTTGAAGTGTGGTGTTCTATATTATATATAGTATCTACTTTAATATATTTTGATGTTCCTCTGTTCTGTTGTGACAATAAAACAAACAAGTTTATTTTTAAACTGCATTATCATATTATTTTAGTGAGGACTCAAAGAACTACAAATAACTAATGTTAGGGAAATCTGTTTGTTTTGTTACACGTTTCTGGATTTAAAAAAATAAATACAAATATATCAGAATATCGAATTTTTTCACCAAATATATGTATCGATATCGGCCTTAAACTTTTAACATAACTAAATTGGATGCTTTGGGATCCTGAGGAAAGTTTCCAACAAATAGTTTCACAGCTCGAAAGCAAGAAAAAATGGTGTAAACCTGAGGCAAAGACACCAGGGAAAACCTTCTTGTTAGAGTTTCTAACTCTAAAAAACAAAACACACAAATAAAGACACACACACACACACACACACACACACACACACACACACACACACACACACACACACACACACACACACACACACACACACACACACACACACACACACACACACACAATGTGCCTTATCTAGGCAGAGCTAATCATGTTATTACCATCTACTGTTTGACATTCAGCAGTGGAGTAAGCTCTCCTCCCTCAATACGTTAGAGCAGCTCAGACAAGGCAGGGCCGCTGAGAAATCTTTGGCAAAAGAGCCGAGGTCAGGTGGAAGCACCTCAGGGCAGCTCAGACTCATTTGAGTATGAGCTGAGGTAAAATAATTCCTTTCATGTGCTGAAGCAGTTTGACTCATTTAGAAAACTCTACCCCTCTCTGCTAGACAGGCAGTGAACTCTGGCTTCATCAAGGTATAATTAATAGCATTTATGTCTGGGCACGCTCAGTCCAAAGGTGTGAGGTGTTAGTTGCAGCAGCGGTCTGTCTAACGTTGTTTAGGTCATGACAAGGGAGCAGCTAAGTTCAGTGTGAACAGGTGGTTCAATCAGGACCCCCTGTATCTGTCTCTGGAAGCCATGAGACATTAGTACCTGACAGTCTGAGACACGTCTGGGTCAGGAATGTGTGTGTGTGTGTGTGTGTGTGTGTGTGTGTGTGTGTGTGTGTGTGTGTGTGTGTGTGTGTGTGTGTGGGCAATGCATGAGAAAGAGGGTGTGTGCAGTTTCAAGTCACGCTTTTTTCAAGCAGGATGATAAACTGCATGTGTGTGTCTATGTGTGTGTGTGTGTGTGTGTGTGTGTGTGTGTGTGTGTGTGTGTGTGTGTGTGTGTGTGTGTGTGTGTGTGTGTGTGTGTGTGTGTGTGTGTGTTGATCCAGCTCATAAGCCCAAAGCCATTGCTGTCACTAGTCACTTCTCCCACTGCAGCCACTCAAGCTGGGTGATTGATGTCTGATGCTGTGTACACTCAGAACTTTTCTTCAGAAACCCAAATTGGATTGCAGGCGGGTGCTAACCTCCTTCACTAGGTTTCTCATTGATCACGTGTTTCTTTTGATGCAGACAGTGTAGTCAGCAATGGCTAATTTTCTTATTTGATACAAAACCATCTTTTTTTTGCTCCTTTTAAGGAGTAATGCTGCCGTCATTGTTCTAGTGAGTTCACATTAAACTGTGCAATTGCAGAGATAAAGAAGAACAGCAGCAAAAGGTGCAACAGTTCCCATGGAAACATATACGTATATACAATATACTCAAGGTTAACACCATGTGCAGGTATTGCATGGATCTGAATCGTAATGTCACTGACAACATGAATTTGCAAATTCATAGCTACAGTGGGAGCGTAGAAAATAAGTGTTTACAGGAGTAAAAACATGTAGGGCATCTGTGCAATATTAACGTTAAGGCTTTTTATTAAGAGGAATGGGCAATATATTGGTGTATATTAGGCTATCATGCAATATTCTTGGTGTGTCTGTTCTGTATATGGATCTGTGTGTGTTACTGAATGTTAACTGTAGTTTGTTAGTACATGTATGGATATGTGGTGTGTCCGGTATATAGGCTGTGTGCTGTCACCTGTGTTCTCTCGAATGCCCAAGACAAAGTTATCCTAATGGAGACAATAAAGACTTATCCTCTCTTATCTTATCTACAACATGACCCTCAACACCCCCAGAGACCTCAACCATTCTAAAAAATACAACAGAATATTTTAGCTGCTATTTGGTACTTTGAAAACATGAAGACATATTTTTTTGGGGGGGCGTTTCAGCCTTTAAAGCAACACTATGTCATTTTTCCCGCTTCGGTCCCCCTACAGGTTATCTCATTGGAACTACAGCTCGCGTTGGCCGAAGCTGGAAAAGTTACGTAGTGTTGCTTTAACGGAAAGAACAGCTAGATATGTAGGGGGGGAGAGAGGGGGATGACGTGCAGGAAATCGTCTCAGGTTGGACTCGAACCCTGGACCTTCTGCGTCGAGGTATAAACCTCTATGTGTGTGCGCCTGCTCTACCAACTGAGCAAACCAGCCACACGAAAGCATGACACAAAGACATTTAAGGGGGAATGAGACACTCTCAGTGACTGTGTTTTGCCTGTGAGTACTGAGATATTTTCATTACTGCTTGGTTCAAGGTTGATTACCGTGCTTGGACTGTGGCCACATGCCAGCAATCACATTTTGGGGAATAAATTCACTAAATGGCCAATCTGAATTAAGTGTGCTTTTAATTTTTACAAACCGTGCCTTAAACCCCTTTTTGCTGCGTTTGTGTATGTGTGAGAGAGACGCACCTGTGCCACAGCCACTTGTGTTTGCTGCTGTTGCTGCTGGAGCTGCTGCTGGAGCAGCTGGATCTGGTGGTGGACAGACAGGGGGGCCCCTGGTGGCAGCGTGCCCGATGCAGGGAGCAGCATCCTTGGGCTGGCCATCAGCAGAGAGGCCTCCTCTGAAGCCTGGCACCAGGGGGAGAAGAGAGAGATGAAGTCAATATTTAGTGACCAACTCAAACATTAACAAGTATCCAGAAAAAAAGACTGAAACTTTGGATCACAAAGTAAAACACTGAATGGTTTGGCAAAAGCCTATTTCTTAAAAGAAATATTATTGCACAATCCAACATTGTATTTACTTTGCTTATTTATATATTTTACAAACCTTTTCCGGATATTTATCGGATTCTTAGCAAGTTGAGACCAACAAAAATGACTCTCATCAGTTTAGAAAACTTTCACAGTTCACAAAAAGTTGCAAGATTGAAGATGCAGACACACAGGGAAAAAGAGAGAAAAGGACTGACTAATGAATAAATAAATATAATCGGGACAAGCATTGGCATCAATAAAATGCCTTGGAGAGCAAGCCATCATCCAAACAAGAATCTGAATTTGAAATGTAGAAATGTTGATTAGTTGCACCAGTGTGGAACGAGCGGTGCTGAGAATGCAGATCAGCAGCTCTAAGACGCTCCGATCCAACAATAATGAGCTTTGGGACTCAGTTATCCTCCATCTAATGCTATCAAGCATCCTAATTTTTTCAAGGCTGCAGTAACCAGTCACACATTGCGCCCTCTTCATCATTCAACCAGTCGAAAATATCTTTTGTTATGCAGATATGGTGCCCTAATCACAATACGGCTAAAACAAAGCATTAGCACCATTTAGTATCTGAGGGTAATTATGAAATCAAAGCTAGCAACAACTGGACATGGGGAAGATATTAATATATCTAAAACACCTCGTTGCTACAAAGTGGACAATCAAGATTTTATTTTCATTGTTCATTGTGGATAGAGGGATGGGCACCTTAGAAAAATAAAGAGTGGTCCAAGGTGCACGGTTGGTTTAGAGAACAAAAAATCACTCTCAAACCACTGCTGAGACCTGGATATAATCCACGCAGGAGGGGCATCCCTTTCCTTGCTGTCCTTTGAAAACACATTTGGCACTGTTCAATGTTTGGAAGCTACTCACGACAATATTGCTGGTGTTGTGATTTAATTTAGCAAGTGACTGACACAGGTTGACGGTCCATCTTCCATATGGAAGAATTTGCCTCATTTACGGTTGTTATTTCACGTGTCTCAAATTCAGATAAAATACTGACATGCGTGACGGATGCATTAACAGCCTTTTAACATTTGGCTAGACTGCAACCAGATTTCAAATCGTCTGTAATGATTTGTTCATGCATTGACACTTTTTTTGTGTTAAAGTTTTTGCTTATGAAAAGCAAAAACAATACAGACATATACTTAACAAGAGGCCTGAAAAGAGATTCAAACATGAATGGCATGCTGTGTGGGCAAAAAAGAAGATGTGCCTTAAGTGTAAATTGGACATTTCATTCCTCAATCCATCAAATTATTATATCAGAGAATGGGTGCTCCCAGTAGGTTGTGTGTATCAGACACTGTTAATGTTTTAGAGTTTACCCTGTGATGTAAGACAAATCCAATCCAACCTTGTTCAACAGGCGCCATCAGAGTTGATGCAACAGCAAGAAACAAGGAGAAGAGACAAGGTGGTTGTGAATGTAGATCATATTTTACAGTTAATCCATTTAACATGGAACAATAGCCTTTGATTTTTGAAGCGCTGATGTTGGAAAGTACGTTAGCAAGTTCCTGCTGCAGAGTAGTTCAAAAGAAGGTTTTGAACACACGTGAGGCTAAAAGAAATGTGCACTGCTTGCTTTATGCATGTTTGGCTTTACACCTGACAACAGCTGGATGTGAAGCATTTTCAAAAACACTTTCATGGCTGCCAAGTTTGAACAATTGGGTTGCTGACTGAATCCAAACAATGTCACATCACTAGCGGGCGACGCAGGGTGCTTCAAAGTGACTGGAGTCGCGACGTCAAATGACGGTCGGCGAACAAGGGGACACCTAAATTAAATTGAACGTGAACCCGCCTTAAGGAATCCATGCCAAAACACTTCACCATCTGGCTCTCCTTAAGCACCTTCTGGTGACACACAGACAATGATGAACGTACAACACAACACACACACACACACACACACACACACACACACACACACACACACACACACACACACACACACACACACACACACACACACACACACACACACACACACACACACACACACACACACACACACACACACACCATTAGAGGAATATATGACTGATGGCCTGTGTGAGCTGAATCTTTTAGCTTAATAAGAGAAAATTATCCAAGTTGACAGGTTTTTTTTGGTGCCATCACATGATGAATAGCAGGGCAGAAGGCTGTGTGTGTTAAAGAGAGAATTTGTTTGACTCCTCAGAAAGATGTCGGATCACATAAAATGAGCTCACTTTCTCTCAAAGTGCCTGTTTAATACAGATGCGTCATTCACCTTTTTTTCTCCATAGAAGACACCTGAAGTGACACTCTTCCCGGCTAAGACTGCTGCTTTCTCTTTGAAACAGTGGGTGTTACGGGGGAGGTTTAGTGACTGGAAGTGTGAATGAGATGATTTAGAAGGAAAACTAACAGAGAGGAGAAATGGTGACATGTTTGGCTTTCAAGCACTGTAGACACAGAAACTATTCTCAGTTATAACATAAACAGACTGTCAGCAGCCGCAGAATAAGATACGACACAAATGGAAAATAAATCCCATTCTAATATACATTTGAGTCATCTCCAAAAAACATTTATTTTACTTTTCTCTCCCACCAGTTCTTACATAGTTGAACCAATAGCCACTAATATAAAAGTATTTCCCGTCATCATCCACAGAATATTTTCGAGGAAAAAGCCATTAGCAGTACCTTTCACAGTATTTGGATGGACATTTCTGGTAGTCCAGTGAGCACCAAAGACAGGGAAACAGAAAAAGGCTACATTTTGGACATTTAACATTAAAACAAATTAATGTTTTTGATGTGAATGTGTCACTAAGTGCCTGGTTACACTAAAAAATAAGCATATTGTCATATTGACATATTGTCTGACTATGTTGGAAATCAAAAGTGTTTATAGTTGATCTGAACAGACGAGTGAAAAGCCAGTTTAAATAAGAGGATATCAGCGCACACTTTCAGACAGTCTATCCTGGAAGGCATCCCAGAGTGTTGCACTCAGGCATTCATGTAGAAAGTGACAGAAATAGTTTTGTCAAGAATGAAAAAAGAGAGTTCAAACCCAGGTTACCTTCTCACCTCCACACAGCTGGTCAATCCCTGTGTGAAGTGGGTGTGAATGTCGGATTCGCAAAGTTACAGAAAGGGTCGGACCATAGACTGTATAATATTATTGGACAGAGCATCCGGTTCGGCGAAGTGCTGCAAATGCGGAAGTGCCTTAAACCTGCATTCTATCTGAATTCAAGCAGGGGGCGACAAGTGTGGTTGCAAAAGGAGGTCGGTTTCTGTAGAAGTCTATGAGAAAGTGGCCCACTTACCTCAGTAAACATTTTCATAATGAGTTTATGGTCTCAATCGCTAGTTTTAAGTCTTCTGCAATACAGAATGATGTTCATTTTTTTAATTATGGTCTCGTTGATTTTAAAATTGGCAATAAAGCAGGGGGTGTTTTAGGGCGTGGCTATGATGTGATTGCCAGTGAAAGTGTAACGTAACGTAGAGTGTAAGCAGCAGTCTATGGCTCCTCTTGTCTAAAATCGTCACATCCACAACCAGGATGGCTGCGCCCGTAACGGCAAACTCAACGACTCATAGCAGATCTCCACAAACCAATGGGTGACGTCACACATGCTCTGTCCATTAATATTAACAGTCTATGGGTCGGACACAGACCCGCCTGATGCGATGTTGAAAAGGTGTGTGCGTGTGTGTGCAGTTCTAAAGACACATTGTGGCAGCATACCGATGCTGAACCCACTGAGAATGAACACCCAGCTTAGCAACTCTACTCTAGCTATTAGCCTCTTTTAGCCCATTCATTGAAAAAATAGCCGATACAGCTCTTATAAACTCCCCTATGACATTGTAAGCAGCTGTTTTCAGCAAAAAAAGCTCAAACAAGCTGAGTATACAGTATGTGTACATGCCACTCACTCAGCACCAAACAACAGAAAGCAGAAGTGAAATATTAGTTAATGAAGAAATCCCAACATCTGCAGCTAGGGTTAGACCCAGCGCTGGGTAAAAAAACGTAGCCTGATAATCACACTTGCAATTTTGTTTCACTTCATTCATTTCACTTGATTCATTTGAATCACTTAACACATCCCGGAGATTAAATACTGGGCTAACCTTTGTCTGTTGGACAAAGCCATTAATTCAATGGGATGATGTGTCTGCAGGCTGTGCAAGTACACAACTGTTTGCTAACATGTTAGCCATAGGAGCTTGATGAGCTTACAACTTCATTATATCACATCAAGAGTATTCCTGCCCCCTGGTGGTGACAAATCTTGTCATGCAGCTTTAACAGCACTTTAAAGAAGCAACCAAAATATTTAAAGAGTAAATTAAAGAGCAAGGTGGAGGTGAACTTTTTCCCCTTCTAGGCCAACTTTTTTTTTTAAATAAAATGTCACCTAGTTTGTCCTGTAATTATAGCATCCCCTTAAGCCAATAACTGTAATTTAACAAAATGTGCAGCTATGAAGATTGGATGGAAAATTATTCTAAGTAATGGCATGATGCCTGAAGTGCCCCCTTGAAAAAATGGATGACTGAGGTAGAAAGGGTTGCACACATGATAAAATGTCTTAAGGGATGTTTAGTCGGGCAAGGAAATATGGGTGTTTGAGGTGTTCAGTGGATGAATATTATTACTGAAACTTGTCATCTTTTTGTAAAAAAGAGAGGATGGAGAAAACTGGCCTACCACTGAAATTCCTCATACAGTAACTGCTGGAGGATGGCCTGCCTGAGGAAACTCTCGCTATTAGCATCTAATTCCCACACATGCACATGGCACTAAGCAGGCAGCTGGAGTCTTCCTTCATCTTTTGGCCTCTTGTTGTACTCATAGAGTGGCAACATGAAGTGGGGAAAAAACAGGGAAGTGAAAGAGGGCTAAAAAAAAAAGGAAGGTGAAAGTGAGACGGAAAGGAAACTAAAGATAGATGGCATGGGATAAAGGAAGTCTTTATTTACCTACCTCCAGCTGTGATTACACTAGCCACACACACGCACGCACGCACGCACACACACACACACACACACACACACACACACACACACACACACACACACACACACACACACACACACACACACACACACACACACACACACACACACACACACACACACACCAAGAGGTCTGGCTTCCTTCACTGCTGACAGCCTCGGCTACAGATTTACAACTTCATCAAGGGCTCTCGAGAAAAAGCCTGCGAGATCACTCTACTGAGGCTCTGCATGTAATATCAGACCATACCATCAGTCATTACATAGTAGTAAAAGTGGTAGAGAGGATCTTGTGAAGATGATCACAATAACTTTCCCTGTTTCTAAGAATAATCAGTTAATAAAATATCCCTTCACAATGTTTTTATTCACTCTCCTTTTACCTCTGGTTTTTGTTTCCACCATTTTATATACTAAAAACATGCACTGTACAAGGACTGTCATGATCTCTTTTAGAAGATATGCATCCCAGAAAAAATGCAGTATTAACGTTTTGTATACACATGTCCGAGCCTCCTGGACGGGTGAACAGGTACTCGTTGCCTGCTTGTCATAATGGTTCAGGATCAGAAAAATGAATATCTAAATTAGCATTCCTAGTCTCTAGTTTCCTTATATTTAGTGCCAAATGACATTGTTCTTTTATAGAAATGTCTTGGAAATGATTAGTGATTTATTTGGAAATGATGGACCTGTGAAATAAAGCGTTTCCAAAAACAAATATTTCATTACTTTGAGACTTTAGACTCCTATGAGGACCAGAAGCAACAAAAACACGATCAGGGCATTCTTACTTTTAAATGAGCTCTGTGATTTTCCAACAAGAAATGTTAACAGTCACTTCAAACTGAGGTCCCCTGACCATGTGGGCCCCTAGCCCCGTGCACCCACTCAGTAATTTGTCCGTTAGGTCGTGATAGCCTAAAACAATTCAGGCACATTAATGATGGGACGAGAGAGAAAAAAAAGAAAAAAGAAAAAGAGTGCTGTCAGTGGAGTGCTGCCTGTAGCGCTACACTCATGGATCAGAGTGTCTCCACCTGCCTGACAGCATCTGAACGTGGGCCAGAGGCCAAACCTCTATCACACACACACACACACACACACACACACACACACACACACACACACACACACACACACACACACACACACACACACACACACACACACACACACACACATTCTCTCTGTCTAACTCACACAAAAAAGCTTTTACTTAAAACTGAACAAAAGGGCAGCCTCTTGAAATGTGTAAAATGCACTTCTCTCTAAAATGTGACTTTGGCCTTTCCAATTTGTCTTGTAGTTGCACCCCTTCTGATACCGGAGGCAAGTCTTTTAATAACGTCCTAAGTCAACCTCATGGACACAAAGCCAAGAGGTAGGATTGATGTGTGCTTTCCGAGTCCTGCGGGATCGTTTGAACGCAGGGCGCCGAGGGATTTGTCAGTGTAACGGGAGCTGACAGGAAGAGAATGGACTTTAACACTCACAGGCTACTTTCCCTTTCATGAGCTTCCAGGGAAACCCTGTAGTGAATCAAATCCCTCCGCGCGGGAAAATACACACACAGTTGTGTAATAAAAATACATACACATGGGCACTAACATAAAGGCACGTAGACTCACACACATCTTGTTCATTGTAACCTTTCCCCACTTATCCCTGCACATATCCCATTTAATCTGTCAAGCTGTTAAAGAGTGACAAATGTGTCAAATTAAAAAATACTGAAAAGAAAACATATAGTTAATGCACGTGCAAACGCAGCTACAAAAACTCTCTCACACACACACACACACACACACACACACACACACACACACACACACACACACACACACACACACACACACACACACACACACACACACACACACACACACACTTCCTCCAATGACCTGAGAATAGAGGTCATTGCTGAGAGCTCGTTTCACTGATTTCATGCCCTGTTGCTTTCAATCAGGGGCTGTAATGAAAGGTCTCATAACTCTAACATTAATGGGGATCCAAGGCCTGTTAAACAGCTGAATAGCCTGGTTTTGTAACTCAAAATTTGGACCCACAATGGCTCTCAAAGCCTCAGGGGAGTCTCCATTTGGTGAATGAACAGGTATGTTTCAGTGAGCTTGGAGCCTAAGGTGACATAACATTTTCATTTGGGTCATGATGAAAAGTTGAATAAACTCTGGAGACAGTCCGTTCATTTTGTACCATTAATTCGACTGCCTAAGGAATGACCTAATTACCCTGAGTTAACTACAGATAAGGGCTTTTCCTGCAAAGGGGAATACTTGACACTTTTAGGGGCAAGGTGAAAAAGAACATGAAGAACTGAAGAACTGAAAAACTACAACCGTAAGCATAAACACAACAAGACGTTCTGTTGGTTGCGCTGGCAGATATATGTCCCTTGTGATAACTGCATGGCTAAAAACCAAAAAAGCTGCAACTTTGTCCAGAAAATTGGCAACTTTTCAGGACACAACTTCTCTCTTAAAAATGCTCAGTGATAAATCTTGGTGCCTAAATGAATACCAGCTTTAAAAAAAAAACTGAAACTTGCACAGAGTATGGCACGTAGTGTGGTAGTATGGACTCAATGTAATAAATCAAACTAATGGGATAGTTGTGGGGGAAAAAAAGAGAGCTTAAGAGAGAAGTTCAAACCCTGCTTACTTCTGCACCTCTGCACACTTGGCCAATGGCCGTGTAAAGTGGGTGTCATTGTCAAATAGTCTATTTCAGAAATGTACAAAAACTGTTGGATGCAGCTCCCCAATCTCGCTGTCACAAGAGGTTTTCAGACACTGTCAGACAATCCAACAAGCACTTTGTTTGACTGTTTGGCTTCTAAAACACTGGCAGAGTTAGGTTAAATGTTTTAAAATGCCGGTGTTTGCAACCGACTCCTGCTTTAACTTTTTCAATATTTAACAAAGATCATGATCTTTCCCTACACGGAAGTGTTAATCACACTTTAGTTGCCAGGAGCAGCTGTACCGGGAGAAATAATGAAACGTATTGACAGTGGATTTTGTGTCGACAGTGTTGCATCCAGAACACATAAGGATGAAAACAATTTGTAGGGCACAAAGGAGCCAGTCCTAGCCTGGATGCCATCCGAACTTGGCCCCGCCCACAACATTTGAGGTCGGGAAGTTCGGTCTGGACTTGATCCGTTGTGGAGCAACTATGATCGAACCAGAGCTGTTTGGACCAATCAAATTGTCAGTGCGGGCTTTATATGATGATGGATAGATGATCAACAGTAACGTAATCAACCACGTCACCAAAGAGTTGGGTTGAATTTGTTTACAACAAAGATGGCTGCCGCTGGAGAATTGAGATGTGTAGATGTGTAGACTGTTATAGAAGATATCAACAGCGCATTCATTTTAAAAGAGGAACAGAGAACCGGAAAGATGTTTTTGGCGAAACTTCCTACGGGATTCGGCAAAAGTTTAATTTATCAGCTGGCCCAGATGGTCGCTAAGAAGATGGGGTGCTCTGATTGGTTGTAGGTCTATCCAATTGAGTGCAGAGGCATTTTCTTTCCTGGATCTGTTGAAACACGCCCCAGAATCACAGCCCAATGGAGCAGCAACAGACTCGTACAGTATTCTGACTAGAATCTGAGTATGACGACGTCAGGCTAAGTCAGTCTCTCTGTTGAAAAAATGTAGTGTTAGTTTTTCAAAATGTTTCTAAGACTGAGGGCATACTGTCCCTGTGAGGTCATGATTGTGCATGGCAGTACCTGGGAGTCAAGCACTCCCACTGTGAATACAAGCAGGCTCAGAGGACAGCCTGTGACCATTTGATGAGAGACACTGTATGAGCTGTGTCCATGTAACTGCTCCATCTTGCAAGATTAAAAGAATACCTACCTGTCTGATTCCGACACTGACTCTGAGAATCATTTTTCTAACACCCTCCCTCTATCCTTGTCCACTGCCTCACTAAGCAAAGCCAGGCGGTGGTGTTATACACTACACCATTGTTGCAAACTTGATGCAGAGCGCAAAGTCTCAAGGCAAAGAGAAGTGTAATAAACATCCCGCTACGCCCCCCCACCACTCTCTGCCCTCATCATGCAGTGTCGTCCTCCTAGCGCTGCCTCAATCAAAAACTCAATTACACCCCTGCATACTACTGTAAATCCCAGTAAACAACAGCTTCTACGCTGCTCTGCCAGCCGAGCCAAACAGCCGCGCTCACGCACATCCAGACAGGACATTTCTCTGGCCATAAATAGACTGCTGGTGGGGGCTTTCCACAGGCCGGAGAGCAGACATTCTGACTGAGCTGTATCAAATCTCCAACACTATGAGGCCGCACAAACACAAACACATAAACTGGATGACTAGCATAGTAGTCTTGAAGCTCCACATACTGCTGAGAGCTTCTGAATAGAAACCAAGTAGTGGGAGCTATTTCTATACTCATGCCACACACAAACACAGAGCTGGTGTTAACTTGATTTTACTGGTGGTTAATACAGACAAATGTATATTAAAATCAAAGTGAAAACACTTTTTCATTTCAGGCTTCAATGATCCTCAAAGAAATAAAACTAGACAATCTGAAAGCTTGTTTAAACTTTGGATATCCTCTGTCACACTCAGGGGTCAGCCTGATCCGAAGTGACGGAACAGACATTTTGATTTCCAGCCAGGTTTCCTTGCCTTAATGTGAAAAAAGAAATTAGATTTTTATGCACAGACAGACATGTTTTTATAGCTGTCCTTGTGTGGACCTTTCTTTCCTTAACCTCTAGGTCACCAGGGCACCGCCATTCTTTATTTTTATGCCCTTGTCTGATGACGTTGGCTGCATGATGTGCTGCAGGAAAGTCAGTCCTCCTAACATATTAAAAGAACATTTTAAAAGCAGTCAATCCCTGGGGCGAACTCTAGCTCACCCAGCTTGCTGCGTGTCAACCCCCATATCTCTCCCACCTTTCCTGTCTATCCACTGTCACCATCTAATAAAAGAAAAAAAAAAAAAACATAATCTTAAAATAAAGAAAAGCAGTCAATCCCATTAACCAGTCTGTCTTATTTACATGAAAACACATCTCTTCCGACTACACCGCGGATAAAAAATAAAAAATAAAAAAAAAAATTGAACCTGCGCTTCCATGTCTCTTTGTAGCTTTACTTATTTTAAGCTATCTACTTGCACTTTCATATCTCTTTGTAGCTTTACTTATTCAAAGCTATGTACTTGCACTTATTACTTGCTGTCTTGAGTTTGTACCTTCACAGTTGAAAGCACTTAATTGTAAGTTGCTTTGGATAAAAGCGTCTGCGAAATGACATGTAATGTAATGTAATGTAATGTAACAGCCAGTTAAAGTGCTCATATTCTGCTTTTTGGCTTTTTCCTTTATCGTGTTATATTTTTTGTGTGCATGTTATAGGTTTACAAAGTGAAAAAGCCCAAAGTCCCCCCCAAAGGGACTTACCATCTCCAACAGAAAACACTGTTCACCAACTGCTCCAAACAGCTCTGTTGTAGTCCAGCCTTTACTTCAGAGACAAACGTGGTCACTTTGGAACACACGTTATAATGCTCGCCTAGCTGCTAGCATGGCACGCCCTCATACTCTGCTTCTGACTGGCTAGTAGTCCTTACCTAGGTACTGTCAGGACACGCCCTCATACTCTGCTTCTGACTGGCTAGTAGTCCTTACCTAGGTACTGTCAGGGCACGCCCTCATACTCTGCTTCTGACTGGCTAGTAGTCGTTAACTAGCTACTGCCGTGCAGTAGCTAGGTAGATGGAACAGAAGATGGACCATAAGTGCACTCATCAGTTTACATAGTTCAGCAAGTGTGTAAAATCCAAATGATGCTTTGAAATTTGACTGACTGTTGCACTTGTTCATACAATTAATAAAGTAATCCAATTCAGAACCCCCCCCCCACCCCCACCACACACACGATATTTCACCTTGCTCTCTGCACTGTCCCGGTCAGCTGTCTTGGCTGTGGCGTCCAGATCAGTCACCCCTCTGTTGAGGTTTAACTCCTCTGCTGCCGACACCTGGCTCACCTCCTCCGCATCGATGTCCGTCTCCTCGGTGACGGTCGGCGTCTTCTCTGCACCCGTTAGCTCCCGAGCTGAGCAGAGGAAAGTACACACACATACAGGTGGATGAGCACGCACGCCTGCATACACACATGTAGGCATGAGCATGGCCACAAGCGCGCACATACACACACACACACACACATGGGCGGACACACATACCGTAAATACATTCAAGTAAAATACATTATCCATAGAACCACAGCAAACTGTATGCATGATTATGACTAAATGTATGTTTAAACTGTTCAGGGGTACAACTCTTGAGCTATAAAACAATGCAAATGCAAATATAACACAATGCAGCCAGCACTCTCGTTTCATGAGTTTCCATATTGTGTTTTCAGTTTTTAAATCACTCTCATTACTGTTAATACATTTTTAATGGGACAAATTGGACCAGATTGGATACAGACCATGTTTTTGCCATAGCAGATGTTATTAACAATGGAGATCAACAATATTGCCCCGTGTATGAGACAAAATCAATGCATATTGCAACAAAACAGTTTATGAGGAGCACTCTTACTGTTCTTCCTCTGCCCTCCACACTTGTTTGTTCCAACAGGATTTTTTGAATTACAATCCAATTCAGTTCATTAAAGCACAATGTTGAAAGCTGCAGCAATTTGTACCAGATTGATACAGTGGAGCATTTAGAGTGTCTCTGTAGGAGAACACACATTTAGTCTACATTTTTTTAAATATTCCAATAACGTCAACACCCAAAAAAAAGTCTAAATTCTAGCAAGAGGTCCCATGCTGATTCCACTAACTGATGAATCCCTTCCCAGAATCATAACACTGTCTTTGCCTTCAGCAATCTGAATTTTGTTGAATATTTTACTATTTCATTTGGATTCGCCCCACCAGGCAATTCAACAGAAAACTACTGTAACGCTTGTTGTCACAGTTGGAACAGTTCTTCCACCTGACTACAAAGCCTGAGGATGTGTCTCATATCCTCACACAATTCAAATGAAATTTAATAAACAGGAAAATGTAAGTGCCAGTGTTCTGGTTGTGATGCTTTATATTGTTCAAACCTTTACCGGGCAATAACTATGGCAATAACTATGTCAATAAC
Source organism: Gymnocephalus cernua (assembly GCA_023631565.1). Taxonomy (NCBI): domain Eukaryota; kingdom Metazoa; phylum Chordata; class Actinopteri; order Perciformes; family Percidae; genus Gymnocephalus; species Gymnocephalus cernua. Next base: position 34,735,488 of record CM042432.1, on the reverse strand, counting down.
TATGCATGCCGGGCGTTTGCATAGTTATTGAAAATGGCATTTCACTCAAAACAACACTCAAAAACGCAAACTAACATTACATTACATGTCATTTAGCTGACGCTTTTATCCAAAGCGACTTACAATTAAGTGCTTTCAACGTTGAAGGTACAAACTCCAGACAACAAGTAGTAAGTGCATTTACATTAGCTTTAAATAAGTACAGTAGCTTTTTTTCTTCTTCCGAGGTGTAGTCGGAAGAGATGTGTTTTTAGCCTTTGGCGGAATGTGTGTAGGCTTTCGGCCATCCTGATATCGGTGGGGAGCTCGTTCCACCATTTGGGAGCCAGGACAGTGAACAGTCGGGATTTCGTTGAGTGATTAGTTCTCCCTCGCTGTGAAGGAGCAGCGAGCAGTTTGGCTGATGCAGAGCGAAGTGGGCGGGTTGGGGTATATGGTTTGACCGTGTCCTGGATGTAAGCTGGGGCTGATCCAGTCATGGCCCTGTATGTAAGTACTAGTGTCTTGAAGCGGATGCGGGCAGCAACTGGTAACCAGTGAAGAGAGCGGTGTAGTGTGAGAGAACTTGGGGAGGTTGAAGACAAGCCGAGCTGCTGCGTTCTGAATGAGCTGCAGGGGTCGGATGGCACATGCCAGCAAGCCAATCAGGAGGGAGTTGCAGTAGTCTAGACGTGAGATGACTAGAGCCTGAACCAGAACCTGAGCCGCCTTCTGCGTTAGAAGGGGACGTATCCTTCTGATGTTATGCAGCATGTATCTACAAGATCGGGTGGTTGCAGCAATGTTAGCACCCAGGTTTCTAGCAGTCTGGGTGGGGACTACCACAGAGTTGTCAATTGTTATAGATACATTCATATACATATATATATATATATATATATATATATATATATATATATATACACATATATACATATATATATATACACATACATACATATATATATATATATACACATACATACATATATATATATACATACATATATATACATATATATATATACATACATATATATATATACATACATATATATATACATACATATATATATATATATATATATATATATACATACATATATATATATATATATATACATACATATATATATATATATATATATACATATATACATACATATATATATATATATATATATATATATATATATATATACATATATATATATATATATATATACATACACATATATATATATATATATATATATATATACATACATATATATATATATATATATATATACATACACATATATATATATATACATACACATATATATATATATACATACACATATATATATATATATATATATATATACATACACATATATATATATATATATATATATATATATATATATATATATATATATATATACACATTCACGCTGCCTCTCCGCACAAGAAATTTCATTAAAAAAGCAATAATTTTAAAAAGATGAAAACGTTTTTGATAATTTATATGCACTTCTTTATGGAAAAAAACAAAATCTTAAATTTAGATTAAAATACAGAGCAACTAACAACAGGTTAGTATTCTCACCCAAAATAGTTAGGTAATACCAAGTGTTGTTTTTTTAAGATAATTTTTTGGGTATTTTAGTCATTTATTTATAGGACAGATGAAGACATGGAAGGGGAGAGAGAGGGGGAATGACGTGCAGCAAAGAGCCACAGGCTGGAATTGAACCTGCGCTGCTGGGTCAAGGAGTAAACCTCTCTCTATATATATAACCTCTACCAGGTGAGCTAACCAGGCGCCCCAAGGTTATGTAAAAAAACATTAGGAACAGTTTGAAATTGGGAAATATGCTCATCTGGTTTCTTGGCCAGAGTTAGAAGAGAAGAGCATTACCACTCTCATGCCTTACTCTATTTGGAATAATCTCTTCAACTTGACTGTAACTTGCAATAGCATCTAGTAATAAGATAAATGGGAAAGTAGGTCAAATGTTTAAACTGCGTCATGTGTATTTGATTTGTTTTGCCACACATTTTGACAAACCTCATCTCAGATTAACTCACTCACTCCAGGAGGCTGTTTCACAAAAGTAGAATATATAAATCCAGGATAACCGATAAAGCGAGACTTGACCTAGTCTAATCTGTGCAGCCTGGCTTGGTGCGTTTCACGACGGCCAAGCCAGGCTGAGGAGGAGCGACTAGGTCGAGTCAGGCTGAAGTAATTCGGATAGATGCACGTTCACGGATTTCCTTAACAGATCGCGAGGTCAATCACAGATTTACTGATGCTACAATGGAGAATGCGCATTGTTCATACTTTATACAGAGTGAGCAGCAGCTTCTTGTAGAAGTATAATAATGTGAACCACATTATTTGTAAAAAAGAAACACGGACGCTGTAATGAAACAGCGAGAGACAGCCTGGCAGACGATCACAGACCGACTGAATGCGTAAGCAGCCTAAATATGTACATTAAATGACCACTGCTCTGAGTTAAGACCGTCATAATCATACCATTCAAGGATTAGGCTACTAATCATTTGCACAAATTAACTCTTTGTCTTAAAAGTAAGCAGAAGATAATGTTACTCAGGAAATTTACCATGAAGATCCATTTTCTACAACGCTAGAATATGATGCGTACATATCTCTTTCACTCTGTTTCTCTCATGGACTAAAATATAAATTTCATAAGTCATAATAACTTCCACTGCTTGCTTTTAATGCAAAGTGTACAACTGTTTGTTTTTGCAAATGACAAATAACTCATTGACTCGTTTCAGTTAAGAGCAGTAGTTCGTAAATGTATATTTTTAGACTATCATTCAGTCGGTCCGCTATTATCTGACACGCTATTTTTTAGGTTTACTTTTTTATTTTTTATAGAGGCCGAGTTTCCTTCTTTACATATATGTTTTTCTCCCTCGTATATATGGAGATAGAAAAGAAGACATGGAATAAATTGGACTCTAAAATCTAGAAACTATAAAGATAATTAAGTGATAAATATAATATACACTGTAAACATGAATGTAACAGAGTATATTCATCAGTTATTGCCCCCCCAGCAAAATATAAGGTCAAAAAACATTGGGGTGTCTGCTCCCTGTTGTTACATGAATGTACAGTAGTCTACACTATATAGTTATTGGTTCAGTGAACTAAGACTATAATTAAGTAGGATTGTACAATTAGGATAGGTTTTTATAATTGTACAATTCTCCCAAATTATAGTCCCAGTTTACTGGACAACACAAATTGTGTGCTAAGAATGCCATTTTATTGAATCCTTTATTGTTAAAGAATACAACAAAATGAATCAACTAAAATAATTGTAGGTGCATTGGTGCACTATAGAAACACACATGTACAGCACTTTATATATTGCCCTTAGTAACTGACTTCATTTAAAACACATTTGGCAACTTTATCAGCCTTTTCTAATTATCTCAATAAATGCTGTAATATATTCATCAAACTTCTAACAACAATATAAACAGCAGTCTTCATACAGCAATATAACAGTGTCACATGATTATAAAAAAAAATAATGGTCACAACTTTAAATAATAACAGTACTTAAATGAACAGCAATATGCACCTGTTGTACTTTAATGCAGGCTGATAATAATAGGGTAAAACCACTGCTGAGTGAACAGAAAAGGCTCCAGGATTAATAAATCCTGGCTGTTAGCCTGGTCAGGACCAGGCTAGCTGTACAGAATAAATCTCCATGGTAACTTAGGTGCCTCTGCTTTTGTGAAACCGAGTCAAGGCTAAATTGAGCCAGGATAACTGGGAAATCCTGGCTTAATCCCTTATCTTGGTTTTGTGAAATAGCCCTCTGATCTGTTTGAGTGTTCAATGTACATTTCTGCCTGCATCGGCTACTCGTATCCTTTCCTTCCCCTGTCTTTCATCTTCACTGCTGCAGCGTCCTCTTCCTCTCCATCCTCCCCTCCACTGTCCATCCCACATCCTCACCCCTCTTCTTCCATGCATACTCCCCTTTTTCCTTCTGCGCACCCTGCTCTTAGTGCTGTCCTCCCCCTCCACTTAAACCTTGTTCTTGATTACTTGCTGCCAGCTCTACTACTCTTTCTCTTCCTCCTACTTTCTACCCAGCTATCAGTGCTGTCCTGTCCTTCCTCCAGCCCTCTGTTGCTGACATGTTTTCCTCCTGTTGTCTTCCTCGATCTTCCTCTTCCTGTTCCTCTCCAACTTCAGCCCTTCTCTGCCTTTCACTTGTTATCCTTGGTTAAAGTTGTCAATTGACACAGTTCCTTTGTGGAGAGACACATTTCTAAATATATCCAACGGAACAAGTTATTTCATGGTTTTGTAAATGTTTCAATCACAAAGTTCTGGCTAAACCCTGGAGCCACTTTGAATGATATGAGGTATTTTTGACAACAGGCTTTACGTGTTTACAGTAGGTTATGTGTTTTCATATATATTGTTATTGCTGTTGGTCCTTCATTAGTGGATTCATTGTTTTTATAACAAGAGAGAGGGGAATGGTATGCAGCAAAGGTGGAAATAATAAAGTTAGTATATCTTAAATGTGCAGTATAGTATAATGTATATTTTATGCCAACATGCAACTTGTCTGACTTGTTTTTCTGACTAGTCCTTTCTGGTGCATGGATGACCAAATAAGCTATAACAATACAATACTAAAGTTAAATGACCTGCCTCATTTAAACTCCTGGCATTGTGAGTATTGGATGGCAGTAGCTCAGTCCGTAGGGAGTTGGGTAGGGAACCGGAGGGTTGCTGGTTCAAGTCCTCATGTGGACCTAAGTATGGTGGTGGCCTGGTACCTGGAGAGGTGCCAGTTCACCTCCTGGGTACTGCCAAGGTGCCTTTCCTCTGACTCTCCATTTGTGCATGTATAAGTACTGAGCATGTGTGTGTAATTCAGGCATGTGTGTAATAACAGAGTGAAAACATTGGAATTTCTCCTTGCAGGATTAATAAATAAATAAATTATTATTATTACTTTAACAAGTGGAACTGCATTAGAAACATCTGGGTTCAGTTCTTAGTGATCACTGAGTTGATGAATGGAACTTGTTAATGTGAACTGTAATGGTAATATTACTGTTCCACAGTATTGGCATTGTTTTCCAGTGAGTGGGCTTTATTAGTTCCAGTCATGCAAGCCATTTTTAAGTAGTTATTTGTTGTTAATTTGATTAAACTGTTCATTTGATGTTGCAGCAGTTTGTACAATTGTTCTGAGACTCTGCACATAAAAGTATTTCTGAGAACAAAACACATTTCCTCTGTAGATTCTGCTTGTTTTCCCTTCTCTTCTGACTCCCTGCTGCTCAACCCAGTTCTCATCCTCAAATTCACTTCCATATTTGATCTTTTCTTTACTCACTCCCGTCCTCCATGATCCCAAGTTCCTTTTTCCTCTAATATCCATCTCTTCTTCCTCCTCCCCTCCACTATTTGTGTTTACTTCCAGCTTTCCGTTTCTCTAATCCAATATCTTCCACTCTTCTTTCCCTTTTCCTTTCTTTGCCATGATGATTAGTTCTCAAGATAAGCTCATTGGCTGTGCGTGACGGCTCTTGTGCTGCTTAACGAAGCATGACAGCGAGTGTGTGAGTGTGTGTACAGGCCTGAGTTTGGATGCGTGTGGGGCTCTTCCATTATGTGTGGATATACAGTTATAGTGTGTGGGTGATCTCTGGGCTTATCAGCATGTGAAAGAGAGCTTGTCGCTGGAGGGCTGGAAGGGGGATGTGGACATAACGGTACCCTGGCCTGCCGCTCTCAGCTCTCGGTGGGGGGGTGGGTGACCAGCGCTGGCTGCCGTAATGGCTGGAACGAGGGTGTGAAAGAGTTCCGATTGTGGACCCTTCCAACTGCTGAATCCCCGTGTCTGTCCTCTCAGACCCCTCTCAGAGCCACGTGTCCCTGGGCTGCAGTGAAGCACCTCCTGGCCAGGCACGAGGCAGCGGATAAAAGCAGCTCAGCCCGCCAGTGTTGCTGTGTGCTGGCTTCTTTCTTTGGGTTGACTCATCCATGACATTCACTCCAGCATCGGCCTCTGCTGCTTGCCAATTTGGGCACAATGCAAGCAGGAACAGGCACTTCTGTATCTGTGTGTGTGTGTGTGTGTGTGTGTGTGTGTGTGGAGTAAGTGTACAGTAAAATCTGTTTGTGCTATCTGAGAGCATATGACTGTGTTTGGACTTGGTAGTCAATTTCCAGCACTGCCTTGTTGATACAGTTCCATATTTCTTTCCATGACCTAAAAATACCATTCCTTCCTTGTTTGTTCATCTTTAAAGGGGTGAGCTCTGCAATACTACTGGGTGGCTGAAACCTTCCTCACACAGGGGCGAATGGATCCTGGCTTCACCTTCCTTTCTGTCCCGATCCAAAAACCCTACAACCCTCCCCAAATTATTTAAAGAAACATTACAGCTTGGTATGTTGTTTTCTTTTCTTTTCAAAACGGATCCTGGAGTCTCCTTTTCAGACACCTTATTATTTTGTTCTTTATTTTAGACCCATTTTTAGCACACCCTATCTGCACACTCTAACATACTGAAACCTGAACCGTTAGATCAACTCCACCCACACACATCCGCCTGCCTGTGTATTTTCTCTATTGCATGTAAGCATCAGTGTGTCATGTTGCGTTTACATCTTTTGAATCAACAGCTGTTTTAAGGTGTAAAGAAAGTGTGCTTTACACAATAAAATACATAACTTCTGGCCTCCCCCCTCTGAAATGTGCATCAGTGTTCAGTGACACTCCAGGAATACTAGAACAACTTTGGAAACAGGTGTAACAACAAAATGAAGATACTTCATACCTGTTTTTCATTCTTTCTATTCATCACTGACTTCACTTCACCAACCTTCAAGGAGCTTCTCCAGCACAAGGTTGCGACAGACACTTTTCCCCTTTCAACAACGTTTGATTAAAATGCTGAATTCCTGCACGAAACATTCAACCTTCGGATTCTTCTAAAGTATTGACTTAGACGTGAACAAGCAGTAAGCACAGATCCCAACATCTGATAAAAGAGAAGCAAACAAACATCATGATTTTTGATAACTCCCTGAGGGCACAGCAGCATTGCTGAACATTTACAGACACTACAGGTCACTGTAGTGTCAAGTGGGACGCTGACTATGTAGCAGGTGCATGTTGCTCTTTGTGTTTGTGTACCTGTGACAGAGGAATCGTTGCCGTTCTTTTCGCTGTGGCAGTCCTCCTGTCCGTCTGCGTTCTGCTGCGTGTGCTGCAGACTCAGTTTATGACAAACCTCGAACGCCTGGCCCACTGTCCGAACAATACGCATGGCCTGACTCTGGGTGGGTGGGGGAGAGAAAGACAAAGAAAGAAATGCAGTTGTAATTCTCAAAACACAACTTGAAACTTATTTTTAAGTTTAAACATTGCATTCAGTATTGCGATTGTGTGTTTCTTTCCCATAATATTTTAAGTTGAGTTTTTTTGTTATGTTTTTCTTTGTTATCCTGCGACCCAGTTCTTCCAAACAAACCAGAACCATCACTTCTCATGGGCCAGGGGATTTTTCCATAATATACTGAAGTTTAGATGTACTGATGTACTTTCCACTAAAGCAGATTTCCATCAGTAACATGTGTATTTAGTTTCTAACAGACACAATAGGCAGGAAATGTTTAGAGTTTCAAATGATCTATAGAGGTCACAGTCCCACAACGTCATCTGATGATATTACACAATTAAGTCTCAGGTAGAGGACGCTGTCTGTGTTTACTGTTACTAAAAAACACAATTTCTATTTCTGATTGGATCCTTACAGGTACCAAAGAACTGGATGTGTCTGCTTATGTCTTTCCGCCCTGCTCTGAAAAGGCAGGTCAAGTGAAAACAACTTAGGTGACTTAGGTTGCCTGACTTCACAGTAGAGAGTTGTAGAGGCAGAAAAGATCTCTAAACACCACTCATCATTAGCTGAATGAGCAGAGCAGATGTAGTCTGGCCAAAAAGCCAGAACAGACATCCAGTCCTTCCTTGTCCCGGTTATCAACTCTGGACCAGTCTGAAGTCTAAGCGTTCAGTGTGGATCAGTATCAGAACATTACCCCAGGCTTAGTATCAGATGAGAAATATAATTTATTAGGCACATTTGGGTTTCCTATTACATTACTAACTTAAAGTGGTTTTGGCAGAGTCTGAGTTGCTGGGCCATGGCTTCATTCCACAGAAGGTTTTGGTTTTGGGGGGTCAGAAAAACTTCAAACATATTCACTTTCTGTACCGTGGTGAGGTGTGGCTGCAGTCTTACTGTACTTACTGTGTCATTTATTAATATTATTTTATTTTTCCATAAAAGAACGCTGCTTCAGCTTGATTTAGTGCTAATGTTGTTTCCATAGACAAACCCCTTTGTCAGCAAAATGAATTTATGTCCAGATCTAAAAAAAAACGTACTCCGTACCATACTGACCCTTAAGGCTCAATTATACTCCGGACGCGTACTCTGACAGCTGTGGACTCCACAGGCGTATAGTCGGTCTGTTTATCCCAGAGGTGCCCACATTCTTTCATATGTAGGGCCAAAATGTATCTGAATTGAAGGCCATGGGCCAAAAATAAATTATGAAGAATACCGTAATTCTTTGTAGATAAAACTTGCGTATGTAATTTAATAGGGAAGTTTAACAGCACTGTGCTTTACATTGCCGTACAACTCAGATTAAGAACTTTTTAGCCACTACGGTTAGGATTTTGCAGCACTTTCAAAATAAGCATGAGCATGTCAAATGCAATGGCGGGCAAAAACAATGGGGGCACGGGCCAAACACAGGCCGCAAATTAGGCAGCCTTGGTTTAGCTGCTTCGAGTAGATCGCTACGCTACCACTTGTAGAGGAATTTGCGTTTCCTAGAATGGCGAAGGAATGTCCCACCATACTCTGCGTCTGACTAGCTTACACTGGTTTATCAATCTCACTCACTATGCCTAAACCTAACCAATCCAACCAACAAAGGCAACAAAGTACTAACCAGTCAGAGGAAGAGTAGGGTGGGTTATGCCTTCGCTATCCAAGGAAACGCAAATCTGCGTAGCGGAGTGGCCACAAAAAATTGTCAGAATGCGTACGTCCGCACAGAGCCCACACGTATAGGCCCTACCCTCAGATGACGATATTTAGGTCACACAGACCCAGGCGGACCCTCGCACACTCACGGTATAATTTCGGCTTTAGAGCAACAGCTACTACCAACGATGACTAAGCTGCCTTTGTGGCTTATACTTTGTAGGGTTTAGTCACCTCACTAAAAGCACACAGCATGTGGTCCTTTCAAAAATGTCAAAACCCTTCCATGGCTATATGGGGTCCACATTCATTGAAATCTCACCACAGGCCATGTTTCTATCATCAAACTTCCAGAACCATTTATGTTTCACTAGATTATTCTCACAATTAAGGAGGGAATAGAAATCAGGAATGATTTCCTGATATGATGATGATTATGCTGAAATGCATAACTGGGTGTTTAATAATTCAACCGGTTAATGATTATTGAAATACTAATTAGTTGCAGCAATGGCCACAAGCACAATCTTTGAGCTATCAACTGATCTGTGCAGCTACTGTAACAGACAGTAAGACCAATTTCAGACCATCAAAGCTGCAATCCGTAACCTTACACACATTCAAACTACAGCAAACGAATTACAGAGCTTCAGCGCTGTGTTTCTGACCTGAAGGAAACATTACCATGAGTATCTGATAATGGAGAAAGTCTCCAAAAACATACATACTTTGTACAGACAGATATCTAACGTTGATTAAATAAATCAGCCTAAATCATCTTCAGCTGTCAACTTGCGCCCCTTTGACATCTGTCTTCTCTCTTTTCTAATTTCCTGGCAACGCATATTAATATCCTGAAACAGACAAGACAGGTTTCTCTATCAGCTTTAAAGGTCCCATGGCATGAACATTTCACTTTATGAGTTTTTTTAACATTAATATGGTCCCCCAGTGGCTAGAAATGGCGATAGGTGTAAACCGAGCCCTGGGTATCCTGCTCCGCCTTATATAAAAGAGACTTCAGATACAGTATTAGGGGACCACTAAGGCCTATATAAAAGAGACTTCAGATACAGTATTAGGGGACCACTAAGGTCTATATAAAAGAGACTTCAGATACAGTATTAGGGGACCACTAAGGTCTATATAAAAGAGACTTCAGATACAGTATTAGGGGACCACTAAGGTCTATATAAAAGAGACCTCAGATACAGTATTAGGGGACCACTAAGGCCTATATAAAAGAGACTTCAGATACAGTATTAGGGGACCACTAAGGTCTATATAAAAGAGACTTCAGATACAGTATTAGGGGACCACTAAGGCCTATGTAAAAGAGACTTCAGATACAGTATTAGGGGACCACTGAGGCCTATATAAAAGAGACTTCAGATACAGTATTAGGGGACCACTGAGGCCTATATAAAAGAGACCTCAGATACAGTATTAGGGGACCACTAAGGCCTATGTAAAAGAGACCTCAGATACAGTATTAGGGGACCACTAAGGCCTATGTAAAAGAGACTTCAGATACAGTATTAGGGGACCACTGAGGCCTATATAAAAGAGACCTCAGATACAGTATTAGGGGACCACTGAGGCCTATATAAAAGAGACCTCAGATACAGTATTAGGGGACCACTAAGGCCTATGTAAAAGAGACCTCAGATACAGTATTAGGGGACCACTAAGGCCTATGTAAAAGAGACTTCAGATACAGTATTAGGGAACCACTGAGGCCTATATAAAAGAGACCTCAGATACAGTATTAGGGGACCACTAAGGCCTATATAAAAGAGACTTCAGATACAGTATTAGGGGACCACTAAGGTCTATATAAAAGAGACTTCAGATACAGTATTAGGGGACCACTACGGTCTATATAAAAGCATCCAAAAAGCAGCATGTCATAGGACCTTTAGGAAAAGATACGTTAAGAGAATATTGCTTTTAACAGCAGACTGCTGTCAAAAGAAACAGCAAAATAGGTGTCAGCTGACAGAAAAACAAAACAAACCTAAAAAATACACAAAACGTTTGACCTTTCTTGTGGTAAGTGGTCAGAGATGCAAATATACTGTCCATACATCATTACTGAAGGAAGCCTTTTATCCTTTACTCTCTCCTCCCTTGCTCTTTTCCTCCTCAGACTCACTGTTGAGTTTGCTGTTTTGCTCTCTTCTTCTCCATCTCCTCCATCCATTAATCAGCCCCCTGTCTCCTTCTTCTTGTTCATGTCTTTTCACCCCATGCTGGTGCTCAGCATGACAGCAAATGCATGTGTTTTCCTTTGAAGATGTTTTCTAGAGGCAGTTAAACAGGGGATGATGACAGACGCTGGTGTTATTGTACACAGTGAACACAACAAAGGCCCAGGCTCCCCTGACTCACTGATTGGGGAACACACAATCAAACACAATGCTGTGCACAGAGTGGCTTTCTTTCTTCCCCTTAGCCCCCGGACTCTTAATTAGTCCCTTAAAAAGGTTTGACTGTCAAAAGCCCAAAATGTGACTTTTCAAAAACCTCAAAGCAGATAACCTAACATCTGTCATAGAGCTGCGAAGATTAACCGATTAATCTGACAATAAATCTAACAAAGTCTCTGAATCCAGCTTCTTAAATGTTTTCAAATGTTGGTGGTATGGTTTATTGACTCCTTTATGACATTACACTGAATATCTTTGAGTTGTGGACAAAACAAGACATTTAAGGACATCATCTTGCGCTTTGGGAAACACTGATTGGCATTTTTCCCCATTTTGTGACATTTGATCAACTACCCAATTAACGGAGAAAGAAATCAACAGATTGATTGACAATTAAAGTAATTATTTGCAGCCCTACTCTGTCAAGTCGAATAAATGTACCGACATATAACCTGTTCAACTGCATCCAAGAAGATGGTGTCCTCAGTCTTAATCCCACCTACCATCCAACTAGGAAAACACCTGCCATTGAGCACAAAACCAGAAGTGGGCTTTGATAGAGAGGTCTGGAACAAGTCAACTTTACATGGAGAATGTCATGGGGAAATACTGAATTAATACACTACATAGAGGAAGCAGGAACACTTCAATTTTAAAATTAAACAGAAGTTAGGAGGGAAGTAATAAAAACAAAAGTGTATCTTCAAAACTGCAGCAGGCAGCTTCACCGTAGTCTGTAATCTTTGGTGCAGTAACGGCAAAAATACACTGGATGCGCAAGCCCCGTGAAGCAGATTTTTTTAAAATTTTCGGCGCCCATGTTATCCAGTCTGTCAGTTCATACCAGCTGCAATCAGAAGCGAAGCAGCCCACGTGCTAAGCAATTGTTTCGGCGATCAGATTCGGCAATCAGTTTTGGGAATCAGTTTCGGTGTCTTTTTTTTTTTTCCCGTGAGCAAATGTGTCAAGCTAGATAGGTAATCAAACACAGCAAAGCCACAGCGGTGTGTTCTTGGCTTAAGCAGCAGCAGAGAGACTGTGGATGAGAGGGCACGACAGAGGGACATAACTTCAAAGCATATAAACTATAAAGTCAAGTGTTAGACTATATTTATATTACCAGGATCTTAAAAATCTATCACAAAAAACCTCACAGCCAGTGCAGGGATTTAAAGACAGCAGTGATGAGATTAAGCAGTGAGGTGAGCTTAGTTCTTTGTTCCAGTTACACTTTGCCAGCAGCAGACTTTTTGAGGACACTGGAGACTAATGCATCATAGTAGTTAAGCCTAATTGAAATAAAAGTGTGCACATGCCGTTTCACTGCAAGAAAGAAAAGTTTTGACTTTTGCAATGGTCCTGACAGAGGGCTGCTTTGCTTACGTTGGTTACATTCTTTATGTGACTGAAAACTAGATCAGAGTCAATCATAAGAAAATATTTTGCTCTGTGATAAAACCTGTTCAACCACTGAAAAATGTTTACACTCTTCCAACACTTTCCAACTCCTGAGGCTATGAGAGTAACTACTGTCATCTCGCAAAAAAAGCAGAAATAGTATGACTTTCTTTTGCCGTCACAAAACCTCCACAGACAGACGATTACATTGCGTGAAAGAATGCAGCCTTTCTATTCATCTGAATGGGAAGGACTACGATGGCAAGGTGTTGATGAAATGAAATGAAATACTCCCAGAGGCACTTTCCTGATGGATTACTTTGCAATCTCTAGCCTTACCTGGTGATCATCACAAAGACAAATAAAAGGACTGCCACTGTGAAACCTTTCCAGAGTTGTCAAATCCTACACTATAATAATATAAACTGCTGTGCAGTGTTTTCAGTGTTTGATACACCTTCAAATTCATCTACAAATACATCTACTTCTGAAGAAGGCTGGGTCAACAAAGCATGCAACTTTAACATGCAGTTCATGTCCCATCTTGCACCAACAGCCAACACTGATATCTTTTAACCAAGCCGGCATCCTAACCCTAAACCTAACCAGAATCTTCCTTTAACAATAACCAAATGGTTTTTATCTTGATCATAAAACACTCATTAAGAGTAATTTGTTAAAGATACTGAGAAAGGCCCTGTTTGGTGGCTTTGTATAGGGCTTGTTGGCAACTGTAAGTCCCTTATAAATGTGCCTTGTCAGAGTCTTCAGTGTTATCTAGACATTGTTGAATGGACAGTCCCTTCTAAAACACTAATCATTCTCAGTTTACTCACTTTATATCATGACGGCTGTCCTGTATCTAGACATTTTATGCCGAGAGCCAGTTCTCCAACAGATCTCCAATTTTGGCAGCTGACAAGACCACTAAGAGATTTGTCACTCAAATGCAAAAACCTGTATATCCTGATGTAAAGACACGGACTAGTTCCTAAGTTGGACATCTGTCACCATCTCTGTCTAGCTCTCTGTCTCTATCACTCTGCCTATCACCTTTCCTCTTGGACAATTCAACTAAGCAAATGTACCCTCTCTGTATCTCTGTCTGTCTTATCTCTCTCTTTTCTATACATAAAGCTGCCAGTGAGCTGGAACCCTGCAGCAGAAGAGTTGCTCTTAGTGGCTATAGAATAGGGCCCGGTCAAAACGGCGATGCATTATTTATCCCTGGTTACCCACAAAAGGCTCAGCGGTGGTTTTGCAGTCCTCTTGAAACTCTTGGCACAAGCTAAGATAAGGGACATAAGGGAATATAATGCAATCTAGAAAGAAGCAGGGTAAACAATGAGAGGATGGCAGGGGAGTTACTTCTAATTAAAGCCTTGCATACGTCTTTCTCTGTTGATTAGCTCATTCAATCATTCTCTCTTCTTCTTAACCACATCCCTCAAACACATACCCATCCATCACCTCATCACCATCTACTGGACAGACAGCAGAGCTCTTTCTCTAACAGACACAAGGACCGATACAGAAAATATTTTCTGCCCAAAGACAACACCTCACCTCTGCCCTACTGATAACTATCAGTTACCATCTCTGTATTTTCTGCCTCAACCACTCCGCACTGTTTTGCACCTTCAATAACCTTGCACATGGTGATGTTGCAATTATTTATTCTCTCACTCTACCTCCCTAATTGTCTAATGTACATAGTGTATGTTATTTTCTATTTCTATTTCAGTACAAGAAGTTTAGTATATTCATAGTGTATGCTATTCTATTATAATGTGTATTTGATAGATATCTTATATGCATATGCTAAGGTTTTTCTTGTATTCTGTATTGAGCTGTTTTAATTCATATTATTTGTGGTGTTTATTTTCTGTTAATATATATTTTTCCGTGCAATGCCTGGATTAACTGCTGCTGTAACAAAAGAATACAATTCATTCCATCCATCCATCCATCCATCCATCCATGAGATATTTATAGTGTAGAAAAGAAGAGATTACAGCAAGAACTGCCTCTGATTTATTCTACTTCCTCTCATTAACTGCCTTACCTGGACTTCCTGATCACCAACTAACTACTCTAATGATTGGGGCATGGCCGGGCCTTTGATTTTGAATGCCTCAAGGAAATTAGAGGGAGAGCTGGGAAGAATAACACTGAGTGTTTGAGAGCACTGCAGACGGACATTATCAGACCAAAAAAGTACTAATCAAAGACCAGGTTTGGGAGAGCATGCTTGAGTGTGAGATCATGAAGTAAGTGGAGTGTGATGAAATTAAGTCATGATGCCTCAGTGACTCTTCAGGATCATTAGCTCGCTTTCTAGGCTGTGCACACCACACACACACACACACACACACACACACACACACACACACACACACACACACACACACACACACACACACACACACACACACACACACACACACACACACACACACACACACACACATTCGTACACTACAACGCCATGCTAGAGATAGGGATCAAACCTAAACGTGTTTTACTACAGACTGAAATGTGTCCGTAGCAATGAGTTTCAAAAACTGTCAAGTATCAAATATAGGTATTAAATGGTTGATCAGATTCTTAGACTTCTTTACTTTACTTTAGAACATCTAAACATTGCAAATGTTTCACTTGTTAAAGTTCTTCTATGGCTGCTTTAGATAAGTTTGGTATATTTTTTTTAAAAAGGGGTTTACAGAGAAAAGCCAATACATCATCCATATAGCAGAACAACATAAGTTCAGTGAACATAGTTAACACAGTCATATGTGTCAGCTGTTGCAAGTTAATATCAGGCTCATCAGAGACTCAAGTCTGCAGTTTAGTTCTATACTACACAGAATCTGTTGAATAATTACCAATTAAAAGTTACATTTTACATTTCCATCTTTCTCCTTTCCTGGATTCCTTTGAATTACATGTTGGTGCCAATATCATTTAATTAATGTCCTCTCCTAACAGCCAAACCATGGTCGGAAGGAGGATAGTGATAAAGAGTTGGCGGAGGTGCAGATAAAAAAGACATTTTGGTGATTAGTGTTAAAATTGATGTAAAATAAATCAAGTGGGAACTGAATAAACTTCAGCAAAATTTCTGATTCCTTGCACCTTTTAAAGCTATACAGCTGCAATGCTAAATGACCCATAGGTGTGAATGTGAGTATAAATGTTGTACTGTATAGACCCTTTTACAAATGCACTGGAAACCTGAAATTATTTAGACATTATTTAGACACAGAGCTGTATGTGAGAACGCAAATGTCCAAATCAGTTTGATTGGACATCCAACGGACTTTAGCCGGCCAGCTCCTTACTGCAAAGTTTATTGTCCGGAAAATTCACAGCGAGCGAGTAGGCGTATTGATCGGCTTGCACTAAACTGGAAGAAAACCAACATCTGAGGGTGAAGAAGAAAGTCCATTTACACAAAGACAACAAAGAAAATGTCTAACAAGAGAGGCGACACGCTTTTGCAACTTCTGTTGGTAAGGGCCACCGCCTAAATCAAATACAAGAAATGGCAAGAGACTCTGTGGTTTATGACCAAATAATGAACTGGCTCCGTGCCCGCGGTGTAATCAGCATCATCTCCTGTCTCCTGCACTCTCTACCCAGCATCACCCTTCACCTAAACCAATTAGACTTTGGACAATGTCCGGACCTGATCCATCGGACCTTGTTTAGAGTTTAGATGAGAAAACGGCTGGTGAGAGAAGAGAAGGTATAGAAAATTATGGTGGATGGTTATCAACTATTGCTATTATAGAAAGGGTTCAGGTATAGCTGCACAGACAACTGAGCCGGCAGAAGGTTACGTTTGTGTCCCAGTTCAGAGGCTGGATAAGGACGCAGCCTACAAAAAGGTGTGTTCTGCAGTGGCCCAATGTTTATGAAACCACAGCTTACAGTATGAGCTGTAAATAGAGACACAGCAAGATAAACACTGGGGGTTAAGACAGACAGGGAGTGTGTGAGACAGAGCTGGTACTTGTTTTAAAAACTAAACTGTAGCTGTATATGACCAATAAAACAGGGCCGCTACTGACTTCAGCCTGTGTTTACATCTCAGCACTGACTCATGATCAATATATCACAGCGCTGATATGGAGTACCTGGGAAGAAGCAATCTGAAGCAAACACACAAACACACCTACACTATAGATGCAATGACTTGTTCCACTGTGGGATATTTTTGTCTCTGCGGTAAAAGTACGGCAGCCTTGACAGAGGTACAAAATAAATTAGATTGAAAGACAGTAAGAAAGAGAGAGTGAGATAAAAGGTTCTAGACAAAAGGATCATTTCGTTGAGATATGGATATTCAATAACAATTGCTGAAAGGCTATTAAATCCAATTATCTTAACCAAGCTGTGTCGAGAATGACGCAAGTCCTTTTCATTGATGTCTGGAAATAGCCATATGTCTTTTTACATTTTATATCAGCACTCCTCAATGTCAATGATAAAACAATTGATCCTTAGTCATCTTCTGGAGCTTTCTCCAGCCCAACTATGTTAATAAATTGTCTATGCTAAGATATTAATTCACCACACTTATTGTACTTAAAGGTCGTGTGGCTTGCGGCAACATTAATATGAGTTCCCCGAGCCTGCCTATGGTCCCCCAGTGGCTAGAAATGGCGATAGGTGTAAACCGAGCCCTGGGTATCCTGCTCTGCCTTTGAGTAAATAAATGCTCAGATGGGCCGATCTGGAATCCTCCCCTTATGACATCATGAGGGGAAAGGTTACCTCCCCTTTCTCTGCTTTGCCCGCCCAGAGAATTTGGCCCGCCCATGAGAAAGAGACATCATGGCTTGAAAACAAGAGAAGCATGGCAGTTGGTCAAGGCCCCCCCTCTCCTCCTCAATAGCATTTAAAGCTACAGACAGAGAAATGGCACATCCTAAGGAAAGCTCATTGTGGGACTGGCTCTAGTGGCTGGAATTCTGCACCAAGGCTGAATTTCGGGAAAGAGACATTAGATACAGTATTAGGGAACCACTGAGGTCTATATAAAAGATACTTCAGATACAGTATTAGGGGACCACTAAGGTCTATATAAAAGAGACTTCAGATACAGTATTAGGGGACCACTAAGGTCTATATAAAAGAAACTTCAGATACAGTATTAGGGGACCACTAAGGCCTATATAAAAGAAACTTCAGATACAGTATTAGGGGACCACTAAGGTCTATATAAAAGAGACTTCAGATACAGTATTAGGGGACCACTAAGGCCTATATAAAAGAAACTTCAGATACAGTATTAGGGGACCACTAAGGCCTATATAAAAGACACTTCAGATACAGTATTAGGGGACCACTACGGTCTATATAAAAGAGACATCAGATACAGTATTAGGGGACCACTAAGGCCTATATAAAAGAGACCTCAGATACAGTATTAGGGGACCACTACGGTCTATATAAAAGAGACATCAGATACAGTATTAGGGGACCACTAAGGTCTATATAAAAGAGACTTCAGATACAGTATTAGGGGAGCACTAAGGCCTATATAAAAGAGATGTCAGATACAGTATTAGGGGACCACTAAGGTCTAAATAAAAGAGACTTCAGATACAGTATTAGGGGACCACTAAGGCCTATATAAAACAGACCTCAGATACAGTATTAGGGGACCACTAAGGTCTATATAAAAGAGACATCAGATACAGTATTAGGGGACCACTAAGGCCTATATAAAAGAGACTTCAGATACAGTATTAGGGGACCACTGAGGTCTATATAAAAGAGACTTCAGATACAGTATTAGGGGACCACTGAGGCCTATATAAAAGAGACCTCAGATACAGTATTAGGGGACCACTAAGGCCTATATAAAAGAGACTTCAGATACAGTATTAGGGGACCACTTAAGTCTATATAAAAGCATCCAAAAAGAAGCATGTCATAGGACCTTTAAAACATGATTTTAGACCACCAAATACTACTTGAAACTGGCTTTATTTATGGAGCAGCTCACACAGTACTTTCCAATGTAACTACCTAGAAGCAAAGTAGGATTTTTCAAAAAAAATCATTCAAAATGCATTTCATTATTATTTGGGCATTGCAGTCATCCCAGAAGACTCAACTTGTCATCTGTGCCCAGGGCTGTAGAAGCCATTAGCCAATACTGAACGACAGCTTACGGTTTGAGAGAGAACTCAATTAACACTTGACACAGTAACCACAACTCTCTCTCCATCTCATCAACCAGTTGCGGACAACAGATGAGTCTTTATCCATCATAACCATCAGATAAATAGAAAGAAATAAAGAAGGACCAAAAATGGATTTTTTTTTTAACCCTCTGAGGTCCATTATTTCTTGTTTTTAGAATTTTAATCCTGTGGGAAATGGGAATCATGCGGCCAATCAGTATAATTATAACAATAACAAAATCAAAAGCACAGCTGCCACAGCTGCAATGTTTCCATTTAGCAGCAGTGATGGGATGGGTTGTGCTGTAGTCAATTATCAGGTTTTATCAATTGTTTTATTATCTTCATGCGTGTGTCTCTCTACATGCTTGGCTTGTTAGGTGTTACTGCCTCATTGGTGATGATATGGGATAAAGATTGGACAGAGGGTGTAATTATACGGTCACATGTGTGTGTGCGTGTGTGTGTGTGTGTGTGTGTGTGTGTGTGTGTGTGTGTGCGTGGAGTGACATCCATACAGCCATACAACAGGCAGTCTAAATGCTAACATACTGATGTTTAGCAGGTATAATGTTTAAGTATTAGGCACAAAACGCCAACCTAATAATGTTGCCAGAGGAAAATTTGGTGGATCACAGACCAACATTGCCATCTCTGAAACTCTGACCCTTCCCTGACCCTTCTCCCTGCCTCTTTTCTCACTTAAAACTGCCTCTTCCAAACAGAGAAACCACCCTAAAATACAATCATTTCAGAGGGTTATACACAAACACAGTCGCACACAAACACGCACTGACCTCTCAGCCCAGGCAGCATTCAGTATTCTGATGAACGCTCCACTGTCTCGGCTCTATCACTATCAATTCAATTCTGCATTATAAAGGCCAGGTCATTCATTAGCCTCCTTTAAACTGTCAATCAGAGGAAGAAGGGGGAAGAGTGAGTTAGAATGGGAAGTGAGACATAGCCTGTCTCAGTGTTAGCACTGATAGGCCACTAAAGCTTTTTTATGCCACGGTAATATAAAGCGCAGCCATACTTTCACTGCTGGTAGTTCAGAGGGAAATAAAGTCTGCTTAATCTTCTACCTCATCTTACACTCGCAGCATAACTCATAACTCATAACTCACACACACAAAACCACACACTGCTATGATGACATTTGTAATGCACGTTCATGCCCGCTCTTTTTTGATTATGCCAAGAGATTCCATTTCTTTTTGTCTTATTTAATCTTCTACAGCTTCTCACACCAGGCAGCTTTTTTCATATACAACACCAAATCAGAAAAAGTTGGGACAGTATGGAAAACACAAATAAAAAAAGAAAGCAGTGATTTCTAAATGTACTTTGACTTGTATTTCATTGCAGACAATACAACAGCACATAATTTAATGTGTTCCTCATGATTTTTATTGTTTTTTTTTCTTCAAAAAAACAAAATGCCTATTTTGGTTCTTGCAACACATTTCAAAACAAGTTGGAACAGTAAAGCATTTACCACTTTTCACAACACTTAAAAGACGTTTAGGGACTGAAGACACCAAGTGATGAAATGTTTCAGGTGTAATTTTGTCCCATTCTTGCTGCAAACAAGCCTTAAGGTGGGCAACAGTACGGGGTCTTCGTTGTCTATTCTATTCTATTGGAGACAGGTCGGGACTGCAGGCAGGCCAGTCAAGTACCCGTATCCTCTTCCTCTGCAGCCAGGACTTTGTAATGTGTGCAGAATGTGGTTTTGCATTATCTTGTTGAAATATGCATGGACGTCCCTGGAAAAGATGTCTTCTTGAAGGCAGCATATTGTGCTCCAAAATCTCTATGTACTTTTCAGCATTAATGGTGCCATCACAGAAGTGCAAGTTACCTTTGCCAAGGGCACTGACACAACCCCATACCATGACAGACCCTGGCTTTTGGACTTGTTGCTGGTAACAGTCTGGATGATCCTTTTCTTCTTTGGTCCGGAGCACACGGCGTCCATTTCTCCCAAAAAATACCTGAAATACTAAGGGTGCTCCGATCGATCGGCCACCGATCGGTATCGGCCGATAATGGCTTTAAATAGTTTGATCGGTGGTCTCCATAAAGGCCGATCAAATAGGCCGATCAGATGACGCACTACCACGGATGTATTAAGAGCGCACTACTCCTGAGAACATTTTCAAAATGGCGGCGTCCCTACATTCAGCGGTCTGGCAGTTCTACAAGGCGTCTGAACGGTGGCAGAACAGCAGTTGGCCCGCGGCCGGCCGCGGAAACGAAGACGCTAGGAAGACGGCTACTGCTTTTAAAAAGCGACTGCCACCGGTGGTGCTCCGGCAAACGTGTTTGTGATTACACCATTCTGACGCTTCTACTGCCTCTGGAGCACCGCTGGTGGTCCGCCGACTCATTGCTATCTGGGAAAAAGACAATACACTAGCGATTAGCAACGTGTGTACCGAGGAAATACCACGAGGCGGAAAGCTCCAAAGACATTTAAACACCACCAACCTCATCAGACATTTGAAGGTTAGTCACAGAAAGGAGGATGAGGAGTTTTCAAAGTTAGCTAACGCTAAGGCAGAGCGGAGTCGTGTAGCTAGCAGTTCCGGCGCCGCTCAAACAGCTGTTTCCCCGTGTATGTGTGTCGGTGTCGGTGTGTCGGTGTATGTGTGTCGGTGTATGTGTGTCGGTGTGTGTGTGTGTGTGTGTGTGTGTGTGTGACTGACTGTGTGTGTCTGTGTGTGCTGAAGAAATGTGCAGTGATTGAAAGGACATTTTTTAGATTTTGAGCTAGGACAGAAAGCCAAACAGTTACTGATACATTCTCTAAACATGTGTGACTGTTATGTAATGGCGTAATTTTCAGTTCATAAAAGTGATCGGTGATCGGTATCGGCCGATACGTCTTCCAGCAATCGGTGATCGGCCCCAAAAATCCTGATCGGAGCACCCTTATGAAATACTGATTCATCTGACCGCAGTACACGTTTCCACTGTGTAATGGTCCATCCCTGATGCCTCCGAGCCCAGAGCAGTCGACTGCGCTTCTGGACACTGTTAACATAGGGCTTCCTTTTGGCACAGTACAGATTTAACTGGCATTTGTGGCTGTAACTACGTATTGTGGTACTTGACAAAGGTTTGCCAAAGTAGTCCTGAGCCCATGTGGTGATATCGCTTATAGATGAATGACGATTCTTGATGCAGTGCTGCCTGAGGGATCGGAGATCACGGTTCTTAAGCTTAGGCTTGCGCCCTTGTCCTTTACGCACTGAAATTCCTCCTCATTCCTTGAATCTTTTATGTTATGCACTGTTGAAGGTGAAATAAGCAAATGTCTTCCTATCTTTCTTTGAGGAACATTGTTTTTAAACATTTCAATAATTTTCTCACGTATTTGTTGGCAAACTGGCGATCCTCGGCCCATCTTTGCTCCTAATGGACTAGACCTTTCTTGGATGCTGCTTTTGTACCAAATCAAAATTACAATCACCTGTTGACATCACCTGTTTCAAATCACATCATTATTTAACCAATTTATCTGATTACTAGCCCTTAATTGCTCCTGTCCCAACCTGTGTACCAAAGTGTTGCAGGTCTGAATGACAGGAAAGGATGTATATTTACAAATGAAATTAAGTTGACCAGACAAAACATGAAATATTTTGTGTTCACATTGTCTACAATGAAATACAAGTCAAAGTACATTTAGAAATCACTACTTTCTTTTTTTTATTTGTGTTTTTCATACTGTCCCAACTTATTCTGATTTGGGGTTGTACTTTACCGTTCAAAAGTTTGGAATCGCCTGCAACAAAAGCTTGACTGGGTAGGAAGATGTCTTACATCGATCTACTGTATATGCCTAAATGGTCTATGATGCTTTTGAGGTTGCAAAAAGTCCTCTTTCCTAATGTCTTATTTTGTTTTGTACATAGGAAAGAAAACGCTGTACAATGGTTCAACCAGACTGATAACTGAAAGGGAAGAAGGAGACAAAGAAAAGAAGAAATCAGCAGTCATTGGTAAAACAAACAGGAAGCTTAGCATCAAAATGTGTGCAAATAGGAACAGGCTCCTGTTTCAGTGTCAAGTGCACAACAATGCCATCTATAACAAGCTGGAATTAACAGGCAACGTGTCGCTTTAGCAAAGTTATTCTTCAAACTTTACAATAGAAACAGAAGGTTAGTCTAGGGTTAGCACTGTTAATATCAGCTGAACATACTATGGACTGATGAATCACAGTTTAAACCTCTTCAATCTAACCATAGAGTAGACTTCAGAGCGGGGACCGCCCATTTCTCCGATGCTCCATTGTTCCGACCTCTCAGTTACCCGAAAAATTCCCTTTAGTCCTACAGCCCACTAGTTCGACGTCCCCCACTATGGCCACGCCAAGACCCGCCCTACGAAGCAGCTCGATTGGTTGGGGTTAGGCATTTGACATAGAGTGGATAAGGTTAGGATAGCCGATTGGTGAGAGGATAGGACCTGAACAAATGGGGTTATGTTACCTTGCGTAAGCATGGACGCCTGGCCAATACATGCTATTGAAGGGCGGGTCTTGGTGTTGCCATAGTGGGATTTGTAATATCGCTGGTGCATGTCGGACTAGTGGGCTGTAGGACCAAAGGGAATTTTTCAGGTTATTGAGAGGTCGGAACAATGGAGCGTCTGAGAAATGACATGGCACCCTGCAGAGAGCCCAAAGAGGAACAGGTTCCCAGAGTATTTAGAGCCCAGG
This sequence comes from Gymnocephalus cernua, assembly GCA_023631565.1. NCBI lineage: Eukaryota > Metazoa > Chordata > Actinopteri > Perciformes > Percidae > Gymnocephalus > Gymnocephalus cernua. The sequence goes on along the minus strand of CM042432.1, from coordinate 34,711,672 downwards.
TGCACCGTTGTGGTCTAACAAAGATCAGACAGAATTAGTATTCCCCCCTCTCATGCAACACTGTGTTGACATTTTAATCATTGTATTCTTCTTCTTTAAAATTATTTCCAAATGCAGCCAAAACTATTTAAAATGTAAAAATGTAATTTGGTTGAGAGTTCAGAGAACTCTATTGTTATTAATAATAATGTATTATTTACATGTGTCTGAATTATACTGTTTTCAGCTGTTAAAAGAGCCATCATTAAAGAAAAGTAGAAACAAATCAGTATACAAATGATTCAAAACCTTTGAACATTAGATGTGTTTTTATAAAGCTTTATACAGCCAAATATTTTTTACTTTAACTTTTTTTTAGACTGCCTTCTGTCAATCACTAGACACCCACACTGAGAAAATATCTCCACCAAAGAATAACCTCTTAAAAAACTACTAAACTAAGTCTTATAAACTTTATGTTATCACTGTTAGTAACCATAGCAGGTGCTACTGAGCAGCCACCACAACAACTAACGCAAATCTTTTAACTGTTTAGAAATACTAACCAGACAGTATTATAACTGTAAAACATAATGGTGTATGCCAAAATCTTGCCGAAAGTCTCTCCATCCACACTATGCGGTAACAGACATTGCATGTCCACACTCTCTCTCTCTCTCTCTCTCTCTCTCTCTCTCTCTCTCTCTCTCTCTCTCTCTGATTGGAAGACACAATGGAAAGTGACGCATACCAACATTCTCTGGGGCAACTATGGCCATTAAGCTGGAAACCTGTGTGTGTATGTGTATGTGTGTGTGTGTGTGTGTGTGTGTGTGTGTGTGTGTGTGTGTGTGTGTGTGTGTGTGTGTGTGTGTGTGTGTGTGTGTGTGTGTGTGTGTGTGTCTGTAAGAGATAATGAGGCACTGTGTGCTTCACCCGGCTAACCCCTGGACTTAACCAAAGTCCTGCAATATTTTGGAAGCTACAGTGGAAACTGGGAGCACATTATCTAACTAACTTTGTCACATTGCTGGACTCTTTGACTTCCTCTGCTCAGCTCTGCAGCGACATGTCCACCCCAGATGGGTTTCTTACCTGTTCCTCAAACCTTAAACAATGACAAGCCTATGGTGCCAGGAGGAATTATAGCTGCTCGACACCCAGGTGTCTCTTTATTGGAGGTTGTCAGGAAGTGGCTCAGACAGTGACTTGATTTAAGAGTGGAGGAGGAACTGCTTTAAACAATACACGACTAACAGCCTGTGAACACATTGGAAATGACACACTTAGTGGCTGGCTTTTTCCATCTTCCTATTATACTGCTGAGAAGTTTGATGAGTTGGTTATTGCAACTCATGCAGAAACACAAATCCCTTCACTAATGCAATATGAAATTAAAAAAAAGTTTAGTTTCTTCCCACACATCCATCACTTTGTTCCCTCATCTTCGGTGCGTCAGTAAATTTGGCAAATCTAATTTAGTTAAGAAAGCTACAATAAATCTAGTGAGCATGATGTTTTTGTTTTATTTCCTATAATATGAAGTCTAACCTTTGTTAAGTCGACGAATAACTAACAGAGTGATGTACTATTTCAATAACCTTCTTGATCACAAGAGCAGTGTGAAAATCTCTGTTTGAAATTAGTTCAAATGAATTATACAACGTACAATATAACGTGAGACATAATTACTAGTGTAGATATATTTATTTAAACATATTTTTTTGTAATGTGTATGTAATGTGTATATCTTTTTGATAATATTGAAAATATTTGCATTTTAAAAGATATACATACTGACACATTACAAAAAAAAAAAAAGATAATAACCTTATATACATAAAACTTAATTTCGGGGTGCCTGGATAGATCACCTGGTTGAGCGTGCGCCCCATGTACTAAGGCTCAGTCCGTACCGCAGCGGCCCAGGGTTCGATTCCGACCTGTCATTCCCCGTTCCTCTCCCATTTCATGTCTTCAACTTTCCTTTCAAAATAACCCCCCCCCCCCCCAAAAAAAACGAATTTCAACAACGTAACGTTAGTGCTCTCCCCCTCTCTCTTTGGAGCGTGCATGAGGCAGACATGACGCGTATTACACTGCGATAGAGGAGCCGCTCGTATTTTGGTCATAAACAACCGAGTCATGCCGTTCCATGAATTGTCCGACGATATTGGCGTTGGCTCTTACAGACAGAAATCTCTCGTTGTCTCTGCAGTTAAATATTTACGTTACTGTCTTTGTGTCGTCTTCTTCTTCGCCCTCCTTGTTTGTTTACTTCCGGTTTCTTCTCTCTCTCATAATGTTCAAATTTGCATTTTCATATCGTTTCTTTTTACTATTTGGATATGTATTCAAATTTAAAATATTCGTTGACAGCCCTACTTTGGACCGGAGTCCACATGTGAAAACACTACAGTCTGATACTGTATGTTGGTAACTGAGCTACTGCATTCGGACAGGTTGGGGTTAAATGCCTTGCTCAAGGACACCTCAATAATCTCAGGGTCAGCCCAAACCAGATTTCTAACTTGAACTCAGAGTGAGCTCTTTGTCTCCATTCAGGCTCTGCTTCTATTTAACATTTCAGAGGTATTTAATGGCTTCCAAGGTTTAAAGCTTTAAAACAGACTTGCTGTCTATTCTTACCTTCTTCTTGGACTTGAAGACATTGCAGCGGAAGACATTACTCTGTCCGTCTCTGGCGATGTAGCTGAAAATCTTCAGATCCTGGGAGTCATGGGACACATAGAATATCCTGAAAGATAGTATAAAATAGGTCAGAAATAGAATCAGAGCCTAGCAGCGTTTCTACATGTATCTTAAGATGCAAAATAGGAACTCAGCCTATTTCTCTGAGGTTTCAATGTGACAAAAAATAAAAACACTGTTTTAAGTTTGTTTTAATCCGAACGCATGAGACCACATTTGAGCTCTCAGGCTCAAAAAGGGGAAAATAAAGCTGTGATTAGATCAGGGAGGAAGTGCTATTTAGACAAAATGAACTGGCAAGTACACTCGTTGTCTACTACAGGGCTTTGAGAGAGGAAGTTCAGTGAGACACATTGAAAATAAACTTTAATTTAAGCTTTTAAAAAAATACCTCAAGTGACAACAGTGACACATTCCAGTGTGAGGAGACAGAGGAGGTAATACTATCACATCACAACATATCCTGTGTATAAGCAGATGCAGGGGGAACTAAGTTTGAGACAATAATAGAGTTCTCTTGGTAGGTAGACACTGTGTGCAGCCAACAGAGAAGAGATATACAAGATAAATAGGAAGAAATGAGTGTGGGAGCAGAAGGAGAGCAAAAGAGATACTACACTCTAACCTGCAGGAGGAAGAACATTGGATGGGCAAAGCTCTACACTGGATTTAATTTATGATGAGAGCAGAAACACGTCTGGAGAGATAAAGCATTGCAGATGACAATGTGGGGACAAGACTTAAACTAAGAAGCGGGAAAATGCCGTGTTGAGTTTGAAATAAAACAGATGCTTGAACAACACAGGGTGATTTTTGTTTCATTCCACACAAAAAAACATCATGAACTAATGTATGAACACAGACTATTAGAACTTTCTTCAATAATCTAAAGAAAACAGTGTACGTAATCCATTTTCTATAAAACCTCAATGGCATTTATATCTGGTTATTTGTGAATACATTTTGTTATTAACGTCAGTCCTATCTAGGTCATGTCATAACTGGCAATACTATTCTTTACACAACAGGAGAAAGTAAAATGTTTTCCAAAAGCATATTTCTTCTTCTTCACACTCAGGGGTTCTGACTTTTTCAGTATTTAAACAATCCTTCCCTAACCAAGTGCTTTGAGTTGCCTCAAACCATGATTCAAATACCAGGAGCAGATATTGTTAGAAAACTTTAAACATTCTGGACTTTGTTGCAGACGTTCAACATAAATGTTTCATCGTCTAGTAGACAAAAAAAAGGAAAACAAATCTGGGTGACATTATGTTCCTGATGCCAAGTAGTTATTATTGTTGGACACAGGGTTGAAAATGTGTCATCTCAGAATATACAGTAAGATTATTAAGACATTCCTCGCCCTGTAAATAGCCTCATGTTTTTCTTCTGTTCTTTGCTATCCTCACATCTAATGACCCCAGCATAATTCCAAAGGGGTTTCTGAGTGTTTCCGAGAAGTGTTTGTACAATTCTAACACATGCTTGACTAGTGCACAACTTATAGCATACTGTTTTGCTTTGCTAATGCAAATTTTCCACCATCCCACTGCGCGACTTAACATTCAAGATGAGTTGATGATCACAAAACTCAACACGTATTCCTTGTTCTGTACAATCAAATTATAATTATAAAACTACACAGTGTGACTTTGCAATAAAAGAAAATCTTCATCAGAGCACTACTAAGTAGAGCTGTCAATCTTCCTCTATAATACCATTGGAATTTCATTTGTTATTTTTTTTTTTAAATATTCAAATTATATTCAAATATTTAATGCTCAAATGCAACCTGTTATTAATATGTATACATTACTCATGCTTGAAGGGGACCTACGTCACGGCACATTGCATTTCTTGCACGGCATTTTGTTTACATTTATTTTCCACCACGAGCACACAGCAACAAACACAAATCAACAGAGAACTCTGGAATGAAACACTATCTAACAAGTGTATTGAAGTGGTTCTCTTGTAAAGGCTAATTGTGCTCGGTTAGCATAATGACATCATGTTAGAAAGCACAGCCGAAACGATTTGTCATAAACAAAGTAACAATTGTGTTGTCACTACTATTTTAGTGAATAATAAACAACCTGTTTCTTACAGATTGTCACGTTACTGAGTATACAGCTATTAGAAGGTAATATATGAAGTTATGAAGTAACTGACAGCTGTAGGGCAGCTAACATTAACTTTAGCTGTCTCCATGAAGCTCCCAGCTAAGCTAACGTTACTATAACACGCAGTTAGGAAACAAGAACAAGCTAACTAATGATACCATAAGCATTTTGGCTTGGTGGATGTCTATTTTAAAGTTAAATGTTAAAACTATTTCCCGTCCTATCTTCCAAATTCAAGCCGCAGCCTGATACTCCCCTCTGTACTAACGTTACTCGGTACGTAATGTTAGCTCCGTGATGTTAAGACCTCACAATGCCTTATGTTTCTCACTCCCGCTAACTCACTGTTCATCAGACGTGACATGCCAAAAGCATTTCGTTTTCACATACGGGTAGGCCAAGGAGGCAGGTGTGGTGGTTGAAGGAGCAGGGGGGGCGGTCAAGTTGTTGTAAATGGTGTTGATTTTGGATTGAAAAAATGAGAGAAAAGAGTTGCATTTGTCCACTGTGAAGGTTGTAGAAATGTTGTCAGGGGGGTTAATAAGTTTGTTTACTAGAGAAGAGAGTCTTGGGATTGTTGGAGCCGGAGTGTATGAGCTGTGAGTGGTAGTATGACCGGGCAGTGTTCAGGGCGTTTTTGTATTGGTCAAGGTAGTCGGTATATGCATGGAGGTGAATTGTTAAACCGGTTTTCCAGAGTCTTTCCAGCTGACTTTTGCAAGACTTCATTTGGTGAAGTTCAGGAGTGTACCAGGGGGCTGTGAAGGAGACAGTTTTAGTAATGATGGGAGTCAGTAGGGCGAGACAGGAGGACAGAGTGTTGTTGTAGTAGTCCATAAGGTGGGTTGGATCATGACACTGAGGGGGGGAGGCAGATATTACTTTGGAGAGAGAAGCTGAGAGATTGAATTATGGATTTGAGGTTCCTGGATGAGATTTTGTGCTCGTCTTTTGGGATAGGAATGGGGATGTTGATGTCCGTGATGATGGCAAGATGGTCTGAGATATGGAGGTTGACGCTGAAGAGAAAATTATACACTTTATCCCATCACCATGAAGATTGAACGTCCTTTTTGCTTTTTCAACATTGTTTAAAATGAAGTGCTGCAGCGTAAGACTGGATTTGAAAGGTTAGTGAGTTGTTGGTGTTGCTTAATACAATTAAACTTGAAATATCAACTGGTTGAAAGAAGTACCAGAAACCAGAAACCTCAGGCTGAGCAGCTTCCTAATTGGGCAATTAGTGCCATATTAAGGGTCATGTAATGTCACTAATAATGAGACTCAAACGAAATCTGCAATTTATTTTCTTTATTTTTATTTTTTTTTTACAGATTTCAGCAGTGATCCAGAATGAAAATCAGTTTTTCTGCTTGGGGTGGAGTTTTATTTTAATTTTTGAAAATTTGTTTAAAATCTATGGAAAATTCTGCGTCCACAGATTCCGTGTGGCCCTGCTAATAATTGATCAATGCACAGAAACACTGTGGCTGCACACAACTACGGCAAACATGGTAGGTTAAACTTGAACCAGGAGGTCTGTCTGTAAACTTTGACAGATGTTAGCATGGATGGTACTCACTTTACCATTTGGTTTAATTTCTCTTCCAAATAAGTTTGAATATAGTGTTGTTTATGAAGTATTGTTTTTTTAAAAACCTTTATGATTGTCTGACTGCTTTTGTTTCTTGCCCCAGTTAACCTATCTTTAGCGATGTTTCTGTGTTCCCAGATCTGATGGATTAGGCTACTTTGTGAAAAGCTGATCGAAAATAATACCCAAGTTGCATTAACCCGTAGTTTTTCCTTTAAGGGATGTTATAACATCTATTTCGCAAAAGTTTAATCTATCAACTAGCATTGCTCTGGTTGGTTTTAGCGCTATCCTATTGCGTGCAGAGGGAATTTGAGAGACAACCGTTTATACCGCTCCTCGGGTTGAGCCCTGCCAAAGGTGAGTTCCCAGACCCAACATCTGGATGTGGGTCTGGCTTGTCAGACTACTATACTATAAAATCTGCAAATCGGGCACCAAGACACTCTGCTTCTGAGACGCTCCCGGTGTGGTATGGTACGTGTTGGAGGACAGAATAAAACCGCGGCGCAGCAGGAAACACAGCACAGACGTGCCCGTGGAAAATCGAGGTAACACTTAAGCATTTCCAGATTATTATGATGTAAATGCAGCAGTGAGTTATGGCCGTTTTACAGTAGCCGCAGCCAAGCTGGCGCATCCAAATGTGACGTCATGGGATTGCCGTGAGTGTTTATACTCGCAAAGGCTACCGATGTTTTTCTTTCAAAGGACTAGAAGAAGAAGAAAAAGATAAACAACGGCAGAACAGGCATCAGCAGTGCAGTCAATACTTCGATTTGATTCAATGACCTACTTCGTCAGATCAAGCCTTTCATTCATCACAAAAAAGAACTCATCTTAACCCAGTAAGTTTACAAGAGAGACTTGCAGTCACTCGGCGAGTCCTGGCATCCGGTTTCCCAGGAGCTCGTTCATCCTGTTGTGACATTACAGCCTACAGAGAACTTGCTGGACAATATTCTGAAATGAGGCGACATTATGTACAAAGGATTACAGTGAGGTGAGTAGCTGCAGCTTAATGAGAGTAGCAGGAACATTTCTGTAAGTGTCTTATGTCAACACACACCTAGGCCTAACAGGGTCTCCATTATTATCAAGCCGTGTCATCTGCTGGAAGAAAACTGGCCGCTCCCATCCGGCTGCACTTAGCAGAAACCTTTAAGTTGCCTTCTCTTTCAACTCTCTCTCTCTCCCCTTGACCCCCCCCCCCAACCCTGAGTCACTGTGATACAAATCAATGTCCCGACAGATTTCTTTCTTTGAAACCAAAAGCTGGGGGGAAAGTCTTATGTTCTGCCAATTGTTGCCTACAGAGAACTGAATCTTATTCAAAACAGGAAAATGCAAGGAATGATAAAATAAAAAAATCAGTAGATGATGCCAGGCGTGTGAAGCTCAGCCAAGAGTGAGTAAAAGTGAGCTTAGCTGACAAATCCCCAAGCAGCGTGGAGATGACGGCACAGATAAATCTCTATCAACTGTCTCTAAGAGGAACCGCTGGCAAACATCCAGGTGAAGATGCGTCAGATAGATCAGATCTCAGAATTAGAGAAGCATGCTCGACATGAAAGCCTCCGAAGATGGTTAAGGGCTAAATAAATCAGACTACAAATACTGCCAATGGGGAAACTTCTTATCTTGTATTTCACTGAGTGAGTCAACAGAGCACTGATGTGTAAGTGGTAGATCTATGACTATAGAAACAATAGAGTTGAACAAAAGCCAGCTAAAATTGAGATGCAATTGTTTCCTCTGCTGGCAGAAGTTAAGCATTCCATTTACCTCGGAACTCAGAAGCCGGAGCTGGGAATGACGTCACACCCGAGTTCGTCTATATCCACGACGTTCCACTCCTGGGATTGCTCTCGTTCTGCTTTAAACGTACACACGTTCCACCAAAACAAGTTCCTTCCCGAGGCTATTTTGCAGCGGCACCGTGGCTCCGCTCGGCGATTAGCACCGTCCAAGATGATTGTCATTGGTTTAAAGAAATGCCAATAAACCAGAGCACGTTTTTCTCCCATCCCTGAATGTTGTGTGGACTAGCCAGACCTTCCTCTGCAGCGCTGTGGAGGAATGTCTGGTAATGCGAGACTACACCCGAGTTGACTGTGTTCCATTTAACAAGTTGGATTTTCACTGTGGGGGTAGCTCTAGCCAGGTTAGCAATTGTTAGCAATTGATAACAATGCATTAGGCTGTTTTTTGTGTGCGTACAAACAGCGTAACATGTCCACAGATGTAGACAAGTAAGACAGAAGTGCTAATAAACTGTATGTCACTACAGCTTTCACTACTGCTACTCACTACTGTGAGGTTGTCCGAGTTCCCAACTCGGAAATCCGAGTTCAGGGGGCGTGATTTTGACTTTGACCTCGGAAAATCCGACTTCCGAGTACAAATGGAACGCACGATCCGCAATATCACAGCAGGTAAACTGATCCCAGCACAGATAGTGTAGATAAACAGCGTAGTCGTCATAAAAGGAAAGACGAATCATTAATAGTCAGACGTGAGTCATTTCTGCTGAATAAAATATATATTTACACACTCTGGAGTGCTGATGATCAATATTAATCCATTTTAATTTGAGATAATCTAGATAATCAGAGACATTTGGAGGACGAACCCAAAAAAATGACATAAGAATTAAATTAAAATCTTGCGTCTCTGTGAATGATTTGACATCAGCGCCTCAGGCATAAAATGTCTCTCTCGCTTGACTCATCACTCTGCAGGAACTTTTAACAGTCACACAGGGAAAAGCTGCAGAGTCTAAGTTTCTCCACCAGCGGTTCACTCCATGGACCAGAGAAAAATGTCTGACACCTGTAAAAGTACTGGTGCCATCCTATTACGTAATCATGGTATCACATAATGGAGATATAAAAGGAAAAAAACATGAAAACAATGAGATTTTCTGTAGCTTTTAATAACTGTGTTCGTAGCCAACAAGCTGACAAGGACACTGAAGGTACTCTGCATTAGGGCTGGGTAATGTATCAATACTGTGATATGAGGGTAGATATCGTCTTAGATTTTGTAATATCGTGATATGGTAAGTGTCCTTGTTTTAAAGGCTGCATTAGAGTAAAGTGATGTTACTTTCAGAACTTACCAGACTGTTCTAGCTGTTCTATTATTTGCCTTTACCCACTTAGTCATGAAATCATCATCAAGAATATAGTGATATTTGATTTTCTCCACATCTCCCAGCCCTACTCTGCATTTTGGGGCATTTTATGTTCTATAGTTAACAGTTCTATAAGACTCAGTATTTCAATTTAATGATTACATTACATGTCATTTAGCTGACGCTTTTATCCAAAGCGACTTACAATTGCTGTATATATCTGGAGCAACTAGTGGTTAACTGCCTTGCTCAGGGACACATTGGTTGATGTATCGCAGTGGGAATCGAACCCTGATCTCCCACACCAAAGGTATGTGTCATATCCACTGCGCCATCACCACCACTGAGGTTCAAAGAAATAAATTAAACTAAACATTTCCGGCAGAATTTCCTCATCAGGATTGTATTCCTAGCCATGTGGAGAACGTTTTAAAATGATAAATAAATGCTTTATATTCACGGTGAGAAATATAATTTAAAGACAATATCAATTAAAAGCAATAATGATAACGTAAGAAGAATTCAAATAATACAAATTTGTTAAAGGTAGGGGGACTTCTCAATACAAACATGTTTTATAGGCTATAGGGTTTCCTAAATCAAGTTTCAATGTGTATTTATAATCATTTAATCAGTTACATTTACTGTTGAAAATGTACCCTCATCTTACACCGACGGTTATTGTTCATTTGTGATAGTAAAGTTTATTGTTCAGCACTAAAATATCATGGCTCACAACATATCTGTATCTATCCTTTGCCAACCAAATTCTAGGGATCACTGCCAAATTGTCATGACTGGATATAGTTGTTTATGTCTGGATCACGTTCACAGAGGCCGGGTGACCCACAATGCACGACTCCGATAAGTAGGATTCCAAAAGTTTTATTTTGAGCGCAAACAGAATTCACGAGCAACCGTTTTCCAAAAACAACAGGCAAGGGGAAGTCCAAAAACAAGCAATTTGGTAAAATCAAACTCACGGGTAAGTTAACAGTAAAACGACAGGCAGTCAAGTCCATTTTGCCATCAAAACCGGAAAATGGTGCCTAGATTGAATTTATTGTTCGTGACAGGAGATAATATAGAAATTATTTCAGAATTTAGCTAGCTAGTGCATGAGGTAGTGACAGAAACAGAAAAAGACCCGGAGAGTGTGAATGAAATAAGAGCGGTGGACACCCAAAGTACCTGAGAGGCAGAAAGTGAGTGTGTGAAGGATTACTGGAAATATTAAAAATGGAGAGAGGGAGAAACGGAGAGAGTAAAGGGCGAGACAGCTGAGCAAAGCAGATGATTCATGACTTATTATACTAAGGGTTTGAAAAAAAACACACACGTTCCTTCACATTTAACCCGCTGCAGTCTCGTCTCCATCAGTAGAATATAACCAGAAAGAACTGCCAGTTGTGAGGGTTACATGTGCACAAATAATGCCGACCTTAAACCAAACGACTTTTCAAGCGATTCCACTGTCGCAGACTAATTCCCAATATCGGAATTAAATCATGAGAGTCTAGAGTCGGGGCGCGCTCCTGCCGTCTCAATCGTTTGGTGTACGGTTGTCATAAAACTTGCATCATCCAGCGGGAGTTTTACCGGCGGATGAACGCGGACCTCCGGGTACGGCCGCCATTCATCTGCATGTACGGCATGGCAGAAAATCTGCAAACTTTCCCTCAAGTTACCAGCTAACACTAGCAGTAGACCATGCTAGCATGGTTACATTTTTCAACACTAATCTAGTTGTAGTATTGTAATTTGTGGCCCTGCAAAATCCCCATTCTTTACATATTATGAGTCTTTAACATTAGGATGTGAGATGGTGTCAGACTTTAGTCTGTTCAGAGTCTTCTAGTGTATGGCAAGCTATTAGACCTGGCATTTATTAACTTCACAGTCAATCACTCGCAGCTAATAAGGCCTTCTTGTTAACAGGCCGAGTCTATCTTGCAGGTGGCTTTTATGTGATGTTTGAGTAATCGAGTGGGCTTGTTTTATCCTGTGATAAATCGCTGCCTGTAAACACAAATGTTATAAATCAAAGGCTAAGGCCACCCCAACACACACACACACACACACAGTGTTGACAAACGCACAGTTACAGGGAATCAATACAATAACGCACCTGTGCCAGATCAGGCTGTACTGTAGGTGTAGGTGTGTGTGTGTGTGTGTGTGCGTGTGCTTATTTTAGCAAGAGCATCATGTTCGGAAATATAAACCAAATGCATCTGCATTTATAATAATATAATCTCCCAGAATTTAACATCCATCTACAAAAGCTATGGTATCAGCTTCAGTAGCAGGAAACATGCATGGGATACATGCAGTGCAATGCCAATTTGTGTTGTTTGTAAGAATGCCTAGGTTTGAGTGACATGCTTAATGTTAATCAGCTGCACAATGTAAAAGCTGTTGGCCACTAATTACAGCATACTCTGTCCATTAGGTTAATTGGTGCAGGCTAAGTTTTACAATATGAGAATACAGGATGTGCCGTCACTGACATTTTTTGAGGCAGTGCATAAAGGTCAAACTTTTTTATAGGGGTCCAAATTAGCTGTTTTTTTTACGCTAGGAAACAAATCTCAACTTAACAACTTCACTTTTTTGTCTTGACATGTATGCAGCTGACTATGTGAGCTGGCTAAGTGAATTAGCATTGCCATGTGCACTGTTAACCTGCTAAGAGCCCAAGGGCTGTTTTATAAGATGCCACAACTGCCTTCTCTGTTTGAACAAGTTATGCACGTAATCAAGCACCTCATTTTGTTGAGCTGATGATGAATATGATATGGGCATGGCAACTGATTGGACAAACTGTTCCAGTCTGGGTCAGTTGGTAATAAAAACAAAAACATGCAGTCTGTGTTTCCCTTATCTCTCCATTAACTATCACTTTTCACGTTTCTCTCCCTTTTCCACATGGGTTGCAATAGAAAATTGACAAGGCCAACGATTTTTGATGATGTCCTTCCCTGTTTTGACACAGGAACACACAAGAATGTCTGTTGCTGTAGGATTCCGCCGGTTGCCTTGCCTCTGTATTTATTCAGCTGTTCGGTATGTACTCTTCTCTTTCTGCCAAGACATAAAAATGTTTTGAGGGGTGATGAAAGTCAATCGTTATGTGTGATTTGTGTAGATCTTGTAGGTTTGAACTTGTCTTTGGATCTGTCATGGCTTATATAATAAATAAGGATCTAAACCAGTACAATTATGAAAATCAACATTCAACCTAAAGCCAACACATCTCTGGGATTGTTTGAACAATGAGTTATTATATGATCATTTTTGGCATCTTATGGATTTATCCTTCTCTTTTTTTTTTAACCCTAATCATCTCGTTTTTAATTGTGAGGAGCAACTCGACAGTCACTGACTCTCACTCCTGACAGCCTTTTAGATTCAGTGTTTTTCACATTTCTTTTGAATGTTCACATTTTGACAGCAACAACCATTGCTGTTGTTCTTTGTTATGTTCGAAAAACATTTTTATTTTATTCATGCCCTTCAGTTCAATGTGTCTCTGACTAACTACAACAGACTTCAGCTGTAGACTGAAAGTGGAGTGGCACTTTAAACAAAAGAGCATTTAGAGGTTATACAAAGCCTTTTGACCACACCACACAAAAAAACACTCAACAGTTCAGCAGAAGAAGAAACACTGTTCTGCTTTGCAATAACAAGCCCTGTTCATTTTCCTGCATATTTTCCTGCGATAGCCCCGACCTAAAATATTTTCCAGAACAGATTTGGCTAAAGGCGCTGACACACCATTACCGATTACCGGCCGTCGGACAGTCTGGCGAGGTTGGTGACTCGAGTCGGTTTGCTGTGTTTCGTGCCGTCGTTAGTCAGAAGAGCCGTCGGCGTTGATTTGGGCCGATTTGACTTGTTGAATCAGCCAGCGGGCAGTCGGACCAATTACCAAAAATGATGAGCGGGATGAGCAAAAATCAGACAAAAATCTTTTAAACTAACCTTTGTCGATCTGAAATGAAGACAGATTCAGCAACTGCACGGCCTATTTCTCGCTTAAAATGTTTTTAGAAACATTAAAACGCGCAGAACGTACGCTCAAGTCGGCGTCTCTTCGGTGTGTTCCGAGGCACTTTTTTGACTAACTCGGGGAGACTGATCAGTCCGACTGCCTTTCTGCTGACGGTCGGCCGTCGGGTTGGTGTGTCAGAGCCTTGAGGCGAGATAAACCAGACTCATTACACAGCATACTGATCAGGCATTATTTTTGATTAAAAGTGACTATAAAAGGCAGGGTGAAAAGGTAAAAGGTAATTATCAGAAAAGCTGTTGTGTCAGCTCAACCTTTGCGGGCCAACATAAAGAAAACCCCAGAAATGATATACACAGCACAGCACAGCTTTGGCAATTCTGAAAGTAAAAAAAAAAAAACTGATTCAATCATCGAGCAGACAGTCAATATCCTCCTGCACTTGTTAAAGTCAAGGTGAGAAAAAAAGAAAGTAAGCTCGCCAGTTTGTGCATGTATATGAACATATTTTGGGATCTTTTATGAGAAGTGAGGTCACTAAATCAATATCTCGTGCCCAGCAATAAACTGAGCTCAGCTGAGACAAATGGAATAAAACCCTCACTTTCTCTCACAAACCTCAAAACAAATCAAGACAGGTTAAATATTGATGTGGTGTTCAGCCTCAGGGTTTGGTTGTGGTCACATGCAGGTTGGTGTGTCTGAGCATGTGTGGATAATGTGTCTGGACTTTGAAGCTGCAGGGTGCTGAGAAGAAAATGCTGCAGACAAATGTGACAAAACTGCTCTAAATATTCGGGATGCACCAGTCTGACCAATACTCTCTTGATTATAGGGTCAAATTAAGATATCGGCTATCTGTGATTGGCCACCTACGCGAATATATATCGGCAATCTCCACCTGTTGGGGTTGAAAAATTGGCCAACCCTAGCTGACACCGACTCCAAATATCTTAACAGGGTTCCTACAGGTTTCACCAAGTCAAATTTCAGACTTTTGAAAGACCTTTTCAAGACCATTATTAATTAAATTTAAGACCTATATCAGGGGACATTTCAGTGAGTATTAGAAGCGACGTAGGAACATTTAGACCTGTTGCAAATTATTTAAGACCTAGAACACAATACTTCAGCGAATGTAAGACTTTTTAAGGCCTAACATTTTTATTTTGAAATTCTAGACTTTTTTAGACTTTTTAGGACCCCGTGGAAACCCTGCTTAACTCAGGCTGATCTGCCAATACAGATGAATCGAACTGTGATCGAAAATGTAATCAAATCGAGGATTTGGAGAATTGTGACACCCCAACTGTCCTCCCTGTAAAGGCCATTTGTTGCCCTCGGTTCAAAAACTACATATTCAACTGAACACAAACATCGAGAAAGAGAAAGGTTCCAGAGCTCAGACAATCATAATTCGTACAATATGCAACACTAAAATAGAAATACGACACGATATGTATGAACAGCATTATGCAAGGGGACTGAACGGATCGAATGTGTGAAAGCAGATTTATCAACACAACAGCGGATGATGCAGCGGCAGAACTATAAAAAGAAGAGACGGATGAGAGGCGGAAAGAAAATTTATAAAACAATTTAAACTGCCGAATGAAAAGAACAAAGTGAAGTAGAGGGATGGGAAGCTCACACGCAGCTCAAAAAGATGAGATTACAATCAGAGGGAGAGATGGAGAAAATGTTCTAATTCTGACTTTTTCCACCACATATGACCAATATCTCATGTTCTAGTCAGTGTAGTCTATATCCACGACGTTCCACTTCCGGGATTGCTCCGGTGCTGCCGGAAATTCCGCCGGATGTCCCTCTTTTCAGCCAGCTGTCGTTACCTTCCGCTTTCTTTGTTCTGTAATTTTAAACTCAGATTCATGAGGACTATGCTCCTCAGATCTCTGCAGGTCAAAACAACTTTTGAACATATGCATGTTCCCTCAAAACAAGTTCCTTCCCAAGGCTATTTTCCAGAGGCACCGTGGCTACGTCCAGCACTTAGCACCGCACAAGACGATTGTGGTTGGTTCAAAGCAATGGCAATAAACCAGAGCATGTTTTTCTCCCATCCCAGAATGCTGTGTGGACTAGTCAGACTCTCCTCCACAGCGCTGTGACAAAACATAGTACAAATTTGGATACAGAGGCATGCAACCTACATTATAATTTGTATATGTCTTTGATGTGCGTTTTAACAATCTGCCAACACAAAAAAAATAACACTGACATATCTGTCATTGTTCTGGTACAATGACAGCTCAGTCAAGGTTGAGAACCAATAATTTAAGAGTGGATACGAGTGGTATTTGCACCATAATAAATTCAAAACTCAGATGCATCAAAAGCTTGAAAGACTGCAAGAATCTTTATACTGTAGAAAGTCTTCATCAGCTTTTAGGGACACTACAAAGTAAATACATCTGAAAACTCTAGTTGCACAGTGAATTTTTCTTTCATTAACTTTGTCATCGTATCCTCCCTTCTTCATCACACCTTGGTACTCCTCCATGTCCTCTTCTAAACCTCTTCTCTCCAAACTTCACTCTCTTTGTTACAGTAAGTGTTACTCTCAACTCCTCTCGCCCTCCCACTCTTTTTTTTTTTTAAATCAGTGTTATTCTCCAACATGCGTTACACAGGGAGTACAAGTTACCACTTTAATTCATTAGCTAGCCCTTATCTTTGTTTTTTATTTATTTATTTATTATTTTTTTGCATTCTGCACTCAACACATTCAGCCTCCCTTTTCTTATACTAAACAGCTATTTTGTGTACATTTGTTTTGTGTTCCTGTATTTATTGTTTATTCCTTATTAATGTTTAATATGTTGTTTGTGTATGTATGCACCGATCACCAAGGCAAACTCCACATAGGTGTAACTTACTGTGGCAATAAACTCCTTTATCATTTCTGATTTTGATTGTTTAGAAACAATGAAAACATTGTTGTGTACTAACTATAGTAATAATTAAAGACGTAAAGGAAGATTGTGTAATGTGATCAAAAGCTTCAGAACAGATACTAATGGACACGGCAAACTCGGTTTTCTCATATTTAAGTGTTGATACCTGACACTTTGTTATTGGGAGTAGTTACAATAAACCTTTCATATCAATTCAGTGACAGTTTAGTAGAACTTCTGCCTTGCCATGATATTCCACCAATCACCTTCCCTCAGGCTCAAATAAACCCCAAACTTGCCCATTGTTTGTGGATGACTTGTTTCACCCTCAGCCAGTTAAGCTATAGACGTAAAGATACTATAACTTTTAATACACACAAAAAAATAAATTAATTACAAAATACAATTTGTGGTTGCAATAAATCCCCAAAGCAAAGTGTTTCTTGAACTTTTCTACAGTTTTGGCTTGAGAATGCATGACAAAATAATCTCAACTCAAATGTAGGGCTGGGCGATATGGACCAAAAGTCATATCCCGATATATTTAGGCTGAATATCGATATACGATATATATCCCGATATATATCCTTTTCTTCCAGCTGTACGAAAAACAGCTTACAATTCTCTTGCACAGAGAAATGGCCCGGGTGACGCGCTTGTCATTCATGCCATGTCCTGTCAGAATCATAAAAAAACTATTAAACAAATGTGCAAGAAATTTGACTCTGGTTTCACTTTAACACACTCATACAACCAAGTGCTTTCCAAAATCAAGCTTTAGAAATATTCTACATAATATATAATATTATTTTCTCATGTCATAGTTAATTAATCAACACCAGTCCTAATCGTAAATATCAAACATTATAGGCCTATTCATTTATTTTCTGAATTTTAATCCTGTGATTTGTATGTATTATTTTTGTATAATTTATAAATGACTATATTGTATGTACATTTTACTCATGTTTCGTTCTTGTTCTTAGTATTTATGCTACTTTTTAATGCTACTGCACTCACCAATAGCCAAGTGTAGTCTGTGACCGAAGCACTGCATCCTCAGCCACTCATTCAGCTCAACCGCTTTGACGATGTTGCTCCCGTTGTCGGTTGTTATAGCAACCAGATGCTTTTCTTGGAGTTTCCAGCTTGCAATTGCGTCCTGCAGGGCCTCAGCTATATGCTCACCGGTGTGATCCTGGGGGAAATAACTTGTTTGGAGACACGCTGTTTTCATCTCCCATTCTTGAATGAAGTGAACTGTCACGCTCATGTAAGGCTCACACGTCCTGCTTGACCACATATCGCTGGTCAGCGCAAAATGGGTCACGTTAGCTACAGCAAGGCTCTGCCTGACTTCAGTGTACATTTGTGGCAGTGCTTCTCGTGCAAAGTAGTTGCGACTGGGAAGCTCATATCTCGGGTCCATAGTTTTCAGTAGCTTTTTGAATCCGACTTGTTCCACAGTTGCAACAGGGACCATATCTTTAGCAATGTGATAGGTCACCGCTTTAGTTATAGAACACCACTTGTCACTTTTCTTTTCGTAAGGCACACTGCGGGAAAATGAAGTTTGCAGTGAGCTTTGTTTCGGGGCTGGAGCTTTTTCGGGTTGTCGATGGCTTGCGGCTGGGGCTTCTGCAGCGCGTAGTTTCACACACTCTTCGTATTGCAGCTTGTGCCACTGTTTGAGGTGGTGAAAAAGATTTGTAGTGCTTCCACCCCTGGCTGTAACTTGTTTATGGCACTCCCTGCATATAACGTGATTTGTTGTGATGTTGCTCATCTGATACTTTGAATCCGAACCATCTCCAAATTACTGAGCCACTGCTTTTTCTTTTACTAACCAATTCCTCCTCCCCACGCTCCACAGACGTTGTTGCTTCCTCCATGTTTGTTGATGAGTGTTCCTGCCCCTCCCCCGCTGTGCATGAAAGGGGAGGGGCGGGGCGCGGGGAGCAGTGCAGAGAGCTCTGGGTCAGCAGCGGCTTGGAGCAACGATCACAGCGCAAATTTGAACTATATCGATATATGCGATATGGTCTAATTCTATATCACATTTAAAAATATATCGATATATTTTTTATATCGATATATCGCCCAGCCCTACTCAAATGTCCATTTAGTTGTTTGTTTTTTCCGGAGCTTTCACTTAGTCAACGCTTACCAGTGAATTTGTCAAACTAATTAAATCCATAGCATCTGCAATTTACCTAATGTACGGTAATATGATGAACTTCGGGGAGCAACATCTTGACCATATCAATTCGGATCTCAAGTTAAAATAAACATCTATTCCAGTGTCCATCCATGAATGATGAGCAATGAGTGTGTGTAGCTCTTAAGGTTGGCATGACTGTTTCTGAAAACTAATCAGCCAGCTGAGTGGGAGCAGGTCTTTAGAAGCTGAGGCGGCACACACGCCTAATGTAAGCATATGAGTTAACATACAAACAGTAGCCACCTCAAAATAATACTGCAATTTCATAGCATAATGTGAAAATGTTTCCGTGCACATATAATATATGGAGGTAACAAATGGCTTCATCCAACAGGCCAACGGAGAATTGTGAAAAGTATAATTTAGGCAGCAAAAAATTGGACGAAGGAAATATATAATGAAGTGCAAATAAATGTTGAATAAATCTTGCAGCAGACGATGGACCACCTTCTGGTCCCTGGGAGCATAATACAGTATCTGGGAAAAAGAATCAGTTTAAACTGACCAACTCCTTTTTAAAATTCAAGGTAGTTTTCAGTGAAAATTGGTAAGAAATGAAAACAGTGAGCCTCAAGTATGAATTAAATTCAGCTGCATCTATAAGGTGGAAAATCATTTTGTAAGAATAAGAACAAACAGAAAGAGGCAGGATTGACTCAGCGCCATAGCAAGTGTGCTGTATACTGATCAGTGTGTGTGTGTGTGTGTGTGTGTGTGTGTGTGTGTGTGTGTGTGTGTGTGTGTGTGTGTGTGTGTGTGTCATAGCCAACCACCACACTCAGACCAAGTGTGGTCTTCTAATACAGACACACACAGCAAGGATTGTACATACATACCTAACACACACACACACACACACACACACACACACACACACACACACACACACACACACACACACACACACACACACACACACACACACACACACACACACACACACACACACACAATGTCCAGCGAGAACCAAACCATCTTCATCTTCATTTACATTCGATTGAGGTAGGTTTATAGCAGCAGCTGCAGTGGTAGGAGGTTGAATCAGAGAGGAAGACAAAAAAAAATGCAGACACACAAACTATTAGGGCTGTCCTCGACTAAAGAAATTCTTAGTCGACTAACACTTATATGATTTTGTCGACTAATTGATTAGTTGATTTAATCGACAGAGCTGTGCTCTTTGAGAGCTGGTTAAGACTAGAAAAGCGCAATATAAATGTAGTTAATTAACCATCTGTAAAACTGAGTTTCTCTGAAATTAATCCTGCAAAAGCACCACTTTAATTCTTGTGTTCACCAGAAATGTTCTCATAAGTTGCTTGGAAATGAGTAATTAAGCATGAATAAGCATAAAAACTGACTTATCGACTAAAGAAATCTTAGTCTACTAAGACCAAAACGACTGATTAGTCGACTGATCGACTAAGAGGGGGCAGCCCTACAAACTACAGCACTTACATTCTTGGAAAATGCAATCTCATTAAGTGTTTGCAACGGTAATAACAGCAGTATAGTCCTTTAATCCATGAAGACTAAGATGATCAATAAACTAAATGAGTCGAAAATATACTGCATTGTTTCTAAACGATTGATAGGTTGACATTCCAGCATTCAGGTTTAAATGTATCTTGTATGTGGTGAAGGACACAAGAGGTATTTACAACATGCATGTGGTCACCTATTCTGAGATTGCCATGGTCAGGACTAAAGCGTCAGGTAACAGAGTCGTCCATATAAGGTGTGGAGGCTATTTTGTGTATCCACCAAGATGTATAAGTACTGTTCACTTTCATGTTACTTTAGACACTATGGATACATACGTCTTGTGTGTACACATGGTCTCTCCTTTGTTCAGATTGTTGAATAAAGTTCCAAATTACTCTCATTGAGGTCACTTCTGCTTTGTGACGGGTAAAATGTCTCCTCTTCACTTCAGTAGTAATCATTTGTTTATTACAAATGGCGTCACTGAATGCGAACAGTTCAGCTACAGGTGAGTGAATAGTTGATTCCCTTTAAGAGGGATGACATGCTCACTGTTGAGAGCTTATCTGTTAAAAGACCTGTTTAAGGGGGGAGATGACATGAAGTGACGGAGACTCGATTTGGCTCTAAAACAAAATTGAAAATGTAGTTTAAATTCCAAAGTTGTGTGACTGGCGTTTGAATTGTAAAAGGCTGTTGCCCCGGATCAAAATCTGACCTGTGCCTATAGTGTCGCGCGACACACACAAAATAGTTGAGAAAGTGTAAATTGTGAGAATGTTGTGTGGATTTGTCGTCGCTTATATTGAAGCTGGTACGAGGTAAAGGAAAAAAACGCGTAACACACAAGGGAGGTTGTGTGGTAAAGCTGCTGCTGCCATGAGGAGATATGGCATGATAGGCCTTTTTTGGGTATGAATGTGTGCGCAGTTACTATCAAGACGTAGAGTCGTCTGGTTATAATATATAATTGTTGCGGGACTGCTTTGTGATTTATAAAATGATAGGTTTACAAAGTTGGAATGAATGTTGCACCAATAATTACAGGTTCACTTTGAGTGTGAACTGGCTTTTGTGTAACTTGGGAGCGGACGTCTTGCGTGTGACGACACGTGAGGGGGGAATATATGATAGGCCATGGATATTGATGAATAATAACGCAGACAGATGATGGTTGGTCAAGCTGCAGAGAATGCAGAGATGGCAGAGGATGCCCTGATGATGCCCTGATAATACCGGGGGGTTATGGAACGTGTGTGACAGAGTTGTGTGTTTGAGTTTAGCTACACAGGAATAAAATAATTTAGAAGTTGACTTTGGTGGGGGATAGAGCATGTGTAAAGCAATTCAAGAAACGAACCAGTCTCAAAAAATGACCAGTCAATCTCAATTCGACGATTTCGGATCAGGTAAAGTTTTGTGTAGTTGTGGTAAGTGTTTGTCAAAGTTTGTGTTCTTTGTTTCGTGTCCACAGTTTAAAATGTTAAGCGTTAACAGCGGAAAAAAAAAAAATAGAACAAGATTCACCGAGGAAACAGAATTTGTTTTGGGAACATTTAGAAGCTGAATTGACGAAACCGAGTAGCCTAATAATGTTGAGTAGTTTCGGAGCGAGTTAAACGAGTGGACTGATTTTCGTTATCCACTTTGCGGTAGGTTTCATTAAAAGGATTTTGCTATTATGTTCGCAATAGTCGGTACATGTTCAAAAATTCAACTGTTTAGTTACCTCAGCCAGGGGGAGAGAGCCTGCACGCAGCAGCTCGACCTCTGACCCTGCGCTGAATCAAACGCTATAAAAAGACATGCAGGAGTCGAGTTTAAAGACTGACAACCACAGAGAATCAAATAAGATAAGATCTATAATGCGCGACACAAAATGATTAGTTTGTAAATGTGTGATTGATGCATCAGGAAAGAGTGATTTGTTGAATGAAATAACGTTTGTTTCTAAAAACCTTGTATCTTTTTGTGGCCGGCCAGTCGTCCAGTTGTCATGTGTTCAGGTGTCCGTGTGCATGAAAGTATGTGAAAGGTCTGTGTGTCACAAGCAGAAGTTGAAGAATGTGTTTGTGAGAAGATATTTTTAGGAGATGCATGTCTTCTCTGCATGGAGAAGGGACAGAGAAAACAAGGAGAAGGAAGATAGGAAAAAAACTACTAACCGATGGACCGGGGGGTAAATATAAAACATCTATAGAAATGGTAATGCAGTTAAATTTTCTGTTATGATTTGTGTCAGGAGACCAGGCATGAAGACTGATCACCTTCATGGGTGGGCTCAACGACCTCATTGATAACATCTCAAAGAATGGGACCACTTGATTTTAGTGGTGAGCCATCTAAAATGATTTTACGTGGGAAAGGTATTTTCTATAATAATATAAATTCTATAATTGTAGAGGGGTTCTAATTTTGCCAAGGTTCCCCACTGTCACGTGTTCACTCATCGCGACATGAGAGACATTTGTGAGAATGGGAAACAGAACGATTAAATCAAACTTGTGTGAAAAAAAACAGAGCAAATTAATTAATTCTGAAGAAAACTCAAGCAGACTTAGTTTGAATGTTCTTTTTAGTAAAACTAGGAATGGTGATGTTGATGTTAAATTAAGAATCATAGAAAAATCATGAGTGAAATTGGGTTCTAGACCTGCAAGTTCAAATTAAATTCTATTTGTTTTAAAGTTCTTAATTGATGGACAGAGATGTTGGAATTTTTTCCAAGTTAAAAAATGTGAGGATTTTTCTGAAATTTTCTGCAAAGGTAATTTGAAGTATGATGGGTCACTATTTTAACTCAGGATATGTTTTTTGTACCACAGTTTGAAGAAATAATGTCATCTTTATATCAGAAATTAGAACATGAAAAGAATCAAGAAGGATTACAGTGAATAATGCTTCTGGAGAGTTGTGTTTTGTGATATAGGGCCTCAGTGGTGTCAGAGTCCATCTCACTCCCCAGAACTACAGGATCGGGAGAAGAGTTGTAACAGATCAACGACTGAAGAACCAGACGCTGTTGGACTCAACCACCGGCAGTCCAATTCAACAAATGCTGGACTCGGATTTTCAACTCTGGAGGTTGAAAGGGACACAAATGGTTTTCGGGGTATTGACATAGAGGAAGGAATGTCCCCATGTCCTCAAAGTACTTTGGTGTAACATTCCCAGATGAACTGAACTAAAATGAAATTTGAGTATTTCAGCCGGACCTGCTGGAATGAAGAAGGAGACTCTGCCTGAAGGGACAGGTGATGAGGTCAATGGACGGAGCAGCGAAGGAAGGGGAGTGAGACGGAGAGGGACGGAGGATGGATTCTGATTCCACTGACGCAAGAACTCCACTGACGCAGGGAGAATGAGGTACTGCATTCCAGTACATATTTTGATAAATACACATACTCTGGAGAAGTAGTTAATCATTGTATTGTTAATCATTTTTATTTTCACGAATAGGGTTATGTCCAGATTAAAACGCCTATTTCAGTGTTCTATTTTAGTGCACCAACAAAATAGACAAGTTGAACATGTTTAGGATTCAGTGTTACCGAGATAACTTCTAGGGTAATGATCTTAGGTACAAATCTAAATTGAAATTAATCTAGAGCATTAGTGAACTAGTTTCAAATGAAGTTTATAAATTTAAGTTTGCACAAAAGAAAGAATGTGTATCACAAGAATAAAAGACAAGACAATTTTCAATCACAGATATATTTGTTCAAATTAGTAATCTGTTCATGTCTTTTCTTTCTAAGTATAGATTCGAGAAAGGAGATCAGTTATTCCAGTCCAATGATGGATCAACATTTTTGTGACGTACATCAAAAGTTTAGCACTCTGAGTGGAAAATCATTATTTTGCATAAGTTGTACTGTTGTTAAGGTAGGGTTAAAAGGTAACACGACTTACACTGACTCTAGAGTGTAGCTGTGCAATTCATTGAAATTTTGATAGCAATTACAATTTGGACTTATTGATTACACAAACATGTAATGGAGAGGAACGATTGTTTTCCACATTATATGTGCAAATAGGTCTTGGTTTTACTTATGGTCAGAATGCAAAATGCAAACAGGGTTAAATCTGACAGGGTTTAAGATAATATTCACAATAAAAGGTCAAAATTTAAATAAGTATATGTGTGAAATCAAGAAATCAGTAGTGACTAAAATATAGGGGTCTATGTTACAGTGTGGCAAAGTGGCTGCATTGCGTCATGCTATTATTATTGTATATTTGATAGCATATTGCTGTGTGTCATGTGACTTTTTAAGTTTCTGTGCAGAATGTCAAATAGAGGAGAAAAAGGGGGAGTATGGAGTTCTCTCTTGTTTGAACATTTGCTACTACCATCAAGATCTGACAGCAGACCCAGAGATTGTAAATGGAGGAGGAGATTCAAAGACAGTTGAGATAACATCTTCGACACCGACGACTACAGAGTGTGAAGACTAAGAGATCCATTCACAAGCTTTGTGTCCTGTGTTTATTTAATTATTTAATTTATATTACTATAAGGGTTACCATCAGTAATGATAGGGGTCCAATGGGACTGGTAGAGGGTCAACACCTGATTTAGAAATAATTTAATGTAACTTAATATAAGAGGGTCAAGATCATGTAAGGAATGCTGAAGGAAAGTTTTTTGAGCCATGCTATCATGACAACAATTTGTGATCGCCCCAAAGATTTTAGCTCGAAGCATTTTATAATGTGGGGGTCGTGGAGGAATTTCCTGTCCAAAATAATCAATCAGGTTTTCGCCTCCATCATGGTAGCATTGTGATTCCATGTTATTTGCAATTGATGTATTTTTGATGAATCATCTTTCAAAATGTATTCCATGTGTCCCTCTTGTTGCATATCAAAGTGTAGACTGTATATCAGCCAGGATTAAAAAAGGGAGGATCTGATAGGTTGACATTCCAGCATTCAGGTTTAAATGTATCTTGTATGTGGTGAAGGACACAAGAGGTATTTACAACATGCATGTGGTCACCTATTCTGAGATTGCCATGGTCAGGACTAAAGCGTCAGGTAACAGAGTCGTCCATATAAGGTGTGGAGGCTATTTTGTGTATCCACCAAGATGTATAAGTACTGTTCACTTTCATGTTACTTTAGACACTATGGATACATACGTCTTGTGTGTACACATGGTCTCTCCTTTGTTCAGATTGTTGAATAAAGTTCCAAATTACTCTCATTGAGGTCACTTCTGCTTTGTGACGGGTAAAATGTCTCCTCTTCACTTCAGTAGTAATAATTGTTTTATTACAACGATGAAGAATAAAAGCAGGTAACATTAAAATGCCTATTAAGTGTATTATAAGAGAATGGGTGGTGGTGAAAACACCTGCAATACCTTTCCTGATTATTTCTACTTTATTTGGAATAGAGAGGAAACTAGATCCAATAACTGTGGCAGCTGTACGGTGTTGTTAGTGCCACTTAGTCTTAGCTGCACAGTTAAAGGTCATTTTCAGACACAATTACAGGCCTGTAGAACTAATGTGCTGCCCCTTTCCTATTTTTTAAACAACTAATTTAGTGTTTCAGTTCCATTTTGGGGCGATCGATGCTACTAAAGCTATGAACAATAGGGAAAACAGGCGAGTGGGTGGACTGCTTTGTGTCTACAAGCATCTCTTTTCTCACGTCTGGTTATTGTCAGGACATCTGGAGACTTCAGAAAGACAACTCTGAAACTAAAAAGCATTTGTAGAGATAAAGAAAATCAAACCCAAGGCAGAATTTCAAGAGGAACTGTACAGTTTATCTTTACCTTAATTTACCTTAACTGAACAACTTCGGAGTCATTGGAATGGTTATATGACTTTTTCGAGTTGAATGGTGGTCGTCTCTCTCCCCCCTAGCGCCTGGGAGCGGAAATACCACCCTTGCAACTTTTGGCCGGCAAGCCGGCGGCCTCAGCATCAGGAAGTATTGCGTGATATCAGGTCTCGCGATGTAACAAATTGCTTTACGGCACTGCACACATACAGGAACTGGATAGCTATAAGAACAAGGTAGCAATGGAGTTTTTCACACTATCGTCAAGGCTGAGCCGGCAAAAAAGAAGCAGGAAGCTAGGAAAGCATTGTTGGAGGAACAGAGGAAGAGGAAATGGCAGACTGACCGAGCAAGTCTTTACACAGTGCTGCCAAATATCTATTCTGAAGCTGTAGGGGGAGCTCTATAGAGAAACCTGTGACCAAAAAGCGAGAAAACAGCGAAGAAATTGCCAAAACTGCATAGTGCCCCTTTAAGAATTTTGAAAAAATAAATAAATAATAAAAACAGGATGTTAAAACAGTTTGAGAAAACACAGTAACTAATGAAACTACTTCTTGTTCCTTGAATCAAAAGGATAAAAGACCTTTACTATCATGGAAATTTAAGCAACAGGTGTCCATTCATTTAAGCAGGTGACATCTGTTTCCTCGGGACACAAATAATCAAAGTTAGTCATGTGTTTCACTAGTTTTTGAAACAAAGTTTTTGAAAAAGCAAAAGTCAGTCAAAGCAGTACTTGGAGGAATAATGCAGGACCTCAAACCAGCTGCAGAGACATGACCTGATGCTGTGCAGATGTTATTTTTTTTAGGGGTTGCCTCTTTTTTAACTTCTCGTTTATGAATCACACTGGGAGGAGAGGAGGCTGGCAGAGCTGTGGGGGACACTGTTATGTGTTGAGACTGTCAATGATTAAGTCTGGCTCGTGGTTTTTCTCAGTATTTTGGACGGAGCCCAGCGCATTAATAATGCAAAGAACTACAGGGTCCCTCTGATCTGGGTGTGGGGGAGATTATTTTCCTGCATATCACAGTAACTGTTAATGCTGGGGTGGGCTAGTATTGATTTTTTTACTATTCAAATTATATTCGACCTTCGGAAATAGTTCCAACAGCCCTATACTGTATGAAGGGAGGGACTTAGCACAGAAAGTGGAGAGCTGCAGTAGGAGGGCTGGAATTTTAAATTCTGGTGTTTTGTTGTTGTACTGCCGTACCCCAGCTTTAACAGCCTCCAGTTCATTTCATGAATCCAGTCAGATGATTTGGATAACAAAAAAGATTAAATCCTGGTTTCAGTTGGAACAAAATGCCAGATCATGAGCAGTTCAAATACATTTGAAAGGTGGGGTATTTAGCTATTTTCATAGCAAATTGGCATGATGTGATATGAAGGACATTAGTGACTTTTTCTTTCACCAAAGACTGATTTGTAACTAATAGGCATTGGCTGTTGGAAATGGCTCCCTCTTTACCATACAGTGCATTACATTTCATTGGTTTTGTTTGAGTTTCCAAATTCTGTCTGAGTGAACTACAGTATATCTGCTATATAGCCGCCCTTAAATATTCTGCCAATAGAACAGAGTAGTGGCCATGGCATGCATACTACTGCTCTCTGCTAATAATTCCACAATGTGTCACATTTTAAAAATGCTAAAATTAACGTTGTGCGACTACACCTGTGAAAGACGCCACAAAATGAAGATGAATTATAAATGTCCAAAATCTCATGTTTACTGCTGCTACTGCTTATGTTACTTCGAGTTATCCGTGTCTGAGCTTTCTGCTGCAACGCCAAAGACAACGGAGGTGAATATAATTGCATTTGTGTTGCTCAAAAGCATCTAAAAAAAGCCACTGGATAAAAAATATTCTCCCAGAAGCAATCACATAGTTAATCTAAATAATCCTTCAACCTCTCTATGTGTTCTCACTGTAGAAATAGTCCCTATGAAAATAGTTCACAGTGACCTTGTAGATTATCTAGAATAACCAGAAAAAGCCGTTTAGTTTTTCAAGATGTATTTATTTAAAGATTTGAGAGGGATGAATGAAATTTTCTTTACTTCCAATACGCTGCGTCATAGCAGAAGCTTCAAATGCAGATATCTCAAAACTTGGGCAGAAAAAAAACTAAAACTGCATCACCACTTCTTTTGTAATTTAAGCAAACTGACCCTTTAAATGTTATCAGATACATTTCAGAAGAGTTTCTGTCCAAGGAAAATTGCTCTTCCCATTTCATTTTCCTTCAATGAGTTCTTCCCCTTTGGGGAAATGAGCACACTATCAAAACTGACTGGACAGTCCATTAGCACAGAGCACAGACGAATAGGATGCTGCTGAGACAGAGATGGTATAGGACTGAATGGGGTTGTGAAAAACGTTTTTTTTTTTTTGCCTTTCATGTGCGTGTACGCTGTCAGTGTGCATACCGACTGTGTAGTGTGTAATCAGCATGGCACGAGTACACTAAAATATCAAAGCATGTGTGTATGGTCCGTATCGGAGCTTGCATCCATATCACATAATCAGGGTGTTTCTACAACACACACACACACACACACACACACACACACACACACACACACACACACACACACACACACACACACACACACACACACACACACACACACACACACACACACACACGTAAGATTGACTTTAATTGGGTGGGTGTGAACTTCCCACTAGATGGGTTGGGAGTGAGAATAGAGGGGCAGAGACAAAACACTTCTAATACAGACTGTTAGGCGGAAGTCAGCGAGGGCGGCCTGCGCCTAAGAGAATGACAGCAATCATCATGGTTGAAGACGGGACAAGTTATAACTAACACATACACACATACACACACACACACACACACACACACACACACACACACACACACACACACACACACACCACTACTACTACTACTACTACTACTACTACTACTACTATCCAATATCTCTATAGCAAAAACAATCTTTGAAATTGGTCCAGCATTAAGCAAGCTCGATGCAGTCAGCAGCGGCGAAAGAAGCTAGATTCAAGATTCATTCAAGATCCTTTATTAATGGGGAAATTCACACTGTTGCAGCAGTGCTCACAAAAGTTGACACTGACAGGCTCAGAATAATATTCTAAGTGTGTTGGGTCGTCTTTCCACTTTTCCAACCATCACAATTCTAGTTTTGGTTGAAATAAACACATAGTTTACCGATTTACATGTGAAAATATGTTTGCTCTATACACACTAAAAGTATTGCTTTTTTAAATGGAGTCTGGTGGGTTTAGAGCTAGCGACTTCAGAGCTGTTTCTGGTTGAACAGCAATGTCTCAAAGAGGTTTAAAAGGTCTCTCTCTGAAGGGATCCTTTCCTTAATGTTGTCAGACACTTAGAGTAATAATCTGAGTCTGTCAGCGGCAAAACGAGCACTTTTGTGAAGGTAAATACAAGCTGGACAATTGCCCTATTAACTTACATTGCAGCTTGTTTCACCGCTGCTGCAGTGATCTTGCTTAATACTGGACCAATGTCAAAGATTGTTGTTCCCATCAGTCACATAGACACAAAAATATAGGAAAATAGGGTTCAGGTTGAAAAAAAACAGTAGTTACCCTTTAATCTATTGATCTATTTGTTACCAATATTATCTTAAGTCGATAGCTTGAGAACAGGCAGAATAATTCTTATATCACTTCTCAAGAAAAGAACTCAATAAGAAACATTTGCTTGTTACTTTTTCTGCACTTATTTGCCGGGACAATTGATTTTGAGACATACATAATACATACTGTACATAGATATATGAATCAGCTTGGGAGGTTTATAAATTATGTACTATAAAGTTATTTCGTACTCTGGACATGGCTGTGGTGTTGTTTTACCCCTCCAAGGTCTTTTTGCTCCCAGCCCTGCACCTACAGCTCTGAATTGGGTGGTCTCAAGTCATACTTAAAGCAACTGCATTTTATGTTTGAAAGATGCTATACAAATAGTTACTGTTATCATTATACGTTATACAACTGCATGCAAGTGCATATGTGTGGTTCAGAGACAAAGAATTAGTGTGTTTTTTTTCTCTTTCCAATTGGATGTTTGTCTCGTGCGTATGTGGATGTTTGTGTTTGCCAACAACTTTGTAACTAAAAAAAGGTGTTTGAGCTGCCAGTTTGATGTGTGTGGGTGGGCATATGTGCTTAATCTGAGGGGATTCTGATACACTCCTGACTGAGTTGGCCTGCTGCTTTTGCCCCAAGGCTCTCTGGCAGGTAAAATGTAAAAAAAAAAAAAAAAAACACAACCACACACACACATACATACATACACACACACCCTGTATGTGTGGGTTAAGAGACAGAGCAGAAAAATCTACACTTGTAAATGTTGAGTGAAAACATTAAAACGCAACGTGACTTTTAGCTCTCCTCCACTGCTGAAACTTTTCACCAACACCATCAATGTCCTCTGCTGTTGCTGTTTTGTACTGGCCAGTATTTACAGTCATGGGCATCTGGTTATGTTTTAAAATGGGGAGCAAACTTGGAAAGATACATAACTGGTGGGGGTGGGAGGTCCTCCCCCAGAAAAGAACACTGTAATTTAAAACAAATGTCCTGCATTTCTACATGACCTAACCTCTTGGATTAAGTCAAGAAACAGCCACCTGCACTAGTCTAGATCAGATCCCCAAATAAAAAAATCCACAAGGCTAATGCAAAATATGAATGTGCATTCAGGAGGTGCAAATTACAGACATGACTGGTTCGCACGGGATTAAGAACGCAGATGACCTCCACAATTATTACGAATTAGGAGAGGTCTCCAGTACTAGTCCCGTGTGAATAGGGATTTAGGGCCCTATTTAACGATGTAAGCGCACGGCGTGAAGTGCATGACGCAAGTGTGTTTAGGGCGTGTACGAATCCACTTTAAAAGGGTTGTACTTAGTGTATTCATTAATCATAGGTGTGATTAAACCAATAGAGTGTCATCTCCCATTCCCTTTAAAAGCCAGGCGCGTTTGTACCTTGGCACATTGCTATTATGATGGCGGATTTGCTGAGCAGGAAGGAGAGATGTTCAGGAGAAGAAACTGATCTGCTCGTGCGTGAAGCGAAAGCGCGCGACCAGATCATACCATAATACTATTTCACATTGTAATATTTAAAATTTTTAATCTATCGCATGTTTATGTGCTTCTGCGCGTCCCTGTGTGTAACAAGCATAGTGTGCACGCGCTGTGCATAAGCCTAGGCACATACGTATTACTAATGAGCTGTTAAAATAACAATGAAATGCTGTCTTACTGACTTTAGACCAGGTTGTTGTTGGTCAATGGCGCGATCACTTTCCGCTGCCTCAAGATAGCA
Source organism: Gymnocephalus cernua (assembly GCA_023631565.1). Taxonomy (NCBI): domain Eukaryota; kingdom Metazoa; phylum Chordata; class Actinopteri; order Perciformes; family Percidae; genus Gymnocephalus; species Gymnocephalus cernua. The sequence continues at coordinate 34,680,327 of CM042432.1, read as the reverse complement.
ATACGCCAAGAATGCACCTGAACACACCTCCCTGTAAGACCAGCACGCGCATGGGCGCACAGATGGGCGCACGGCACAGGTGCATTTACTATTTCAACGATGCGGGCGCTGGACGGGAAATTGACAAATGTGTCGGTCTTAAACTAGCAAAGACTTGCGTCTGGCTTTGTGCAGCGCCGGGTGTAAGATAGGGCCCACAGAGTGTCTATTAGTATAATCGAACGTTGAACAAGACATTTTTAAACACCCAAAACACCCATAAACACGTTCACAGCTATTTAAATGTGCACAGAGCCATGAGTATGCATTGCTAAGCCTCTATCCTAGGCAAAAGATTACCAGTGATTTACAGGACTATTTTAGTACTGACATAACACAGGCTGTGGCTCAAGTTGAGATTGTGAATTGCCCGCAACATTCTGCATCCTGTCTGAGATTATCACTCCACACCAGGCTTTGCAAAAAAAAAAAAAAAAAAACATTATCACAGGATCCACACCAACACCATAATCTACAACAGTTCCACTCTTTGGAAGGGACATAATATGAATGCTTTGATTAGACAGTAGTGTGATGTCACCGACAGCTGAAAGCAGCTGTGAATCTAACACTCATATGCGTTGGAGAACAGTGTAGGCACACAGCAGACAATGGACTAACATCATGACATGGGCACTCACTTCAGACTGTCCAGTAAATACTAGTTCAAGCTTCACTTATACTGGGCGTCATCAGCTCTTCTCATCATGGAGTGCCACTTCTGTGCCACTTCTGCAAGAGGAACACACAGGTTTGCAACGTGACATCATGGCCATTTGAGAGCTGCCACAATTCTCTTTGTCAGTATCGTTTTTGAACTGTCTTCTTGGATTAATGGTGTTCATTTGGGATAGGGACGGTTACATCCCATACCGCTACAGCAGACACAGACCTGCCTTCTGTGACGGCGATTCAACATTGTTGGAGCAGGTAGTGGTGACAGTATAAATGTTTTTACAGCTTTAATGCAGCATGGGACTGTACCTGATACCGAAACGTTGTCAACCGTCTTCTAGTTCACTTGCCTGTGTCCATGTGGCTTTTATTTATTAGGACAGAACATAAATCATTCAAGTGTGTTTGCACACTTGTGACTGTCTGGATGAATATTTATATGTGTGCATGGTTCTGAGAAGCACTTCTTGTGTATTCTTGCACATGTTAATATTTGCACACAGATGTGTTGTTCTATCATTACGAGAAACAAAGTTTTTCACCCACAGAGTGAAGTTATTAAGATATTTTGTTGCCTTTTCCCCCTTCTCTTGTCTGCAGCTTGTCAACAGGCAAGCCAGGCAACTGCTTGGGGCCCAAGGCCATTAGGGGCCCCCCGAGGGCTGACAAACTTTACTCCACTCCAACCCCCCTCCCCCTTAAACAAACAAATTACTTTTTGCAATGACATCTGAAGAGCCCATTCCCGTCGAAGCATGATACCATTTTTTTTCAATTGAAAGTCAAAGGAAAATGAAGAGGAGTTATCCTTCTGGGAGTGAAAAAAAGAAAAGGAAAAAAATAAGGATGAGAAGAAGAAAAAAGCAAGATAGCGGTAAGTAGAGCAGATAATAAAGATTAAGTTGTTAACAGTAACTGTCTGAATGCTGTCATTACCTTAACTATAGGGGGGGGAATACATTTAAATAACGTTAGCTAGCAAGCATTAACGGTAGACTAATGCCGCTTATTCTTTCACGTTTTTTGTTAGTTAACCTAGCTGGAGTGCAGGTCCGTCTAGCTCCGGTTCCAGGAGAGACTTTCAGGACTGGGTCTCATTTCCATAGAGCAAAATGTGTGAAGGTCTTTAGATCTGGAGGACATAATGGTAGCATTTGCCATAGCCAAGGTCCATAAGCAGCATTTGTAGAGTTTAGAACATAATGGTGACAAACTCTGGTTTTGAAGGGGCCCCCAAGAAATTCTTGCCTAGGGCCACAACAGACCCTAGAATCACCACTGATCACCACAAGTGTCCTCAGACATGTTTATAAGTAAATGTTGCATCCAAGGTGGTGGACAGCCTCATTGGCAGTGACCCAGCGGCTCCAGCTAGAAAGCAGCTGAAGATGAAAAGGAATGCACAGAAGAAATGCAAAGCGCTCAGCTAAATCTTCCCAAATGAGGTAGGCCTCCAGCCGCAGTGAATCTGAAAAACCCACACTTTTAAAATATTTAAAACAGCTTGAAGTGCATTTGAAAAGCTAGATATGAATATGTATCACTTTAACTTATGGCATGCATTAATTCAAACGGTTCAATTACCAAAAGGTTACATTCACACCATATTTTCTCACACAGGGATTTCCAGTGGCCGAGGGAAACCTTCTAATTTACACTTTAATGATATGAGGCTGACACATATTCTAAATCTTTTGCCCATTTACATTTACAGGCTAATCTCTCTTCTCCTGTGTAACTAGACAGCACACTGCATAGGGTCAGTTTTACTAATACAATTTGAATACACAATACTCAAGCTGAGATATAAACTGCACTCCTTGCATTTTAACACATTAACTTCCAGTGTAACATTACTTTGAAAGAAGCCAAGGACATAGCTATCACAGTACTGTCCCAACTGTCTGGTTAGGAAGTGAGCTGTGGGAAGTACACAGCTAAAACCTATCATGTATTCATTTAAGAATGTGGCCGATTATTAATTGAATTGAATCAGTCAAGACCACCAAAGGATACACTGACTGATAATAGAACAAGGTCAAGAGACTGGATGCTTCTCGCATCTGGTATGACTCAGGGTGGGACACTTCTACTGAGGTAACACCTGCCTCTGGTAGGGGTGGGTATTGACACCCTGTTTTGTATTGGAATGGGGCCAGAATGTATCCAACCCGTTCTCTTTCCCACCTCGTAAAATACTGAGGCTTGGTCAGTGGCTCTCAGCGTCAGATACCGACACAAAAATCACCCTTTAGCGTCTGTATGGAACGCACTGGGCAGAGCAGCAGCTTGACAGTGGCGCTGTAAGATGACGTAGTATTAAGAGCGACAATGCCAGCAAGAAATATGGCGAAAACAAGGCGGTTTGTTGGGGCGATGGATGGGTCAAACAACACAGGACTTTCACCCAGGAGACGGGGGATTGTGTCCCGTTCTTATCCTGCGTGTCACTGAAATGTACATTTTGTAACCCCACCCACCATCTTTTCCTAAACCTAACTGTACTGTTCTTGTGCCGGATGTCAGTTAAACGTATGTACTCAAGTCACATAAAGCTGAAGTGCAACTTCACATTTAAGTCTATTTATTCTGGTGCAACAAGAACATTCTGTACTGCTGATGGAAAATGTAACAAATAACAAGCAACACAAGTGTCAGTAAACATTTTTTTCACATTCTTGAACTTATTACTTGTCCTGAAGAATCCGGAGTACAAAGTGATCTGCGTCATTGCGTCTGTGGCCTAAATTGAGGTACTGTACATGACACAGCCCGGCTGAGTCCAAGACAAATCAGAGACAATAGAAAAGCGGCCCGAGTCCAGACTCAAGGACTACAGCCCTGTCAAAAAGTGACGCCAAGTTTGGACCAAGCGCGTCAAAAATTGACGCCAAAAGGCTAAACGCTAAAGAAGACTTTTTTGCATCAGTGACAAAAGTCACCTGACAAAGCATCACTTACTGACGTGCTGGGAGTGAGAATGTGTTGACTTATTGATCTGCCACGGCTCAGCAAGGAAACAGTCAGCGACTGCAACCAATAACTCTCTCAGTGTACATATGACTTGAGTATTGTATTAAGACTGAAATGTTGTTGTGTTTATTAATACAGATCAGTACACATATATCATTGTTTAAAATAAAGCTGACAACAGGAGATGCTCAAAACTGTAAAAGTTGTGGCTTTAAAAGAAGTGATTGCTTTTCAAGAGGGTGAAGTCAAGTCAAATTTGACTTAAATTCGAAGGTGAATATTGTATATAAAAGTACAACATGTTAGTTATGAAGTTAACTAGCTAGCTAACTAACCTGCAAGTGGTTTTCAGCTGCTCAATACAACAATCTGGTTCACTCACTGTCTGTATACTTTGGCAGGCTGGCCTACACGACAAGTTTGTTAATAGAAAACAGGTCAGAGTCAGGTCAGAGTCAGCAAGCAACTTTTCTTAATGTTAAAGACTCTGCCCTCTCTGCGCTCTGGGAAGGGCTTGACTGAAAGTAACAAGGTCAAACTCCATTAAAAACCAGCAACAGGAAGTGTTACGCCTTATATAATAGAACCTTACCTTCACCAATTTTATAACAGCTTTAAGCAAAGCAGATGAGAAAACTGAGTTTGTAACTTCTGTTAATATTGCCCGATTTGTGATGGAGATTGGTGGACACTTGGTGGAGATATGGTATGGGAAACAAAACTATCTCAAAAATATATATTATGCTCTATGACTGTTTAGCAGCCTGGATGTAGAACAAAAGGTTGGTTTTGTTATCTACACATTTTGTTCTGTTTGTAAAAATGTTTTTTGCTCAAACCAAAAATATAACCAAGAATCGTAACAAGGAGGTGATTTAAGCACAATAAGATTCAATAAAAATCTAAACAAGAATCAATCAAAAGACACTTATTTGAAAGTTTTGCCCTTCAGGTAAAACTGGTAGAGAGGTGCCATTTCACACAGCAGAGGCCAAAGAATAAATGAGTGAGACTACTCTTTAGACCGTCATTTTGTAATTAAGTTGAACAGAAAAGATGAGATTCGGGATCTGTCAGATGACAGTGACTGATCAATGGGGCTTACCCATCGTAGTCTGCTTGACGACCCCCCCTGCGGGGCAACGTTGTGACTGTAATATTAAAAACTGTGCACAGGGCTCAGATGAGCAGAACACGCTAAGGCATCTCCAACCAAAAACAAAATCTTTCAGAATTTCTAAGCTCAGGGACGCTTACATAAGCAGCCCGGCAAAATCCATTTTCTGACAGAATCACTTCCAAAAGCTGAAGCTCCAACTGGGCTTCTGGACACAGAGCTGTGCCCGCCTGGGAGTGTGTGTGTGTGTGTGTGTGTGTGTGTGTGTGTGTGTGTGTGTGTGTGTGTGTGTAGCATTTCTGTCCTGACAACAGACTGTGGTATGAGTTCAAATCACAGGATTAAACCCCTGCAGCAATTGGACAGAACAAACTGGACCTTATGGTTACAATCCAGCGAGGTGCAACAGAGTGTATGGATGTCACTCCACACACACACACACACACACACACACACACACACACACACACACACACACACACACACACACACACACACACACACACACACACACACACACACACACAGTCCCCATGATGCCTCTCCATTGATTTACATACTGTAATTACACCTATACATAGCCATATTCTACAGCTCTTCATACTACTCATCCTGCATATACACTTACTCTCACTACTCTTATGTTACCACACTGCACATAGCTGTACATGCTGTACATATCTGTCTATATGGTTCATTCAGTATATCCATATTTATTCTGTTTTCTTATTATATATTCTGTTAATACACTGCATATATCTATATTATCCTTACTACTAGTAAAATGTCACTGCTACTACATTGCACCTATCTGTACATGTCGTTCATACATTGTTCATATTACACAGCCATATTTATTCTGTTCTTATAACACTGCAATATATTTCTTGTCCTGCCTATGCACAACCTGTCTATACTTGAATATTGCATTGCACTTTTCTGCTTTTTTTTAACTTCTGGTTAGACGCAAACTGCATTTCGTTGTCTTTGTGCTTGTACTCTGCAAAATGACAATAAAGTTGAATCTAATCTAATCTAATAACACACAAGATGTCATAGGACACAGCACATCATGAGATCCCTAGTCAATATCCTCGATGTTCCACTTCCGGGATTGCTCAGGTGACGCAGGAAATTCAATGTAGGTCAATGCATTTTCACCGATGTCCGTTACCTTCCGCTTTCTTTGCGTTGTAATTTTAAACTCCGGTGGATTTCTGAGGACTCTGGTTAACTGCCCCTCAGATCTCTGCAGGGTAAATCCAGACAGCTAGCTAGACTATCTGTCCAATCGGAGTTTTCTGTTGCACGACTAAAACAACTTTTGAAGGTACACGTTCCACCAAAACAAGTTCCTTCCCGAGGCTATTTTGCAGCGGCACCGTTGCTCTGTCCGGGCGCTTAGCGCTGCCCAAGACGATTGTGATTGGTTTAAAGAAATGCCAATAAACCAGAGCACGTTTTTCTCCCATCCCGGAATGCTGTGTGGACTCGCCAGACCCTCCTACGCAGCGCTGTGGAGGAAGGTCTCGCAAAGCAAGACTATGAGATCCCCCACCCAAACCTAACCAAGATGTACATGCATTATTGAAATACATTTTTTTTCAAAATTGCCTTTATTGCAGCTTCTTGCCTTTTCTCCAAATGCAATATTTAAAGCAATGATTGCATTGTTCAGAATAGTAAAAGAAAACAAAGAAACATCTGTGACTCCCCATAGTTTGCTGTCTGTACTCCGTGTTATCAATGGTCCTCTACTCTCCCAGATACCGTTAATGTGTAATTTCGTAATAGTTAATCTATTTTTCGTTAAATCTCTGTGCTGCTTTGTCCTGAAGTCAAAGTTATCATTGACGTGCTACAATATCCTTCTTTCTCAAAAATGTCAATGCTTGCAGTGAAAGAGACAAAAGATTCTCATTTCCTCAGTAGCCACAGTGCAAGTTTAGATTCAAATGAGTTTTGAGAAGGCCAAATGAGGACTGAAGGCATTAGAATAAGAATTAAAAACAAAATAAATTAGCATTTCAAGTTGAGCTACCTAAAGAAAATGTTATGTACAAAATAAACTTTGTGGCCAGCTGACCTGTAAATGGGATCCTGCATCACCATCATCTTGCTCTCATCCCACATCCACTCCTTCTTCTGTGGAAACAAAAACAAAAGTGTAAGTTCACACATTCAACTACTGAATGCATAACGCATAATGCATAATGCGTACATGTAAAATTAAACCACATAAACCTATTATGGTACAACCTCTAAATACAATTATGAACCTAAAAATGAGCATAATATGAGCACTTTAAATCTATTTCCAGTTTAATGTCACAATCAAAATGTCAACACATGAGCACACAGGAAATATTCATATTGATTTCTATCTCCACAGAGCTTTGTTGACTGAATCAGTCAATCACTACCATCTGCGGTCTTTCGTTGCCCCCGACGCGCTCAGAGATGTAAATAGATTACTGACCGGCACACTTGACATTTCAGCGTTCAGGCCAGGGAGCCAGAGACAAGAAAACAGGTGGAGAAAAAACATGCTTTAATCGACCGGCCTTTCTTTCCAGACAGCCAGTTCATTTGACATTGAGCCTTCAACGATGGCTTTAATATTGACCTCATCAGCCAATACAAGACAGAAGGGACGTTAATTTAAATCACTTCCATCACATCTTCTCTCTTGGTTTGTTTTGAGACGAGAAAAGTAGCTGGCTAGAGGGCTTCAAAAGTTTGGACAGGATCCAAAACGGATAGGTGGAAAGCCTACCTGGACGACATGAATTCATCTTCTTTTCTTTTTTTAAAAGGGACCAAAGAACTACGGAGCCCCGGAGGTGACATGGAGGAAAAAAAAGAAACGAAGGGGGGAAAAAAGCATGTACTGGGGCCAAACACTAAACTCAAGATCTCGAGTTTGTGACATGGAGGAAGAAAAACATGAGGGGGAAAAAAAACGTGTGACAAAAAAAATAAATAAATAATTCAAAGTCAAGATATTGAGTTTCAGCCCTGTTCATTCCAAGTGGGTATGCAAGCGAGCAGGGGACAGGTCAATACGGAGTTGCTGGAGTTTTGTGCAGCTTATGGATTTTCGAATGAAAGAAAAACAGCAAGGGATAACATTTCACAGCCACAGGTGAGAATGTGTTTTATGATATATATGCCGCCTTCCACCTACAGTCTGAGATCCGGCGGCAGCGTGAGGCGGAGAGTTCTGTGGCCGCAGCAGCGTACTTCCCCTGGGCAGGAACGCAGCTTTGCCTTGCTGCTGCGCCGGTCCCCGCTGATCGAGATGGGACCGGCCGAAGACAGAGTGGTGATCGGGAGGATCTTTCACGTAGTCCAGGATGACCTGTATGTCTATTTGGTGGGAGGTTCCATTGCCTTTTCCGGCGGACGGAGAGAAACTAGCGGGGCAGCAGAGTCTGTCTGCGGCTGCAGGATCTCGAGCACACTGCCTGCTTCCTGGGCGCCAAAACCGACACCACGCAGCTGAAGGCCTAGACCGTATTGCTGGGCCAGCTGGAGGGAAGGGAATCCCCGGAGAACCAGGACTATGCGGAGCGGATTGTTACAGCCTACTGAAGTTTAAGTCACAGGTTTCCTAAAGGGAGTCTGGTGGGACTCGGACTGTGGACGCCGGCAAAAGGCAATGGAACTTCCCACCGAAATAGACGTACAGGCACCGGCGAATGGAGAGAAGCTATAGCGGAAAAAGAAAGTTCTATGGCGTTCATTGTTTGTGTTTGTTTTTCACAAAAAGTTTAACCTGAGCCAGACAGAATAAAAATGATAGAAATCATAACACATCCATACAGGGATCGTAGTACACAGCTGTTAAAACCTATTAAAATATATGACACACTGGTATTGAATCGGTACTCGGTATCGGCCAACACACAAGTTCAGGAATCGGAATCACCAACTATTATATATTATATTATAGTAATATTCCACATATTCTCAAATGTATTTACCATCCACACACAAAAGAAGGGGCACACTTGAATAACTGAGCATTTATATTTGTGTAATGAATAGGCGGCTCCTTAGAGGACCATTTAGACGCCTTAATTAAGCCTCCTTTTAATGACACACTAATGTATATTTGCGATGCACATCTGCCTGCAATTACAAGTTAAGGTCAATACATATCCCTTTTTGATTGTCTTCATGTAAAGCACTTTGAATTGCCCTGTTGCTGAAAAGTGCTATACAAATAAAGCTGCCTTGCCTTGCCTTGCCTTGCCTTGTTACACACAAGCAATAGAGAAATCCCTTGTATCCAAATATGCCATTTTTGTTCTTCCTACCAATCTGCAGGCTGGTAAAACAATTCCATAGCAGTCTCTAGCCCTGCACATGCTGCAAAGACTAATCGATTAGTTGTCAACTATTAAATTAATTGCCAACAATTTTGAGAGTCGATCAATCGGTTTGAGTAATTTTTTTAATGAAAAAAGTAAAAATTATCTGATTCCAGCTTCTTAAATGTTCTTCACTCCTTTATGACAGGAGTTGTGGACAAAACAAGACATTTTAGGACGTCATCTTGGCCTTTGGGAAACACCGATTACCTTTTTTCACCGTTTTAACATTTTATAGACCAAACAATTAATCGAGGAAATAATCGACAGATCAATGAAAATAATCATTAGCTGCAGTCCTAGTTAACAGTCAATTTGTTATATTAAATATATTAAATACATTTTAGAGGAGCAGAGTCCAGCAGAGCAGCCTGGAACCGTGAAAAACAGTGAATGGTTTCCGGTCCAGATTAATGAACTGAGATGAAAAAATGAAAGTGTGGTGAGGAGAACGGGAGGCATGACTAAGTGATTTTTTTTCTCTTTGTTTCCAGCCACCTGTCAGACTCCCTGTGGTTCTCGGCAGCTGAAGTCGACCGAAGTCTGTCTCTGTGGATTACAGCTGTCAGCACACCTGGAAACACAGACCCACTGGTCTCAGCACTCCCTTCCTCAGTTTCTTCAGGTTTTCTCTTCGCTCTTTTCATTCCATCTCTTTACTCTTTCGGCACCTGCGCCTCTTTCCTCCCACATCTTCCCCCATACTTTTGATTCCTCTCAGGCCCTTTGTCCTCCCTCACAACAATGTCTCCATTCTCAACCTCTGCCTGCCGTCTAATCAAGACGAGGATCGATCCCCACCTCCTGCCACATACAGGATGCAGGAAATGGATCTGGACTGGTGCCCGTTTTAGCACAAAGAAAAACCCACAGCATGATTGAAACAGAATATTAAAAAGGTCTACACGTGCAACACAGTCAAGTACAATAACTGCACAAGCTGCAAGGCTGTCATCTTTATGCATATTTTTTTTTAAATGTGTCCAGTCTATGGATAGAAGCTTCAGCTAGGGCTGGGTACCGAATTCAATATTTTAAAGGCACCTACAAAATTGCCTCTTAAGTAATAAGTATTGAAACATGCCTCGTCATTTAATACCCAAGGAGTAAATCTCATCAGTGTCAGTGAGCCAGTAAGCATGCAGCATGCTTCTACCAAGATCTAATAATGTTTGTGATTGGCTGTCTAGCGTTACACGTTGCAGAGACATGCAGGAAAAACTCTACCTTACGCACAGAGCCTAAGCCGAAAAATCAAATGTCAACATCAAAACTAATGAACTTTTCTCAGATCTTATGGTTGTAGTTGGTCCTAAGTAGGGGTGGGGAAAACAATCAATACAGCATAGTATTTCGATATCTTCCATGGCAATACTGTATCGATACACAAACGCCAAGTATCGATCTATTATTATTAGGGCTGTCAGTTTAACGCGCTATTAACGCCGTTAACGCAAACCCATTTTAACGCCGACAATTTTTTTATCGGGCGATTAACGCATAGACAGTTAGCTAGACAGGAAGTAAAATCCCACTATGGCCACACCAAGACCCGCCCTACAAAGCAGCTCGATTGGTTGGGGTTAGGGAGTGGTTAGGATAGCGGATTGGTCAGGGGATAGGACCTGAACAAATGGGGTTACGTTACCTTGGACGCTTGGCTAATAGTATTGATTGAAGGTCGGGTTTCGCAGACCGGAAACTGGCCGCTGTTTGGGCTTGCTAGCTGCGTAGCTAGATAGTAGGTTCGTCACGGCGATTAGCTTTGGAGCGAGCAAGTAGTGACTCTACAGTCAGAGAGAGAAACAAAGTGTCTCCCCTGTTCTTTCTGACCACGATGGGAAACCTGGAGCTGAAAAAGTTACCCCTCTCCTTGATTTTATGTTGGTTATGAACGAGAACGAGAACCAGGAAATGAGTCACGGGAAACCAGTCGCTATGACGACGGCTATGCCGCTAACGACGCTATGAGCCCATAGACAGTAGGACCAGCCACGCTCGCCTCAGGCATGAGGCAGTACTATCTGCAATGGAAAATCGAGGTAACAGCGTTACATTATGTGGCAGATTATTAATTCCAAGTGTGAATGTTAGTGTTCAATTTCACACTATGTATATGACAATGATGTTTTCAATCAAAAAACATTTGCACAAAGCAAGCCGATCATCTTTTCCATGAGATCATTAAAATGAAAAAACATAATGGGACAAAAAGAAATCAAGGGACATTTAGAATAGATAAAAATGTGCGATTAATTGCGATTAAGCGTGAGTTAACTATGACATTAATGTGATTAATCGCGATTAAATATTTTAATCGCTTGACAGCACTAATTATTATACAACCCCAAATCAGACAAAGTTGGGACAGTATGAAAAACACAAATAAAAAAAGAAAGTAGTGATTTCTAAATGTACTTTGACTTGTATTTCATTGCAGACAATGTGAACACAAAATATTTCATGTTTTGTCTGGTCAACTTAATTTCATTAATAAATATACATCCTTTCCTGTCATTCAGACCTGCAACACATTCCAAAAAAGGTTGGGACAGGAGCAATTAAGGGCTAGTAATCAGGTAAATTGGTTAAATAATGATGTGATTTGAAACAGGTGATGTCAACAGGTGATTGTAATTATGATTTGGTACAAAAGCAGCATCCAAGAAAGGTCTAGTCCTTTAGGAGCAAAGATGGGCCGAGGATCGCCAGTTTGCCAACAAATACGTGAGAAAATTATTGAAATGTTTAAAAACAATGTTCCAAGATAGGAAGACATTTGCTTATTTCACCTTCAACAGTGCATAACATAATTAAAAGATTCAAGGAATGAGGAGGAATTTCAGTGCGTAACGGACAAGGGCGCAAGCCTAAGCTGAACAACCGTGATCTCCGAGCCCTCAGGCGGCACTGCATCAAGAATCGTCATTCATCTATAAGCGATATCACCACATGAGCTCAGGACTACTTTGGCAAACCTTTGTCAAGTACCACAATACGTAGTTACAGCCACAAATGCCAGTTAAAACTACACTGTGCCAAAAGGAAGCCCTATGTTAACAGTGTCCAGAAGTGCCGTCGACTTCTCTGGGCTTGGAGGCATCTGGGATGGACCATCCCACAGTGGAAACGTGTACTGTGGTCAGATGAATCAGTATTTCAGGTATTTTTTGGGAGAAATGGACGCCGTGTGCTCCGGACCAAAGAAGAAAAGGATCATCCAGACTGTTACCAGCAACAAGTCCAAAAGCCAGGGTCTGTCATGGTATGGGGTTGTGTCAGTGCCCTTGGCAAAGGTAACTTGCACTTCTGTGATGGCACCATTAATGCTGAAAAGTACATAGAGATTTTGGAGCACAATATGCTGCCTTCAAGAAGACATCTTTTCCAGGGACGTCCATGCATATTTCAACAAGATAATGCAAAACCACATTCTGCACACATTACAGAGTCCTGGCTGCGGAGGAAGAGGATACGGGTACTTGACTGGCCTGCCTGCAGTCCCGACCTGTCTCCAATAGAGAATGTGTGGTGCATTATTAAGCAAATAAGCAAATGTCTTCCTATCTTGGAACATTGTTTTTAAACATTTCAATAATTTTCTCACGTATTTGTTGGCAAACTGGCGATCCTCGGCCCATCTTTGCTCCTAAAGGACTAGACCTTTCTTGGATGCTGCTTTTGTACCAAATCATAATTACAATCACCTGTTGACATCACCTCTTTCAAATCACATCATTATTTAACCAATTTCCCTGATTACTAGCCCTAAATTGCTCATGTCCCAACCTTTTTTGGAATGTGTTGCAGGTCTGAATGACAGGAGAGGATGTATATTTACAAATGAAATTAAGTTGAGCAGACAAAACATGAAATATTTTGTGTTCACATTGTCTGCAATGAAATACAAGTCAAAGTACATTTAGAAATCACTACTTTCTTTTTTTATTTGTGTTTTTCATACTGTCCCAACTTTTTCTGATTTGGGGTTGTATATACAAGCATCCACAGACCACCATGTCATGGGGCCTTTAAAGGGAAGACTCCTAAACCCCCCACCAAATATTTCCACAAACCTAGAGAAACACTGCGCGGACCAGGAATGGAGTGTGGACTGGTAGATTGGAGATGTGCCGTTGAGCAAGGCTCCGGACACCCAACTGCTCGGAGACTATGGCAGCCCACAAGAAAACCTTTAATAGAGGAGAGGATAAATCTAACAAAAAAAGGGTCACTCACTTTTTTCTTTTTCCTCAAGGCGACTTTCACGCCGTCTACAGACACCACGATGTTGACTTTTTTCTTCTTGATGTTTTTCACCTTGAACTCATACTGCAGAGAGAAGACAGACAGACAGAGATGTATTCATATTTGGAGGGATCAAGGTAGACAGTGTGACATTGTAACAGCCTCTCCAATATTTGAAGATGGGTCAGTCACTGTTTGATGAGTCATGTCTAGACAGAAAAAAAAAAACACGGTATAGCTAACAGACAGTATCAGACTATGACGAAAAGAAATGTTATATGCATCAGAGTTTAATGTAATATTAATACAAACAGCCACAGGATTAACATTTTCCTAAATAAAATACCGCTATCAAATTAACAATATTCTGATTCAGTCAGACAACATCTGATCAAAAAATGAGTAAACAAGAATAGCTATGTTGGGTGTATCAACAATGGCCTTGAATCATAAGTCACATCTCACTTATGTAGAGGACAGAGATTTTTATCGCACAGCTGAGAATTGGTATTCTCCCTCTGGCAGATTCAAAATGATATCAATTTCTAGGTTTTTGTCAGCCTAAGCCTAATGCATGTAATCAAATGGCCAAGGCTGACAAAATCCAACTCAACATAATCATAACTGAGAAGCCGGAAGGCATATTTTATCTTATATTATGCATTCTTGCTTGAAAAAGATAATAATGCAGTAATTGTTTCAGCTCTAGATTGTGACATACAGGTATAAATATGAAGATTGTTTCTGTACCGGACGGACATCTGTGCTTACATTTAAAGAATATAGGAAAAGTCATTCTTTAGCAAGAATTTAAATCATAGTCACAATAGTTCAGATGTTCAGCTTTCAACATCAACAGTACTGTTTGTTGTGCCCTTGACTGGTTATCAGGCTGCAGAGTAAGATAAAAAGCAGAACATTTGAAATGTGTCATCTGCTTGCTTGTTGACAAGTGGCTGCAACTATGAATAGTCGCAGTATAACAAAAGATGACAGCGTAAAAGTCGGCATTGCTCTCCAATAAAATCAAGTAAAGGCGCTTTAACAAAGCTGAGCAGGGGCCCACTCAGCTCCTCAACCCTGGGTTACAAACTCTGCAGACTGTTGGACAACTTACAGTCCTGGCCGTCTGTGTGTGTGTGTGTGTGTGTGTGTGTGTGTGTGTGTGTGTGTGTGTGTGTGTGTGTGTGTGTGTGTGTGTGTGTGTGTGTGTGTGTGTGTGTGTTGACTTGTAGACAAAAAGTTTGAGGTTTGCCAAGGGTTCAATGAGGGATCCATAATTCCCCATGTCCCAGCAGCTCCCGGGCCTGCTTTGTAAAATTAGGAGTAGTTGTGCTAAAACAATTAAACAAATTACTAAACAATTTATCAATTTGTCAGAAAATCAATCTCTTTTTTCAAAAGAAAAACAATGCTAGTTCTGACCCTATTATGTGGTAACACTATGCATTTGTTATAATTTTATTTGGAGTATTGCATAGATCATATAGTGAAGCCCAATACAGCACTTGAGATCACTTTACAATACCTCACAATCACTCACACACACACACACACACCCCAGTATGATGATGATTAATAATAATACGCATTTTCTACAAGAGAAGTGCACGTCCATTAAAAATGAGGGCATATATTACACAGCAACAACACAAACAAGCTAACACGAAAAAGCCAATACAGCAGAAATGATAATGATTTTCATTTCTGCATGCAATTACAGTTTGTATACTCAGGGTTTGTACAGGTTGCATTAAGTCAGTGCCTTGCCATGTGAACTGATTCCTTCCCAGTGAACACAGTGAATCTGACTGCAGTAGATGTGAAAGGAATGCATAAAAGTTGTGCTAATTCATACCCCTGTTTAGTGTTCCAGTGGTGAGACGGCAAGATGAGTGCTTAGGGACCGTCTACAAACTACAACACCGAAAAGCAATACAAAAGTATTTTCAAAAATAGGCATATGCTTATCTTTTAAAAGTGCTGTAGTACAACTAGCAGGAGACACGTTATAATTGAGGTAAGTTTGGAGACACTACCTTATTTAATCATTAAATTAATAAGTATTTTTGGTTTTGTTGTTGTAGTTTGTAAACGGTCCCTAAGCACTCGTCTTGCCGTCTCAACACCGGAACTAAACAGAGGTATGAATTAGCACAACTTTTATGCATTTCTTTCACATCTACTGCAGCCATATTCACTGTGTTCACTCGGAAGGAATCAGTTCACATGGCAAGGCACTTGACATGACATCTCGAACATGTTAAGAGGCTAAAAGCACGTTTAAAACCTGTCCCGTTTCAGCCGCCTGGGTGCGAAAGCTAGCAGTAGCATAACTCTGTGTAGGCAACACCGATTATTTCCGTTTTTCTCGCTGACAGCACTACGTGACTGATGAGGAGAAGGACTTAACGTTCTCTTTAGACTAGTGGACTGTAAAAATGATGATTTACTTTGGAGTTACCTCCATTATCTACAGGGAAGAAAGGGTCACTATTTTCTAGCTACAAAAAAGAATATGCTGGAAACAGACAAGATATTATTTCAACCACTTTACTCAGCAGCCTGTTGATACCTTCAACAAACTGGAGAAAACACATGCACAAACATACACACTCCAGTTCATAGAGAGGTGATGTAGAGAAAGCTGAAGCACTTCAAGCACTATTCTCAAAGTGCATGAATGTTTACGTGTCTGAGATTTATGAGTGGTTTATTGCGTGAGTTGTAATCTGCTGTAATGTTGACTGTGGTGTGCCTGATGAATTGCATGATTGACCTCCACGGAGATGATAACAGCTGCAGTTGAACAGATTTTATGCAGGGTTTGGCTGGCTGTGTGTATGCAACATAATATGACAGAAAGCACTTAACTCTAATAAGTCTGTCAATTCCTGTTTGATATGGCCCCATCATTGAATCCACATCAACCACACAGCTCACACTCTCCTCACTGCTTTCAGCTTCCATTCCAAGATACAGCAGCGATATGATTTCTAATATCACAGCTGCATCTGTCTGTATTATATGAGGAATGTGAATGCATGTCATTAAAACACTTGAACCACAGAAATGGCTGCATTTGAGGGAATAGCACAGGCATTTATTTTATATAACTGGCAAATATTCTGACTTTTCCCCCCAAAAGCAGCACCTTTTTTTAATTAGCACAGACAACAGCTCACAACACAGTTTAGGTAATTTAGGATAATCCTTAATGTCTCTGCTAGATGAGCCTCCTGAATATGTACCTAAAATGATATTAAATTTGTCCGTTTGTCAAAACATTTGTCATTTCAGCTGCAGCCTCAATCTGATTGCAAAGCATTAAAATCGAATACAACCTGAAGTACATTATGTTTACACAACTCCACAGCTGTGGTCCACCATAAATGGTTTCAGAACACTCTCAATATTCTGTTGTTTTTTTACAACCAACAAAAAAAGGTGAACTATATTTATGAATGAGAGAAACATGAAGTTTTTAGGTATTTAGGCTTGTTTGTGTGTGTGTGTGTGTGTGTGTGTGTGTGTGTGTGTGTGTGTGTGTGTGTGTGTGTGTGTGTGTGTGTGTGTGTGTCTCATTCTAACAGCTGTTGCTCAGAATCAACTGAATTTTGAGATGTAAGCCTAGAGGTTTTATTCAAGATCCTAATAAAGTAGTATTACTTCGTTAATGTGTTCTATTTTTTTATTAGAAGTGTTCCTCCCAACATCAAAAAATAAATATTGTAGGTGAATCAGCAGCTCCGACATCAGATTATGAAATTCTCCCTCTCTTCACACTTTTGTTTCCATCAGGAGTGGCATTTACCACTGCTCGGTGTGCGAACTCCTAAAGGATATCAAATGTGCTTGGAGATGTAATATGCTGTGTGATTTAGAGCTGAAACACAAAAACTAATACATTTTCATAATCACTTCAGTAATCCATCAAATAAAGTTACCAAAAATCTCACTGCATGCAATTGGATAACACTACAACCAATCACAACAATACACAGGGTGACGTATCCAGAGCCCCATACGCTTAGCTACCAGCGGAGCTAACTGGTAGATTAAACTGTTGTCATCGGTTTAGCTCGCCTCTGGCCCGCCTATATCAGATACACCGATGTGATTGGTGCAGCACGGCTACAAGGGCATAGTTAATGAGCATCATTACTGAATACCAGAGTGATTCGCTGAGCAAATTCTAATTGTGCTCTCACAAGAACTCTGGATTTCCAGGGTAGAGGGTCACAGGAAAAACTGCTCTCGTGCGATCAGGTATTTATTCCTGTTTGGCGGCTCTGGGTTACAGTTAACAGGATTTGCTGACGTGCAGCAGTTTGGAGACGAACCACTTCAGTATACCAAGCAGTGACAGGATATTAATGTACATGTAAACAAAGTCAAATGAAATGAAATGAATAGGCTAATCCATCATGCAAAAAAAAGGTCTGGCTAACATTTGCAGCCACTATTTCCTGATCAACGAGCCGTTGTTTCCTAAAGGTCCCTGTCCTCCTGTTTCCGGTAGAATCCATCATTTTTGCAACAAAGACGTCCTCAGCCAGCGGTGCTATTTACATTCACAGAAATATCAGCCACACACACACACACACACACACACACACACACACACACACACACACACACACACACACACACACACACACACACACACACACACACACACACACACACACACACAGTACACTGCTGAGGTCAACTAACAGCAGTCGATGAACACTCTTCAGTGATCTCGGCAGGGAAGAAGAGACCGTGTTTGCTGAGGTAAAGGGCACCTGGTCTGCTGTTAAACAGGATATTTATTTAGCTCATCGACAAAGGCCTTTCTGAGATGATTATGGCGTCTTTTATAAAGCGAACCAGTGTTTCCTCTATGTTGATTTTATAGTGGCGGCCCACCATGACAAAATTTCTGCCGCCACGGTATCAGAAATAGGTCAGATGCACAATGTAGTCGCGATTGCCTTTTAAATTATCCTGCCGACATAATGCACCCCCCGTTGGCTGCTGCTCACATTGCAATTTAACAAGTATAACTATTCAGAGGTTATTGGGCCCGTCCAGTTTAACTCCACATACTGTTGTGTTGATGTAGTTTATTGTCAAAAGTTTGCTTTCTTCCGAGTCGACATAGTAAATGAACAGCTCCACCAAAAACCACGGTGGATCGGTTCTAATTGGACAACATGCAACTTGTCACTTCTGTCAAGTGACAAGTTAAACGGTTAGCTTTGCCACATTCCAATTTGTTCAAAACTAGTGCCATTTTAAGCAGCAAGTTTTCTCCCTGCTCAATCAGTAGCACAGCTCCTTGAGAGCAATGACATGTCTACTCCAGACAGAGGAAAAAAAATAAGGAAGGAGGGCTGTAAAGTGCACTGACATAGAAGAAATGAGTGACTCCGCTGTTTTTGACGGAGATGAGTGTAGTCTATTAGAAGCACTTTTCCAGTGATGGTTGAGCGTTACTGAGCGTTACTGCGCAGCTGCAAACTGAGCTTGCCACCGTAGATGTGACGTGAGCAACGTGTCTGAACGTTGTAAGTCTTCTGGTAGCTAGGGTTGTGACGATAACCGCATCACCGCAAATCTGACGGTGACGTGCCACTCTCGCGGTGTGACATCATCACCGCATATTTTTTTTTACTTTTTGCTTGCGGAAGTTACAGGAGAACAGATATTGTGTGATATGAAATGTAATGAAAGCAATAATCATTATCCACCTCACACAAACTTCCTTCTCCCATTCTCTCTCTTTACTCCTACTACAACACACACACACGAGTGGCTCGGAGCCCAGCTGCCGTTGGAGGAGACCGGTTCAACGGCTTGGTCAGCGACATGAACTCGTAGCGGCCGTTGGAGCTTCCGAGCACCGAGCTTCCACTGCTGCGAACGGGTTTTTAGCTTTAGGAGAAGGCATTTTATCTGTTAATCCTACCGACGTAGACACTTAGACATTATGTAGTTGTCCCGCAGTGATGAATTGTCTGCAGTGCTGTGCGGGTTTTTGCCGGGTTCCGATTGTTCTCATCTCAGCTCCGCCGAGACAAGACATGCCATTTATAAAAATGTTTCATTTATTGTCAGAAATATCATGTTTTCAAAAGCATCCCTTCATACAATTTTATGTGACATATTTCCAGAGCAGGCTTATGTGCCGGGGCTGAGCCTCGGAGCAGACTGCCGAGTTGCCCTCTCTGCTCTCTGTCTGCTTAGCTGTGCTGCGGAGCGTCTGCCCTGGCTCGGCATTGTCAGCAAACTTTTTTTTCTCTTTACTTTATTGACAAAAGAGCCTGTGGAATAGATCGACAGAGAGGAGAGAAAGCAGAGTGGCCGTAAATGACAGCAAAACACAGTAAATAGCCTACTCTCACATTGAGCTGAAATGGAAACTCTGTGCTAAGGGTTAAGCTGATGTTTTTTGGGGGTAACGCCATTCACTTTACCGGCGGTATTGACAACAGATAAAGCCACTGTGTCTTGAGAAGCTAAAGCTTGTTGTTTTATTGTTCACTTTTAACTCCCTTTACATCATCTTTGCTATCTCTTTTTCCTCTCGCTTTTCCGCACAGCGGCACTCATACGCTACTCTCCGTTACCGCTCGCTCTCCTTGCGCGACCACACGGGCACTGGCGTCACTCACTTAAGGCACCCTGCCATTCTCGCTCTAACTTACGCTACTCTCGTAAGGGGGTTGGCGGTGAACCGCCATACCGCGGTGATATGTTGCTTCGTCACCGCGGTAAGAAAAACACTACCGTCACAACCCTACTGGTAGCTGTGCCAAGAGAAATCTCAATCATTCCCAATCTATCAGAGACTGAGAGCGTACGTAGGCCTATATGTAAGGAGATAACATAGGCACATGCTAATTATTGCTAACTAAAATGATAGTTAATATTAATGTAATAATGTAAGTCGAAACTGCCTGCGAGCTTCTCCCGTAGGCCTACTATACAGTAATTCCTCTACTATGCGACAGTAAGTCGCGTGGTTATGACACAATCGTTAGCCTATGTTTATAAAAACGTCTGCTACGGAGGCATAACGTGAGAGACAAGGTAATGGAGCCTTTAATACATTGTCGTGTTTCTTTAGAAATAAACAACGGACAAATGAAGTCTTTAAAGGCTTCAGATGTAAAGTTATTGGCTGTCAAAGTGACGCCAAAATGAATAGCAGTCAATGGAATGCTAACGGGGGTGATGGTTTGGGTAGCATAAAATGGCGCCATCGCGGCTGCGCTCTGAGGAGGCAGGCTTGCCCCCTTGGTAAAGTGTTAAAGACAGAGAAAAGAGACCCAAAGAGCGAGGAGGAGAGATAAGGGAGGGAGAAGCAATGATGTAGTGAGAATATGAAGTTTAATTAACAGCTCAGATCATTAAGCTCATAATTACACAAACTGATAGTCAAGCTTTCTTAAATGTGCAAACTGTCATGTTGTCATTAAGTGCTTGATGAACTGAAATGCATGTGGTTTTAACCTTCATAGAGCACCTGAAGTTACTGCTCATACTTACGACTATTTTTACCCACATTTCAACAGGAAGATGATTTTTTTTCCTATTCTAATTGCATGCATCATCAATCGTCCAGCCAGTGGAATATTCATTTTAAGGTCGCTGGACTCCATATAGTCATTTTACAACATTAGATCAGTAAGAGGATCTCTGAAAGAGCTAATGATCTGTTACTAACTTTCATGGCATATCTCATATGGCTTACATTGTTATTGAGGGGTTCATTTCACCGGCCTTCTTGTTAAGCTAAAAGTTTACTATTGAAGTACATCCTTTACAGAACTTTTCCAATTTATTTTAATTTTTTATTTGAACCTCATTTTACAACCACAGACACAACACCCACGCAAGTTGGTTGCTCTAACATTATGGTTTAGTATCACTTCCGGGGTTGCTCCTGCTGGATTTGACTTATTTAGGCCGGATATCCGCTGCCTTAGGCTTCCTTTGTGTTGGCATTTTAAACTTGATTTATATGAGGACTATGGTTAACTGCTCCTCAGATCTCTGCAGGATAAATCCAGACAGCTAGCTAGACTCTCTGTCCAATCTGAGTTTTCTGTTGCACGACTAAAACAACCTTTGAACGTACACGTTCCACCAAAACAAGTTCCTTTCCGAGGCTATTTTGCAGAAGCGCCACTGTTGCTCCGAGCGCCTCCCAAGACGATTGCAGATTAAAGAAATGCCAATAAACCAGAGCACGTTTCTCTCCCATCCCGGAATGCTGTGTGGACTAACCATACCCTGCTCCGCAGCGCCGTGGAGGAAGGGATGGCAATGCAAGACTAAGTTACTTTTACCCATGCAATCATTCTCTAATCTTAACCAAGTAGGTTTAGTTGCATAAAGATCTTAACTATGGAGATGGCAGATCAGAAAAAGCTCATTTCAGAGAAAAAAATGCCACCACATTGCCAGCTCACAGGTTCTCTAACAAATGACGCATTACTGCAAATCATGACACTCTACATTAAGATACGGGTGAGCTTGCACAATTCCACTTCAAAATGACAAGAGAAAAAAAGACAGTTCAATGGGATTACAATGTTTTTCTACTACCAAAGGAACAGCCGGTGTTGCATATCCACTCATGTATGAAGAGCTTCTGCATCTTCTGATTAGACCACGCTTCCCAAGTCAGTCCCCAGAGACAGTCTTTCTCCCCTTTTTCACAACACATTTCACTTTTTCTAGGCAACCACAATGCCCTCATCACTTTCTCACTCCTATACACCAACCCCCTTGAATTCTCGTTTTCCTTTCAACCATTCATCTTAATCTAATTTTTTTACTGCTGGTCGTTCTAGTGGATCTGTGTATGTTCATTTCCACGCTCCAATCACTGTCATTTTTTACTCCCATTCCCACGGCCATATTGATAGAGCATGTGCCACTCTCTCTAGCTTTATCATATTTTTTTCCTTCTATTTTGCGCTCACTAGCTCCTCGCGCTGTCTCCCCCCTCTCTCATATTTTCTTTCCACATCCCCCCCTTTCTCTCCCCACTACCCATTTCTTCACAGACTGGTGGCTGATTCAATCTCACGCAATGTTGTTTATGAAAAGGTATTTCATTTTCCAAAACCATTTGTGTTTAGGACACAGGTCCATCATGTTTTATCAATCTCAGCAATGTAGCACTGTCTTTGAACCAAAGGCAGCATTTTCCAATTGAATATATCCTGGTATGCGCAGTAACAGGCAGCACACACAAACCCACATAAAAGTAAAAATTGGCCAGTATGTTAAGCATCTGCCAAGAAAAGCCATATACGAGATTATAAGAAACAATTTAAAATCAATTTTTTTTAGCATGTCCTTCCATACAAGGAGCTATGAAAAGACAATAGAGATGACAATAGACTGGGCCAGTCCATCTGCTGAGGAAGATCATGTGATAGGATCAAAATCTCCACAGCAGCTACTAAGGCTACATTCAGACTGCAGGCCTTACATAATGCTCGATTCCGATTTTACTGCCAGATCCGATTTCTTTTACTGACTGATTATTTGTATTAAATGTGGCATGCATCAGACTCAGGTATGAACTGGATACGCCCTTAAAGTGACCCGCATGCGCAAAAGAGTAATACAACGTAACGTGCAGCACCCGGGGCCTGTACTATGAAGCAAGATGTGGCGTTAACGAGGTAACTTATGCTGAACACCTAACCTGGTCGGGAGCAGGTTATGTTGGAGATTAGAGATCAACCGGTGTAAAAGCACCGCCTACTGACCAATCAATGCTCAATTGATAACGGCGTCACCATTCTTAGAAGATTCGGAGGAGCCATAGACTGAATGGGTGGAGCTCAGTGAGTAAAAAAATAAAAAAAAAGCTTGGTGCGCGGAGAGAGAGAGGTGCGCTCTTAAAAGTTAAAACATTTAGAGACCGACAGCCCCGTTAACATTCCCTGATGGATATTTTTATGAAAGAAAGATTTTCAGTGGAGGGAATTACATATCTTTGTAAACTTCTTGAGCCGTGTGTTGCCAATGTGCGCATCAGTTTGAATTATGTTTTTATATTTTGTATTTGCTCACATGATCACTTCCCACTGCCAGGGTTACAACTGAAATAATAGACTAAAGCAACGACAGTTTATGGAAAGGACAAGTGTAATTATGGTCAGACCTTGTGCGTGACTGATGGAAAAGTTATATTGATAAGTGTTGTAATTTATGCATTTACAGCGTCGGCTTTTTTTGCCAGCTTTTCTTCCTGTTTTAGGAAGCAGCGACTGGATTGCGTGTTGCCTGTAAACCGTGTCTGTGTTCTTCATATTTATGTGGAATTATAGTTTGCTCTTCTTATGTAAAATATGCGGCTCTGGTAGATGTTTGCGATTGGTCACGCTGTTCAAACACCGCCTCTTTTATGTGAATGCGCGCGTCTCTAGATTGGGAAACACTGGGTTGACTGAACTAGTTGGTGACCACCGTCGTGATACAGGTTACGTGGGACCGCGGTTGTTAGGGTTAGTGAAGCCGGGTAACAAAGAAATCCAGGGCATGTTGATCTTGATTCGTAGTACAGGCCCCCGGTTTATGCTTATCAAAATAAACCCCTGGATGTATTAAGAAAACCAAGGAGATGTAATTATTATGTCGTGCTACTAGTTACCCCTAGTTACTAGCCGATAGCCGGCAGTTTGGGAACAGAGACGCTAATAATGTTGCATCCATGTTACAGGCTTTACAGCATACAGCCCTTGCATGTATCAAAAGAGAATGCAAATGATGAACTACAGCCATTATATCCATTATTACAGCTACAGGAACTCGGGACAACTGTCATATGAGCCTGCGCTGCAGTGTGGCTCAGCCGGGTGCAGTCCTGTGGGTGTGCTATGCGTTCATTATGCCTGGTTAAATTTCTCTGGATTCGTCTGTAAGTGCATGTGACAACTTTTAAAACATAATGGTTTAAATAAGGACTATTTAATTGTTCATTCTGGTAAGTTGATGTACCTCACAACTAAATTATTTGCTCATATATAGATTTATCTTTCGCCATGCAAAGTCTATGGGAAAGCGCAGAATTGTGACGATGGTCTCTCTAGAGTGACGTCAGAGTGGTATGAATTACGAACTGTCCAAACTCAGGTAGTATTAAAAAAAAAGATTCTGACCTGTAATGGATTTGGACCACAACAAAAGTGGCCCAAATCAGAACTGGAAAAGATCAGATACCATGTGACTTATAAAAAGTAATAGTTTTTTTTCCCCCACTGTGTGGTTTTGATGAGGCTTTTGACCAATAAGAGCCTTCATAAAACTCCTGAAATCAACCGCATCCTGCGCCATGCGCTTCATGCCGTGCACTTTAGATTGTTAAAATAGAGCCCTGGTACTTGCATACATGGTCACAAACAGATCAGGCCCAGCTTACATCCAGGACATGGTCAAATCCTACATCCCAGCACGTCCACTCTGCTCTGCATCAGCCAACCTGCTTGCTGCCCCCTCACAGCAAGGGACAACTAACCATTCAACAAAATCCCGACTGTTCACTGTCCTTGCTCCTTAATGGTGGAATGAGCTCCCCATTGACATCAGGAGGGCCGAAAGCCTACACATCTTCCCCCGCAGGCTAAAAACACACCTATTCCAACTCCACCTTGGTTAGTAAAAAAATAAATAAAAAAAAAGCACACTTGCACTTTCATTTGGCTCTTTGTACTTTGGCTTATTTAAAGCTAATATACTTGCACTTACTTCTTGTTGTCTGGAGTTTGTACCTTCAAGGTTGAAAGCACTTAATTGGAAGTCGCTTTGGATAAAAGCGTCAACTAAATGACATGTAATGTAATGTAAATGTAACACATTTCATGCCTTTGAGCATGTGATGCAAAGTTGATTAAAAGTAAAGTTGTTGCTGTAGGCTCTTCAAAGCCGAGTTATGAGACTGACGGTGGTAGTTTATAGTAGTGAGATGTCAGTTGCTTTATTCTTCTAGAAACCTGTTAGAGTTCTCGATCTCGAGCACATTTTTTGTCGCACAAAAACACCCAATCATGACCAACCACAAACAGTTTTCTCTTTGCCAAGTAAAGAAGCTACTTTGGTCCCACATGCAACACTACTACATGAAAAGCAACATTTGGGAGTGCACCCACTTAAAAAAGGCATTTCAACATCTGGACCCTCTCCAGTATTAAAAATTCAACTTCTGAAAGGAAGTTAAGTCTTGATAAATGAGACTTTCTAAGACTGTTGGCACCGTTTGTGTCCTATAGGAAAGAAGGGAAATCTATTTTTCTGTCTGCTGTCACAGCATTAATGCATAGTTAAAGACCTTCTCCTCTGACACTTTCCCTTCCCCTCACACTTAATAGATTCTGCCTCTCGACTGACCGATCTCTTTTCTTTCTCTCCATCTGTTCCATCTGAGCTCATACATCTATGCCCATGTTGGATGGATTCGTACATACAGATAGATAAGCTTCAAAGACAACAGATGCTTATCAGGACATCTAAAGAATTAGATCAAGAATCTCTCCATCTCACTTGAGACTGAGAGAGATTCCTTTCAGCCCGATCAATACCGGCATGTCTAAAGATGACGATATATCAGCCTTACATAAGAAATCTCTTTAGCTCATCTGTCTTCTACCTTTGTTACTATGGGTGAAGCGATGTTCAGATAGTGGATTTTTAATCAATACACTATTTGTTTGTTGGAAGGTAAAACATCTTCCAGACGAAAGTATTGTATGATGATGGATCCCAGGAAGACTATCAATGGCATGGATACATGAAAGCGAGCTGCTTAGTCATTTTCGAGGTCTTTATCATCAGCTTCTACCTTTTCGCTATCAGTTTTCCTCCACCTCTAGTCGTAAGAGCGGGAGGGGGGAGGACATGAGTTGCAGAGGCTTTTCTTTGCTCTTATTGAACCATGTCAGAGGAGAAATCCTTGGCTTCCCCAAAAGGATACAGAGACAAACTCAATTTAGAGGCAGTCGGTGTATCGACAAATCACTTCTAGTACGCTTTCATTCTCAGGGCCCTGCTGTATAAAAGCTGAAGTGGCTAATGGCCCTCATTGGTTAGACAGAGTACGGCTTTCTTTCATTCACAATTGATTTTTATTTGATGATGAGCGTGTCAAATGAAAGTGGAAACACTGATTAAGTCCAAACGAGACCATCGTTTGTATTGTACTGATGGGGCACAGCAGGCTAGGAACGTTACATTTGTTTTATCAGAAATTATTTATGGAACTTAACTTAAACTTAACTGTAATCACAGCCAATTGAAGCCCCAAGCCCCTTTATTATTGTTGCTTTTGAATCAATGGATCTCTGATTTCAGACAGGGGTCAACAAATGTGACGTAAACATGTGACTTGGTTGAAAAGTGCATCTCTGAAAGAGTCCTTTTAAAGGGTTTAACATATGCAGTGGATGGCAAATCTATCATACTAAAAGACTGAAGCTGAAAATACTGAAGCTATATGGCCCATGCATCCTCAGTTTATGAGAAGACAAGGAAATAAGGTGCAGCATCGTTTCTTTAGTGCAATGTATAACTTGTATCACAGTACAGTATGGTGATGAAAACTAAAGAAGAGTCCAATGCACACCGCCTGGCATGTTGAGAAAACTACTTACAGTTGCAAAGCTATGACTGGATAATGAAATTTTAGGGGAAAGGTAAGGCAAACGACCAGTTACGTATAAATAGTCGGTATCAAACCTGCAACAGTGGTGGCCTTAGATGTTCTGACCCTGACTAAATATTTCATATAATATATTAATAAAACATTGGAACTGGGACAGAATTCTCATTTCTGTTTTATTCAAAAACTGCAAAGTCAAAATGACTGCCACATTACATTGGAGACAACTGTCAACGGGAACAGAGGAAGCCAAAGCTGCATTGCAACAAAACAAAGTTTTGTTTTGTTTTCTAACATAAGTTTTGCATCAATACAAAAGAGATTCTAATTGGAGGATGAGGTGACACTTGAGTTCCAACATTACACAGCAGGATTAAAAAAGGGCCAGAAAGTAGGTTATTTCCTTTCCTCCACTCATTGAACTAAAACAACACAGCGTGATATCAAGAGGGACGGAAAACAGATTCTTTCTGCATTTAAATTCATTATCTGTGCTATTTCTGTCTGTAAATATGTCACATTTTTCTCTTTGTACTTTTCTGAGGGACTAGTCCCAACAAAAACAAGGCTTTGGCAGCAAATGTTTTGGATGTCTACACTCTGTTTGGGACCAGGGATGACGAAACCAACTTCTGAAAGTTATGAAACGTTATAAAAGAAAGAAAAGAAAGGTTTTTGGTTTATTGCTTGCTCTAGCCTGAAGCTTTTAAATGTATCTATAAACCAGACAGCACTGAGCCAAATGCTTGTGGGAATATACGCTACAATTGGGTCTGATGATACTGATATAATCTGTCACTTGATCAAAACTAACCTTTTGTGTAAAGGTTTCCTGTCAGTGAACGTCTGGTCTGATGAGCGACGCACTCATTACCATGTCAAAGACTGCCAGTCAGTCATACTCTCGGTTCCTAAGGGGCACGTGTCAAATGACATTGGGACTATTTATTACTCAAACTCAAGGGCACTGCCTGTGGTCTGAATGTACCAGAAAGGCGACAAAGCAACAACAACAAAAAGGAAGAGCACAAAGAGAGCAACAGGAGATGGAAAAAGCAAAAAAAGCAGAAAATACTATTTTATCATTTGTTGCATTTCTGCCAAAATGTTTAAAAATGACACTATACAACTTACTACTATTGTGTAATAGCAGTGATAAACATAAGGTGGGTCAGAGGCATTTATTCCCAACTCCAGGATCAGAACTGGACGGTAAGCAGACAAAAATGGCATTTACACAGCCAGTATTAGGCGTATTGTGTTTTTTTGAAAGCAACTATAATTTGAGGGGAAAACGTTCTTTGAGGCAGCAGAAATTGTGTCTGATAGAACCATTATTGACTTTCAGGCATCTTTGAGGGTTGCTAGGTAACCATTTACTGAAAGGGATCTTAACACACAAAAAAAAACTAATCTGAAAGGTTGTTTGTGAATCCAATTCTTCTGTAGCAACGAAAACACATTAAACTACCCAAACAACCATTTCTTTCTCATTTCAGTTAGGACCTTTATTTAGCTGTAAGGACTTTTAGGTAAAGTTTTAGGAAAGACCATGGTAAGAAGAAAGTATCTGGCCACAAGAGTTTGCTTGTCAAGAAAACATTAACATAGGCTGTTGGGTCATGTTTGATCAAATGGCCAATGTTGCCGTCTCTCTGGTGAGTACAATCTCCAGGAAAACCAATGTTTTAGAAGCTGGCGTAGTCCATCTGGACATTAGTTGTTGGTTCAGAAAGTCATGGCATCCTGTATACACACTGTTATAGAGCCAAGTTGTCAGGCTCCACATCCCCTGTTGTTAACATTCTTCCATGTCACAGCACTGCACCACACACTGGAAACCTCAACAAAAAGACCAGCCAAGAGCTGGACCATTTTCACAACTCCAGAACACCAGAGCACAATGCCCAAAGCAAACACAAAACTGGCACCCACTGCAGCTTTAATCACCTCACCTCAGTGTGAACACACATGTGTAGAGACACGCACACAAACAGACACAAACACCACCAGACAACCAATTACAGGGAGGATCCTCTGTTCTTGACATGGTGGTCTAGGCTGGAATTAAATTACAGCGGGGGCCGAGTAGTCACTGGCTGTCATGATAAAGCCCTTCAGAAGACACAGTAAATGATTATCAGCTCTTACGGCTTTAATTGGCAGTTTAATAAAGTCTCCCACAACGTATCTGACAGGCACTAAAGGCGGACATCCTGTTTGTACACATCAAATACACCTCAGGCTGAAATGTTAGTTCGAGAGGGGACTGCAAAGGCTTTCATTAGCAGAGATCACACTTAATAAATCACTCAAAGTGGATCATATAAAATGTGTCCTTCTCTGTAATAACATTACCAGTGGTAAGATGTGTTTTACAAGGGCAATTGGTTTTAGATCAGAATGCCGTTGCTTTTGAGGAAGAGTCTGCTTCCTCTTTTACTAACAAACCCTATATTCAAGTTTTACAGGGAAAATATAAGCTGGGGATTATAAACAGTGGCACTTGCCAACAAGGGAGGTCTGAAGAGTACCCAGAGGCAGATTCATTGCAGCTTAATGAGATAATTATACACTATAATGGTCCTTGGGTAAATAAAGCTTTCAAACTTGTAAGATTTCCACATGACTATATAATCTAATATACATTCTCTATTTAAAACATACAGTGCCTTAAGATAGTGGAACACCTATTCTACATTGTGTGAAGCTGCAGCCTGGATTCTAATTATTTTTCTAAAGTACAGAAAAGTCAGGATGAAGTATCTGTTTTAATTACTTAAAGTACTCAATCTCCTGAACCAATACTTTCAGGTGGGGTATGTTAACAGCTTTTGCTCCAGCGTGTCTGGATCAGGTTGGCACATTTGGATTTGGGGATTTTCACACACTCCCACTCAAGGATTTACTCAAGCTGCGAGTGTCTGTGAGCTGATATCTTCTAGTCATTACACACATTTTCAGAGGGATTGAAGTTACTCCAGTGTTGATGTATGGTTAGGGTCATGATTATCCTGTTGGGACAGACTAAATAACTGTACTGTAGCACTGAACACGCTTTTAGTTATTTGTTTAAAATGGAAACACTCCAATTTTAGATGATATGTAGTTCTAGCTCCTACGTGGTCTGAATGCAGTTATTGTAAAGTCCCTTTGGACAACAGTGTCTGCCAAATAGATGTAATGTAATTTAATGGAAAGTCCACTTGCATTATTAAGTAGGTCTCCTCGGGAATGCCTTCTGGCTTAATTTATTATTGCTGCTGTATCCTCACAAGTCACTGGTGCTGAAATGAACCCACAGAGAATGATGCTTCCACCAGTCGGGTCAGCATATGGACATTGACTCCCATTTGAAAAACATGCTTGATGTGTAGCGCTGCCAGGTAAACCTCAGACCCTTTTGCTTGCATTGCTACTTGCACCTATTCCTGTAACAATTATTACATAATTGTCTAACCGCAATTTTCTATACGTAATCCCATTTTTTTTGTTTTAATCAAAGCTTTAGAGCATTTTTTGAAATAAGATGGGTCACACCTTTGTTTGGCTCCATCAACCACGTTCACAATACAGTGCATATTGGTCGGGCCCTTGAGTTAAAGCTATGCTAGCGGTGGATGTCAGTTGTTGCCATAGCAACTCCAAACATCCTGGGCTGTAGCTGTCTCAAGCCAGAGAAATTGAACACGCTCTGTTTATTGTTTATGCTTAATGCTTTTTTTTTTATAATTAATGAGGATACATGTTCTATTAACTATTTTAAAAATGGGTTCACATAACAGTGATATAACCAAAAGATGTATCCTGGGATTCATTCAAAACCTTAATTTGTTTGAAGAAAGTAATACATATCATTAGAGACAATTATTATTACTAGTTAATCACAATTATTTCTGGAACAATTAATTGTACAGCAACATTTTGGAATTGTTACAGCTCTACTTGTACCTTTGAAAAATAACTGGATCTTATGTTACTCTGTTGTTGCATTGAGCAATTCATCCTGGCCCATAAAGAAACTAATTAGCTTGTTCTTTTTGGGGAAATCCAGTCTGTTATTTACCACAAAATTCTTTTTTGGAATGCCACAACTATACACATTTAGTGAAAGGTTTACAAAACTCACAGCTTGTAACTAACTTACAACTAACCCCAATATTATCTAGTTTATTCAGCAAAATAACAGCACGCTTGGTGAAGGGAAAATAGAAGCATGTACTGTTTGTCCTGGCAAAGACCAGCTGCTCATTATCGACCATCAGGGCTGTCTGGATGTGACACTGGCTATTATTTACAGACCCTGAAAATGTGACCATGCCTGTTATGTAACTGGCTATCACTTCCTCAACACTAGCATGTCTTACAGCTCTGCTGTATCATCTGCTGTGATTCCCCAGCAGTGCTGTAGCTTACTGGGTAAAGTAGTGCTGGCTCGATATTATATCGATATCGTGATATGAGACTAGATATCGTCTTAGATTTTGGATATCGTACTATCGTAATATGGCCTAAGTCTTGTCTTTTCCTGGTTTTAAAGGCTGCATTACATTAAAGTGATGTCATTTTTGGATCTTACCAGACTGTTGTAACTGTTCTATTAATTGCCTTCATTGTGTAAATATTTTGTGAAAGCATCAATAGTCAACACTACCATATCGTTGCGGCATCGATATCGAGGTATTTGGTCAAAAGATATTGTGATATTTGATTTTCTCCATATCGTCCAGCCCTAGGGTAAAGCCACAAACCGCCACTTTTAGGGTTCAGAGCTTGACTTACACTGGGGCAGTTTTTACTAGAAATCTTATTCAATTAGGCTAATGTAAGGTACTTTGGATAAGAGCCTTCGCCAAGTGGTTACACATGCAGAGTTGGAGGCCAAAGCATGAACTCTATTCTACTTCCACACATTTTCTCTGCACATCATTGTTTTCGTTGCAGGGAAAAAAAAGCTCTTTCTTTCTTCCCCATCTTCCACAGCGAACAAAGATGGCGGTGCCTGGCCACAGGGGCAAGTACTTCTGCTCCATCTATAAAGGCCACTGTTAAATGGTGAACAGTAATGTGGGCATCAGACTAATGACCTCAGCATTCCTGTTCCCTGCAGAGTCAAGGAAATGGTCTTTTTAGTGTGTTGGACTGCCACTGCCTCCACACGCTCACCTATCAGAAAGAAACACCCAACCCTGCAGTAAAAATAAAAGAACAATTCTGGGACATACAGTCATGGATGCTTTCAGGCATACAAGTAGAGACATACACACCCAGGGAAAAACAAATGCACTAGGAAGAACAAGTGTTTTCACAGACAAATGTCTCACAGGCAAGACATATAGAGTACATATAACGAGAGAGGATGCTCCAGGATACACTTTTCTAGGAGCAGGTGTTCCTCTTCCATTAAGATTGTTCTACCCAAAAAGCCAAACTAAGCCTTAACCTGACAAAGGAAGGAACCTCACAGACAGCCAGGGGGGAGCTGTGGTATGTCACACACAAAACCCAGCAGACGCATACGGTCTATGCAGTGTACCAACTCTGTTTCTTTTGCACAGTTACTGATATAAAAACTAAATAAATAACAGGCAGAAGAGTTCCTCTGTTCTGCTATCTTATCTCATGGTATTGATGTTATAAGAAGCACCAACAGCCTGTGCTTGCTTTCATCAACGCAGCAAGTACGATGGACCTGTGTGATTACCAGGGTTGTGGTGAGCTATGGCCAAAGGCTCAATGTTCAGCAATCTTATCAGCTGTATTCTGGTTTCCCAGCAGGGAAAAGAAAGAGTAAGAGCAAAGCTCCAGGGCAGAGAAAGAGAGAGAGAGACACATTCTTCAATGCTATCATCATCAAAAAAGAAAAATGAAACAAATCCAAATTAGGACGGCAACTGACGATTACTTTCACTATCCATTCATCTGTTGATTAATTTTTCATAATTTCTCAGAGCCCTGACTCCCTCTAAGTGCTTGTTTTGTCAAACCAACCGTCTGATATATGAATATATGATGTATAAAACAAAACAGAAAAGCAGCAAATCATCACATTTGTGAAGCAAATGTTTGGCATTTCAGCTTGACAAATGACCTGACTTTATTTTCTGTCCATCGACTAATACATTAAATACCAATTGTTTCAGCAAGTGGTATTTTTGGAGATATTTACTGACATTTAAAGCTGCACCAACAGCTTTTTTTCATATTAACAATGGATCAAATTACTTTGTGTATATAAAGCTTGATATATGGTTGTATGGAGGCTCCAGGCAGAGCTTTTGCCGTAGCCTATGTAAGTGGCCTGACGTTTATACTTGTGCGTTGGTGTGTGAGTCGATCTCTTTAAGAGAATAGCAGGGCCGGCATGTGCGTGAGCCAGTGACGGTGATTTGCTTCGGAGCGAGTACCGACTCTAGAGTTGTGACAGAAACAAAGTGTCTCCCCTGTTCTTTCTGATCACGGTGGGAAATCTGTAGCAGGAAAAGTTAACCCTCTCCTTGATTTTATGTTGTTTATGGAAAAGGAGAACCAGGAAATGAGTCGGGGGAAATGCAACGCTACCAAGCAACGGCCAAGCGGTGTGCGTCGCCGCAACTTGCAGTTACATTTTTCGAGAGGTGCACGTCCTGCGTAGGGTCTGGCGTAGGTCTGTGTCTCCATGTACCTACATCTGTAGCCACGGCGTAGATTTTAGACAAAAGCATAAACCAAGCTTAAGGGGTCACATGTAGTGACAAACCCCCAGAGCTACGGAGTGTTTTATCGTCTATCAGATCATTGATTCGGTTGTACTACAACTTGACTGTTTTGATTTAGTCTCACTGCTCCCATTGACCTTGTTTCCAGCTGTGGACGACCAAGGAGAGTGAGTATTGGACTAAGGTGACAAGAAAGGTGATTGTTGTGTTTAAAGCCTGTTTCCGTGGCCAGAAAACTCAATGAATGCTGATTTAATGTGTCACCATGTTTGGTTCAACGCTTTCTACTTGTAGGTCAGTGTTTCTCCTTACATGTGTTGTTAATAGCACACCCAGCAACCCAGTTTGTCCTCTGTCTTTCCAACACAAACTGTAAACACAAAACGTTCTGTGTCTCATGATTTCCCCCCAGCAAAGATGCCCCAGATACTGTGTTAAGTGCAGCACATGAACAATTCAGACTGTTATTCAAAAAGGCATAACCCTAAACTGTTTTGTACTCCATATTAGGGCTGTGCAATTAATCAGAATTTAATCATGATTATGATTTCGGCTCCCAATGATCACAAAAACAGAATAATTGAGAAAAAACAATTATTTAGCTCATTACGTTTTGCAAGTAAACTCTTATTTTCTCGTGTTCTGAATGAAAAAATAAAGTTTAAATAGTAAAAGTATTCAGGCAAATTTCACAGTTGTAGGTGTTTTTTTACTGTTGATTTATGTAACTTTTTCCACTGTTTTTTTAAGTTCAATAATTGGAACATCTTTCCAGAAGTCAACGAGTAATCATGTTAAATTATCGTGATTACATATTTTTTTCCATAATCAAGCAGCCCTACTCCATATACTGTATTTCCAAATGTTGTAAACCTTAGTCATCAGATTACCACTGCTTCCCAAACATACTAAGTATTTATTTGTGCAGCCCACTCAAATAGATTTGCTCCCACCCAAAACGTTGTGAAAATGCAGCTCAAAGGGCAGACAGAGATCTAGAGTGGGACACTCCAGTGCAACCAATTATCTTGTGAATGGAATGCAGCCACGCCCCTCTTGTAGTCAACTCAATGCTGAACCCAGATATCCAAGCTAATGGATAAGTAGCCATTTTTTACCCATCTTGGTCACACACCGCCCAGACCACTGATAATTGAGATGCCACTGATCTGATTAGCATTACTATTCTACTTTGAGAAAGAAGATTATGGTTTCTTCTGCACATTTTGGTACGAGGGACAAGTTTGACCCTAGCCACTCAAATGTCCCGTTATTTTCTTATTCCCTCCAATGAATAGCCAACAATTTAGAGGAGTGGAACATTGCTGATCTCAAATGCCTTTAAACCTGACCTATAGCACACCCCATTCACTTTCAAGCCCATTTTATTCTGGGAAACAGCTTTTAACTGTCCTGAAAGCTTCAATAAGGAGAACATTTTCACTTTTGTAATATCAAGATCACAATTCCTGCCCCACTTCCTTGCCATATCATTGTTTTTTTCCTTTTTTGCTTTTTAATTTATTTAGCAAATTTCTTTTAGAGCATTTTCTGTGAGCACTTCATTTACATTCCACCGCTGCACCTATTCAATATCCAGATCAGTATAGCAATCAGGGGACTTCTCAGTCTCATCTCCGATGCACAACTCGCCATTTCCCCTGCACTTCATGCAAATGTGCCTTCTTTGTTCTTCCGCTCCACAGGTTGGTGGCCAAAATTGGATTACCCGTACAGCACTTGCTGGTGAATTCAAATGGATTTGGAGGGGGAAGAAGTGATAGAAAGAAAAGAAAAACAAGAAGCGAGAACGAAAAGTTCAGCACTTGGCGGTGAGATTCCTGGACAGTTTGGAGGTGTGATGCTGATGGGAAAGGAGGGAGAAATTCTGCTGCCTCAATCAGACGATGTGGGGTCGCTAATTGGCAGAAAGAGAAAGGAGAGAAAGAAGCAGTGAAACCTTAATTCAGAACAGGGCCTTTTGTTTCTACAAAGCAACAAGCTCTTTCAGCATAAAGAGGTGGGAAACTGAAAACAAATCTCGCACAGAGTCGTCCAGGCCAACAAAAAAAAGCCAGCTGTCTCTATTCTGGTCAGCCTTGCTTCTTGACCACAGACAGGTAATATTAGATATGGAATAGAGAATATTGCAAAAGCAATAGTGATCCTCAGTGATACCCTCCATTAACGCAGAATTCATGCAATATAGGAAAATGAAAGTTGAAGCAAGTATGGACGTAGTGAAGATGCTCGTCTCAAATCTTGAAAGCAGTCATCTTCCTCACAAGCAAAAACATCCGACATTCCATAGAGGCATTTCCAATCAGCAAAGGGCATCGTAAATTTCCCCCCATCAATGTTTCTCCTGATTAAGGGAGTTATGTCAAAGTGCCTCTGTGCAGATTTTAAATTCTATTAATGCTGCAACATTATTATTCAACTGCTCCATAGAAAGTGGAGTAATCTCATTTTCATTTTTACTTGTTCCAAAGGGTTTCAGGGTTTAAAGCGTGTCTCCTTGTCTCTCATTTCATCACAGGGATTCATATGAATCCCCTCACATCTGGTGACGGCAACAAACAACAGACGGACAGAGCTGCTGTTAGTTTTGTTAGTCGTTGCAGTGGAGCAGCAGGTTTGCAGGTTTGTCCTGTTTGTCCAATCAAATGGTTGATTGTCCTGCAAACAACGCCTTTATTTGCATGAAATTAAATAAACATTTGCTCCAGAACCTTTCTCTACACCAAAAGCTTGGCCGGTATTGTAAGGTATCTGATTGCCATTTGTGCAATAAAACACAACACAAAGTGTGTTGAGGAAAATGGGCTTTAAACGGGGTCCTTTGGAAGAGGGTTTTTGTGCACATGCCCAGTGGAGAGACTGAGAGAAAAAGAAGCACTCCTACTCCAGTGTCCTGTAGACTGTCCAGTTGCAAATGCTGCCACAGTCTTACAATGACTGTTGTGGATGCTTTGATGTGCGACCGACCTGGACTCATGCATGCTCAGCAGACCACGGAAAAAGCAGCAAAGGGAAGCTGAGGCCGAGGCTGACTGGCAGCATGCTTTGCTCCTGAACTTCAGGGAGTAAAAGTGGAGTGAAATGAAACACCCCGGGCACCTCAGCAAAGAGGAGAGGAAGAACGCTGCCAGCAAGGAAGTCTGAACGCTGCCCAGCTTGGTTCAATACACCGATACATGACATTACTGATGCTACCTGTACTGTTGTGTCAATACTCAGAGATGGCCCTTTGAGTATCATAGAGCCACATGCTGTATATTTGAACAATGTAATAAATTGTCATAGAGCACAGTGGCTGTGGTCACCTTGAATTCATGCAAGTTTCAGTGGATTCCAGCAGTGACCAGTTTTAAAAATGTGAAAAAATAATCAATACATCCACCAAATGATTTAATTCACTCCAGCAGCATGATTCTCTGATTTACCGCCTGTTCATATTGTCAGTATGCTCGTGAGCGCCACCTCTTCTTCTTCTAGCACATGAAGACAGTTAGAGCGCCAACTATGACAAATGTCCATTGCATGTTTCAAGACCCCAAGATGTCGTCCCACTGCTTATTTTGTCCTTACAATTACAAACCCATTTGTTTAATATTATCATTTTGTAGAGACTTGAAGTTGAGTAAATTGCAACTCTTCCCTTGAGTAGCTGAATCCTACAAACAGTATACATTTTAGACAATTATTAAAATAGCTGTCCTTTCAAATCCTGTCAACTGACTACCAGTTTTAAACAGACATCAGTTATTTTTTTTAGAAAATATAATTTCTACATCTGTGCATGTTTGTGTCTTTCACGCCACCTCCCCTCTTCCATTCCATCTTTTTTGCCTGCTGATATGAGTGGGCAGGCAGCTATCAGACACCCCCCCCCCCCCCGCAACATTCCCTCTCTGTCAGCAAACACTCTAACACACCACCAAAGTTAGACTGGGCCTTGCTTGCACTTTTGAGGGACACATTTTCATTCATGCATGCACTCATGCAGGTAGAGCCATGCTCAGACGGCTCGCTTGAACTTACACGGAGCATAAAACAGAGCCGGCTGGCAGGCTTACGCAGTGATACATT
The DNA here is from genome assembly GCA_023631565.1 of Gymnocephalus cernua. Classification (NCBI taxonomy): domain Eukaryota; kingdom Metazoa; phylum Chordata; class Actinopteri; order Perciformes; family Percidae; genus Gymnocephalus; species Gymnocephalus cernua. Next base: position 34,642,443 of record CM042432.1, on the reverse strand, counting down.
CTTTGCTTTGCCATGCAGAGTTGCTGTAATTGGAGTGTCTTTCAAAGCCTCAGCTTCTCCAGGAAGACTGGTATCAAAGCTGACAGCATTTGTCGGATTTCTCTTTGCCAGGTTCTTTGGCCGATGCATCGCTCTCAGCTACACAACTACCAACTCTGCTTCAGAGATGCACTCAACACTGAATTTTTGTTTTCTTTACCTCCAGAATCACTTAAAATGAGTCAGAGTGAGTAGCGACCTAGACTCAGTTTGTCAAAGAAACTGACACTTTTCAGTTAAACAGCTCAAATACCCCAGTGGGACAGGTGCATGCATTTCATATACATGTGTAGAAGTATCAGAAAGGTATACATTTAAAGCAGAATACTGATTCAGTCTCATCATACTTTCATGGTAGTTTCGTCTTTTGATCTTGCCTCACTTTCAACTATAAATGAGGTTGTTAGATACGTGCTTTTATGTAAAAAGACGGACACTTTCAAGGCTGCCATCTGAATGTAATGGAATAGAGGCATTACGTTCTCATTACATGGAAATTTAAAGCAACTTCAAACCACCCTAGACCTAGTCTATATCCACGACGTTCCACTTCCGGGATTGCTCCGGTGCTGCAGAAATTTCGCTGGATGTCCCTCTTTTCGACCGGATGTCAGTCACCTTCCTCTTTTCCTTGTGTTGATTTTAAACTCCGGTGATTTATGAGGACTATGGTTAACTGCTCCTAAGATCGTAATTTTGTAGGATACTGTATTATACAAATTGTTGTGCTTACGTTTTCGTACAGTATCATGCGAACCTATTGATAAGAATGCATCGACGCTGTATGTAGTGCCCTCACAACTGTTAACACACAACAAAATGATTGTTGCCATGTTAACTTTAATTTACAGAAGCCTCAGAACCAAAGGTAGTAATGATACTTACATGGATTACATCTACTTGATTTGGCATTTTCCAAGCTTTTAAAACATTTGCAAAACAGCATCCCTTTCAAATAAATGTCATCGTTCCATGACCAGGATTCCATCACTGGAGACACATGCAGCGGTGATCATGTGTGTGCAGAACTTATTCCTTCATACCCAAATCTAAACACTTTGCAGAGTGGGTGATATGAGAGCATTCTGCAGGTATCATATAAGCGAAATGACAACCTGTTCAGTGCCCCTAAAACTGACTTCACAACTATAATAAAACCAAAGCTGACAACACCATCCTAAAACAAAAGAGAAGAACCGTAACAAACGGTTTGGAAATATAAAAAAGGGAAAGTATATAGTATCTATTTTAAATAGGTCATAAAATATATCAATAACTATCGATATCGACCGATATGAAACACTTATATAGTGATACAGTTTTCAGCCATATCGCCTCTCTCTCTCTCTCTCTCTCTCTCTCTCTCTCTCTCTCTCTCTCTCTCTCTCTCTCTCTCTCTCTCTCTCTCTCTCTCTCTCTCTCTCTCTCTCTCTCTCTCTCTCTCTCTCTCTCTCTCTCTCTCTCTCTCTCTCTCTACCTGTTACCCTGAAGCAGCTTAGCATGGTAACTATGGTAACGCACACCACCATACTGGACTTTTACTGCCATCACCCTTATTATCACTGTTGCCACCATTGTGGATGCTGAGATTGCGGGACCTCTCCCAATCCTCTGATCCTGGCCTGATTTCCATAATGTGAATAGTGGCGGTGATGCTGAGCGGTGAAGAGCTGGCTGGGTTTCATGCTCGATTGAAAAATGATCAGCAGATGTGAATTTCAGTAATTGAAAAAAACAAAATTGGAAACATTGGAAAGGTAAGAGCGTGCATGTACATGTGCATGTGAGTGTGTCTTGTTTGCTCCCAGGAGTTTTTCCATCCTGACTACCAGCATTGACTTTGGTTTTTTTTCTTCCTTTTTTGTAGGTGTGAGCAACTGCCTGTGTGTGTGTGTTTGCCCTGGATGACCTGAAGAAGTTTTCCCTCTCCGCATCCAGCTTTCACGCTTCATTGTCTCCCAGGGCGCTGTTATTGGCAGCTTGAGCCAAAGGGAACAGTTGAGCTTGTAAGGAACAACGTACACCAAGTCCTATATTTCCAATCTTGAACATTGCTGTACTGCTGATATTGCTTTTGTAGGAAAAGGCCAAATGATGCTGCTACAACACTGAATACATGCACACTAATTGTGACGAGAAAAAAAAGAGAGAATCTTCTCAAATCTCTCCTTGGGGCCAACAATTTATCACACGTGATACTTAGTGGAAGACTGGGATTACATGAGGAAATGCTGACAAGCTCGGAGTAGAGTCGCTGCTCCTTCACGTCGAAAGGAGCCAGTTGAGGTGGTTCGGGCATCTGGTAAGGATGCCCCCTGGGCGCCTCCCTAGGGAGGTGTTCCAGGCACGTCCAGCTGGGAGGAGGCCTCGGGGAAGACCCAGGACTAGGTGGAGGGATTACATCTCCAACCTGGCATGGGAACGCCTCGGGATCCCCCAGTCAGAGCTGGTTAATGTGGCTCGGGAAAGGGAGGTTTGGGGTTCCCTGCTGGAGCTGCTCCCCCCGCGACCCGACCACGGATAAGCGGACGACGATGGATGGATGGATGGATGGACAACCTGTTCAGTGCCTCTAAAACTGACTTCACAACTATAATAAAACCAAAGCTGACAACACCATCCTAAAACAAAAAAGAAGAACCGTAACAAACGTTTTGAAATATAAAAAAGGGAAAGTATATAGTATCTATTTTAAATAGGTCATAAAATATATCAATAACTAATCGATATCGACCGATATGAAACACTTAGTGATACAGTTTTCAGCCATATCGCCCAGCTCTCTCTCTCTCTCTCTCTCTCTCTCTCTCTCTCTCTCTCTCTCTCTCTCTCTCTCTCTCTCTCTCTCTCTCTCTCTCTCTCTCTCTCTCTCTCTCTCTCTCTCTCTCTCTCTCTCTCTCTCTCTCTCTCTCTCTCTCTCTCTCTCTCTCTCTCTCTCTCTCTCTCTCTCTCTCTCTCTCTCTCTCTCTCTCTCTCTCTCTCTCTCTCTCTCTCTCTCTCGTTGCTTTGCCATACCATCTCCCTGAAACTTCCCAAGCCTTTTCCCTCATGAATAAACGCCATCTTGTACATTTTAAAAAGTCCATGAGAATAACTTTGAAACAACTTGACCTCTAATTAACACCCATGGGGAAATGCCTACTCATTTACCTTAACTTTCACATTATTTCACTGCAGTTATTTTGATCATTAGCTACCTATGCTATGCAGAGAACCTCTCCATGGTCCCAGAGGTGCTTCTTTGTCAAACTAGCCCTCAGTTCCTGCAGTGTGGCTGATGTATGAAGTCAGTTAATACCCCAACCTGTGAAGAACATTATGGCCATCCCGATTCTAAGGAGCACATTATGTCTGATACGACTGCCTGGCTTGACCTGACAACGCTTATTCTGATGGATGATTTTTGGCAATGAGACAGGGGGCGGGGAACTGCATTAGCCATAGACAACTTTGTCATTAGGTAACTGCTCAAAGTACAGTTCAAAACAAATGAGCTCTAATCGGTGTGACAGAGGGGGACTCATTAGTCATTAATGGTTGTAACAGGGGTCCAAGTAGTTTTTAATTTCTCCCCTGCATGAAGAGACTGCCAGGTTGGACTCGGACAGGAAACACAATCCATCCGACAGTTGCAAAATTATCATTTTAGCTTGAAGTCCAAGACATTTAACTGTTTTGACAAACTGCACCAATATGTTGACCTGCTGATTAACATTAGGAAGAACATCTGGAACCATCTTCTAATGGCATGTTCAGACATAAAGCAAAGCAATTCTTCGATATTTTTTATTGAGCGTGAGGGACAACCTGTAAGCCCTGGTATGAAGACCTAAGTGGCCTACTGGTAATATAATATAAAAAAGGACCACTGATACTCGTGCAGTCCACGTTGATCCGCCCCAAACAGCCAACGGTGCAGACATTAGCTGTTAGTAGGCCCGCATGATAAATTGTTATAAAATCACGATCTCGATTCACCCCAGTTTGCGATTTAATTTTAAATGACTTCAATTTTTTAAATTTAATTTCATTTAAATTTTAATTATGTAAAGACATGTTCAAGGAGTTCAGATAAAGCCTGTATCATGGCCATATATAGTTTTACACTTTATTGTCTTCCTTCATTGAAGCCTCTATGTTTACAGGCTTGTGGTGAAGCGCAATGTGCTATAGGTGCCAAAACAAATCGATGTTTGGTACTCCCAATTTGTTTTGTTTTGTCATGGTTCATGTGTGCAATAAACATTACACTTCGTGAGAAAAAAATTGTAGCAGAGAATCGTGATATCAATTCTAAGCTAAAAATAATCGTGATTCATATTTTTTCCCGAATCGTTGCAGGCCTAGCTGTTAGCTAGCTAGTAATGGACGGAACGGCCGACAAAGTTGAAACATTCAAATCATGTAGATGTGTTGCCGTGAGTGAACTTGCTTTCAATTGCGTCTTTCCATTAACTTTGTATGCAATCACATCACAGTTGTAGGGGTTGTATTTTCACTGGCTTGGCTAAAGTGAACCCACATTTCCGGTGTTTTAATCTTTCCACAGAATGAAAACAGAACCACAATAAATCACAATGTCATGCACTAGTTACACTCCTTTCAGGAAGCTGACAATAATAGTATGCTCAGACTGGCCAGGAATATTTCAAATGACTCCTCACATGCTTTGCACAGAGAATATCAGCTTCTGCCTTCAAACAGACACTTTAGAGTTCATTCTTTCAATCGCATCCGACTTAAAAACTCTTTCATTCATCAATCGATCCTGTTGTTAAACCAGCTACATTAAATTCAGTGCAATATTTATCCAGGGTTACAAGTCTCCAAGACCTTGTCTGTGTGTATGTTCATGTCATTTTCTGTTGTTACACATGTATGCTTTGTTTCCTTACTTGGGTGTTTATGTCATTTGTGGTAATGTTTTATGTATGTCTTTTGGTGTTATTCATCTTATGTATGTCTGTATGTATGTCTATGTCCTCTTTTTTATAAAAGCTGCCCAGGGATGCAAAAAGAATTTCAGCCCTGGCTGACAAAAAAGTTGTATCGTATCGTATCATTATGAGCAGATAAATCCATTTTACAGCAGGTTGTGTGAGATGATGAACCGAATTCAATACTCTTTAGGCACTGACCGAATTGCCTCTAAGTATCGAGTATCAAAAAATGTCCCGTCATTCAATACCCAATTTCCAATCCATACCTAAGGAGTAAATCTCATCAGAGTCAGTGAGCCAATAAGCATATAGCATGATCTAATAATGCTGGTGATTGGCTGTCTAACGTCACATGTTGTAGAGGCACACAGGAAAAACTCTATGTTACACACAGCGATGGGGCTCACAGCTGAAAAATAAATAAAAAGATTTGTGACATAATGTGTAATGTTGTACAAAGTAATGTCTTTTTGATTTATAAAATTGCCAGTGAAAAAAGTATAGTTTAGGGACGGTATCGAAGTGACGGTATTGATAACGGTACCGTTATCAAAAAATTTTAACGCTACCCAGCCCTACCAATCAGGGACCAGTACCAATTTAAGACCAGGTCTACTTCATTCATATCGCTAGTTGTAATAGTTTTAGTTTATCATGGACTGAGGAAAGCTAAAACCACAAACACAGGAACTATGTTTTCCTTCTAGTTAAATACACCATTGGCTACTTGCCCACCAACAGGTCAACATCCACACAGCAGCATCTACAATCATACTGTATGTAATGAGCACAGCTGCAAACACCTACTCAAACAGAAAGCTTGTTTTTATCAAGCTGTATGAGGGCTTGACAACATTAAAACACAAATGCCGCCTCAAGTCCAAACTGATAAAAAAAGAAGTTCAATTCTATTTACTCAGGAATGCTTTGCCAAGCTTCGATAGTCTCAAAACACAACCTCACACACTTCAGATAAGACCTGGGAGCTGCTCATATAATCACGTTTTAATCTATTACTGCTGGCAGTTAACATATGTAAGTTTCATTCAAGGAAACTACCATGACTTCTTGTGAAAAAAAGCAATGTTGCTCATCTCACTTTCCCCTCAGGGAGTAATGTTTCCCAGGGATTTAAACCAGTCGATCAGTTTCAAACCACTTCTCCAACCTGTAGGCTTCCAATCATCACCGCTCACATTGAACAGAGGCTCAGTTCAATTTCATTTTCCTTCTCCCGTTGGCCTGAGCCTATGGGCACATTCAACATTTTAAATCAACAAAATTAGCAATGCAAATATCTTGAGTCTTTTACCCATGGTGTGATATACACAAGAGACTAAACGGATTTGTCATTTCAAAATCTCTTAATTCTGTCAGCATCAGTGGTGATATCAGTGGTGATATCAATTAGCATGATCAGGAGCTGTTTCGAGTACTTGGGGTTAGAGGAGGAGGGCCAGTGATGTGAGACATCTAGACGTGTAGTATCGTGACTTGTAAAAGACAAAGACAAGTTGGATGGAGAAAGTGAAACAAACGTAAGAGAGAATACAGAAAAGGGAGAAGTTTAGAGATTGTTTTCGTGAAGTGGAATGGGAGTTTAGAGTTAGATTGGAGTGAGGTGGATGGATAGGCCCTACAGCTGCCAAGTAATTATTATATCTTACAAAGCACTTACAACCCACTTAACTGAGTTGACTCTTTTCAATCTGTCTGTGAAATGAAAAAGCCTTCATCCAGGGGGTAGATGTTATACTCCTGTCCTTGAGGCTTAGACAAGCAGCCTGTGTCACTGTCGTCAGTATAAGGCAAGCTAGACAGATCCATCCAAATAAAGTGTTCAAGTGGCTGCTTGCATCCTGCTGTTGATCAGCTCTGCATGAAACTATCCTGGGGAACAAGATAACCCAGACGGGACACTCAGCTTCATTTCTCCAAATGGATGTCATTTAGCCACATGTTGCGATAGCATTGGGCTGAAATGAGTGAGGACAGGCTCCGCCAGACATAAGAAATCAAATCAGAAACATCCCTAGATTAGATTTAGTGCATGCAAAAAAACAAAATTTTGCATTCATTGTGCATAAGCAGCATACTAAAAACCTACAAAGTCTGACACATCTCATTCCTCACCAACAACATATTTTGCCCTTTGCCCAGAATGATACATGTTAGTTCTGCAGTTTTGCATTGAATTCCCAGTAGTAGCATGGAAGATGTTTTCCTGCCTAGTCAGGTGAAAAACAAGTCCTCAGCTGGCCAAAGTTAATTGTGTCTCTGAGTGTGAGAGGAAGGAACACAACACGGACAAATTGTTTTTCTGAAAACACTGGAAACATAATAGAAATACGGCCCTGTGACCAGGGTAACTGCTAGATTTGATCATTTCATCACCTGGGCTACTGGCTCCCCACTACTTCAGCTGTAATTAGGCATTTTTCCAGTCCACAGACACTAATGCAGCTATACAACAAAGTGCATACTTAATGCAGTTAGTGATATATTGAATGGTTTTAATTACATCTGGGTTTCACTCTCATTGGTATGTGGGGTGTGGGAGTGTTGCTGTTGAGGCAGAGCCCATTTCTAAAAGGTGAATACAAATAATCAAATGAACTCATTCAAAATGGTTCTCTGCTGTTCACTGAACTGAATAGGATTGGACATTTCAATGTTTTCAGCACAGGCAGCTGAGGGAAGTGAACAAAGAAATCACAGTCGAAGGAAGCATCCAAAGCAACTAAGTTTATTGGAGATGTGGTCTTAATTTTGAAGAAAGAAAAAAACTAGCACTAATGTTTGATGTACTGAAGCAAAGATGACTTACTTATTCATGTGCAGCCAAATCAAACTGGAGCGAGTACCAGAGCTGCTCATTTGAAAGCCTTCTGACAGTTCAGGAGCACTCAGAGCTGTAGTTATTCCTGTGCTCTTTGGATTAATGTTTTCTGTTCTATACTGACATCATAATCCATTCATTCCAAGGGTTTGTAATGATTTTGATCGCTCTGATGGAAAAACTTCTATTATCTATTAAAACGTTGCTATTATCATAAGCACAGTGGAAGTGTGCAGTTATTGCATGATAATCAAACCCAGGAGGCTACATTCTCATTCTTGCAAAATACGATTTAACAGCATTGTTAATTGCAATGGAGGAACATGTATCCCTACCTGAGGTTTTATACAAATAGAAAAATAAAAAGAGAAAAACAATCAAAGAATCAAAAATAGCTCTATGTGAAACTAAATATTGCATGAGCTCAGTCCACCACCGCCCTCATAATGAATGCAGTGAGCCCCTTGAACCTGCAGCTCTGAATGTGTTGCAACCTCCTCGTGTATCACACTAGACTTCATCAATCATTTCAAAGCAGCTCTTCTATTTTTTTCATGTTGTTTATCAGCAAAGCAGAAAAGGCTGGAATGCCACAGTTAAGACCGTTAACACCCACTCCTACTCTAGCTAACGTTTGACCAGCTGCACTGCATGACCCTGAATGAAAACTCTAGTTTATCCCAATTTAGATTTTCGGTCTTTGGTTGTCAGTAAGGAGCAAATGGATGCAGGTGAGCTGTGATGAATAATTATGCTAAAATAAACCAAGCTAGCACAGCTCGCTGCGTCAGGCAATTCATCATCTTCAGGGGGGCGGTGGAACGGGAGCCAGTGGACCGCATCCCATCCCCACCTCTTATTAGCACACAATCAGTGTTAAATAGCAAGGAAAGGCCTTCACCTTGAACACAGTCCTCCTTTGTCAAATACATTAGCTCCTACTATAATCACTACTGTTCACATAGAGAGAGCCAGGGACGACCAATGAGCCAACCATGCAAGAACAAACCGATAGGATGCTTACTTAAGGACTTCTGCATCTGCATCAAACTAATAATTGCTACTGTGGTTTAAATGGTGTGTCAGAATCCTACAATTGTTTCTAGCGACTGACTCTGGCCCTTTTCCTGTTAATCAGGGTGGGGGGGGGGGTCCATTGAGACTCCCCTGAACTCCCCTTGTGACCAGCCAGCTATATCATGGCGGGTTCCATTTGTACTCGGAAGTCATTTCCGAGTTCCAAGTCGGAAATTTCAAATGGAACACCCATCAGAAATTGCCATGGGCCAGTTACCGTTTTTTTGAGCTGTTTTTTATGAGTCGTCAAGTAAAGAACGTGCAGTTTAAAAATCGCTCTCCCTGCCAGTGTGCAGTGTGTTTAAAAATAAAAAAATAGATATACATACATACATACACAGTATATACAGGCATTTCAAATAATACATTTGTAATTGCAATACTGCAATACCGTGAAACCGTGATATTTTTGCTGAAGGTTATCATACCGTCAGAATCTCATACCGGCCCATGCCTACTTGAGAACTTCACAGTAGGGCTGCACGATTAACCTTTATCGCATCGATATTGAGGTTTTAACTCCCGCAATAACCTAACCTCAGGAGTCTGAGGTTTTTTCCCCCGCCTCTGACATTTGAGTGACAAACCTATTAGCCAATCAAAATGGTCGAATCTCGCGTTCCTGGCTTGCTGGCCAATTAGAAATGGCAATGGAAAAACAAGGTTGTATGCAGTGCATCGGCTTTCTGTCAGCAGAAAAGCAGCTAACACAACGTTTACCTGGAATTGTGCCAGAAAAAGCTTGTAACTGCGCAGAAATGGGCGAAGGCACTTCTTCGGTGACGGGAGAGGAAGCGGGGGAGCACTTGGTTAACAAGAAGGGTGGTACTTCAGCTGTTTGGACTTATTTTGGATTCACGAAGAACGACGTGGAGCAAAAGAGTGCTAAATGTAAAATATGTCGACGTGCCGTGGCCAGATCCAGAGGAAACACTACCAATCTATACCAGCATCTTAAAAATCACCACCGACAGCAATATGATGCATGCACAAAAAATGGTGTTGTTTTTAATTGTTATTGTCATTTATTTTAAAATGTGTGCACTGTGCAATATAACAGTTTCATGTTCAGTAAATGGCAGTGGACTACAGAATTATTTTGTTTTTCTAATTGTAAATCTAAATCTAATAAGAATTAATTTTCTATTTTTCAGTGTTTAAGATTGTTAAATTTAAAAATAAATGACCAAGTGATTAAGTTCATTTCCATTATGTCTTATTCTTTGGTATTTAGGTTCAGGTATTTAATAATAACGAAGCATCAAACAATCTCATTACCTCAACTATGTGTCGTAAAAGTAACAACATATTTTATTCATAATTTTAGGTTTTATGCACTTAAAAGTATTGAACGCAAAAATCGAAAATCGCATCGCAATCGCAATATTTGTCAGAAAAACCGCAATTAGGTTTTTTCTCAAAATCGTGCAGCCCTACTTCACAGTATCCCGAGTAAAGCCGACTTCAAAATCCAACATGGCTGCTCCGTGCATCAACAGCAGTGAAAGCTGTAGTAATATACAGTTTAATAGCACTTCTGTCTTATTTGTGTCTCATTAAACCAGTCGTACACACAGTAGAGCTGGGCGATATGGAAAAAAATCAAATATCCCAATATTGTTGACCAAATACATCAATGCCGATATTGCGGCGATATTGTAGGGTTGGCTATTGGTGCTTTCACAATATATTTACACAATGAGAGTTTTGATAATTAATCAAGTGTATACGTAAAGGCAAATAATAGAACAGCGACAACAGCCTGGTAAGTTCAGAAAATGACATCACTTTACTGTAATGCAGCCTTTAAAACCAGGAAAACAACACTTGTCTCATATCAGGATATTACGATATCCAACATTTAAGACGATATCTAGCCTCATATATCGATATCGATATAATATCGATGTATTGCCCAGCCCTAACACACAGTACTGTCCAACTTCTGTCAACATGTTGCAACGCAGTGTAATGCTTTGTTATCAACTGGTACTGCTAACAGTGGCTGACCTGGCTAGCTGTAGTACGATCCACTCAGGTGTGATGTCATTCCAAGCTCTGGCTTCCGAGGTAAATGGAAAGCAGCACCAGTCCCCCCCACAACTCCATAGTTTTTCAGGAAGATTCAAGGAATATTAACGCCATTGTCAGGTTTCAAACAGAAACAGGATATGCAGCATGTTTTAGACAGCAGCCCCTTTCTTCACAGAAAATTCTGCCACAGGTGTCGGTACACTTCAAAGCTCTCCTGATAGTGGGGCTTATGAATATCTTAGTGCAGGCTAAAATGGTAAGCTCTGAGGATGTGCTATCAAACTTCGAAACTGAAAACCCACTCAAAACACCTAGGAGCTCCTAATGAATATACTGCAGCTAAATTAACAGTGACAGCGTGGTGCGAGGCAAGCAATTTAATGTGACTAATATAACTAAACACTGTGAGATTTGTCATTTTGTATGATTTAAGTAACATCATCCCCTTATTTGGTATTTTGCTCTGGAGGCTTTAAAGACATTTTTTTTTTTACATTTCTTGACTTCTTTCTTCTAATAAAATTAATTTATAAATTTAAAGGGGATGTTTGGTAGCACTTTAAGATAACACATATTTGAGCTATATGCTGTGTTATTATTTATGTTCTATTACATGACTGAAGAACATAGTTGCACTTTGGAAAATTGCTGATAAATTTCACATTTCCCTGGTCATGGCTGGAATGTTTTATGGTATTAATACTAGCATTTATGATCTTTTGATGTACATCCATCCATCTGTTCATGCATTCATCTAGAGCGGAAATGATTTGTAGTTGACTGTAAACATGTCTGTGCAATGTTAATTTAGGAGTCCACACCAGGAGTCACATCTTGACCATTACAGTGAGAGGAGATTAAAAACAAAGACATAACAAGGACATAAATTTATCCAGATTAACTAAGGTATATTATTCAGTGGATTAACTGGCTCCATCTGAAAAACAAGACGTTGAATAGTGGTGTCAAAATCAGTCCACCTACCCAAGTCGAGGATAAGACATGACAGTCAGCACAGAAATATCTGATGCCTGCAGATATTCCAACAATCTGGTTGTAAACCAGTTGGGCTGCACGATATGTGGAAAATATGTGATAATCGCGATAACGATAATACTTATAATAACATACAATACATAAACAGATATTAAAGTGTACTCAGTACTGCAGTATTCTGCTACCAAATTGCTTGTTGAATTTAAAATAAAGGAAAGGAAATCATTTTCAACCAACACAAAAAATCTCAGTGTCTTTCGCGATATGTAAACAATATATGCAGCCCTATAAACCTGCCACTTTCAAAGTGCAAGTTTGCAAAGTAGATTTTATTTACCTAAACTGACACTCACACTGGACATTCAAACTGGTGCGTCCGCAGAAAACCCACATGAGTATACATAAAACTCAGAAAGAACAAGAGCCAAGATTCAAGTGCAGGACAATCAGTAATTAATATGCTTAAGAAAATTGTTCCAAAACAAAATACTATCCCATGTTTTATGTTGAAGCATAGGCACTCTAAACTATTATTATTAATACTATTATTATTATAAGTTTTGTCATAGTCAAAGTTATTAATGGTCTCCAATACTAAATATTGAGATTAAAAAAGGGGACTCTTTGATTCAGAATATCCCGAGTCTGTTCCACACATTTTGCTGATGTTGATACAGTACCTGAGGAAAAGGTGCTGCCAGCATAAAACAGACCCTTCAGCCACAACTTGCCTTCCTTTGCATGTTGATTTATGTTTTATAATAAATATATGCAAAACGATGTAAATATGTCAATAACCCTGCAGTGCCAGCTGTTTGTAGACAGTATCTCATTAGCTGCTAATTCCCGCTTTGGAAATGTGCAATAGTGTATCCAAACAAAATCTGACTTAAGGCTTTCACATGCATCTATTGGAATAAACTACACTGGGATATTTGTCAGTCAGCACTTTCCACATCCCCTACTCAGCCCTGCAAGTCTACCAAAAAACTAAGTCATTTCTCCACATGCCATGCCAGTGACATTTAACCAATAACTCAGCAAGCAGGACAATCAGTCCCCTCACACAATTAGTTAGGCCAACATTAAACAATTGTCTTTTTTTCAATGTCAGTCAGGGCCCCGACATCAAGACACTTAATCTATTAGATTGTTGCAAATTGGGTAGAGTTCCACAAGGAAGCCAGATGATGAAACTGATTAGGCAGTAATCCAACATCAATTCAACCCTGAATCTTTGTTGAAAAGACAATAAAACTGTGCACTCAAAATCCTGGCGCACCAGCAAGATCTACGTCATTTTGACGTCACATTCACGCGCCAGCTTGGCTGCAGCGACTGTAAAACGGCCCTTACTCTGTACACGTAAAAATAAATAAACCAAAGCATAAGACTATATGCAACAAAATAACAAATCTTCACAATTGGTCCGTATATAATGAGCAGCACTTTCAGACCAGTGCAATCCAGAGCAATCAGTATACAAATCCACTCGTCAGTTAATCAACTAAACCAGTCTGCCTGCTTTCCAGCCAACCATCTAAGAGTTCACTCACAGATCTGTAGCATCGGGGGTCACGCAGGGCGGCCATTTTGTCTGGCTGGTCTGAAATGCGCAGTGGCCGGAAGGTAATCCCTCATTTGGACTAATTATGATGAGTCTCCAGTGAGATGGGAAATTAGACCAGCTCCAAAGAGCACTAAGGATCAGACTGTAGCCACGGACAGCATTCCAGCGGCTCATTTCAATGACAGCTCTGCACCGTGGGACGTTTAAAGTGATGTTTTGGAAGATTTGAAGAACAAAAAAAAAACATTGCCTGAGGAAGTCTGAAGTATTGAAGTGATAACAAATGTCACTTCCAACCACATTTAAGAAACAAATGTATCTTGATTGTTAACAGAGACTAGCTGACCTGCTTGTTACTCTGCAATGCCTGTCAGTATCTAAGCTATGGTTGGTCTCAGAGCTCTTCATCCACTTCCTCCTCTGCTTCCCTTCTTTCTTCCTTCAAGGTCCATCTTCTGTTGTGTTCCTTTCTTAAATTAGACCGAGAGAGATTGAAGCACTTCAAGTGTGCACCTGTATTTAATGCTCCACCCCCCTTGTCAGATCCTCTAACACGGTTGATAAACTGAAATCAAAAGTTTACATGCACTTGTTGACATGAGCAAGTTGCTGCATAGCAGGGGGGGGGGGGGGGGGGGTGGAAGTCAATTTGGACAGTGCAGTCAGGCAGCGCACTGCCCCACCTACCAGACTCTACTAGACTGAGGCCAGAGGTATTGTTCTCCCATTTCCCCTCCATAAATTCTCCTTCCTGAAACCAACATAGACTTCCAACACACACACACACACACACACACACACACACACACACACACACAGGCCAACTGTATTGAAGCCTATCCAGCATTCAACAGAGAAGGGAGGCTGAGTGGAAATGTTGACATTACACACATCCTGAGCATTATAAAAAAACAAGTCTACCTGATATGCCCACAACACACTGTATACACACACATTCCCACGGGATCTTGTTATGCATACAGTATATCTTGTCATGTGCTGGTATTAGCTCAGTGTCCCGCGTGAGTAAAACTGTTCGACCTTTGTTTTATTCATGCTGCATAAATACCACATAACATCGATTTTTGCTGATTTATGGTAATATTCTGACATGTTGTGCTGGCTTACTTTCAGCCCGTTTTGTTTTCCTATCTGTTTATATGGGACTTGTTTTGAGGTTAATGCGACTACAAAATGTGTGCCAAAATAGAACAATGCACGTTTAGTTTTGTTCAATGCTGACTGAGAGAGAGTTTTTGATACCGAAGTGGGGTTAACTTAAAGGGTAACTTCAAACCACACCCTATTACCCCATGTTTTGTGTCTAAGTGATGATGGGAGCAACAATCTTTGATATTGGTCCAAGACCACAATGCTGCAGCGGCAAAACAAGCTACAATATAATACTTTATTGGGCAACTGTGCCTTTTCAATTTACATCCACAAAAAGTGATTGTTTTGCACCTGACATCCTCAGATTATTATTCTAAGTTTCTGACAACATTATGGAAAGGATCCCTATACAGTAAAGCCCCTTTTTGTAACATCCCTGAAATCACTCCCACCAGACTCCATTTAAATAGACAGTTATTGTATCATTGTAAAATAAAATAATAGTTTTTTACAATCACAACTCTGGTTTGGTTGAAATGCACCCTTAAGGCGCTGACACACCAACCCGATTATCGGCCTTCGGACAGTCTGGCGAGGTCGATGACTCGAGTCTGTTTGCTGTGTTCCGTGCCGTTGTCAGTCGGAAGAGCCGTCAGCCTTCATGTTGGGCCAATTTAACTTGTTGAATCGGTTGAATCGGCCAGTGGGCAGTCGGACCAATTACCGGAAATGACGAGCGGGATGAGCGTGAAGAACGTGAAGAACGCCTCTCAAAATCTGACGAAAATCTTTTAAACTAACCTTTGTCGATCTGAAATGAAGACAGATTCAGCAACTGCATTGCCTATTTCTCGCTTAAAATGCAGAAACACGGTTCGGTGAACTATTTTCATAAAATATGAGATCGTATTCCGAACATGCCGCCATTATGGTTGCCGGATTCAATTTTTGGGGCGACAACACAGATTAGTGCCACCTGCTGTTATGGAGACGTATTACGTCCCGCACACGCACAGAATGTACGCTCACGTCGGCGTCGCTTTGGTTTATTCCGAGGCACTTTTTGACCTCCTCAGGGAGACTGATCAGTCCGACTGCATTTTCTGTCGACGGTCGGCCGTCGGGTTGGTGTGTCAGCGCCTTCAATTCACCCACCCCGTTTCGCAGCTGCCGGCTATCATTACCGTGTTATCCTCTGTTTGTCTTCTGTCCCACCTGTATAAGTATTTTGTAAAGATTTCATTCACATGCTCTTCTTCTTTCATTGCTTTCTCTCTCCTACTGTATACAATGTTCCTCCTTTCCCCCTCACTTCTCTTCTTCAGCCATATTGTCCTTCATGGATTTTCTCTCCCTCAGTGGCGGACGTGAAGCCATGATCTTCCCTCTAACCAGCTCTACAAGCTAATGACATTTGAAAATAAAAAAAAACTACATTGCTGAAAGAAGCAGTCTTGATCGGTGACAGCAAAACATACACACAAACACAGCAGGCACACATCTGTTGAATGATTGATGCGTGGGCGCTGCAATGTCTCGCTGATGCTGCCTTATCAACACAGCAGCTGGCCTCTGATGACTCGAAATCCACAGCACAACTTGATTCATTCGACTCAGTTTTGGAAACTTTGCTGAGGTTAACCCAGTACAGTCAGGGTCTGAAGCCGCCCCTGAAGTTATTCTGATTCCATGACAGAATGCAGAGGGGAGAATGAAATCCTGATGAAATTCCATCATGCTGCTTTACAAGGGCAATGTGTGTGTCTCAAGTCTGAGTTGGAAGAGTCAAACTTGACCCAGAAAATGTTCCACTTAAAGGTGGAGTTTGTCTTTCGAAAAACCTGTCGGATGAAAAGGGAGCTGAATTGCTGGATGTGTTGTGTGATATCTGTTTGCTTTACCTTCTTTTCTGTTCTCAGCATCAGGTCTGATAACTCATACAGTGTTTTGTGAATTATTCAGAGACTATTTCCCGCATTCATTATATTTGTTTGCTTTAAACCAAAGGGAGCTTTCACATCAGGGAATCGGGCCCTGATCCAAGTACACTTTACCCCAAAGTGCAAGTCTTTTGATTTGGGGGAATGCTAGTGTGTACCATACCTAGTCATGGTTATCATAGCATATCAGCAGAGAAGGCACACAATGTAAAAGGAATATTCAAGTATACGAGTAGAGATTCAAAAGTCTGGCAAAGGATGAGGGAATGGTAATCGCCCGCTGCAAATGAATGAGAGTTGTAAAAAATGACAACCTGATTATAGCCCAAGTTCAGTGGAGATAGTAAGAATGAGATAGTATCCATTTTATCTCATGTTGAAGAAGTCAATGCCTTTCAATAGCAGATTCTTTTCTGGAAGTTTAAATTACATTATTGCAATGGATGCTGCAATGCCATTATTTGCTCTCCAAGAATATCAACCTATCATTTAATTACAGGGAAACATAATTTCATTAAGCTTCAAAACTCCCAACTTTGCCAACTATTTTGCACGTTAATGTGAGATAATAAATGCTATCAGCTGCCCAATGAAGACTGCATTTTTAAAAAATGTGACCGGCATGAACTTAACTAAAAGTGCCAAATCGACCCATCTAAAGTAAAACAATATTCAGCAATCTGTGCGGCCATGAAAAGTAATGCTGATGGAACTAACCATTTCTAGAACACTCAACACTGGAAGGCCTCACATGTGGTAGCCCAGGGAGCTGAGCCTTAACAAATGGGGGTTTGTGGCTCATGGCTTTTTATCAGTGTCTGTGAGATTAAAATATTATGGAAAATATTCAAAGAATCCTTCAGGTAAATTAAGGTCAAACTCCATATAGGTATATTTTTAAAACAGCTTTACTGGGTCATTGCTTTCTCATTTCGGTACCTAGCAAACAAACCAAATGTGACACTCCAAGTCATTACTTCTCAACAGGAAGGAGGCAGTGGGGCATATTCATATCATTAGTAATGATAATTAAGCCACCGATGAAGCCAATTTACGCTTAATTAATCCGTAATTTCTTTGTCAACATACACGTTTTTGCACGGCACACAGGCGCTCGTAACAATGATATTTGTTGGCAGAAAACCAGATTTTCCTCATTAATACACAAAGTTATGCAGCAAATGCTTCAACATCGACTCGTCCATAGATCATCGCATCTATTAGCTGATGTGACAGTTTTCAATATATTCTATCAATTTATTGAATGTATAATTTATTCAAGGGAAAACCAGAGTGGATTTGCCACCATCCAAAAACAGGTCTTTTAACCCATCTACAAACATTAAGACTCAAATGAACAAATACCCCTAAGTCCACATACATGGTGGAGGAACACAAAAATAGTACAGCACAACGTGCAAGTAAAACGCAGGATTTTGCTACATGTATGTGACAAAAAAATACCTTTACCATACCTTAGTGACAGCACTCTTGCACTCTGTGCAGCTCACGTCCTCCTCTCTAAACAACACAGACTGAAGACGCCGGTCAATAAATTCCCTTGTTGTGGACCCTTGTCCTGTAAAGTCTGGCACCATAATGTAAGGCTGGCGTGAGTCCCTGGCTGCTGCCCAGCACGCACTCCATGTTGTCACTCAATCTTTTTACAGTTAAGCTGTTCTTGTGAGTGATTCACCAAGAGACTATGTGAACCAGAAGAAAGAAAAGTTGACCTCAACAAAATACAAATGATTCAGATGTTTACAGCACAACAAACAAACAGAAAGAGGAAGAGGCAACATAGCAGCCTGGCTGCTAGGGCTGGGACGATATGCTTTTATCCCAGTTTGTTTCTTTCACAATACATGGGTGCCGATTCCATTTGTATTTTCATTTGGGATTCAAGAAGTATTGCGATTCGATGGTATTGAGTATTGCACATCGCATGTCAGTCTGACATTTATTTCATTTGTAAAGAAGTGCATAACATTCTGAATTTTACTGCTTTTAATCAGAAAACGGATATGATGGAGTCACAGTCAGCAAAAGACAAAAATATTTAGGTGAATCATTGGTAAAAATAAATAAATAAAAAAGCGTAGAGGAGAGTGCAGGTGACTCAGGTGTGTAGACATTTGAGAAATCAGATGTTAACCCAAAACTCCACAGTGGCCTGGCTGCAGAAAAGCCCAAAAGCTACCAAACTTAGGGTAAGAGCAATGTGAACAAATCACTTTCTAAAAAACAGACAGAAACTCTTTCAGATGTTTAATGACCATTACAATTAAATTCAAGACCAGTTTGGCAGCTGAAAAATGCCCTTTCAGGATTGTTAGCATACTTTAATTGTCCATGCTGTCTTCTCTCTATTCACTATAAACATGCCCAGCTACTGGCTGTTGCAGGAATAAATCACCTTTACTGCCCAGTACTGACGTACCTAGACTTAAACCTAGCGACTCAAATTTACTACATCACTATCGGGATATATGTGGAACATCAAAGGGTTGTAGGTTAACATAACATGTAATGCCAGCCAAACACCTATTTAAGACCTCTACATACATTTTCAGGACCTGAAACGAGAGAGAGGAGAGGTGTACAGAAAGTATACTGGCTGGGGGGAAATGAAAAAAAAAAAAAAGTGGTAAGAGATGAGACACTGTCTTATGGCGCTTACCCACTGTTAGTACTAGCTCTACTCTGCTCGGCCTCGCCCCATCCTCCTTTTCCCATTGCAGATTTAGTACCACGTCATGCGTGAGGCGAGCGTGACTGGTCGTCATAGCGACGCCGCAGGAAACTGCCATGACCTAAGAGTCGAGGCGAGTCTTGTGTTTTTCATAGGGCTGGGTATCGTTAAAAAATGTTCAATACCTCCTTTTTATTTTATAGCATTTGAGAAAAAAAAAACGTCAATAGCAAGTTACTGACGAGGTTTGGTGCCGTTTTGAACAATATTACTGGTTAAAAAATGCGTTTGGCTTACGGCCCCTATCTCGTCCACTGTTTGCGATTTGGGGCTGTAGCATAAGCTGGGCCAAGCTCTGTAGTGGTTGATGGACGAAAAATACTGTCTCCACGGCTTATTTGACGTGTTTTAATGCAGAAAAACACCTTTTGGTCAATTTTCGCTGGAATTACACTTTAATGGTCAACGGGAAGACAACACCAGGGTTAAACAAAAAGAAATTACAGCATTTCACATTACGGCAAAAATAAATGTTTTTCTTTCTTTTTTCAGCTCCCACTACGTGATGTGACAAGGAATTTTTCCTGTGTGTCTCTACGACGTGTAACGTTAGACAATAACCAGCGTTATTAGATCTTCGTAGAAGCATGCTGCACGCTTATTGGCTGACTGACTCTGATGAGATTTAATACTTAGGTATTGTAATTGGCCTCTCCGGGAACCATCACCTTATCGTGGTGGAGAGGTTTGGGTGTCCCTATGAACCTGAGGGCTGTGTTGTCTGGAGCTTTGTGCTCCTGGTAGGGTCTCCCATGGCAAAGTGGTCTCAGGTGAGGGGCCAGACGAAGAATGGTTCAAAAAACACTATGAAAAACGAGGAAGGGATAGAGAGACCCTGCCCGGAGGAAGCCCGGGGCCCCCGTCTGGAGCCAGGCCCAGAGGGAGGGCTCGTCAGCGAGCGTCTGGTGGCCGGGTTTGCCACGGAGCCCGGCCGGGCACAGCCCGAAAAAGCTACGTGGCACCTATCTCTCCAGCCCATGGGCCCACCACCTGTGGGAGGAACCGCTGGGGTCGGGTGCGCTGCCACACGGGTGGCGGTGAAGGTCAGGGGCTTCGACGGACCAGACCCGGGCGGCAAAGGCTGGCTCTGGGGACGTGGAATGTCACCTCGCTGTGGGGGAAGGACCCGGAACTTGTGCGGGAGGTGGAGCGCTACCAGTTGGATCTGGTGGGGCTTACCTCTACGCACAGTCTCGGTTCTGGAACCATACTCCTGGAGAGGGGTTAGACTCTTTTCTTCTTCGGAGTTGCACAGGGTGTGAGGCGCCAGGCGGGTGTGGGGATACTCACAAGCCCCCGGCTGAGCGCCGCTACGTTGGAGTTTACCCCGGTAGACGAGAGGGTCGCCTCCCTACGCCTGCGGGTTGTTGGGGGGGAAAACTCTGACTGTTGTTTGTGCATATGCACCAAACAAGAGTTCAGAGTATTCGGCCTTCTTGGAGACCTTGAATGGAGTCCTGTATGGGGCTCCGGTGGGGGACTCCATAGTTCTGCTGGGGGACTTCAACGCACATGTGGGCAATGATGGAGACACATGGAGAGGCGTGATTAGAAGGAACGGCCTCCCTGATCTAAACCAAAGTGGTTGTCTGTTATTGGACTTAACTGTGCTAGTCATGAATTGTCTATAACAAACACCATGTTCGAACATAGGGATGCTCATAAGTGTACTTGGTACCAGAGCACCCTAGGCCGAAGGTCAATGATCGATTTTATAATCGTTTCATCTGATCTGAGGCCGTATGTTTTGGACACTCGGGTGAAGAGAGGGGCAGAGCTGTCAACTGATCACCATCTGGTGGTGAGTTGGGTCAGGGGGTGGGGGAAGACTCTGGACAGACCTGGCAAGCCCAAACGGGTGGTGCGGGTAAATTGGGAAGGTCTGGAGGAAGCCCCTGTCCAACAGACCTTCAACTCACACCTCCGGCAGAGCTTTTCGTGCATCCCTGTGGAGGCTGGGGGCATTGAACCTGAGTGGACAATGTTCAAAGTTTCCATTGCTGAAGCTGCGGCAGGGAGCTGTGGTCTTAGGGTCTTAGGGGCCTCAAGGGGCAGTAACCCACGAACACCATGGTGGACACTGGTGGTCAGGGAAGCCGTCCAACTGAAGAAGGAGTCCTTCCGGGATATGTTACCCCAGAGGACTCCGGAGGCAGTTGCAAGGTACCTAGGGGCCCGAAGGGCTGCAGCCTCAGCCGTGAAAGAGGCAAAGCAGCGGGTGTGGGAGAAGTTCGGAGAAGACATGGAGAAGGACTTTCGGAGGCGCTTCTGGAAAACCGTTCGCCACCTCAGGAGGGGGAAGCGGGGAACCATCCAAGCTGTGTACAGTAAGGATGGGACGTTGCTGACCTCAACTGAGGAGGTAATAGGGCGGTGGAAGGAGCACTTTGAAGGACTCCTAAATCCAGCTGATGCGCCCTCTTTGTTAGAGGCAGAGCTGGAGGATGACGGGGGATTGTCGTCCATTTCCCTGGTGGAGGTCACTGAGGTAGTCAAACAACTCCACACGGGCAAAGCCCCAGGGATTGATGAGATCCGTCCAGAAATGCTGAAAGCTCTGGGTGTGGAGGGGCTGTCTTGGTTGACACGCCTACTCAACATTGCATGGAAGTCTGGGACAGTGCCAAAGCAGTGGCAGACCGGGGTGGTGGTTCCCCTGTTCAAAAAGGGGGACCAGAGGGTGTGTACCAATTACAGGGGTATCACACTTCTCAGCCTCCCTGGTAAAGTCTACTCCAAGGTGATGGAAAGGAGGGTTCGGCCGATAGTCGAACCTCTGGGTTAAGAGGAACAATGCGGATTCCGTCCTGGTCATGGAAAAACGGATCAGATCTTTACTCTCGCAAGGATCCTGGAGGGAGCCTGGGAGTATTCCCATCCGGTCTACATGCGTTTTGTGGATCTGGAGAAAGCATATGACCGGGTCCCCCAGGAGACATTGTGGGAGGTGCTGCGGGAGTACGGGGTGAGGGGGTCCCTTCTCAGGGCCATTCAATCTCTGTATGACCAAAGAGAGAGCTGTGTCCGGGTTCTCGGCAGTAAGTCGGACAAGTTCCAGGTGAGGGTCGGCCTCCGCCAAGGGCTGCGCTTTGTCACCAATCCTGTTCGTAGTATTTATGGACAGGATATCGAGGCGTAGTCGTGGTGGGGAGGGGTTGCAGTTCGGTGGGCTGGGGATCTCATTGCTGCTCTTTGCAGATGATGTGGTCCTGATGGCATCATCGGCCTGTGACCTTCAGCACTCACTGGATCGGTTTGCACCCGAGTGTGAAGCGGCTGGGATGAGGATCAGCACCTCTAAACTGGAAACTGATGGAACGCCTTCTCCAGGTAGGGAATGAGTCCTTACCCCAAGTGAAGGAGTTTAAGTACCTGGGGGTCTTGTTCGCGAGTGAGGGGACAATGGAGCGGGAGATTGGTCGGAGAATCGGCGCAGCGGGGGCGGTATTACATTCAGTTTATCGCACCGTTGTGACGAAAAGAGAGCTGAGCCAGAAGGCAAAGCTCTCGATCTACTGGTCAGTTTTCGTTCCTACCCTCACCTATGGTCATGAAGGCTGGGTCATGACCGAAAGAACGAGATCCAGGGTACAAGCGGCCAAAATGGGTTTCCTCAGGAGGGTGGCTGGCGTCTCACTTAGAGATAGGGTTAGAAACTGAGTCATCCGTGAGGAGCTCGGAGTACAGCCGCTGCTCCTTCACGTCGAAAGGAGCCAGTTGAGGTGGTTCGGGCATCTGGTAAGGATGCCCCTTGGGCGCCTCCCTAGGGAGGTGTTCCAGGCACGTCCAGCTGGGAGGAGACCTCGGGGAAGACCCAGGACTAGGTGGAGGGATTACATCTCCAACCTGGCCTGGGAACGCCTCGGGATCCCCCAGTCAGAGCTGGTTAATGTGGCTCAGGAAAGGGAAGTTTGGGGTCCCCTGCTGGAGCTGCTCCCCCCGCGACCCGACCACGGATAAGCGGATGACGATGGATGGATGGATGGTATTGTAATTGGGTATTGAATGAGGAGGCATTTTTCGATACTCAATACTTTAGAGGCAATCCTAAAAAAGGCATTGAATTTGGCACCCAGCCCTAGTGTTTCATCTTTTCTACCTCCAGCACCGGGGGGAGATGGATGATGATGACAGTGATGGATGGCCTCCTTCTACCATACCCCCCACCCCACCCTGAACTCGAATCAATTAAGGGGCGTGCTCTCCTCTGAGCTGCAAATGAGACAATCATCAAGATATACATAATCTTCTCAGGAAAAATGACAGGGTTTAAAGAAAATCACAGTGAAGAGCAAACGGCGAGAAAACGGCGTTACAGAGGCTGAGTGGGAATATCAGACCATACAGTCACTGTCGTCCATCATTACAGTGGACATAGTGCTCCAAGGGACGGCCATTTTTTATTATCGGTTAATCTGAATGTTTCTATACTTCTTTTGTTTTTGGTTATTTGACTTATAGTTTAATTGATAAAATGCCAGAAAATAGTAAAAAAAAGAAAAAGGCTCAGCAAACTTTCCCAGAGCCCACAGTGAGGCCTTCAGTTTGTTTTTATACGATCAACAGTCCAACATCCAAAGATATTACATTTACAGTGATACTAAACAGAGAAATGAAGCAGATATTCACATTCTAGGAGCTTGAGCCAGCCTGATAAATGACTCAAACCATGTAGTGATTAATGATTGGGTAGTGACTGGGAGACATACAGTAAGTGTCGTGTGGTTTTAATTGAATGGAGGCTTTTGCTGAATGACAAAGATTCCGTTTTGGAAACAAACACTGAAAATGCCAAATCATTTCATTGCATAATTACCTCTAAGCGCAGATATATCATCACTCTAAATTCAATTTGATTACAACTTTAATCATAATTAAAAAATGTTTTGCGGTACTAGACATGAGATGTTTTTAAACCATTTAATCATGTCAATATGTTGAACGTTAAAGCTGCTAATTTTGTTTCTTATCGACTGATTTGCCAAGTAGTTATGTGAAATAAGACAGAAAAAAGGGACAATAGAATAAGGAATGTTTGATGGAGTAATGGATGTTGGAGGAGTTTATCCACACAGTGGCTGTGGGTGAGGCAGGGCAGCAGCCTGCAGCTTTAATGAA
The DNA here is from genome assembly GCA_023631565.1 of Gymnocephalus cernua. Taxonomy (NCBI): domain Eukaryota; kingdom Metazoa; phylum Chordata; class Actinopteri; order Perciformes; family Percidae; genus Gymnocephalus; species Gymnocephalus cernua. Next base: position 34,618,025 of record CM042432.1, on the reverse strand, counting down.
AGTGTCTGTGGAGGGGAAAGGGATTCATTAAAACCATATTGGAGAGCAACATCATGTTATCCAACACACACACACACACACACACACACACAGTAACCTCCCAATCATCCCATTTTCTTGACTCTTTTTCATCTGAAGCCAGAGGAGTCATTGAAGCAATAGCAGGCGGATGTGCTCTGATACTGTCCTCGGCTTCTTAAATGTTTTTGTGCACACAGAATATGACAGCCGCAGGACGGCAGTTACAGCCAGAGGAAACGGGAACGAGTACAGAATACCACGCAGCTGAATAGCATTTAATATTATTGTGCCGTGGACGTACGGGAGATGATGTTTTTAACACTGTTATTAACTTTGCTGTCAAACATCGTTATTTCCAAAACTTCCAGTAGCAAAGACATGTCTGGCTCTGAGACATCTGTGACATTTTAAAAGGATTCATGAAGGATCATTATTTAGGCAGACTTAAATTTGACGAGGCAAAGTGAGTGGAGGAGGTGAGTTGACAACTGTGATCAAAGCGAAGGGGGGGGGGGGGGGGGGGGATTGGGAACACCAAAATGTAACCAAGGTTAGGAGAGGTGTTTGGATAGGCTGCAGAGGGAAGTAGATAAGGCCCGGAGGGCCGGCTGCAGGATTGAGACGCAGCCATAGAGATGAGATAGGAGGAGGGATGGTTGCCGTGGCGAGATAACACTGAGGCCCGGAGCTGATAGATGAGGCCAGCTCCAAGGTTAGCCTGGGAACGGCAGATGACTGCATACCATTATCACTCAGCACTGTGCCAAGAGTGCATTTTCATCAGTGGTGGAAGTAGTATTTAGATCTGTATGCAAACTGTGCTTTTTGTACTGCTTTTTCCACTAAAATTCCAATGTAACCAAGCAGCCTGAAAGCTTTTAAGATTCAATACTTTATTGCCATGCAAATAAGTTACTAGGAATTTGGTGCTTCGGCTCATTACAAAAAAACAGAAAGCATTCATCTACCGTCAACACCCATCAGTAACACACTAGGACATAACACAGTATGTATCTAATTACACTGTCCTCCTTCAGCCAATGAAAGAGACGACTGCCTTTATTTGCTCTTTGTAAGATTCAGCCTTTGGAACATCTAAGAGATAATGAGGTATGTATTCATCTGTTGGAGCCAAACTGTAATCATTTGGCTTCACAATAACTGGACTCATTTGGAGTGGTTTAAGGTCATTTGTAGTAGTGATCGACCGATACGGATTTTTTAGTACCGATGCCGATACCGATATTTTTACATCAGCCTTAGCCGATGTCCGATACGGGCTGCCGATTTTATGGAGCCGATATTTGGAGCCAATACTGCTTTTGCTCCCTCAATTTTCTACATAAAATAAAATTAGCATGTCTAAGGCTAATATGCCACCTAATACGCAAAGACTACACACTAGTAGGTCTAAACAAAAATGTAAAAGAAGCTGCCAGATTTGTCAACCACAGAACATAAATCAGCAGAGGAAAATAACGTGATGTCAGATGCACATTAAGCAACAAATTGTTCAAGTTTCTGTTCTAAACTGCATCAACGTTAAAAAGGTATAAATATTCAACCACATATAAAACTTATCTCAAAGTTTTAAAAACAGCACTCTCATATTATTGCTGTGATGCGTGTCACGCATACACGCACGCACGCACGCGCACACACACACACACACACACACACACGGCTCTAAACACAACACGGTGCACTTATGTCCGACGCGTGTGTTGTGTGTGTCTTTCGGAGAGACACACACATACTGTCCAAACGTCAGCCAGCTGGTCACTGAATACTCCCAAAAATACCACGGAACAACGTGCACGTATGTCTGGTACATGATAAACGTTAACACGAATTAATATTCAACTACGTATAAAACATATCTGTCATCATTATGCTCTTCTTGAGCGGGGGGGCTGCGCTCTGACTGCGATGACAACTCCGCCCAGCTGACTGGTGTGTGTGCTCTGGATGCTGTGGTGTGTCAGATTGCTGAATCAAACTCCCAAAAATAGCACGGAAACACGTCGGCATTACTTAATCCTATGACCAGTGTTCGTAACGGCTAGGTGTATGGCAATATTTGAGCTAAGTCAAACAGTTAAAAGATACTTTGAAAGTTTAAAACTCACCGTTGTCTTAGCAGAGTTCCAGCACTCTGCTAGTAGGGGAGGGGCAGTGCATGGTCTGACTGCATGTGAACGGGAGCGTCCCTAGCAACACAGAGCTGCCTTTGCGGATGCCTGACTGTAAATAATGCCGGGAAAATCGGCGAACGCAGCAGCCGCGTATCGGCCGATGCAAATACACGTAAAAAACGCAAATATCGGCCCGATATATCGGCCGGCCGATGAATCGGTCGATTACTAATTTGTAGATCTTCAAAGTTTTTAAGAACCAGTTATTGGCCTTCTAAATTGAATATGTGTTTTCATTTACACATGAAACGGTAAAATAATAAATGAATTATCAGAAATTATCAGACTTAATACTACCAATAGAAATCACATTTAACTGAACAAAATTACAGAAAGCATTTCTAAAGCAATTCTAAATCTCAATGACTGTGTGAATTGTCTGACAAGCATGTGAAAAAAATTATTATTTTTGACCAAATATATAAAAAGGAACAACAAGGGTGAGAAATAAAACGGCCATAATTCTCTGAATGTAACTGGGTCTTAGTATCTTAGTATCTATTATGACAGCTATTACAACGAACCAAATAGCCAACAGAAAATTAGGTGACACGGTGTAATAATCAGGGGTGTGCAAAAAAATCGATTCACATTCGCATCGCGATTCCAGCTCTACCGATTCCAAATCGATTCTTTTTTTTTCTTATTTTGGTAATGGTGTGTATACTATTGTCCTGAAATGAGTTTAGCTCGCCATTCCCATAGATGGCGCTGCGTCAAATTCACACTGACGCCTGGCCACTTGTTATAATCAAAAGAAGAACGAGTGCAGCAGAAGTAGTTTAGTCGGCGCAAACAATGGCAAACCTCACAGAAAGAATTATTCAACCTGCTCCATCCTCATTGAAGGCGAGAGTTTGGGCACATTTTGGCTTTTATAACCTCGAGGGGAAGACGGAACTTGATAGGAATCATGCAATATGCAGGCTTTGCAAAGCTAAAGTTAAGTATTTTGGAAACACCACAAACTTGAGAACTCACATGGTACGCCATCACCCAGAGATTATTAACATTAAAGACGTGGACGAACAACAATCTAAAGTACCTAACATGCCAGTAAACCAACGTACTCTCTTTCAATGCTATAAACTCCCACCAAACTCTGAACCAAAAGCTCTTTTTATTTAACAGTTTTATTTTACATTTGAATTAAATGTATTTGAAAGCTTGCCAAAGCTTGGCACTTTTTTTATTTTTGTATGAAGACATATACAGTACTATCAAACTACATTTAATTTGTTGTTTCTTTTCTTTTAAATTGTATGTCTACAGCAATCACATGGGAAAAGTAACTACATTTACATACTGTGAATCATTTCTTTGAAAAGTATGCAAGGAAGGTAAACTCTAACAATGATTGAAATGACGCAGGGGGGAGGAGTAGAGGAGGTAGAGGAGCATAATGGAGAGAAAAAGAAGGGGCAAGATGAAGAGGGGGAGGAATGACAAGGGAGAAAGAACTTAAAAGGAGAATGAGGAGAGGGACAGAAACAAGAAGCAAAGCCAGAAGAATACATAGGGGAGGAGTAAAGGGGGAAGGGGAAAAGAAGGAAGAGAAAGAGGAAAAGATGGAGTGAGGAGGGCAGGGAGGGATTAGGGTGAGAAGAGGAGGCCGAAAAGATAAAGTAAAGGAAGTGGAGGAGGAGAAGGAACACCGAAAGGAAGCAAGTAGGCATGAGGCAGCAGAGGAAGGAAGAGAGATTAAGAGGAGGTACAGTAGAGTAGAAATAGCAGACATCTCTGGATGTCTTGATTCTCTACCTGTTCCTGAAGGCTTTCATAAACAGACCAGTCTTTCAACTTTAACTTGAATGCTGTGCAGATAATAAAGAGCCCAATGAAAGTGGAGGGGAGTAGGCCTTGGAAAGACGAGGAGCACTGAGGCTGAAAAGATGGTTGTCGGACCAATTGGTCTGTCTTTGTGGTCTGTAATCCTGTAGAACTTTTGATGGAGGTGTCAAAATATCATTGTAATCTCATGCTACATTTACATTGCTACGTTTTGGTTTATAAACGAATATCTTTTGCAACGTTTACACCTCGCATTCAGACTGCTCTGGCGTTTTAGGCCCCATCCAGACGGAGACGCGTTTGGATGCAAACGCACTTTTTTTGCATCGTTTGGGCCGATTGTCCACACGAATCCTGTAAACGCACTTTTTTGAAACCTGGTCCCAGGGTGAATAAAAAAAAAAACGGCTCACGTTTGGCTTCGTGTGTACGGCGAAACCGCATAAGTGGGTATCGATGATGTCATCCCCACACACCTCGGCCTCACAGCTGACTGCCTTCAACCCAGCTGACGGCTCTAGCAGGGACGCAATGCTGTTTATAAAGTGGAAGTAGAGAACTTATCAACTAGCTAGCTAATCTGTCTGCTTGTCAACTCCTTGAACGGATTATAGTAACTTTTAGCACGGCTTATTGTAGAAAGGCTACCGCAAGAAAAATGTGTAGCTAGATTATCAAAAAGACATCGGATCATTGATGTTTGTTTGACTGTCGATTGTTAGCTAGCAGAGCTAACGTTAGTTATATTTGGTATTCTTGATTAATACAGTATAACCTATGTGATCATCGACTATTAAAATGATCTCTCGAGTGATCGAATAATCAAGCAATCACTTCAGTTGAGGAAGTCAGCAATTTGCTCAACGCTTGTTGCTAACTGGGATTGCAGTGTATCCAGTAGAAAATAATACTAAAGGTCCGGTCAGAAAGAACAAATGGTTCTCAGTGAACTGACCGACACCTGATCACTTTACTTGAAAATATCAGTTTTCTGGCAACTCTAAATTCTATTTGTTCGGGTGGATAAAGCTCAAAAAGAGAATTGCAATCTTCATGCGACAATACAACTATCCAGTTAAAGTCGTACACATGACATGTTTGGACAGCTGTTAAAGGCAGGCTAGAGCAGGTCTCAGGAAGATTTCATCGCATGGAATATATTTACTTACTGCAGTCGGAAATAAACCCACAACTGAGCAACTTGCCTGTGTGAAAACGGCACTAAGGATTGAAACTTTTTAGCAAATTAAACCTTCAGCTAACACCCAAATCACTGACGTCAAAGCAGGTATTTCACATTTGACAGTGAATGGACAACACAGTGATGCTCCTCTGAAGTTGCCCTTTCCTCTACTTCTGAAAGCTCTCCTCTCAGACAGGCGCAGCATCATTTCAACCGCAACATCTTATGTTGATGCTACAGGGTGATCACGCCAAAACGTTGCAACCGACTCAACATCAACCTCCAAATATCCTAGATCACCAGTGTCTCGCCACCTGGCTCAGGGCACAACGCAAACTCATTCCCCAATGTATTGCTGACATTTGCAGGAGGGGGGTGTGGAGAGTCAGGTAGTGCATTGGGAAGGAAAGGGAAAAAGATTCTAAACAAAACGCAGGGAGGGAATCCTGCAGCATCTGTGTGCTATTACATTACATTATCTTGTCAGAGAAAAGAGGATGAGTGAGTGAAGCAATGGGCTGTGAACAGTGGCATTGGAGTATTGGAGAAGTACAAGCACAAAGGAAAAGATAGAGGGAAGGATCAAAAGGAGGTAAATATGTAATTGGAGTGCAGTTAACACTGCTGACAACTCAGTTTGAGGGCAGTTTGCCTGGTTTGTCATTGCCAGCTCGGAGGCTATGAGGGTGGTGTGTGTGTGTGTGTGTGTGTGTGTGTGTGTGTGTGTGTGTGTGTGTGTGTGTGTGTGTGTGTGTGTGTGTGTGTGTGTGTGTGTGTGTGTGTGTGTGTGTGTGTGTGTGTGTGTTCTCCTCAAACAGGAGGATATCTTCATCATGGACAAACATTCAAACTCACTGGATTAATTCCCCCACTAAACCAGCAGCATGTACATCTATACACATAACACTGCTGTAAAAGGTGGAAACGTACTAAACTTATTGGTTGCATATACTCACAAAGCTGAAATAAAAAAAATAAAAAGGAAAATACCTAGCCCCTTTTTTTATGTGTTAAGTGATTTTATGTCTACAGTGACATTATCAGCGGCACAATCCTCCTACGTCCAAGAAGCAAATGGTAGAACCTGGTTCCTTGATATCTATCTGCGGGTTATTTAATGTTCTTGGGATTAAAATGTTAATACAAATTCTGCAGGATGAGATATGTTTCGGTGGAACGGCGGACATTAATTAAGAGAAGGGAGGGATCAAATGAAGTCGGTGTCTTCATTAGTTACAGCAGGGACTGTCAAAGGTCCCCCCCCACATTTTCTGAGAAAAGAACCCGTGAATCAGCCAAAGTTTTCACTCGGCCTCTGATGAAGGGCAGGACAATGTGAAGGGCTTAACAGATTGTTCTAAGGAAAAGGACAGCGCGGGGGGGATGGAAATGGGGCAGGCACCGTCAAAAGCTAAAGAGAGGGGGGATCACATTAAAAAATGCAATGGAAAGGGAGAGAAAAGGTGGGACTGGAGAGAAGAGAGATAAAATAGAGGTTGAGATGAAGAGAATTTACAAAGGAAAAAACATAAAGCTGTGGTAGAGAGAGACAGACCGGTCAGTAGCTACATTTATTGGTGCTTGATTTATAGTCCTGAAACCAGGCAGGAGGTGTATGTGTGTATACTTTACAGTAAAACACACACATCCTTGAAAAGAGTATAAAAGTAGCGTGATATTTGCACTCAATTGCCACTTGTCTGACATTTTGGCTGTGTTTGCAGTTTTCGTTGTAATCTTTAGTCAACACCGAAGCAGGATGAGGAGCTCGGACATCCAGAGAGAGCTTGGAAGACAACCACCAGTCCTTAATGTTGAAAGGAGTCAGTAGAGGTAGTTTGGGCTCCTAGAAACCTCCGTCTGGAGGTATGTTAGGCAGGTACGACAGGGAGGAGACAGTGAGTCTGCAAAACACAGGGGAGGGATTATTTATATCCAATTTGGGATCTCCCAGAGAAGCTGAAAGACATGGCTGGGGGGGGGCACTTTACTTTACACTTGAGTTAGTTAAGGTTTTTTTTAAGGAAGCCTTTAGCTTTAAGCAGTTTCCATAATGCATCTTGTAATAAGCAGCAGATTCACGGGGAGGCTAAATAATAGACCCAAGTGTTTTAGGGTTTGATGTTTATTTTTTTACTTTGGCTCGCACTCTCTCAGGCTGTAGACATGCCATCTCTGAACAGTCAGCAGCTCATCAACCCATTTACTCTCCGGTGAACAATAAAGCTAGTTAAGCATTAGCCTCTTTTAAAATACATAAGAAAGGAACAAGTTGTTTAGGCCTACTTGTCCTAGTGGAATGTTATTGGTCAGTGCCCCTAATGTAATTTTACATTCAATTGTTAAGTATTGTTTTTAACTATGAAATGACCAACAGGTTACCAAGCACTTTGTTACTAATACCTTTTTGTATTAGGAATATATGGTATTTTTTTATTTTTTATATTTCTACTGTCATGAAAGCGATGGAGCTGTCGTTTACCTTCTATGTTGCATGTTCAAAAGTGCACAACAAAATGAGACACTGAATTTGAAACGGCACATTGTAATGTATGCATCTATTATCAAAGTATTTATTAGTAATACAGTGGAAATTTGTTGGAATGTGAATATTTGGTTAGCATGTTGATTTACGATGTGTGCCCCTAAATTTTCTGGTTGTGCCCCTAAAATTTTCAGTTGGGGGCAACTGTGCTCCTAGTGAAAAAAGTTAGTCTGGAGCAAACACGCATTGATCCACCAATCCAATCACCTCCGGTGCAGAAAATCAGGAGTTGAGGAGGAGTAAAAGGGAGGAAGAGTAATGAGCCATGCATGGGTCATTATTGGCTCACTTTTTCACCTTTCAACTCTGACCTTAGGTAAAACAAAAAAGGCACAGCTAAACAATATCTCTAAGCTCAGGGCAGAAAAGAGAAAGGGTTTGAAGAAAATATTCAAAGATATGTATACATAAAACATTTAGCAAGAATTTTCACCCACTTCAAAACAGCAGGGAGGAGGACAAACATAAAATATTCTTCAAATGTGAGAGTGTCTTCCCCCAAACATACCCCTCCATCACCATTTCCTACATTCATGCTTCAAAATCATTTCACGTACGCATTTCCATATCATGCACAGGTGCTTCATCTGCTGACGTGCCGGAGACTGTAGAATTTTCAAAAGGCCCCTGGTCATCATCACCCATGTCTGAAAAATGTGGTACTAACCTTTATAGGCTGGCAGATGCTCCTGCTCTCTAGTTTCTACTGTGAGGGGCATACTGCAAGACCATTTAAAAGGTGTGTGTGTGTGTGTGTGTGTGTGTGTGTGTGTGTGTGTGTGTGTGTGTGTGTGTGTGTGTGTGTGTGTGTGTGTGTGTGTGTGTGTGTGTGTGTGTGTGTGTGTGTGTGTGTGTGACAGCAATGACTCACAAGTCCAAGCAGAGGACAGTAAACGCAGCACAACTGCCATCAAAGAAGACAACTACAAAACCATTTGGAGAAACAGTTTGGCTCTTAACTTTTAACAGGCTTAGAATCCAATCTTTTTGTCTGTTTTCCAATAAATGTTCTTATTCATCTTCTTCTTTTTTTTACATGTTCAAAATAAGACTATATATTCACTATTCATGCTCAATATCTCAATATCACATTTTGTCAATATCGGGCAATCCTAATGAGAATATTCACCCAAATGACGCTGTTACCAATTTCTTTTCAATATCAATTTGAGATCCACTTTTTAGAGCAATTTAGGCACCACATGACAAATGACACTGCTGAGAGGGGGTCCGTGAACAGGATTTAATTCAGGGAATGAATAATGTCTCTAGTTCTGAGTGAAGGGGAAATGGCAGAGAGTAGGGCTGCACGATATGAGGAAAATATGCGTTACATTACATTATTGAATATCGCGATAACAATAGTACTTGCAAAAAATAAACAGATATTAAAGTGTACTTAGTTCTGCATTTCTGCTGCTTTTAGTATTCTGCTAAAATACAACAAATTGCTTGTTGAATTGAAAACAAATGAAAGGAAATCACTTCCAACATTCTTTAACTGAACAAATTGAACATTGAATTGAATGTAAAAGGCACCCCTGAAAAAAGAATGTCCGTTACATGATAAAAGTGCAGTTTTCTATTGATATTTTCTTTCAAGTATTTCAAAAAAATCGCAGTGTCTTTCATGATATGCCGCAGCCTTTCCCAATGTGTTTTTTGTGCCAGTTGATATTGCGAAGACAATAAAAACAATGAACACGACACTGTCATGACACAGTCATTACACATGAACACTAACCATAACTCTAACCATAACTTGTCATGACAAAAACCGAATGACACTCACTAAAAGAAGCATTATGTCAAACGTTTATGACTTGTTTATAATGTTTATGACACGTTCATGACAGTGTCATGTCACTCTTATGTAGATACCTTCAAGTAAAGTGTAACCAAATAAACGATATATTGTGCAGTCCTAGAAGAGAACTACATTGATAAAAAGAACCTCTAACAGTTTAGTGAGCTTCAACACTCCTCTAACTGAAGACATTGCATCTCATGGTCTCTAATGTGATTAGGTAAACAGGGAGGGGTGAATGTGATACAGACAGAAGTAGCACACAAGTGTGTTTTCTCCGAGCTGACACGACCGGGTTAAGTCTGCAGCGTTATTCCTCACAGAGATTCAGCCTCGTCCGTTACTCAGATGTGGTAACACAGACACTTGTTGCTGTGGTGAGTGAGGACTGCCCGCAGGCATGTAGGGAGAATGGCAGCCAGGTTTGCCAAGTTCTTAATGAACTGGGACTGGCTGCGCTCCCATTTGGTTTTCAGTCACATGAATTGTGGCTATGGATATATTTCGCGGTAAAGCTCGGTTCTTCAAAGACACTTTCTGTGCTGCGGCTTTTCAGCGACTTTTAGAGTAAATGAGTTACTGTGTAACACACGGTCAGACCACAGAAAAAAATGATGTCCATTATTTTAAAATACCCATTACCCAGAGGTCTCGCTAACATCCCTGCTGTGGTGAATAATCATAAAAGTGGCTGCATGATGACAGAGCTGTGTGCTGATGATATGTATTTATCATGAAGTTAAGACAAAAGAAGCACTGCATTCCACAGCAACTGATAAAAGAGAGTTTGGAAGTCTTTCTTAATGCAAGAATTCTCTGCCGAGAAGCACATTTCTTATCCGGGTGGATTCACTGGACAGCTTCTATATCTTGTTAACGTCAATCAAACTGAGGTAGGCCAGCTCCAGCTGCTACTGATTAAAAAGGAGATATGCGAGACAATTTACAAAATAAACAACACTAAAAGGTGTCATTTCACTTTATTATCTATTCAAGATTGTCACTATCATCTTTCCATTTCATCTATTTTCCCTTATTTCTTTGATTAACTGTGCAAAATGACATTGGATTTTTATTTCTTACTTTTATGTTTTGAACATGTGTTGGCTGTGGATGTTTGTTTGCTCAAGTGGTATTTGTCTTTGTAATATTTTGTCTTGTTATGTGCTTATTGGGATCATCAGGAGTAGCGCTAATTCCGCGCTAATTCCAACTTCGTTGTATTTAATACAATGACAAAAAGGGCTTTCTAATTTTCTGATTCTAATATCTGTTGGTTGAAGAAGTCCCGCACACTGTCCATTAGACATGCGAATACTTTATTTCACAACGTTTCGGTCACACAGACCTTCCCCAGGTGAATTTCAACAAAACAAACAGAATTCACCTGAGGAAGAGCTGTGTGACCGAAACGTTGTGAAATAAAGTATTTGCATGCGTAATGGACTTCTTCAACAAGGGTTACTGGTAACCTTTACCTTTTCTGACGCACCTGCCCCAAAAAAGAAGTGTGCAAAAGCCCTTTTGAATCTAATTCTAATATCTGTCATTCCCACTTATTACCCACTGGTTCTCTATTTAAAACATCCTTGTGAGGACTTAAATAAATAATGGATGCCATTAACAATTGCAGACAAAGCTATGACAAGGGAGTGATGGCAAATATGCTGAGGCAGTTCCTAAATAAATACAGCCACTGCTACATAATGAGTGTAAATACTGTATGTATTTTCCTGTGGACACAGTAGATAGAGCACACTGTGCAAAGTCTAAGTCAAAGGCACTAAAAACCATGGGATTATTTCTCTGAGTCATCAAGCTTAGCCATCAGGTAATTATACTGCCTCGCCACAATTATTACCACTTGCTCATGTTAATGTGACACTCTTGTGATCACTGCAGGGACAATGTGGATAGATGGGAGTATCTGTTTACTGATATTCAATCATTTTTAGAAATTACTTGCCAAAAGATTATTTTTTGTCTTTTTAACTTTCCCTATTCCCTATTCTTTCGCCCCGTAGTCACCAAAGTAAATATTGGACCTATTTTTCACAAGCCACATAACTCCAGAACATTCTGACACTAGCATGGCATTTTGCCACTAACATGACATCAGGAGTTAATGAACTTTGTTTTAACAAAGCATTTATTTTTCCTCTTTTTCCGCTGTGCTCTTTCAGTCTCCTCAGACACATCTAATCTTCTCATCCCATGCTGCTCAATCTTCCTACAGGCAGTTAACTCTGCAAAGACAGATTAATGAGAAATGAATCCCTTTAATTCACTCTAAAAAGGTCTCCTCTCTTAACCAGATAAGCTCCTGCCGGACTTTGCCAGAGAGTGATAATACATTTAATTTATAAGGACCTTTATATTATACGGCATGTCCGTGTCAGCGTGGGCTTCAGCTGATGGTGGATGTTCTCTCTATCTAAAGCTCATTCAGTCCATATCAGATGGTTTACATCTGCAAACATGTCATAGTCAAAAGATGAATAAACAGATCTAGTACTGAAATGATTAGTCCATCAATTGATTAGTTTGAAGGGGAATTGATTAGCACAGTTGTTGATTGATTTTCGAAGTCATTCATCAAGCAGAAATGCCACTCATCGCTTGTTTCAGCTTCGACAATTCTTCGGAAAAAAATGTGATTTGCATTTTCTACTTTATTCTGACATTTTATAAACTAAATGATGCATTTATTCATCAAATAATGACCAAAAACACAAACACGGCTAATCAATAATGAGAATAATGGGGACAGAAAAGGAAACTATTCAAATACACTTGAACTAGTAAACAAAACTTTTTGTGGAAAGGAGTTTCACCAAGTGAACTAATCAGAGTAACTAATCATTCTAGATTAACATGCACAACACAAAGTGTGTGTGTGTGTGTGTGTGTGTGTGTGGCAGTTATTTGAAATAAAATGTCATGAAAAGTAAACTGACGGTGCATATGTCCCTTATTTTACTCTGCTGTTTTGGTCCCAAAATCCTTTACATTTTTCAGGTGTGTGTGTGTGTGTGTGTGTGTGTGTGTGTGTGTGTGTGTGTGTGTGTGTGTGTGTGTGTGTGTGTGTGTGTGTGTGTGTGTGTGTGTGTGTGTGTGTGTGTGTGTGTGTGTACTGTTTGAGATCAACAAGTTACACTGGAACCTGCAGTGCTGCACGCTTTGCTCCACTGTAGGTGGCTATATCCTGCTTTGCCATGTCATTAGTTTATCAGCTACTGGCTTGTACAGGTGACTCATGCACACAATGAACAATGACACCATAGATCAACAGGTTGCCTGGCAACCAACATAGCTATGACTTACTGTGCAGAAAGAGAAGGCTGATATGAATCTTGGAAAAGGGCACTGTGGGGAGCATCTTTCTTTCAGTAACTCCACAAGGCATCAACAATTACATGAAATTGAAAACTAGAAACTAGTCTAGAGGTGTCTGTCCTTGCTTCATTGTCCCTGACGTACTTTGAAAATGGTAAGCAAAGACGGTGTCAGGGTTGACTTTTATACTTTTTTAAATGGGAGTTTGAAAAGAAAAAAATATCTGTGGCTGCACTAATGCTGCGTTCCAGGCAACCCATAGCCAGTGTTTTCACAACCTTCTACCCGTGAAAGTGCCCTGGAACGCCAGTCAAACTCGTAACTTACTACCCGTGAACTCGTACCAGATCGTTGTACTCCCAGTTACAGTTTTTGACGTCACACACACATAAACAACAATGGCGACCCCTGTTGATGCTGTACAGACGGCGGTGATTAACGGCGAGAAATAGAAATAAATAGACATAAATAGCCAACGTAAAGTAATTCCGCACATTGTAGTCAAATTAAATGAAGCCCAAAATATGTCGCCGACTAGTAATCGCTAGTATCAGCTAGTGCTAGCTAACGTCAACGTTAGGTAACGTTTTGGTTTATTTCCATATTCAACAATAATTCAGTAAAAGGTGGAATCCAGAGTCAGATTCTGAATCAGAGTTTTAAAAAAACTATGTGATATCCAATTTGGCAGTCAGATTTTGTGGATGGTGTAACCATGTGTTAATCAATATGAAAACAATCTGACGTAAAACAGCTAAATCTTCTTGTCCGATAAGTCAATCGATGTTCATTTGGCAAAACAAGTTTGTGCACTACGTTACGGTTTTATTTTCTCTTTTGTTTCTTAAATCAACATTCAGTTCAGGTTGCTTTGGCTTTCCTTCTACTCAAGTAAAACAAATGCCTTCAGAGCTACTCCAGTAGTCCCATGCTTTCCAGTGTGACCTCTCTTCCAAGCTAGATACCTGTGGTTTCCCTCCATTGTGTTGTCAAGCCAGTGTCAAACCATTTTCACACTGGACGAGCCAAACCAAAGCCTTTTTTCCTGCCAACAGCTGCCAAATCAGCACACTGGGAGGTCCACTTTATAGGAGCACGTCACTTCTCTGAACAGGGCAATAAGAACATTTTGCACCTTATGCTCAACTCTTGAGTATCCCTGCTGGAATTAACTTCAACACATAACGACATGCAAATACAGACTGCACTCAGACTGCTACTAACCTACGGTCAATTTCAACAGAAAATGGCAGTTATTTGAAATAAAATGTCATGAAAAGTAAACTGACGGTGCATATGTCCCTTATTTTACTCTGCTGTTTTGGTCCCAAAATCCTTTACATTTTTCAGGTGTGTGTGTGTGTGTGTGTGTGTGTGTGTGTGTGTGTGTGTGTGTGTGTGTGTGTGTGTGTGTGTGTGTGTGTGTGTGTGTGTGTGTGTGTGTGTGTGTGTAGTTTTGAAGGTATCATCGATTACTCACAGCACACCTACCATTTCGTCACCATAATCCTCAAATACCTCTGCACCACTGGCACAACCTATATTAGGTTGCTAAGCCAACTGCTGCCAAGCTGACAGACGCACTGATTAAGATTAAGTCTAGTTTCTGGAGCTGAAAAAGCTGTAAATCTTAGGTTTACACAGCAGAAAGAGGGAGAGGGGAGGGGGTGGATCACACTCCAGTGCATTGCTTCAAAGGAAACTTCCAAACAGTGATGGAGCACATGGGAGACTAAACCTCCTGCCAGGCAGGCCAAGCCTGGGACAGTACAGTGTCTGCATGTTTAAACTCCAAGGTGCTTTCATTACTGGCAGTCATACCGCCTATGTAGACATGATAACACCGTAGTTAGTGTGTCCATCCAATGTCTTGTGTTACACCACTTTATGCTTAGGTTTGGTGATCTGATATGCCATTATCTGTGGCATTTAGTGAGAAAGGCCACCAAGTAGTCCAACCATGCATCGTTCAAAGCATGTACATGTAACATACAATCATGTATATTTAAACTTTCACTATCAGGGCTAGTGGGCACAGTTGCCCAAAGCAACCATTACAGTTGTACACTATTGGCGTTGCTCGGCTCATATTTCCACGGTCTTACGTCACAATTAACGTAAACAGAAAGGACAGTGAACCAATTGAAAAAGTTGACGCTTTCATGGTATAAGTTCTTGTTTGGTCGATCATATGCCGAAGACAGCAGTGGACCACTGTTGATCTTATAACACCCCATGTCGTATTCTACCAGACATGGACATTAGCTGATAAACGAGGATGTGCAATGGGAGTTTTGTCGAGATTCCACTCACCCGTATTCTTCTCATCGCAGCCACAATCTCCACTCGGCTGCTCGGCCGCGTCACGTCCAGACTACCGATGTACTGTTGTCAGGGAAGTAAAATATGACAGGTACAACACATTATTGAAACAATAGTTGACATTAACTTGGTTTGTATTTAGGCTACTGAAACCGTGCAAGTGTCAATTCAAGGGAATGACTCTGCGCAACTATAATATCTTAACTAGCTAACTAACTAACGTTAACGTAAACAATGTACTTTACTAGCTAGCCAAATCTCTCAGGATTAGCTAGATATCGGTTATGTCAGTTAGCTTGACCAGTGAAGTTTAATACAATACCTTTAGTAGGCCTAGTGTTGGCAGGTTGTCTACCGAAGACAACACTCGAAAACTGTTACATTTTAATAAGACGTTAACTATAGTTCTGGCTACACTTTGTAATGTAGTTGCTTGTGAATTTACCTTTGCCTCGAAGTTGATCCCATGCTGGAATGCTTCCTCGTTGTGCAACGGGATCCTCAAATCATGTCCATCATCAACGAGGTTGTACTTGGTTTTTGCAGGCATTTTCAAAGTATGCACTACTCCACACTAACAGAAGAACCAAGAAAATACCAACGGAAAACAAACCGGGTCGGTTTAACAGGGAGTAATCCAAGAAAAAAACACAATTCCAAATCCGGTTAGTAGGCTACATGTTCTCCATCGCAGCAAACCGTCCCAGCATTGCAACGCAACTACACCGCCCTCAACAGCGACCAAGTGGCGGCAACTACTTTACCAGCGCTCCGGCGCACCGCTGCCCTGCTGATATTTACCGGAACAGCTTTAAAAACACATGCAGGGCCAGCGGATACTGCGATATACGAGGACAGATGTGTTTTCCTGACTTTTCCTGTGGTGAGTGTGGAAGTTGATTGGGTGGGTCCTGCCTCCTGCCGTGGACTCTCCCCCCGCATGGAGAGTGGGTGTGATTGGAGGAGTCCGGGGTTCCCACCTGTTTCCATTGGAACAGAGGCGCATCGTGGCTCTCTGGAGGAGGGGCTCAGAGACTGGTACCTGCCCCTCTCTTCCCTCCTACCTTCCACCATGCCTTCCACACACACACACACACACACACACACACACACACACACACACACACACACACACACACACACACACACACACACACACACACACACACACACACACACACACACACATTCATGGGAATAACCACAATGTCACTCACACAAACAAAGGAGTGGTGTAGCAGACTGTACTGTAAATACACATTCTCTTATCTTCCTCTGTAAACTCTGGCTTTGTAATTGACAAATAAACAATTTTCTCAAGAAAGAAAAATACCTGTTTACTAAGGCAAAATTAATGGCCTCTATTTAACTGAAGAAAACAACATGTCAGAAAACATGTGGTTTAATCATCACATAAAAGAATGAATGAACGATCAAAGATACTGGCTGGAAGATGAAATGGTAATTTACACCCTAGGAATTTAACTCTAAGCCCATCTGTTCTGATGACAATAAGAAATGTTGAAGGCGTCACAGATGTGGTTGATGTAATAATAATCACAAACCTATACATAAATAAAAAGGGCAAGGCTACCAACTAGTGGCCACATCTGCTAGTACCTATATAACAAATGTAAGAATAAGTATTGATATGATTTCTCTCTTTCCATTTTTCTTTCTCATATACATATTGCCTACATACAGGTATACCCTATACTTTACCAACTGAATTGATCAATTCAGGCTTAAATATTTTTTTGTGAATGACTCATCACTCATATTAACATATAGAAGCATATAGAAAGATGTGGGTAATACCAGCCATATGGGCAGACATGTTGTCTCAAACCTTGATAAACTTAATCTCCCTTAAATCTCTGAATTTAATTACATGTCTTTTAATGTTTGCCAGTGAACAGGCTGTGGTAATAATCACACAGAATAATATCTAAAGCTTTACTTTGGGCTTTTAAGAATTAACTGCAGGTGTGGCCGGGTTGGCTCAGTGGGTAGAGCAGGCACACATATGCTTAGAGGTTTATGCCTCGATGCATAGGTCAAGGGTTCGAATCTGACCTGTGATGACTTCCTGTATGTCTTGCCCCTTTCTCACCTAGCTGTCCTATCCATTAAAGGTGGAAACCCCCCAAAAATAAGCTCTTAAAAAAAGAATGAACGGCAGTTTAAACAAGCTTTAAGATAAAAAAAAAATAATAATAATAATCAAGGACATCTATTTATTACTGTATCTATCACAAAATAGCAAAATTAACCTTAGATCCCAAAGGTCATGTAACATCAAAATGAGACTTTAAAAGAACACTGATTCATAATTGCATCAGAAGGGATCAGAACATATTTAAGATGCTGAACAATGCTGCAAAAACACTAACATATTTATAATATTATAAGCCTAAACACAATCTGGTCAAAGTATGACATGTACAGGCGCCTGGGTAGCTCACCTGGTAGAGCAGGCACCCACATATATAGAGGTGTACTCCTCGACGCAGCAGCTGCAGGTTCGACTCAGCCCTGCAGCCTGTTGCTGCATGTCATTCCCCCTTTCATGTCTTCTGCTTTCCTATAAAAATAAAGGCCTAAAATGCTCCAAAAAATAATCTTTAAAAGAAAAGTACAACATCCATCCATCCATCCATCTATCTTTGTCCGTTCATGCGACATGTACATTGATAATATGCTACTATGTGTTGTTGGTAATTTAAGAAATATCCTTCACATCTTCTACACATTCTGTTCAAGCATCTGGAATAAAAGCATCTCCAGACGTTCCATAAAGCACAGTGATATGTGGTCAGAAGACACAGTCGAGCTGCGTTCATGTTTAATGCAGTTGTCATGTTGTATAATGCACATAGACCATCTGTATCACCCTGGGAGTAAAGATGCAGCGCTCTCCGGGGAGGAAAGGGGAAGTGGGGCAGCAGTAATTCACATTCTCACCACCTCTTTGGAAATATATAATGTAGGCCCACTGCTGCTAATGGCATCCTGAGGGCTGATACGGGTTCAGGGTACGGGTGATGTTGCTTATGATTTACTCTGGATGCTATAGGTTCAAATCTGGCGTCTGGTTACCAAATTTTGTTACATAGCGTTTCACATCCCTCTCGATGATTCTATGCTTCACTGTATAGAGTTAAATTAAATCCTAAACTAAACTAGCTATTTTGTATATAGTATTTGTTTATGTATTTATTATTTATTCTTCTTTTTCATGTTCAATATCTTTGTTTGTTTATGCATGCACCTATCACCAAGGTCAATTCCAGGTAAGTGTAACTTATTTTGGCAATAAATGCTTTTTTTCTAAACATCATCATCATTCATCAAAATGAATTCCCTCATTTAGCAACAGTGTTCATTTTTGAAAGATTTAAGTATAAATATAAATATAGTGCAAGGCAGTCCGGTACAATGGTCACATATTAATAACAATATTGTAGTTGTAAGATTGAAATATACATGAGGTAGATGAGCAGAACAGTGTTGATTGTCTTTGTTCAGTGTAAGGGTGGGGGCTATTTCTGAGTGTTCAACAGAGTGACTGCTTTCGCTATGCAGTAATGTGATGGATAAAACAGCTGTTTTACACTATTTTACCTTTTAAAGTCCCTGAGGTCAGGACCACCTTGCCCTCACGGCAGCAAAACAGCTCGATGGCAGACAAGAACAGCTGCTGTCCCTACACAAGGAATTATTGCTGAATATAAGGGACCCCATGTGCTCTTAATGCTCTTTTGAAAGGATAGAGAGCAACCTAATCCCTGCCAGGTCTTCAAATACATGTCTGTTGATTAGGGCTTTAGGCTTTTAAAGCATATGCTCCCTACTTGAACTAGGTTTTGGAGATCAGTGCAAAACACCATGGTTCCACTTAAAAGCCAAAATGCAACATGTAAGGATTTCACAGCCACACACTACAAAACAAAACAAAAAACTGCTGCAATACTGGAGCCTCTTTCTGCAGAGAACTGACAGAATGGGTGAGCTATACATAAAAGACCTCAGTGTGCGTCATGGAGTCAAGGGAGAGCTACACAGTACCTGTAATCCTGCATAAGACACTGTGCGTGTTACATGTATTAGACAAGTCAGATGTAATTATGTGTTTGCCCTTAGGTGAGGATATGGTGAAATTGGAACTGTTTGAGGTGAACTGTGTTAGGCCTAACATTGGTAGTCTATATCGACGACATTCCACTTCCAGGGTTGTTCAGGTGCCGCCAGAAATTCCTCCGGACGTCCCTCTTTTTAGGCTGGATGTACGTCACCTTCCGCTTTCTTTGTGTTCGGCGTTCTAAACTTCGGTGGATTTCTGAGGACTCTGGTTAACTGCTCCTCAGATCTCTGCAGGGTGAATCCTGACTATCTGTCCAATCTGAGTATTCTGTTTTGCGATTGGTTTAAAGAAATGCCAATAAACCAGAGCACGTTTCTCTCTCATCCCGGAATGCTGTGTGGACTCGCCAGAACCTCCTTTGCAGCGCTGTGGAGGAAGGTCTGGCAATGCAAGACTAAACATGGTGACCTGTTTAGAGTGTACACCACCTCTTGCCCGATGCATGCTGGGATAGGCTCAAGCAAATAGTTAGGAAAATAAATGGATGGCTGTGGTTTTTTCAATTTGTTTGTGGTGGCTGAGACCTGAGCTCTGCTAGGATCGCCTCCTTCGTAGGACCTAGAGTGACTTTGTGTTCACAGAAGTCCAACTTGGTTCACATCCATACAGAATTGTGCTAAACTAGCACAGGATGTCTGTGGACAGACATCACAATGGACACTCAATCGTTTTCTCAGTGGTGAGCAGTGAACTGAGATTTCAGACTCTTATTTATCATAATCATCTTGTGTCATCGCTGACAGCTGTAGAGTCAAACAACTATAATTTGTACATCTATAAAATATAGTGTATTGAATTGTGGGATTTTTGAGGGCACTAATAAATGTAGTGCGCTGTATAGTAAATACAATAGGGAGTGATTTCGGACACAACCTGAGTCTATTTTCACACTACTCTGGCTATATCTGAAAATCTTTTCCTTCAACTACATTAAATTAGTACTTTTCACATCCAAAAACTGACCTTATTAAAAAATGCTCGGTTACACATTACTTGAAGGTATCTACATACATGACACTGTCATGAACGTGTCATAAACATTATAAACAAGTCATAAACGTTTATGACATAACGCTTCTTTTAGTAAGTGTCATTCTGTGTCATATCACTCTTATGTAGATACCTCAAAGTAAAGTGTTACAAATGCTCTCTTGAGTGGTTTAATGTGAACACAGCAGCCTCATGAGTCAGTGTGAAACAGAGCTTTGGTTTTCTTTTGGTGCCAACTCCATTCAGTGTGAGGTCAGCAGGAGCCCTGAAGCTTGGATACTCTCTCTCTTCTGCATCAATCTCAAACACACACACACACACACACACACACACACACACACACACACACACACACACACACACACACACACACACACACACACACACACACACACCCTTACACATCTTGAGGGCCTCTTAAGCTGAATTAATAATGTTGATTTCAAAGAATGTGGGGCACACACTGCAAAGTGTAGATCCACTTCTCATCTGAGAGTTTCAGTGAAGAAGACAAGACAAGAAGGGAACAAAACGATGACAACAATACATTTCTAATTGTGCCTGAAGCTGTGTTAGAACATGGAATATCGACGGAACAGAGACATTTCAACTCACACTCAGGGGTAGATTACTACAGATATAATCTGCCGCTGATATACAAACCAAAACTTATGGAGCCAGCAAAATCCATTATCTGCATACATACAAGGCTCTTAAACCCGGCGTTAATTAATGTAAGTAAGGAGCTCGGACTGCAGTTAAATGACTCTTTGTTGTGTTTGTTGTGGAACCAAATGGAAAGCTGAGTCAGGCGTAGTATTCATTTGAATACATCCCTTTGGTGTAATTAACACTGAGAGTTTTAGATGGCTTAGATGTTAGGAAAAGAGGATTCCTTGATCGAGGTGTTTGGTTAAATTAGGCTTTCAAGGGCTCAATAATAAGAACAACCAATACTACACTCATCTAATCACAGTGCTTATTTAAACTATTTAAATGCTTTGTTTGTGCCAAAAGTTCAGGACACTTTCAGATCTTCTAACCCATGTAGCATGGTCTATAAAGTACTTTAAAAGTTTGTCATAAATTAGAGACTTATTAGATCACTCAAAACTGTGAAGAGCCTACAGTCATGACAGTGGCTCTGTGAGTTTGTACATAGGCAGAATCAATGGTGCTTTGAGTTTGTAAATACTAAGGTCAGCTTGGTAAAGTTTACCACGATCATCATCATCTTAGTTTGCCATGTTAGCGTGCTAACTTTTACTACTTAGCAGTAAACACAGCTGAGGCTGATGGGAACATCATTCGTTTTGTGCGTGTTTGGTCATAACCAAAGTACTAGAGAAGTTAAAATGTTGATCTGATGAGACTGCAAGATCAAAATCACCAGTCATTACAATTCATCCTGACAAGGGAATGAAATGTCCGTAGCCTACAAAATATCACAGCAATCCATCAAATAGTTGTTAAGACATTTTACTTAAAGTGCTCATATTCTGCTTTTTGGCTTTTCCCCTTTCCTTTATTGTGTTATATATATTTTTGTGCACATTATAGGTTTACAAAGTGAAAAAGCCCAAAGTCCCCACCAAAGGGACTTAACATCTCCACCAGAAAACACTGTTCACAAACTGCTCCAAACAGCTCTGTTGTAGTCCAGCCTTTACTTCAGAGACAAACGTTATAATACTCACCTAGCTGCAAGCATGACACGCCCTCATACTCTGCAACTGACCAGCTAGCAGTACTTATTGCGGATGTGCAACTCCCAACAAAGATATAGCAGAAGTCACTCTGTAGCTAAAACAGAGAGCTTGACACACAGGGTGAAAAGAGGAGCTGCATCAATGTGCAGTACAATAATATATATGGTGTTTTCTCAAAATTAAACCACATAAACCTATTCTGGTACAACCTCTAAATACAATTATGAACCTGAAAATAAGCATAATATGAGCACTTTAAACAACACATGTGACTCATAGTGACACTGTATAAAATGTATAAAATATTATGGCAATCCATCCAGTAGTTGTTGGGATATTTCAATCTGGATGAAGTGGTGGACCGATTGGATGACATCCCTAGAGACATGCTCGCTAGAAACTTCCATATGCCAATAATATGGAACAACCTGCTTAGCAGTTCAGAAGCCCACGGCAGTGGTTAAAACATGGAAAAGTTCATTGTGCAGTGTACAGAATATAATATGGAGCAGTCTGCAACCACACAGCCCTCATAAAGTGAAGAAAAAAGTGCTGGTATGAAATGGAAAACAGAAGTAAGGGTGCCACCGTGTGGACACATTATGAAGTGCACAACACTTCAACTTCTCTGACCAAAATAATCTATTTATGTGAATCTGCAGAGGAAATTCACACAATAAAAACATATTTGTATTTGCTCAATTTAATCACTCAGGTGTGTTTTTAGCATGAATGACTTCTACAAATTTAATCGTTTAATCGTAACATGTATGAGAACACAAAACATTGAATTGCACATTAGGCTACATCTGTGCACTGCCTTTAATTAATCACATCCAGAGAGCAATGGCAAGAGTACAACACAACACTTACTGTATGAGCTGCTGCCATTTTATGAGTTTTCTTTTCCTTGGAACACTCTGTGTTGAGTGACAAAATGTGGGCCACAATTTAAGCCCAGTTTCTTTTTGTATTTATTTGGCACCACTAAAAAGTGTGCTGAATAAACTGTCAGCAATTCCTGATTCTCCTTAATTAAATTACTAAGTTGTAATTTAATGCGGAAAAAGTTTAATTTAAAAAACAAAAGTCCCTACAGAACACCCTTCCGATAGATTTGCATAATCTGCTAAATAATTCCCAAGTTATGTGACAAATGACACAACTTCCCATTATGCAAATGTCATCTTGGCTGCCAATGTTGTTAAATTCTCCCCAAGTTCGGGCCGCAATGCTGCTGAAACATGTCTGATTGGGTAATATTTGGTTCAGAAGCCTTTATCTGCGACTATTGATGGTAGAGAATGTTGCTTCGTTCCACTACACTCTAACATTATACTGTAGTATATATCCTTGACGTTCCACTTCCAGGATTGCTCCAGTGCTGCAGGAAATTCCGCTGGATGCATGTCTTTTTTGCTGATGTCCGTTTCCTTCCGCTTTCTTTGTATTGGAATTTTAAACACCGGTGGATTAATGAGGACTATGGATGACTGCCCCTCAGATCTCTGCAGAGTAAATTGAGACAGCTAGCTATGTCTAGACTATCTGTGAAATCTGAGTTTTCTCCCGCACGACTATTTTACAGTGGCTCCGTGTATTGTAATTGGTTTAAAGAAATGCCAATAAACCAGAGCATGCTTTTCTACCATCCCAGAATGCTGTGTGGACTAGCCAGACCCTCCTCCGCTCCATAGCGTGTGGATGGTCTGGCAAAGTGAGACTAGCTTACTGCTAACTATTAAAGGTGCTGTAGGTAGGATTGCAAAGATCCAGGACGTAGCCAAAACAATTTAACATCGACAACTTTTCAGTACCTCCCCCCTTTCTGCTAAAGCACAAAACGGTCTCCTTAATTACCTGCTTCATGCAGTTCTACTCGAACATAGTTTCAGCAAATATGACAGAAAGTTAGTTTTATAAGGCTTACCTACTGCACCTTTAAGTAGCTGCATGCTAACGCCAGATAGCTGTAATCTTGGCAGCCACTGTTGGTCATTTCTCCACAATTTCGGGTCATATTACTGCTGGGACGTGTCCGGTTGTGTAGTATTTGATTTAGAAGCCTTTATTTGTGATTTTTCAAGGTACAAAGTCCTGCTAGGCTATATCTGTTGCAGTAGCTCCAGCTGCTACCAGGATGCTACTAGTGAAACAAAAACTGGGCTTATTCGGAAGGGGGGTTTAAAGAGACATGCATTTATAATGGCCAGTATGAGAAAGATAAAGTGCTTTTTGAACATTAAAGCATGTAAACATGTCCTATAGTACCAACACAAAATACAAGTGTGAAGCTGAAAATGCCATATAATAGTTCCCCTTTATTAATCAAACAATCAACATAATTTGATTAGTTTACAAGGATTATTTAATGTCCCAGGTTACAATTTCTTGTCTTTCTCAATCAATTGCAACATGCAGGGAAAAATGTAGCTGGTTTCAGCCAATCAGAGCTTGAGCCAGTAAAAATGCGTAATGTAGTTGCTTGGCAGCCAGAGGACTCTTTTATGAATGAGTAAATTAATTTGTATTCAGCTAGCTTTCCCTGGAGATTGAGGTCCAGTGGGTTTCTTTTTCCCCTGAGCTGTTTCACATTCTCTCATAGTCAACTAAGCACATTGTGTGCTTGGGCCGGCCCATGACACTGTTGCCACAAATCACAGCAATGCTCTTCTGTTGGGGGCCTATGGATTCAGTCCGGTGTCCAACACACTGCAGTAAATCTATAAAGGGCATGAGGCGTGATTCATTTTCACTCTGATAACATGGCCAAGAGAAACGTCTCTAAACGTTACAACTAAAGGAATAGGTTAACATATAGATAGAGTCGATCTAATATTCTACGATTGAACGTTTTAAATCTAATTAAAAGACCCACCTTTTTTCACTTGCTTTTAGCTTTTACCTGCTTTTTACCTGCTTGACTTATCTTTTATTTCCTTACACTGCTATGTGATCTATTGTTGATTTTTAAAAAAAATCATTTACGCCTATGACTAACTAGTGCAGAATAGTCTCTTTTATTAAAATTCATATATTCTTATGTTGCAGCTGGTCTATGTGCTGCTAAATTTAAATATGCTTCTTCTGTAAGTTTTGCTGGGTAGTAAATTCATTACATGTGGCACAGTAAAACGCACAATATTTCCCTATTAAAAAAAGTAAAAAATTGCCCAAACCTATAGAATTGGCGCTAAATTTCGTCTGTCTGTCTGTCAATTTGTGTCAACCTATTATGTGACTTTGTTGTGTTTATTTGTACATTGTAACAATAAGAGTTTCGTTCGAACTTTAATTTAAGTGAAGCAGGTTTTTTTACTGTGATACCAGCGAACAGCTTTCTTTTGTGACGAGCCGCAGAAAAGACTGCCGTGACCCGGATTCGAACCGGGGTTGCTGCGGCCACAACGCAGAGTACTAACCACTATACGATCACGGCGAGCTAGACCGGGGACTGCCGGTAGATCTGCACCAGAGCAGCGTGCAGTGAAAGAGGAGAGGAGGCATACTTTGTCACTGTGTTACCGTGTTTAATGATTGTGCTAAACAACACATAATTACAAACCATCAGTTTCCCCGGAATCAGTTGAGCTTTTTGTTTGTTTGAAGATTTCATTTCCGACATATTCAGGTAGCCTGCAGTGTAGGTGAAGGGGGAAGTTTTTTTTATTATTATTATAAATAACTACTGTAATACTTTGGTTAAAAATCCTTCCGTTGTGTTGTTGCTGGCAGCAGCAGGTAAAAGTCTTAAACTTACAGATAACCTAATGTTGTGTTTGCCACTCCAATCACAAAAACGTCGAAATATGCATGTAGTTAAATAACAAAATATAAAGTAAGAATAAAAAAGCAATTATTTCATCAGCAGTGTTGATTCAAGATACACTGGGTGGTAAAATGGTGACTAGATGGTATTCAGTGTTGGGATCAAAGAAATAATGATTGTCATGAACCAGCTCAAATTCAAGACAAAAGAGATTTAAATATTAAATCAAAGCCAATTCATGTAACCCATAATAAATCTTACTGAAAATATTTGTCTATATCATTTATTATTAATTTTTTTATTTTTTATTATATTATTAATATTTATCAGTGGTGTAGTGAGTGCATGTGTGTAGATGAATGTGTGAAAAACCAAGCAAACTCAAAATACATCCTAAACCAAAAACAAACCCTGTCTGTCGGTGAGGATCGACAGTGAACCAGAACCGAGTCTCCAGACCTCTTTAAAGAACAAAGAGTCAATCAGGCAAACGTGAACCGGCAGGTGTACCACACATCTGCCTCCTACCCAGCTCCCATGAGCCACCCACAAAGTGGGAGGGGTCATCACATGATATTGTGATATAATATGATTTTTAAAAGTGAAGCTTCACACCAAAGCGAGTCCACAATATCACTGTGTGTGTGCCACCCATGATGTGCATTAATCTCACTAGGCTACTCCTTGTTCGACATGATTTAGCATACAACCGAATACCTTTCTGTTCTTTAGTGGGAAAGTGGAACAACCTTTTTTTTCATCAAAAAATATGGCGAAAATCGATTTTTTAAGGCTATTGACAGTATATTTGAAAGGAGATATCCTGAAATCCCTTTGTAATTTTTTATCTTGTGTGTAAACACAATGAAAAACGAATTTTGCACCTGGCTTTATGATATGTTCAGATCTATCTACTGAAAATATATGCAAAATCGCGCATATTTAATGAGATAATGCCTTATTTGCATAATTAAACATACACATTTCTACAATTTGTAATACATTTTTTTATATACTTGTGTAAGTAATCAACTGAGGACGTTTCATGGTAATATCTATTATTTTAAAATGTTACCCTATTCACCTGTAGTGTCTCGCCTTAAGTTTCACAATGAATGCCATTAAAGTAAAAGTATTTCTCATTTTGTCAGGCAGACATCCTCTGAAGAACTGCTGCTGAGGCAGCTGACCAATAGAGGGCGCCAGTGCAGCGCATTACCACCATAGACTGTATATAAAGTCTATGATTACCACCAACTAAGTTCCACTTCACTGAGTCGGAAATCACTTTTAATTCAATTACATATGCAAAATTAGAAAAGATATTCTCAAACGAGTTTTCACTTTTAAAGGTTTGAAACAAATCAACTGCGCTGTTAAAAGTCTAGTATATGTTGATTAGTCAGTAACAGTATTTTGTACTGTTCACCCTGTACACATCTTTCCCTATCATATAATCAGATACATTAAAGTATCTGCCAGTCTTTGGACAATAAGAAACAATATGGAAAAAACATACAGCAAGCAAAGTGTTTGCCATCTTCATTTACTGTAAAAGTAGGCCTATTTTACAGTAAGTAATATTTACAAAGTAAGTTAAATATTACATTTGCAAATGATTTAGTTTTAATTAGTGATACTGAAATTACTGAAATTGTTTCTTTTTTTCTAAGAAATACACCAACTAATTCTTTATGATAATCAATAAAACATGACCCGTAAATACCTGTCTACTCTAATATCAAAACATATATACTGTGCAACATATTAAAAGTTAATATAAATGTTTTTATCACTCATTATTCTTTGCCTTACTTCAATTTGGGGCTATAATCACACTCTAAGTTTCCCATAATGCTTAGGAAGATGTAAACAGGATATTATGTTTCCAGCTGTGGGCTACAACTTAAGCTCAGTTTCTTTTGTATTTTTTAAAAACATTTTGGCAAATTGGCACCATGAAAAAGTATGCTGAATAAACTATCAGCAATTCCTGTTTGCAATGTACCCATGGGTATACAAACAACTATTACTGGATTACTTTGATATTGAACATTGTTTTTTATATGACATTTATTCACTGAACATCTTCTGTCCACCTCTCTCAATTATCCTTTGTTGTAATTTAAGGCGGAAAAAGTTTAATTTTTAAAATGTCCCTACAGCATAATCTGCAAAATAATTCCTAAATTATGTGACAAGTGATACAACTTCCCACTATGTAAATGCTTTAATCAAACAATCAAAGTAATCTGATTCGTTTACAAGGATTATTTATTGTCCTAGGTTACAATTTCTTGTCTCTCTCAACCAATTACAACATGCAGGGAAAAAAGTATGTTAAGTAACTGATCAAAGATCAACCGTCCTGGTTCCAGCTAATCAGAGCTTGAGTCTGTCTAAACCCAGATTGTGTCTGTGCGGGCCGGGGCAGGAGCTGGCTGCTGGGGCTGATCGGACAGGGGCGGGCTGATCCACCACAGTCCCGAGGGAGCCCCGGGGCTTGGCGACAGTGAGGTCTGAGCTGGGTGTGACTGAGTGCATGTGCTCGTGGGGGTGCAGGTGTGTGTGGTTGTGATGCTGATGCCCAGTGTGCCCACTGTCTGCTTTTGCATGGACCTGGTCCTCCACAATGGCAGCCTACAGGGGAAGAGAATAGAGACAGTAGTCATGTTTCCATCAACGTATTTTTATGTGCATTTTGAAGTATTGCATTAGAAAATGTTGATGGAAAATTTGGAAAAAAAGGCCTCAAATTTGCAAAAATGATTTTACACTTGCTTGCCTTTTTCAAAAAAGTTAATGCGCAATAATGGGAGATGAAAACAGTTTTGCCGAATGACGTAGTGAACATGTAACTCACATGACTATAGTCCGGATGGGGGAAGGATCGGGATACGGGTCCCATCCTGTGCGCCGTACACTTGTGGCACAAGGTGCGTAGTGGTGCTGCGGTGTGCTGTAGCCTGTTCCTCAGCCACGTCGGGTAAATTGGTTCAACAACTTGAATCGCATGGCCCTGCACACCGCGTATACACAGCGGTAAACGGTTGTCTCGCCGACACCAAATGTCTCTGCCACCACCCTGTATTCTGCACAGGTGGCCAACTGGTACAATGCTACCTCTCTTCATTTAACAACGCTTTTGCACAGTCCAATTTATTCGCTCTAAACCAGTTGATGGAAATGCTTCT
The DNA here is from genome assembly GCA_023631565.1 of Gymnocephalus cernua. Classification (NCBI taxonomy): domain Eukaryota; kingdom Metazoa; phylum Chordata; class Actinopteri; order Perciformes; family Percidae; genus Gymnocephalus; species Gymnocephalus cernua. The sequence continues at coordinate 34,589,019 of CM042432.1, read as the reverse complement.
AATTCACATTTTCTTCTTTTTTTTTTTTTAAACATTTTAAAAGTTTGCTTAAAATTCGCTTGACAATTAGATGGAAACATGACTAGTGTGTGGGCAAGTATAGAAACGTCATGAAAGCGGTGTGACTGAGAGTGGTGAGATATTTAAAATGTTGACGAGCAGATCTGAAGCAGGTACCTGAGGTTCGTAGATCTCACACTTTACATCTACAGGATTCCGTTTCTGAAATGAACTGGCCTTTTTTCCGACAGGGAGTCTGATTTCAAACTGCTCCTCGTCGGTCATGTGTGAGCCCTCACAGAAGCCTCTATGCTGAGAAAAAAGAAATCAAAAATAGTTGAGCCGTCATTTACAACTTGGTGGCATCTTGTTTGGAGCCTGGAATGTATTATAACACTGTTAATACGTGTGTGTGTGTGTGTGTGTGTGTGTGTGTGTGTGTGTGTGTGTGTGACTCACAGCAAACTGACAGTCCATAGGGGGGCAGTTACTCATTTCACTGACATCGGTTTTCTTTGAACACACCGTCTCCAAAATAGTGAACTCTACAAAGTAGGATGGACCTACAACCCACTGACAAAGCACACAAATACATAATGCATACGCATACACACACACACACACACACACACACACACACACACACACACACACACACACACACACACACACACACATACACACACACACACACACACACACACACACACACACACACACACACACACACTATTACACACAAGTGTAAGTACACAACGCACCTGTGAACTACCTACTTAAGTAAAAGGATAAAATACGTTCAGTCAAGATTTATGATATTATATACTTATACTATCTCACTCAGCTAGATATGACCGGATGTAATCAATGTCACAAAAGCACTACAAATATAAGATCAAAATTCATCTCTAATGCTTTTCAAAGTAACTTGATTATTATTATTATTATTAACCTGTGAACTGGCTCTTGTAATGTTCTCCAGAATAAAGTAGTTGGCCAGTTGGCTCTCTTCATTGAACCTCTGCAGGGAGAGATTGGCTGTCTCCTTGACGACGGGCTCATTGAGGTTGTCAGCTGTGGGACAGTCTGGACACACATACACCACTGCAGTGGCAGGAACTAAACACAAGAATTAACAGGGTCAAAGGTCAATGGAAAGTAGCTGAAAATGGTTCTTTGAGGATTTGACCCAGACACTTTGCACATTCACAGGTACTCCTTCCCTAACCTCCATCCTGCAGTATGAACTCGTTCAGCTATCGTCAGCATCCCTCTCTTCCCTCTGACAGCATGTTTTATCCAGATGTGTTCTCCTTCACTTCACAGCCAAATTGTGAAAAAAAATGTAAAAAATAAAACTCTTCATAATCACTCATGGATGCCATGTTTACTTCCCTTAGGGAGGGACAGAGCATACATAGAGAAACAGTCCAATGTAGGACAGCATTTTAATTTCACACCTCACTAATGTTTACAAAAATCAATTGGCAAAGTGCCAACAAAATAGACAAGCAATACTTTCTATCACAAAGATTTAGTTTTTTTGTGTTATTAAAATCCCAAATGAGTCTAAACTGCTCCATCGATCTACCTTCACGAAGTGCACAGGAGTAGCTTTGAAGTCTGACTTGAGAGCCAATGAAGGCAGATACCTCACACTCTCCATACACCTGAAAGACACAAACACAGACATAATGTACATATGTATATATGCACATACAAGCAAATTGATGTCAACATAGGTAAGATATGTTAGCATTAAACAAAGCATAATTTCGGCATCAGTCTAAAACCATGTTCAAAAAGCAGATTGAGTTACAGTTTTGCCTTGGGTTGAAGTTAAGTCTGTTGTAGTCTGGATCAATGGAAGTACATTTCCAGGATAAAGACTGACATCTGGCGGGGGAGCCACACACCGGATGTCAGGCCCCTTCCGCTCTCTGAGTGTTGCCGGTCTCCAAATCTCTTTGCTACGGAAAACAACAACAACCACCTTCGAGCTACCAAGGTACACACTGAAAATGGCAAATTTCTAAGAAGATTTGGATCGTGCAACAAGGTAGGCCTGCTTGGTTCTTTTGGGGAATGATTGTAAAGATTTACAAATAATCTGTTTACGGCATTTAATACCTAACTGGGACGTTTTGGGACCGATTGGTGAGGATTGCTGCGGACGAAGTACACACGATGATACACTGGTAAGAGCAAATGACGTTTAACCATGTATCCAGCTAATTTAAATAGCTCACGTTACTGTATTGTGTGTTAACTTCATTTAATATTTGATGTGGTGTTTTCTTTTGTGGGGTGCAAATGTTCCACCAAAACAACTTCCCTACCGAGACTATTATGCAGTGGCACCATTGCTGCATCTAGAGCCGCCCAAGATGATTATGCTTTGCAAACAACTCAGAGCGTTTTTTTTCTCCTATCCCAGAATGTGTGTGTAATGTAGCCAGACTTTACTCCATGGCGTCGTGGAGATAGGTCTGGTAATACGAGACTAAGTCTGTTGTGGCCCACAAAAAAAGCACTCATTGTGTTGATCTTGAAGAGAGAAGATACATCACCATGTGGTACTTACTGGAACATCACCGATATCTCTGACTTCACATTGTTTCCATGGTTTCCTGCTGGTGATGTGGCATCTGGTCTCCATCACATCAATGGTCAGTTTGTAGAGTGATCCACCTTTCTCCTGAACACACACTTACACACTTTAATGTTTCTTTATTTATGTATTTATTTATTTATATATATATATATATATATATATTTTTTTTACTGTTTTTCATGGATCTGCAAACGAGGCTGCTGCTGTGTACACTGTTTCCACCGTCTTTCTGCAAATACTGTTTTGCCTCTTTTAAAGTGCTCATATTCTGCTTTTTGGCTTTTCCTCTTTTCTTTATTGTGTTATATATCTTTTTTGTCCACGTTATAGGTTTACAAAGTGAAAAAGCCCAAAGTCCCCCCCCAAAGGGACTTACCATCTCCAACAGAAAACACTGTTCACAAACTGCTCCAAACAGCTCTGTTGTAGTCCAGCCTTTACTTCAGAGACAAACGTGGTCACTTTGGAACACACGTTATAATGTTATAATATAAATCGTCCTTACCTAGCTACTGAGCATGTGCGACTCCCAACAAAGATGGAACAGAAGTGAGATGCTTCACTCTGTAGCTAAAACAGAGAGCTCAACACACAGGGTGAAAAGAGGAGCAGATTTTTTTTTTTTAAATTAAACCTATTCTGACATAACCTCTAAATACAATTATGAACCTGAAAATGAGCATAATATAAGCACTTTAAGATGTAAGATGCAAGCCCTATTCTTGCCTTTGTGTGTGAATATGTGTGTGTGAGTGTTCGCCCTCACCTTTTCAGGAGTGTGAGAGAGGTCGTACAGTCTGTTGAGGCTCAGGATGTATCCGTCTGTCCGGTCCTGGTTGATCTGCTCCAGGGCCTCTTCTGCCACCCTCACCGCCTCAGGGCTACTGCAGCCTGGACGGTCCGGCACGGCTCTTCCCTCCTGCTGCAGCAAAGCCAGACATAGGACCAGCAGGTACACACTCATCCTCTAACACACACAGACACACACTAACACACAGATTGGGCCAAATAAACCCCCCAATTTACCTAATGGAATCACTAAAGCCTATACTGGTGGATACGGTAATTTAACATTTAGACAAAATTTTCTTTTGCAAGACCTGTAATCCTACTTTTTCCAGACAGGTTTCGGACAGACACATGTGAGGTCAATGTTGGACTTTCCCCTCTTCCCAAAAGGATGAGCAAACAGTTGCTATCTGCTGCTCCGTAGGCCAATGGCTGCCTCGGACTGTCTGGTCATAGTGCACTGGGGAAAGGGAGCAATGAATTAAATCAAAGATAAGCTCATGGAATACAGAACATCTAATTTAATTTCTTTATCATGAATATTAACTATCATCACTGTCAACAAATTCCATTTTCCAGAAACACCTCATCCAAAACCTAGGCTCCTGCATGTTTTTGTTGTCAAGTACACTGTGAAACGTTTGTAGCTTGTTCCTCAGTGTGGTAGCTGTGGTCATCTTATACTCACAAAAATCTTGGTGAAAACAAGGATCAAAATTTAGAAACTTTGCAAGCGGCTACTGCAGCATAAACCAATTCTCCACTGCCCATTTGTATGTTTACCCTTGTGTTGTCTTCCCGTCTACCACCTTTTTGTTTTTCTCCGTCAAAATTTAAAATTAAAATGTTTTTTTTCAACAATGTTTTGGTTGTCTTTTTCGACACTTTTGTCACTTTTATCCAAGTTTATTTGTCATTACTTCCGATATTTTTAGTTTTCTTTTTACCCCCACGTTAAAGAAGCTTTTTCCCCACATTTGTCCCTTTTTTCAACGTTCTTTTATCAATTAGTTTTTTTCAAATGCTATAAAATTTAAGAAAACACCCAAATTCAATAAAAGTATTGAACTGATTTTTGACTCATTTATTTTACTTGTGAAGAGCGTTGTAGGCACTACCAGCTAATGTGCCAACAGTGGTGGAGCCATTTATAGGGGAGGCCATGCTAAAACCAGTGTTCACTTATATGAGGGTATATTGTTCAGTGTTCTTCCCCATGTGATACATCATCATAGGCCAAATAATTTTCATTCATTCAGACAACAGTGTCCGAGCATTTAGTTTACAAAAAAACATTGTTTTCAATTTCATACAACCCTGTATGAAATACAACCCAGATTAGATAGGTTTCTTTGTAAGACAGCCATTTTATGTCTTTTGACATGTTTTGGCTTTCTTTTTTAGTCGTTGCAAAATATAGAATATAAAAGAGCATAGGGAAGAACAGCAGAGAAGTGAGTTATGCTGCGGGAGTGGCTTAAGAAGTTTATTGGGACGTTTTAATACTTTGATACTCTGTTGGAGTATTTGTTCAAAAGACAACATACAAGCTTTTGTACAATTACTGTGATTGGCCACTGTATCTTGTTTATGTAATGATGTTACTGACAGCTGGCAGCCGTAGAAGATTTTCTTCCAAGCAGCCACTTTTCTTTACGAACTTTTTAACTATTTTTTAATTTGTTTAGTAATTAATCTTGGCTGCGGTGGCTCAGCTGGTAGAGCAGGTTGTCTGCTAATCACAAGGTTTTATTATAATTACGTTTTAGGTTTTAGTTGTACTTTGCTGTGCATTGTTCCTGGATTTTCTTTTTTTATATAACCACCAGTGAAAAAGAGGAGAGTGATATATTCATACACACAGTATATAAACATGTTCATATTTAACTTTTCATAGTAGCAGTTCTACATAGTGCTTCCTTCCCACAGGCAACTAAGTACGTGGTAAAAGGTTAGTGATAGTGTTTACTTTGACTCTATGATATTCCTCCGAATATAAGAGGAAATACGTAAACTTGAAAGCCTCATGTGATCTCATCTGATCATAAAAAAATGCATGACCAATGATATTAGTACACAAGTTCCATTCCTGTACATTATATTAGGATTACTTTTTCTTTGGCCTACAATATATACAACAGTAAATTACAAAATGTGTTGTGAGTTATGCGTGGGTTGTGGTTGGTTGTGTGTACAGTAAGAGCTACAGAACATAGATAAGAGCTGTTTGCTAAGTGTGGCAAGCTGATGGCCAAGAAATGTCCACAACGATAATGTCCATAGAGTGGGTGAGTGTACTTTATACTGTTCTGTTCTAGAGCTACTAGTGTTGTCTTTGCTTTGTGAAAGCTTCAGAAAGTTAACAATTATTTCTGCCAGGATCTCATAAATTACTTTGGGCACCCAACCTTTAATATTCCACACAATTTTCATACAATGTTTTGCCAAAATCTTCCAAATAGGCTTGGCCTAATGCATGTACAGCCATCATTGTTTAACACATTACCATTGCATAACCAAATGTCAAATCAATGTTATCCTATGAAAATGAATGTGATGCTACACCAACATGATACATTTAAATGGAATATATCAGTGGTCATGACTTTTTGCCAATATTGCATATATACAGTATATATATATATATATATATATATATATATATATATATATACTGTATATATATACTGTATATATATATATATATATATATATATATATATATATATATATATATATATATATATATATATATATATAACCCTTATATTTTTCAGGATTCAGATATTTTCAAAACATCTGCATGATTTACTAGGATTCTGATGCAGATAAAAGCATTTACTATTACATAAATAACACATTTAGAGGATATTGTGGCCTGTGGAGTTCTGCAAATCACAATTGAGTCTAAGGTCAGACCAGCAGAAAGGTAAACGTTATTTGAATGAATATGTATATAATTTAGAATGAAAAGATGGCTGGTAACTGTTTTAAAAGTATTACGAATGTGATGTACATTAGGTACGCATATTTATGGATATTATCAGGTAAAAGGTAAGTGCATTGAATCAACACAACATGGAATACCTTTGTCTTGAGTAACACAAACAATACGGGATTAGTATTCATTTATTATTTTGTGCAGCCAAACACAAATAACATACAGAAAACTTTCATGTCAGCTTCTTTGTGCAGTGGAGTTTTGTTTGTTTCTCTGAGGATTGTTAAAGGGAAATTACTACTTCAGTAGTCTTATTTTCTTTATTATCTACCATTTCCCACCAAAATGGGAAACAACTGGTGTTTTAATGTGAATGTAGTGCCTTTTCATGCACTGTGCCTTTATTGGATGGTTGAATTTGAGCTGGATTAATAAAGTCTATCTTATCTACCATATCTTATCTTGAAGTTATCAGAGACAGGGATAGTTACGTGTATTGTGCTTATATTAAACCAGCATATTTCCCAAGAATGACCCAGGGAAGCAGTCAAGGTGTGTTACAATGCCTATCAGTATGTTTGAAGCAAATGTGTCAAATATTTCCCCATCTTTACTTCAGTCTGTGTGAGTTTTTGTTTTTAAGGATCCATTCATTTCCCAGTAGATTTCCCACTGGGCCACCTTATGCAGCTGCCTTGAACCTGGGGTCCTCAGCGAAGACTTTCTCCACCAGGGTGGTTCCCGCCGGCGCAGGGGCGCACTGGGCCGACACTGTGGTGGGGAAGGCCTGGATGTTAGGCTCCGTCTGTCCGGGGATCTGGGGGTCGGGCTTGAGGGGCAGGATGACTCCTACGTCTCTGCGGGAGTCATCGGGGAAGGAAGGCAGGGTCATGGGCTGGTCCATGGCGGGCAGCGTCCTCACTGTGCCCTTTGGGTGGTCGTGCGCCGTGGTCTCGTGCTCGTGGTCGTGGTGGTGGTGGTGGTGCTCGTGCTCGTGCAGATGAGCGTGCTTGTGGTCGTGATCCAGAGCCAACTCGTGGTCGTGCTCGTGGGTGTGCACGGTGTCGCCGTGCTTGTAGTTATGGTGCTGGTTGGGGAAGTCGCCGCTGTGGTTGTGTGCCTTGGCGTGATGAGTGTGCACATGATCATGGCCGTGGCCGTGGTCGTGGGAGTGAGCGTGCGCGTGCCTGTGGCCACTGTCTGTGTCGTGGTCGTGCGTGTGGTGGTGGTCGCTGCCTTTGGCGTGCTGATGGGTTTTATTGTGGTGGCTGTGGCTCTTGGTGTGATCGTGCACATGGTCGTGTGTGTGTGCGTCGTCGGCGGTGTGTGCGTGGTCGTGGGTGTGGCTGTGTGCGTGTGTGTCGTTGTGGCTGTGGTCAGTTTCTCCGCCCAGCAGGTGGTGTTTCTTCTCTTTCTCAGCAGCCTGGAGAACACAGAGAGATTACACTAGTGATGGGTGGTACATACAAATGCAAATTGTGAAGTCATATGTTGTATGTCATAAACGTTTATGACTTGTTTATAATGTTAATGGCACGTTCATGACACTGTCATGTCACTCTTATGTATATACATTCAAGTAAAGTCTAACCAAACATTGTTATCACTAGAACAATTGCTTAGATCATCACTTTCAATAAGTCAGGCAGTGCAAGACAACCTAAATGATAAAGTTATTGGCCCCAGATATCAGCAATGACTTTGGTGACTACGATATGTTGGCAGTAACGGCATTTAAGTATAACAGCGTTACTAACAGCGTTACTTTTTCAGTAACAGAGTAATCTCATTAATTACTTTTCCCATCGTTACAACGCCGTTATCGTTACTGAGAATGTAAAGTAGCGCGTTACTACAATTTGGTTGAATGAAGCGCGAGGTGTCAGGCTTTGGCTACACATCAGCAAGGGAGGGGGGGGGGAGCTGGGGGGAGCTGGGGGGGGGGGGGGTGATGATGACTACGTTGCAAATGCGATGATGATTGGCTGGGTGGGTGGATGCCCTGCTCACGCTGTCTCACTGCACGCTCTGACTACCACTAAACACAAGACAGCGTCAATGGCGATGATCCAGGGAAATTCAAAGGTAGCGTTCTCGAACTGGAAGTACCGGCACTACTTCTCGCTCATTGAAATTAAAGGCAAGAATGTTTATGTAACATGCACGCTATGCCCAGGAAAAAAAGTCTTTATTCACGTCTGCCTCAAGCAACTCAAATCTTATCAACACACGCTAACACGACACTTGTTGCTGCTGCTAACCCAACCCCATAATAACCCCATAATAACCCAAGGGGGCGGGCTTCTCTCCTCAGAGCGAAGCCGCGATGGCGCCATTTTGCTAGCCCTGTTCCCATCACCCCCGTTAGCATCCCATTGACTGCAATTCATTTTGGCGTCACTTTGACAGCCAATAACTTTACATCTGAAGCGTTTAAAGACTTCATTTGTCCGTTGTTTATTTCTTAAGAAACACGACAATGTACACAAGGCTACATTACCTTGTACCTCACGTTATGGCTCCGTAGCAGACGTTTTTATAAAAATAGGCTAACGATTGTGTCATGACCACGCGACTTACTGTCGCATTGTAGAGGAATTACCGTATAGTACAGGAGAAGCTCGCAGGCAGTTTCGACGTACATTAGCTGTTTAGTTGAATTACTAATGTTAACTAGCATTTAAGTTAGCAATAATTAGCCTGTGCCTATGTTATCTCCTTACATATACCTACACTCTCCATCTCTGATAGATTGGGAATGATTGAGATTTCTCTTGGCACAGCTACCAGAAGACTTACAACGTTCAGACACGTTGTTCACGTCACATTGGCGGCGGGAAGCTCAGTTTGCAGCTGCACAGTAACACTCAGTAACACTTAACCATCACCGGAAAAGTGCTGGTAAGAGGCTTCACTTGTCTCCGTCAAAAACAGTGGGGTTGCTGGGTCCATTTTTCTTTTACTGTCTATGTAATAACCCCATAATAACCCCGAGCCCAAATGCAGCTAGCGTGTGCTCCAGCGAAGGAGACAGAGCCACTGTTAAAACAAACAACGCTCAATTTTTGCTCAAAGGCCTTTTATTTTCAATATTTCTGAAAATGTTTTTATTTCTATGCATATCATATGGCAGGCAGTTCAAATAAATACCAAATGTTCTAAAATACTGTATATAGTGTTTTTATTCTTCAATCAATTCACAATCAGTTAATATAAACATCTTTGACGTTAAAGATGTTATAGAACGTAATAGCGTTATAGAACATAATAAATAACGTCACAGTTACTTTGCTGAGTAACTAGTTATGTTATATGTTAGAAATGATTGCCAAAATGAACTAAGTTTTAATAAATCTGAATTGACTTCTAATCCATTTAAAGAAAAGAATAATGCATGTGTGCTTTTAAAAAAAATGTATTACAGAAAGTAGAAAATAGAATAAGTAAATCAAAGTGACACTGTGCTTTGTCATGAGTCTTACCTCAGGCTCATAGATCTCACAGTCTACACTGGTGTCAGCATCATCAGTGGGAGAGTAGTAGAGGGATGCCTTACAGAAGCCTTTGTGCTGAGGAGAGAAGAACAAGAAAAAACAAGAAAGAGAGGAAAGAGTGGAGTGCTGATTACGCCTGTGGCTTTACTAGAGTTTATTTATTCAGTAAACAAACTGAGCTATGTTAAACACAGGTACAAGGTACAAGCCCAAAACATGATTACAGAGCTATGAGCAAAAAAAGGGAGGTTACAGGCTTAAAAACTCAAATTATACAAATTTACTAAACTTAAAAATGTTTAAGTTAGTTCTCTCAAAGGCTGGGAGTACAAGCCAAATACCGTTTGACTTGAGCATGTGATAAGTCAAAACTTTGGAAGTCAAACTGAACAACACATTTGATCGAAATAAAATGTTCAAAGGTGAAATAAGTTTTCATGACTCACAGCGAACTCGCACTCCATGAGGGGGCACTTATCAGCTGCTCCTGCGCTACTGGCGCAGGTGGTCTCCTGGATGGTGTACTCTGCATTGTAGTACATCTTCATGGCCATCTGGATACGTATATACACAAATTCTCTTTTTCAACAACAGCAGTTGGTCAGTGGAAACTTACTTAAACTGACATAAATGCAATCTGGACCACAGAACAAACATTACAAGTGGGAAACGTACCCCGGCCGTAGCGCGGGTGACTTTGAGCAGAGCGAAACGATTGGACAACCCGCTCTCACTGTTGAACTTCTCCAGCGAGAGAGACACAGCCTTCTGAATCTCAGCGTTGTCCAGGGGCATATAACTAGGACAGTCAGGACATATCTCACCCACTCTAGCTGCAGGAACTGAGCAGAGAGAAAATCACAAAACATCACAAGATTGTTTCAAAATCTCATTCTCAAGAAGTGTTTCACCAAATATATACGTAGTGAGTGTGAGACTAGATGTCGTATTTACTTATTTTACTAAGAAAATAAAGAAAATCATGAGTACTTGCTTTATTCTTTGTATCATTTTTTACCTGGTGTGACAACACAGTCGTATTTGTAGAGACGCACCACCCTGTGCACCCTACTGATGTAGATAGCAGCTTTGCACTGTCCATATACCTGCAAAGACCAATACAATAATAAGCACATACAATAGTTTAGTGTGCTGGACAAACTATTACTGCTACTGAAGTATAATGCGTGTTATATTAATACAGTGAGACGTGTTGATTTAAGACTTGACAAAATGAACTTTGTTGAAAAAAAAAAGGCTGCAACGGTATACACTATGTGCATGGATGTGGACTTTTGCGTGAATGCGTTTATGAGTATGTATGCATGCAAGGGTGTGTGTGTATACGTGGGTTTTCTAACCGGTGTGTTATGGGTGGGACGAGCTTCACAGGCCTTCCAGTCCTTCCTGCTGAGAACACTGCAGTTGGTCTCCACAACATCCAGAGTCAGGTAGAAAACCACGGCGTTCTCCCCCTGTGACACAACACACACACACACACAACCATACACGTGCACACGCGCACACACACACACACACACACACACACACACACACACACACACACACACACACACACACACACACACACACACAGCACATTATGAGAAGAACATCCCAATGGAAATGATCTTCCACAGGGTAGGATAAAATGTCATTGTGTGATAGTTTAAATGACTACTGATGATAAATAAAGCCCGAAAAAATGATCGTTCACAGAAATCAAAACAGATCTGTCTTCTACTACACAGCAGACACATCATTCATCTTTGGCTTAAATGTGTGGTGTCTAAATAGTTATTACACTCATAATTAACTCATGATGAATTTTGTAAAACTAAATTTACATATTTTAATCACCCTAGACATTTATTGAGGACTAGAGGTCATCAGTTTTAGGGATCACTTGCCAGATGAGCTCAGGTAAACTGAATCCTGATTCATAATTTGCCTTTTAAATATCACCTTAAGTAATTTTCTTTTAATCATCTCTTGTGCATTTTACTTGCCTGAGCCTCTTATGCATTGTTAATTATAATAAGAGCAATCACTTTGCAGGTTCAAAGAATTTTGGAAGAACAATCCCCCTTTTATTTGGATGTTTTTTTTTTTTACAATAATCTTACTTGTCAGTTTAAATGTAGACATAATATATTTAGAAACAAACAGGGGATATCAGACATGATTTCAACATGTCCTCTTTTACCCACTTACTGTATCTAATCCCTTCACTTGTAAGTGAAAACAAGATTGAACATTACTCAACGTATAGAGCTATCTCCTGGTTCAACTTTAATCAATCATGCACTTTACAATAAAATAGAAAAATAGACATTTTATATATACGATCAACTTTGATTTCTCTCACAAATAATTGACAGATGATTGGCCTAAACTGGGAAATGATTTAATGGAATCCATTGTAATCTGTTTCTTTGCAGTGTCTTCAGATCACAGCAAAGAAATGTGAAGTGTTTGACAGATATGGATTGTACCCCCAGTTGGAAAAATAAGTAGCCTGATAATCAAACTTTCTTTCTTTGGACTCACATGTTTCATCGTGTGGACGTTGGACAGGCGATGCAGGGCGAAGATGTAGCCATCCTGCCGGTCCTGGTTGATCTTGGTCAGAGCAAGTTCTGCAGCTCCCTTGGCCGACGCGTCCTCACACGAGCCCTGCTCAATGCCGCTTTGCTCCACCGGTGCACCGTGGACGTGCACACACCCCAACGCCAACAACAGCGACAACAGCACACAGTGCTTCATGGTAAAGGCCTGGGATGTCTCTGCCTCTGTCTCTCTCAAACACACACTGGCTGGTGGAAAAGATGCCCAGAGAGGGATGAGGTTACCTTTTATATCCTGCTCCTGTTTACTGTAAACACACACACACACACACACACACACACACACACACACACACACACACACACACACACACACACACACACACACACACACACACACACACACACACACACACACACAATCAATGCCCCTCCTGTCATTCCCAGTAAAGCATTGCCCCCCAACCCTCCCAAAACAAATATCATATCTACGAATGCTGCATCAGTTTATCTATCTGCCAACCAATCAGCTACTGTGAGGACTTGCACAATGGAACTTATCAGTCATACTCTCTTCTCTGGGATCAATAGGGACAGTCAGTGGGCTGCAAGTCACTTGACCGAAAAGTTAAAGAATATAAACTAATCAAACTAGTAGTGTATTAACAATTCAACTGAAACACTGCTCATTCTGCAGCTATTTCATATTTATATAAGCTGACCAGTATCAGGTCACCGTTGCCCTCATTACAAATGACACCTCTGGGGCATATACCCCTTGATTATATCAAAGTATCACAGGTCAATCACAGTCCTTGTGGTCTCCACATGGTATCTCAGTAGCTGTCATAGCACTGGCGTTTAATTGCAATTTAGAGGAGGCATCTGTAATTAGCTATAAACCCCCCTTTATTCTACAAGACATCATATGATACATGCATAGACTAGAATAGCATAGAATAACAATCTGAGCCTGTCAATGGCAAAAACAGCACTTTTAGTGGACGCACATTGACGGTGTGCATTTGCCCTATAGGATTACATTGCAGCCCGGTTTGCGGCTGCCGGTTACAGCGTCAAGTTTTCAAGTTTTTTGTCCTCACACCTCAACAGTTGTAGACAGTCACTGTGAAACAACTGTAGTCTTCTTTGCACACAGGACACTCAAAATGGCACAAACCTAGTGAAGGGGAAGAGATGTTACTTTGCTGATGTCGATTTAAGCACTGCAGTGATTTGACCTTTGTCATGACAAAATACACAATCCATGGAATCACAGACTAAAAATCAATATTTCTTGTGCAGCTTCTGTGTTGCAACTTCTATAAGGTACACTTACGTAAGACACCCATACAGTACATGCCAATCTGAATTAAGTGCTTGAAGTTGATAGAAAATATTACATTATATGAGTAAAACTAATTTGAAAAACTTGAAAGTAAAACACACTTTGTTCCAAGATGTTTATGCAAACCAAAATCCAACTGGCACTGGCCTTTTTCAAAGTTTCTGGTACAAAATGGTGGTTTGTTTCAGAGAAAACAAACAAAAAAAAGTTTTAATTTAAGCTGCAAGCAGAAACATAACTCTAAATATTTGACCTTATGTAAGAGTGAATGTGTGCTGAGTGTCACTTTGATGAAATGTACAAATTCAAATTAAAGCAATTGACTGTTATAGTTCCTCTACACATCTTTCAAGGTGGAAAAACACATTTGCCACTTTAATTTGCAGGAATGGTGTTAATTGCATTGATTTGTGAGACTGATTAGTCAGAGGATCAGTAGAGAGTAGATGGGGTACAGTAATGACTTCTAGGGCATTGACACAGACCATTACTGGAATTCAGTAAAACTCTTCACATGACAGAAGAAGGAATTAGATCCAAGAGCATTACTTTTTCTCATTTTTGACGACATTATTGGCATGTTAATCACCTGTGGTAATGCAAACGTACAGGTCAGGTCACACAGGCAAAGGTAAATTGAGGCAGAGTGGGGCATGGGTAAAAATGTAAAAGTGGCTGCTCTGGGGTTAAACTTTAGCCATGTTAGTGATTGTTGGTCGATCTGTTGGCTTAAGACTTTGGTCCATTGATCCAGAGTGAAATGTCTGAACCAATAATGAAAAGTAACAATGTACATAAAGTACATTTACTTACAGACCATACTAAGGACTCTAAGTATTGTATTATTATTATTAGTATTGTACCGATTGTATGTACTAGTTGGTAAATCTTGTTAATACTGTGTTTTGTCTGTCTGTAACTGATGTTGTGTTTTGTCCCAAACAGGTCTCTTTTGAGAATGAGACCCTGTGTCTCAACGAGATTACCTGTACATATATGAAATTGATTATTGTATAAAAATATATGGGAGACTCAAGAGAATATGGAAAACATTGTTGTGCTTTGTTCCACCTCTGGTAGGGGTTTGCCAAGATTTTCATTGCCTTATCACTTGTCTCGCATTGCCAGACTTTCCTACACAGCGCTGCGGAGGAGGGTCTGGCTAGTCCACACAGCATTCCGGGATGGGAGAAAAATGTGCTCTGGTGTATTGCTATTTCTTTAAACCAATCACAATCGTCTTGGGTGGCGCTAAGCACCGGACGGAGCAACGGCGCCTCTGCAAAATAGCCGTGTACGTTCAAAGGTTGTTTTAGTTGTGCAACAGAAAACTCAGATTAGACAGATAGCCTAGCTAGCTGTCTGGATTTACCCTGCAGAGATGTGGGTAAAGGTTAACCATAGTCCTCATAATCGACCAGAGTTTAAAGGAACACGCCGACTTATTGGGACATTAGCTGAGTGGGCGGAGTGATATGCTGCAGCTCTGAGCAGAGCTGCAAACATATCACTCCACCCAAGTAGCAGTGCTTCCCTTTCTGAGAATATAGTTCCCAGTTTATATACGGTTAGAAGATGGCTGTGTCTCATGTGACGTTGTTAATTGTACACACTGTGACTATACAAATCACAACATGTAAATAGGAACATGTTGGCGTTATTTTGTCACTTATTCAGAGCCGGTTACCTCCAGGATCTGTGCTAGGCTAAGCTAACGGTGGAGCCGTCAGACAGAGTTACGACACGCACGGAGATGAGAAGGGTATGTATCAACTTGTCTAACTCTCGGGGTTATGGTGAAAAAGCTAATGTCCCAATAAGTCGACGTGTTCCTTTAAAATGCCAACACAAAGAAAGCCCAAGGTAACTGATATCCGGCCAAAATGAATGAAATCCAGTGGAATTTCCATCGGCAACCGAGCAATCCCGGAAGTTGAGCGTTGTGGATATAGACTACCTTCTCACTAACCTATATGTGTCAGTTCTCAGGGATTTTTTTTTTTGTGGGGTTTATTTGATAGGCACCATGCATATTTATGCACATTGTTGTATAAAAAATACCAAGTACACATGCTAGAACTAGTAAAAATAACTACTTTTCATCTGCAGTCCCTACTTTCCCTCTTACTTTGAGTGTCTTACACAAGACACAAGGTGGTGCTACAGTATATTGCAACATGAGACCGACAACTGACTCACACATAGGTGTTGTTTCCAAGTCTGAGGTAATGTTACAGTGGAAGTTTAGGATACAGGAGGCAATCTGGTGTGGCTGTAACTAGGCAAAGAGAGAAATAATGAGTTAAGGGGATGATGAGGACAAAGGAGGCTCTTGCCCGAGAGTTGAGGCTTATAAACAATTCATTTCATCCGAGCTTTAGGTCTTGCTGCAGCAGGCACGTGCACACATAGACATCAAAAAGGGCCTTGAGCACCTGCCCTTCCTCAAGAGAAAGTGCCCTTTTTTCTGGATACATGTTTGTTTTTTTAATAATAAATATAGCCTATATATATTCCTGTTTGCACACAGCTTCCCTGTCAAACAAATCAAATCAAAATATCAGATAGGGAGATTAGACTTTGTTGATCCCTCTTTCTCTCTTTCTCTCTCTCCCTCCGCGATGCGTCTCCCCCCTAGACTGGTCTCCCTGGCAGCAGTGCGCGCCTCACACACAGACACACACACAGAGGCAGGCAGAGAGGCATCAGTCCCTTCCAGCTCCTACCCCAGAAAGTTTTTCTTGGCTTATGTGGAGGTGGGTGTTTGGTGTTTTAAGCCCCCAACGTCATCTTCCAGGCAGCGCTGCCTAGAAGGCGCTAGGATTAGGCAATGGTTATGGTTAGGGGAAAAAAAGTTGACTATTGAACAATACGATCTAAGGTGACCGATTTGACTGCCAATCTCACAGTCAAATCGTCACAGTGTCCGAACATGTTGGAGTGAAATAAAGGATCATTCCACTCAGCTACTGTATATGGGGGTGCTGATTGTTTGATTTTACATAGAATTGGTTGGTTTTATTTAGGATTTATTTATAAGATTTTGAATACAAAACACTAGAAATGCTTGGTTATCCCAATAAAACATGATTCATAGCGTATTCTAGTATAAATAGCAGCCTATTAGTAATACTATAAATACAATAAGTAAGGGTACACAAACGGGCAAAAGTCAGAAGTGCTAGTACTCAGTACTGCTGACTACTGGCCCATTTTAGGCACTGGCCAATAGTTATGTGCATTTTTTAATTTTCTGATTCTGTGAAACTGCCACAGGTTTTAGGTTAAGGGCCCGTGTTCATTTCACAGAATTCTGTGAGATCAGGTTGGCCAATCTCATGAACCCCCTTTTTGATAGCAGGGACCTGTTTAAACATGCAGCAGCTGAAGAGCCAGATATCTTTCACAGGAGCTGGAGGAGATCAAACCAGAGCTTAAAGAAGACTGAATATTGGACAAAACATTATTTCAAATGAATGCTAATGTTGCTCTGTGTCTGTGGGACAAATTAGCCATAGCAACTTCATAAGGTGATAATGCTGGGCATCCATCAGTGTATAGTAACGTTTTCTGCCCCTTAGTGGCCAAATGTTGAGGTGCCAAACATTCTCACTTTGCATAAAATATGGACACTTGGTCATGTGCCTTTGGCGTTTGTTATTCATGCTACAAGTCTCCTTTAGCGTCGTGACTCTTGATGTCACTTTTGATGCTCTGGGTCAGGATGTACTGACTGACATGCGGCACAAGAACAGGACAGTTAAGTTTAGGAAAAGATCGTGGGTGGGGTTACAAAATGTATGTTTCTGTGACACGCGGGACAAGAACACGTTACAAACCCCGGTCTCCTGGCTGAAAGTCCTGTGTTGTTTGGTTTCGGTCTTTGATACTCGCTACCGTTGGCACTCTAAATACTACGCCATCTTCCAGCGCCACAGCTGCGCTGCTGCTCTGCCTGGTGCGTTCCATACATAAGTTTTTGCGTCATATCTGATGCGGAGAGCCACAGCCCAAGTGTCCGTATTTTACGAGTTGGGAGTGAGAACAGGTTGTGTATGCACATGTTAAAGTCAACTACATTTTTCTTTACTAATACTTAATTACATAATTTTAAATGCTAAATTGTCCTTTGGAGTATATTTAATCTAGGATGGATTTGAGTACTTCTTTCTCCTCTGAACGTTTCAACCCATAAAAAGCAGTGCAGCTGCACGTTTCTGCCATGTCATTCTGTATTGAATTGCCTTGAAAGGATGTAACTGCTGCACCACCAGTTGGATTTTAATGAACCTTGTAGGGAGAGAATAGTACATGTTGTTACTGACTGACTGGAGAGTGCCTGAATAATTCAAAGGGGTTAGCAACAATACTTGTTGACTTAAAACATTCAACAAACACTTTATCCATCCATAATTTGTATGACTGAGCCAATCTTAGGTGTGTGGATGAATATGAATACATTTTAACTCCTCCTGAACTACTCACTACTGTGTATGAAGTCATGCTGACATTGAATTATTACTTAACAAGAAAGCATAAAGGTTCAAAAAGCTATTTTCTGCAGCATTAAGTGTGGATCCTTATGCTAACACTGAAAAAACATAGAACATAGACAGCATTTAGCATTATTTGGAGCATCATCTAGATTTCTTGAATGATTTTGAAAGTTTTTTAACCATGTCGTAAGGTTTTACATCTCAAATTCAATGCACAATTAACAGGGGTTCAACAGATCTCATCCTGTGACCCACATTTCCCCATGCTCATTAAAGGTATAGTGGAGGATTTTCTTTTTCCGGGTGGATCATCAAGGCTATTGGTCCTCCTAGTTGTCAATCATTCTGGTGATATGTTTATGTAAGGCCGTCATACGTGCCGTGACAGGTCAATGAGCAGACAGCCACGGTCACTAGCCCGACCGCTGCCTCGCCTTCTCCCCGCACTCGGCTGGTGCTGGCTCTTGCGCCCCCGCCCCAACCTCGTCTCCCTTGGCCTCTAGGCGCACCCCCCTCCTGGATCTTGGTCGGGATGAACAGGGCACGGGCTCGTAGTCAATATCAGATCCCACAAGACTCTCTTCTTGAAAGCTCTAAACTAAAATCTAAAATAAAAAAAAAAAAACTTAGATGCTAGACGATAGCTTGTTTGTTAGCTTGGCCTGTAGCATGCTAAAGTTAGCTATAGAGATGCTTGTCGTAAATAGATTTTTACTTACCGGTGGCGAGTCTGACATAGTGGAAAAACGTGTGCTCTCTCGTGCACACGTTTAATAGGCGTTCCCTCTCGGGAGCAGGTAGGGTGTTGCTCATGTGCATTTTTTCAAAAAGTGGAGAGGGCGGTTCTTTTCTAAAATTCGGGAAAATCCTCCATTTTCCCGAATTTTTATAGAATTACTACTTTTACTTTTATAGAATTCAAACCAAGCAAATTTTGTTTTCTAAATTAGCCTTTCGACAACACATGTACGTCATCAACATAAACACAATTTTTTGGGATGGTTTCATGCTCTCCTGTGCAAGCACTTCATTACATATCAAACACTGGGGTTTCTGCCCCTTTTTATCCTCAATGTACTAAAATCCATATTTGAAATACTCCGGGCCATATTTGCGCCATCTTGACTCCGAACATCAACACAAACTTAAAGTGAACGTTGATCAAATGATGGTTACCATGGCTATGGGGCTAGACTGCTGTACGGCTCTGATGCATGTCCGTCAAAATAGTTTTTCAAAATAAAAGACAAGTCTAAAATCAGATGCACATTGAATATTATTTATTTATTTATTAACCAGCTGTCTGCGACCCACCCAGTTGAGAACCATTGGCCCTTTTAATGTGAGGATGAACAGCAGTTCAGAGGAAAATGCCTGAAATATTATTTTCAATGACAAACAAAGGGAGACAACATCACTGACTGCAGCCTGATGCCCCAAATTACACATCTCATGACTGGCCCCTAAACACATTATGTGAATTTAGTGTCCTAGTAGTACACTAATGCTAACAAGTGCTAACTGCCATTAGCTCGCCAATAGTTCCTACAAACTGGCCCTGGGAGTAGTCAACCAGCTTCTGGAACTGCCCATAGTTTGTTCGCTAGTTCCTAACCCTTTTAAAACACCAAATACACACAGTAACACAAACAAACTAACTGATCGAGGCAGCGGTAGACAACTGTTCGGCGAGGTAAAATTACTGTTTTTGTCAAACCCGTCTGGTGGCGTTAAAGAGAGCGATATAATGGCTTCAGTTCCACGTCCAAGGTAAAATATACATGTCTGTCGATATACAGGACCTTGTAAGTCCTCAGCTGGCAGACAGACCTCAGTGGGACCCAAAATACACAATTCGATAAATACATGTAACACTTTGGTTGCCCGCTACATAATTATGACTCTAAGGTCGTTCTGCAAACATCATCTACAGAACCAAAGTGCACCATGACTTGTTTACTTTCTTCTCTGGTAATATTTACTACTGATATATTACACTGGACTGGAAAGCAGAAATACAGGTCAGACAGGTTTTCCACTTATATTGAAAACATGTTGGCTGCGTAATAAACCATATGCACTCTGACATAATTACAATAAGCAGAGGTTCCCTTTTTTCTTCCTGTCATACGAGACCCTGACGTTTGTTATTACGCAGACCATCATCCAGCACAACAGCTGTGGCCTGCGGCTACGACATGGTCGAAAACACTTACAGGCCGCCTGCAGACTAACGGTTTTAAAGTTTGTCTCTAGAGGGGCCTGTGGTCAATCTGTAATACTCAATGTTTATATGACATAACCACAGATGTAATGACATGTATAGAAAGATGGTGTGTGTGTGTGTGTGTGTGTGTGTGTGTGTGTGTTCATGGCTACAGCAGTGACGTCTTTATGAACTGTCCAATTCTAACCAGCAGAGCTTGATTTGTGCTATATAATAAATGTAACAAAATACTAACTAAAAAATCATGACTTAAACAGGTTTTAAAACACCAACACACATTATTTAAGGAGTATCTTTATGTGTGATGAAAAAATACTTAAATATGATCAACGGTTTTTATGCGAGCACTTTCCAGTTTTAAATTGGCTTCCTCGAGTGGTAATTTTGACATTTCAATTACTGATAAAAAAGCACTTTTGTGAGATGCGTCAAGCCCACAGGAGCCAATTCTGTGCTAAAGTATGGCTTTGTTAAACACAGAAAACATATTTTAGGTGTCAACTGCAGGCCAACAGTCTGTCATGATTAAAGAGACAGAGGAGTTGTTGAAATTCAATTGAATTCAATTGTATTCTTTTATTTGTGAGCCAGATTAAGTGGACAGACTACGAATACAGAGAAAAAAGTTATCCTTTTAAACTCCGTCTGTTTTTAATTGACCTATTCCTGCATTAACGAGAATGTGGCACTCTGATATCAATCATCTGGTTTGTTTTGAAAATTTGACAACAGAGAATCTAGTAAATTTTATTTTGAGAGCATTGTAGAGAGCTGTAAAACAGCAGCGGCTGTGCCTTACCAGGGTTGACATATACATTTTAATTTAAGCATCATGTGACAAAAAGTAAAAGTGTGGCCTTGTGTTCATGTATCTGTCAGTGTCACATCGTTCGTCACACGGTCAGTGGCTCCCATTAAGCTAGGTGTTCTGGACTTCTCGACATGGAGACAAAACATTCTGCCGAGCGCTTAATCTAACTCCATAGCAACACACACAAAAAAGGCCAAGCACATGCATATGACAAAGATTGAAGCATTCAAACAAACACACACAACTCCGTGACTTATCCATCATTGCGCTGTCACCACATTTGATCAAATGTGAATGTGGCCACCCAACAACAGCAGTTCTGATAGGTATCTTAATGTGCATTATGTTCCACACGTAGCCTTACCACAGCTCATTATGTACGGCCATGACCGACTCAGCAAGGCCTATAAACAATCACAGCAGTAGTCTCCTTTCCTCCTCTGCACCTGAAGCATGAGTTCTTTGCTACGGGTCATTTAGCCGAAGCTGGAAAAGTCTAGTTCTTTGTTTTGGTTCGATATGCTAATTGTCACAGCTGAGGGCACATAATGAAAGCGTTTTTGACGGTAATCCCCAATCAACTTTTTATTTTTGGAGCCAGCCAGTGTTTAACTGCTATGTCAGACTAAATTCCTCAAAGATACCAGTTTTTGTTTATAAAACAACTGTTCTATTACCATATGTGGAGAGGTTGGGGCGGAGGAGCTTGCATGGTGTGAGAGTGAATCTGTGTTGACTTGAGGAATTCTACCTTTACTTGCAGCCATTGCACAACTGTAGCCCAACCAGCACCCCCTACCAAGACCCTGGGTCTGTCCGACGTTTCTCCCTAAAAGGGAGTTTTCCCTCGCCACTGTCACACTAAATGCTTGCACTTGGGGGAATTACTGGAATTGTTGGGTCTTTGTAAATTATAGATTGTGGTCTAGACCTACTCTATCTGTAAAGTGTCTTGAGATAACTCTTGTTATGATTTTATACTATAAATAAAATTGAATTGAATTGAATTTTCTGAAAACATCTCAAACAAGAAGGCATGGAACAGAGAAAGAACAGCATCACCTAATATCCACTAGGGTTGGGATATGTTTGTTTTTTTCAATACTGGTGCTGAAACAACCTTTCGCTGCAGACTGTTTTTCAGCCACACTTTAGACTGTTTAGCTGGCAGCATTTTGCACTTGTTTAAGCCAGCTACTAGGTTATGGTAGGCTAACGTTACCTGCTGCCAAATGTAGTGTTAACAAGCGTCACATCCAGTGATGCTTCCGTCGCCAGACTGCATGCATTACAGTGGAACCAAAAGTAGGCACCAAAATGTGCGTCGTCCTTTGTTTGCAACGGGTTTTGTAATCCAACCCTAATATCCACTGATGTTACAGTGCTGGGCTACTTTAGCAATAAGCCACAAGAGGCAGTGGTTTACAGAGATTTTAGAACAGCTAAGGGGCAGAGCTGTAACCTGATCAAGGTCAAGGTGAACTTTATTATCCCACAAGGGGAAATTCATCTGGTCATTCATTACGCACCCTTGTCACAACATATTCTCTAAAAACATAGACACCACAGACAACCAGTAAACATATATAAAGAAAAGAATAACAGAACTGCAGAAATGACGATGACAAATCCAACATCTGACGTTGACAAAACATAAAAATGACTAATATTATCATCAGGTAGCTAAAAATAAAAAAAAAAAGAACAAAAAAGAAAAATAACTAGGAATGGTTGTCATCTGAGAAGCCATCATCTGAAACTGACTGGAAAAGGGCAGGCACTTTCAGGACAAGGGATGAACCATTTGTCTATCACATACACCATTGTTATTTTGAAACAAACAGTTGCAGCTGCCACACACACCTAAACCATGCTCGCAGAGCTGACTCATTTAGTTGTTCTAGGGAGTCTTCTTTACATTATTTCACACCAAGCCAGAACATTTCATCTGAATGTGTAAGATAAATGATCACCGGCTTCCAATGACCATTACAACCCCTTTTGTTCCTCATACCTTTATTTCTCTGTTGCTCATCCAAAAGAGGGTAAAGGTGTGGGATGGGAAGATGTATTGACCATGTTGTCGTGGTGGAGGTGTCATCCTGAGTGAGAGAGGGGGTGAAGAAGTGCACCCTGCTCTGCTGCACCTAGCTGGTGAGTCAGAAATGGGAGGACAAAAAGGTGAATGGATCACCACCCTATTACTAATTTCCATTTTAATGAAGGTCATGAGGCAGATAGTCTCGCATTGCCAGACCTCCCTCCACAGCGCTGCGGAGGAGGGTCTGGCTACTCCACACAGCATTCCGGGATGGGAGAAAAACGTGCTCTGGTTTATTGGCATTTCTTTAAACCAATCACAATCGTCTTGGGCAGTGCTAAGCGGCAAAATAGCCTCGGGAACTAATTTGTTTTGGGGGAACATTCAATGTTCAAAAGTTGTTTTAGTCGTGCAACAGAAAACTCAGATTGGACAGATAGTCTAGCTAGCTGTCTGGATTTACCCTGCAGTGATCTGAGGAGCAGTTAACCATAGTCCTCAGAAATCCACCGGAGTTTAAAACGGCAACACAAAGAAAGCGGAAGGTAACGGACAAAGAGTGACATCTGGCGGAACCTCCGGCGGCACCGGAGCAATCCCGGAAGTGAAACGTTGTGGATATAGACTATGAGGCAGACACCGTCTCCACATTTAAGAGTAAGGTTAAAACTCTCCTCTTTGATAAAGCTTAGAGTTAGGGCTGGCCCAGGTTTGCCTTGGACTAGTTCTTAGTTATGCTGCTATAATTTGTGGCTGCCGGGGGACCTCCTATGACACGCTGAGCTCCTCTCTCTCTCCATCTGTGTGCATTCATGTCCCTTTAATGCATGTTACTAACTTAGCTGCGGGATAGCTTCTTCCCTGGATTCCTTATGCTTTCTTGCCTCGCAGATTTCCTTGGATTGTGGTGGCACCTGGATCATGTTTGCAGCTGCTGCCGTGGTCCTGCTCATTGCCCTGCTACTACTATTATTTATAGCCAAAGTTCTATTATCTTTTTTTATAGAAGTACTGTATTATGAATCATATTTCTGTACATCTTTATCCGTGTCTCTGTGTTCCAACCGGCAGTGGCAGATGGTCGCCTACGAAGAGCCGGGTTCTGTCTGAGGTTTCTGACCATGTAAAGGAAGTTTTTCCTCGCCACTGTCGCACAAAACGCTTGCTCTTGGGGGGAATTGTTGGGTCGATGTAAATTATAGGGTGGTCTAGACCTGCTCTTTCTGTAAAGTGTCTTGAGAAAACCTCTGGTATGATTTGACACTATAGATACAATTGCATTGAATTGAATGTCCTCTCCATACACTGTCCATATGGAGTCTCATAACCTAATAAACTATATTTCAGGAATAATCAGGATATTTTGAATTTTGTATGCAAACTGCAGTAATCCCCTCCTCTAATTTCCACATCCTGCCTGACAGATTTAGGTCTTTACCATATGAGAGATGCAATTATCCTTTGCAAGCTGTCCTCCACCTAACTGATGGGAATAAAGGAGAGGGTTTATGGAGGGTTTTGCTGTCCATCCTCTGATGAGCTGTGAGATCAGTGGTAATCAGGAAAGGCATGAGCAGAATAATTTATTGAGACTAAGCCACCTTACAGCCTATTCCCTGTCACCTAATGTGGTTTATGAGGGTCAATATCTGCCGCCATGATGCTGCCTCGGCTCCTCTTGACCTTTGGAGCCTTCGTAAAATTGTAAATGTGATGTGGCCCGCATCTACCTGTATTAAACCCACTGCTTTGACGATGGCCTTCCTGCTAAACTGCAACATGAGATAATGCTGCGTAACCTAATGCTGCTTACCGTATTTCATCAGCTATCTTGTTTTGGTCAAAACAACACGCTTAAGTATCAGCTTGTCACTTTTGCTTTGGAAACAACCTGCTGAAAATTCCCAGTGCAAAATAGTAAAGGATAAACACCATCAACACTGGAGGCTAATCACTTGACCTACATACAAGGGTATTCTGAAGTACACCCTTTATTGTAAGTACAACCCCAAATCAGAAAAAGTTGGGACAGTATGGAAAATACAAATAAAAAAAGAAAGTAGTGATTTCTAAATGTACTTTGACTTGACTTGTAATTTAATGTGTTCTTTTTTTCAAAAAAACAAAATTCCTATTTTGGTTCTTGCAACACATTTCAAAAAAAGTTGGAACAGTAAAGCATTTACCACTTTGTAATGTTGCCATTCCTTTTCACAACACTTAAAAGATGTTTAGGGACTGAAGACACCAAGTGATGAAGTGTTTCAGGTGTAATTTTGTCCCATTCTTGCTGCAAACAAGTCTTAAGGTGGGCAACAGTACGGGGTCTTTGTTGTCGCATTTTGCGCTTCAAAATGCGCCACACATTCTCTATTGGAGACTGCAGGCAGGCCAGTCAAGTACCCGCATCCACTTCCTCCGCAGCCAGGACTTTGTAATGTGTGCAGAATGTGGTTTTGCATTATCTTGTTGAAATATGCATGACATCCCTGGAAAAGATGTCTTCTTGAAGGCAGCATATTGTGCTCCAAAATCTCTATGTACTTTTCAGCATTAATGGTGCCATCACATAAGTGCAAGTTACCTTTGCCAAGGGCACTGACACAACCCCATACCATGACAGACCCTGGCTTTTGGACTTGTTGCTGGTAACAGTCTGGATGATCCTTTTCTTCTTTGGTCCGGAGCACACGGCGTCCATTTCTCCCAAAAAATACCTGAAATACTGATTCATCTAACCACAGTACACGTTTCCACTGTGTGATGGTCCATCCCAGATGCCTCCGAGCCCAGAGAAGTCAACGGCGCTTCTGGACACTGTTAACATAGGGCTTCCTTTTGGCACAGTACAGTTTTAACTGGCATTTGTGGCTGTAACTACGTATTGTGGTACTTGACAAAGGTTTGCCAAAGTAATCCTGAGCCCATGTTGTGATATCGCTTATAGATGAATGACGATTCTTGATGCAGTGCCGCATGAGGGATCGGAGATCACCGTTGTTCAGCTTAGGCTTGCGCCCTTGTCCTTTACACACTGAAATTCCTCCTCATTCCTTGAATCTTTTAATTATGGTATGCACTGTTGAAGGTGAAATAAGCAAATGTCTTCCTATCTTTCTTTGAGGAACATTGTTTTTAAACATTTCAATAATTTTCTCACGTATTGTGAAACTGGCAATCGTCGGCCCATCTTTGCTCCTGAAGGACCAGACCTTTCTTGGATGCTGCTTTTGTACAAAATCATAATTACAATCACCTGTTGACATGACCTGTTTCAAATCACATCATTATTTAACCTAATTACCTGATTACTAGCCCTAAATTGCTCCTGTCCCAACCTTTTTTGGAATGTGTTGCAGGTCTGAATGACAGGAAAGGATGTATATTTACAAATGAAATTAAGTTGACCAGACAAAACATGAAATATTTTGTGTTCACATTGTCTGCAATGAAATACAAGTCAAAGTACATTTAGAAATCACTACTTTCTTTTTTTATTTGTGTTTTCCATACTGTCCCAACTTTTTCTGATTTGGGGTTGTAGTTTGTATGATAATACAAAAATCTTCAAGACATTCTTTCCCTAATGCGAACCAACCTAACCAAACTTAACTATAGGGGTACATTATCATAAAACGCCCTTTAAAATCAATTTTAGAGCAGTAATAAAGGTCATTTTGGCAGCAACTGACCTATTTTGTCTTTTAGGTTTGAGTACTTGTTGGGTCAGTGTTTTTTTATTTATTTATTTCACCTATAATTTTCCTGGAAAGTCAATAAGAACAGGTTCTTATTTACAATGGCAGCCTGCCAAGTGGCAAAGCCACTTAGGGAAAGGGAATGAGGGCTTTTTCACCTCAGGGCACCAAAGAAGTGTCATGCTGTGAGATTCCATCTAGCAGAGAACAGCCACCTGGTTGCTGGTTTGAGAAGTATAAACACATACATATATATATATATATATATACATATATATATATATATATATATATATATATATATATATATATATATATATATATATATATATATATATACACACGCAGTATGTTTTTGAGCCAGGCCAGTGGTGCAGTGGTCAAGAAGTCAAAGTTTTTAGTTATCTGGTGAAATATATCAACACGTAGGCTACGATATCAATTGTCACAAAATTCAGTACAGACATTTATTGTTCTCAGATGATGAATCCTACTGATTTTGGTAATCCCCTGACTTTTACTTCAGCATTTGTTTTAGGTTTCCTTATACATTGAGCTAAAGGAATTGAAGACCTTTTGTACCAAAGAGGTGTAAGAATTCCTTTCTAAATACATTGAGGACATAATACTAAAAAAGAATACCCCAAAAAAGTAAAATATACCATAGTTATGAGTAAAATATGTTGTTATACTTGCGGTCTCCTTTCAATTTGCATCTTGATTTTCTCCAAGTTTCATTTTTGATCTTTCATTTCTCTAATTTAGACTAGAGTCTTGTCTCCTCCCAGTTTGTACTATTTTTCTGTGCATTTGTTGCTGTCCATCAGCAGGTCTTACCGAACGCCTGCATATCTATGTGTAGCAGCTGATGAGTTGCTTTTTGGCCTATTGAAAGATGGAGCTGGCTTCTCATGTGCAATGTGAGTGTACCAGGAACACATAGAGCCATCATCACCTTGCTGCTGTGTAATCCTGGCCTCTGGCACTCTAATCATATCCTGCTGTCTGCAACAGGAGATTGTGAGGAAAAATTCATAATCAACCCCTCGTTGACAGAAACCAAATACACTATCACACTGTTCAATTCCAACAATATAATTTTCATATTTTTTTTGTCTGCTACACCATACACACTGCTCAGTGAATCACTTGCCCTGCGTTTGGCAACAAAATGCTTTCAGAAGATAATAGGGAGCAAGCACATTTATCATTCAGAAGACCAATTGCCAAACAACCATTATTACCTCCTCTCTAATTGTAGTCATTTCTTTTTTTCTTTATTTAAAATTGACCATGCTGTTAGAATTCATTCTTCCTTAAAAGGGGTCCTTTGGCAGCAATCCATGCTTTAAAAGCCTGTGCTACAAATCATGAAAGGTACACATCTCTGCTTCAGATGCTCAAATCACTCAGAGGAAAGACTCCAAGCAGCTTTTAGGCATCAGATAATAGAAAAAAGTGTTCAGGGTTGCAGATTTAGACATGATGTCATGTGTAAAAGAGGCACCGGGAGACAGAGAGAAGGAAAGAGGGAGGTAATTCTTATTGTCATGCATGCATTTATCAAAAGGATTTTCCACCAGACTTTGAATCTACATCTGCTTGCCTGTAGCTTAATCTCCTTTATTTATTACCTGGGAGTAAGACTGCAGATGTTGAATCAGTTTTTCTTCTCAGGTCAAGATGAATGAGCAGATTAAATATGAAGCATTGCGTTAGTTGCATGAAGGACATGGAAGTCATATGCCCCATGCTGTATTCAGCTGACAGCCCGCTGATTGTGCCATTGTTTCTAATCAGTCACACACCAATCACAGCTTATTGTCACGTTTAAAAATGACTCCCTCCTCACAGATCCCTGCTACACCAAAGCTTTGCCTCAACCACGCAAGCCTCCACATGGTTCAAAAGTTAAAATGGTATTTAATGTCATGCTTTGGACCCACTCTTGTATACCCTTTGGGGATTTTCTGCATTGTGCTCCTTGTTTTGGCTTAGCATGCTGCTTAGTTAATGCAGGGAGAATGTGAATGAGAGTGGAGCCATCAGCACCGAGCATAACTGTGTTTCCATTTGTTGCAACAAATGGTTAAATCTATGATGAGAGTATTCCTGACTAAACAAACAATTACCATAATAACCACATTCAGGCATCCTCAAAAATCTCTTTGACAAACACCCAAACAGGCCTTGCTGTGTTGTTGGGCTGCTTTCTGGATTCATGGATAGACGCCAATCCTGTTTCAAGCTGTCGAGGTCAGTCAGAACAGGTTTTGATCACATTGTGAAATTTAGATAGAGGAGAAGGAGATTCTGCCAACGGACTGTTCAGACATTCAGACGGCTGGACTTTAGTCATCTGTGGTGCTAGACGTTTTGATTGCCTCTAACTTGCTCAGCAGCAGATCAAAACAGGTCTTCTTTTTAAGCTGCTGTGCCAAATACTATTCATTTTATTGCTGTAGATAAGCTTTTTGCCTTCTTCATCTCTCTTTGATGAAGGTTAATTATTGTTGTTAGACCTGGTTGTAAAAGGCAAGATCATTTAACGTGTATATTATTTCAGTCCCTAAATGTTTAACAGAGACACTGTATAGTATAATCCACTATAGAAAATGCAGAAATAGCAAACATTCCACCATTAGCTTCGACACATTCCAACGCACTGCTGCCACAACATATGAGCTGTCTCCCATGTCTACACTACAAACTGATTCTATGCAGGTTTGGAGTATGTTGACACTGCAAGTTACAACATTAGGTACTTAAGAAACTCCACTTGATGTTTTTGCTGTAGATGGACACTGTTGTAATACAATGCCATGCAAACATGGAGGAGTTACTCACAGCTGCAAATGTCTTTAAATGAACTTCAGATGGTATTGAGACAGCCCAAGGAGAACAAAACAACTCCTTTGTCCCTGATCACATTTTTGCGTTGTTTCCAGCTCACTGTAAAATGTTTCACTGTAAATTTACAGTAATATATTGCCAGCAGCTTCACCAGTAAACTACTGTTTATTTACAGTATGCATACTGCTTTTAATTTTCAGGTATTTTACTGTAAATAGACACAGTTTCTTACCGTATTATTTTAATTTACAGCAATATTCTGGCTGCAGTGTACTTCCCACCTTTTCCTTTATTTTTCCAAGATGCATTGGTATTAACAATAAATACCTGTAATCTGTAGGATTTGCAGATCGTGCTGTAATATTATTATTTTCTCCCAGAATGCATTGCCACTTACAGTATGATCTTGTATAACATTAAAACAGTAAATACTGAGATTTATCTGTACATTTACATCAAAGGTTTAGAGTGTCAAAAGAGTAAAGTATAGAGTATTGAGGACAGTAGAGGTTAGTGGTGAGAAAGGTCCATCTTTGGAACAATATTTTGCTTTTTACTTTAATTGGCAGTGACATTCCACCTTCACAGTTTGAATGACGGTTTGATTGGATGGTTTTTGTATTAGTACAAAACAAGTGCAGTGCCTGTTTAAAACGTGCCTGTTCGTAACGGGCCGATTGCTTGGCATGATAAAAAAAATCTGGGTAGGGAAAGTGAAAGAGCAGCGCTTGTCCCTCCCTCATTACCACCACCGAGGTGCCCTTGAGCAAGGCCCTTAACCTCCGGTGGAGCTGCTCAGTGGCCAGCAGATCAGACTGTGGTTGGACTGGGCAGCTTCCAGGTATGAATGTGGAACTGTGTAAATGTGACAGGTTGTCGTTGCAGATGAGAATTTGTTCTCAATCGGCTTACCGGGATAAATAAAGATTAAATAAAAAACAAAAACAACAACATAGTATACAAATTAGTATGACACTGGGACAAAGATGGTGTTATTCAGGGGTACAACCTTTATGTGCTGGACTGTAAACTCTCACTGCTGGATGTTGAGGAAAAGTGGGTCCACTAATAAAATTCCAACACTCAAGCACAAACTAGTCACAGACTAGAGCTCTCTGTATCTTTCCACAGAGGGATGACTTCAGTAAACCTCAGTGGAAAACACCTTTTGTGTTGGTTACTTACCATGCCATATGCTGTAACCTTCCCCCAAATCCCCTCTCTCTCTCTCTCTCTCTCTCTCTCTCTCTCTCTCTCTCTCTCTCTCTCTCTCTCTCTCTGATGTGATTGGTCAGTTTTGTGTCAGTGTGCACTATGTGGAGGTATAAAACCACTGCTGGGGGTGGAGACACACGTATCCTGCCGTCTATCACTGAAAGCGCTGCACCCAATCACACTGTTGCCTCCCTGGCGGTGCTGTTATCATTTACAACAACGTCTCTGACTTTGGATCCGTGACATTCCACCATGTGTAAAGGACTTGCAACTCTCCCTGCGACATGCTTGAAAAGGTAAGACCAATTTAGTTTTAGGTGGAAAGAAGTGTTTATTATATTCCTGCTAAAATAAAATAAAATGTAGCTTGTTTTATCTCTGAAACTGTGTAGATGCTGACTTTTAGGAGTTTTTTCGTTTTGAAGTTTTGACATGAAACACTTATTTTAAACAGTAAATGCTGTAAACAACAACAGTTAAATGTAGAAGAAGAGGAACCAGTTGCTTACCACTTGTTTACATGATGCAGAACGTCAGACAAGCAGGTCTTTGTGCAGATGTTATTAATGAAAACATAAATGACATCTTCTGAAATGCATTTTGCTCACTGTTTCCCCACAGTGCCAAAGTCATCAAGCATAAAATAAGCTTCTTACTCCAGAAGCCTGAACCCCAAGCAGCTGATCAGAAGCAAAACAATGAGGAGAATGCTGCTGCTGAGAGGTCAGAGTAACTTATCTTTTAGTTCAATTTGTGGATGTTTTAAAGTGTGTGTATTTGTATTCTTCAGATGTCACATCAAGCTGCTCCATCAGGGGCTCAAAGAGATATTTGAACCCCAATCACAAGGATTGAATGATTAAAGCAGCAAATCCTCCAATTCATGTATATTGAAAGAAGTATTCTACATGTTCCAGGAATCCATTAATTGCATTACCACCTGGAAGCACTGCACAGGGAAACATGATGAAAGTGATTGTGTTTGCAACCACTAGGAGGATACATTCCACCAGTTATTCAAATGACCAAAACTGCTTTATCATGAACGTGTTTCATTCATTCGATAGTTATCTTAAATCACTGTGGGAGGGGACTTTGATATTTTGAGTTTGAGGAGCAATCAATCATCATCGACTTAACTGTTTTTCTTTTTACCTTGTTTGGCAAATGAATAAATATGTGAATGGGTTTTGTACTTGGAGGTTTGGACACGTAACTTTATCTAACTCACTAATTAAATGGCTTAAAAAATACAAAACAAATCAAAAATGACTTGCAACAGGGCTTTGACTTTAGCCCTGGTGAGCTTTAATCTTAAGACACTTCATGGTGCCAGTGTTCAAGCTGTAGACCTTCTATATTGATTTCTTTCAGTTGTTGTTGCGTAAGGTTTGTTTGGAGAGAGAGGGAGGGGTGATGAGAAAAGAGATGAATGGGTTGTTGTGGAAAGAGAGCTCGCAATGACGCACTGAGTTGAAAAGGGAAATGGATAATTTCCTGCTTAATTTTGGAATTTCTTGGTTCAGTGGCACTTGCTTTGTTTTGTTTTGAACCCCACCTTTTCTCCTTTCATGTGTGTAATTGTATTGCAGCGAGGTGCCATGGAGACAATTTATAAAGCCTTCACCATTGATATACCTTTGACATGTTTACTTTTCTGTTGTTATTTTGAAATTGAACTACATTTGCTTAAGAATACTTAATGTCTTTTTCTTTTTTCGGGCTCATTCTGACCTGCTCCCCTCAGGCTGCCTACCCTCAGCCTGTTCTTTATGAGCACGACATTAACACT
Organism: Gymnocephalus cernua; assembly: GCA_023631565.1. NCBI lineage: Eukaryota > Metazoa > Chordata > Actinopteri > Perciformes > Percidae > Gymnocephalus > Gymnocephalus cernua. The sequence goes on along the minus strand of CM042432.1, from coordinate 34,556,133 downwards.
GATTTTTCCTTTTCAGTAACACGTAACCCATTGAGAGACACTGACTGATAATCAATATTCAATTTAATTGTTCAGCAGCAGACATCAACTTGCATTCCATTCACAACACAAATCCATGCTGTACACTCTGTGACATGCATTTTGCAAGTGATGTATATGAATATAGATAACTTGTTCCTAATCGGGTTTAGCTGTTAATGATTTACACTATTGTTTGAGGGGGTGAAATCTTTAAGAGGGTATTACTGTATGCTGTAGGTTTTGCTGTGTAAAGGTCAGATGACGCATGCCGGTGTGATAGATTTGCTCCCGTTATTGATCAGTAAATTGGTGCAGTTGTAATGGAATTAGATGGGGAAAAGGAAAACTCTTTAATACAAAGCTGTTTTAGTACAAAGTATTACAGATGCAGTTTATTTTGTGTTTGTTTGGGTGGAGTGACAGGAAGCCAGCATGGTGGTAGGGAGGAAGTAATGCTACAGCAATAACCTTTGTAACCCTATTTATATAAACAATATCAATGCTTTCTTAGAACATTCCCTATGGGAACACATGGTGCTTGTGATAAAAACATATACAATGCTGACTGAAACCAGATCAGAGACATCTTGAACACAAATGTATCTGTAAAGTGTAATTTACTGTATAGTTTCCAATTGAAATAGTTGCATGCATATCGCAGCTTTTCTTTAAAACTCCCCACTCAGAAGGTCTGTGCAACCTTTATTAAAATCCTCTCTGATCTGTGTTTTAGCATGCCTACTGCATCTGAGGTGAAGAAATGGGAGGAGTCTTTCAGCCACTTGATGAACAGTCAAAGTGAGTATTACAGTATTGTTTTCACACCTTTTCAACCTGTACTGAAACAATCACTACCGAGGTTGTGTTCAAATCCAAAGCATCTGATGCTAATAATACTGACAGCTAATAGCTGTTGTGCAGTTGCTTGACTCATCAGCTTTCCAGCAGAATCTCTCTCAGGGTTACCTAAAAAAAATAAAAAGCCCCAACTCAAATCTAAACATGATAATTCTCCTGTGACATGATTGTGCAGTAATCATGGGAATATAATCAGACAAGACCCTGACCCTCACATTCCTTGCCAATGGTTGCCAGTATGGTTTAGGCAATCTCAAAAGTGATGCTAAATCTCTTTGTACGGCCCAAAATATGAAGTAAATTCACTGTAGTAAAGAAAAAAAAAAAAAAAAAAAAAAAAAAAAAAAAAAAAAAAAATATATATATATATATATATATATATATATATATATATATATATATAGTAAGCAATAATTGCATACTGTCTATTTAGGTACACAATACAAGTGCTCTTCAACCATCAAACCAGTTAATGGAAAAGCACAGTAGGCTACACAGATTTAAGCCTTAGCAGTCATATTGATTAACTTCTGGGTGTAATATTCTTTAGTCTTTATATATATATATATATATATATATATATATATATATATATATATACACACACACACACACACACACACACACACACACACACACTCAGACACATTCTCATGCTCTGGATTTCTGCTACGTGTCTCAAGGCACTACTCAACGGCCCCTCAGGGCGTGCTGACCAGCGCAGAGTGTATATGTGTCTGTATGTGTGTGTGTGTGTATGCATGCATAAGACCACTGAGAATTACACTGTGTGTGTACATGGACACAAAAGGGGAGCAATGGCCTTTCGGAGAACCAGCTGAGTTCTGACCTGCTCTGTTCCATGATCTCATTCACTGACCTCCAACAACGTCACATCAGCTCTCATTGGAGCCTCAAGGGGCCTCCTCCGTCTGATCTGTCCATTTAGCCATGTAGGATGTTACATGGCTAAATGGTGCTGCAGAAGTTAATCAAGACGACTTCTTCTGTACATAGGCTTGAATCTGTATTCTACTGTGCTTTTCCATTAACTGGTTCAGTGGTTGGAAAGCACCTGACTAGTCTTGTGTATCTGTAATAGACAGTGTGCAATTATTGCTGCAAGGATTTATTTATTTATTTATTTTCTTGGTAAAATGTAATAACTCAGTATAATTACGGTGCTTTCATGCTTCCTGGCTTTGCTCGCTGAGCACTTATGTTTTCTCAGGATTATAAGCAACATTGAAGTGACTTTTTCATCTATTGCTCACTCCTAAAAATGTTCTATTGCCAAAAGTGTTAGCTCCATTAGGAAAGGGAAGAAAAGCTACCTCCCTATTGGTTTTGTGCTGTAAAGCAATAAAGAGGATGTCCTGCGAAATCTGGTCCAGGAACACACGGCCTAAAATGCAGCCTAATGTACCGTTTTCTCTATGTTGTCTTGCTTTAATTCGTATAATTTTTATTTATTGATATACTACTTTTGCAATTGGGAGATGATTCAAACTCATATATGGCTTTCAGATTGGGCCAGTGTAGATAGCACAAGTTGGGCTAGTTTTTTGGCAAATTGGACTGATGTAACTGATTTTGATTTCCTGGGACATAAAAGGATGTATTTTCTTATTACAATAGTATATTACAACATTTGTTACCCTTGGTTAATGATATTTTGTTACAAGATGAATAAGCCTTTGCCTAGTCTCACATTGCCAGACCTTCCTCCACAGCATTCCAGGATGGGAGAGAAACGTGCTATGGTTTATTGGAATTTCTTTGAACCAATCACAATCGTCTTGGGCGGCGCTAAGCGCGTTATGGAGCAACGGTGCCTCTGCAAAATAGACTCGGGAGGGAACTTGTTTTGGTGGAACATGTAGACATTGAAACATGTAGACATTTTAGTCGTGCAACAGAAAACTCAGATTGGACAGATAGTCTAGCTAGCTGTCTGGATTTACCCTGCAGAGATCTGAGGAGCAGTTAATCAGAGTCCTCATGAAATCAAGCAGACTTTAAAATGCCAACAGAAAGAAAGCTGAACACCTAGCTGAAATGAGTGATATCTGGCATAATTTCCGGCGGTACCTGAACAATCCCGGAAATGAAACGTCGCCGATATGGACTAGCCTTTGTCCAACATGTGCACATATGGTTCTTGTAAGGTGCATTGGATATTAAAAAACATCTCTTTTTCTGTCTGTGTTAGAGGGTCGTACGGTCTTCGGCAACTTCCTGAGGTCAGAGTTCAGTGAGGAGAACATGGACTTCTGGGTTGCCTGCGAAGACTACAAGAAGTGTTCACCTTCCGAGCTGGCGACCAGAGCCAAGCAGCTCTACCAGCAACATGTTGAGGCAGATGCTCCTAATCAGGTAAGGACATTTATCTGAAACATATGGGAACAATGATACAACATGTCAATCAGTGAGCCTGGTCACCAATGTATGAGGAACATATAGCCATAAAAGTGTAACAGTAAGTGTATTGAGCTGAAAAGGATTCTAGATAGAAAGGCTAAAAAAGCAAAACAAAATGTGAAAAAAGTGAAGAAAATTGAGAAAATGTCATATACACTTTGAAGGCATTACCCTAAATTGTATTAATGCAACTGCATAATCTTTAATGAAGTGAATACTTGAAGCCATTTGTGCATTTGATGAATTAGATTTGGCACTCAGTTCAGTTCTTTGGGTTTACTCTTAATAAAAATAAAAATAAATTTAAAAATGTATTTAGTTTCAATGTTTCACCCAAGCCCGGTCCTTTCCCATATAACAAGGACTTTTCATATTTATACCCTATTTGTTTAGTTGTATTATCTTTTCTATCAAGACCGTATTACTTTTGAAATCTAATGTTTTCTGTGGATTATTCCTCGAGCTCCAAAATGTTAGTTTCTTTTAGATCTTGGAGGAGCAATACACGTTAATATTCTGCTTTCCGGAGTAACAAGCCTGTCTTTTTTTCATATATGTCAAATTACAAGTACCTGCTCTTAAAATGCAAATAGATTATGATCCGTCTCTTTCCTCTCATTCATTGAAGGTAAACATAGATGCAGCGACCAGAGAAGAAACGAGACAGAATGTGGAGAAGGCCTGCCTGTCTTCTTTTGACAAGGCTCAGCAGATGATCTACAACTTGATGGAGAGAGACTCCTACAGGCGCTTCATCAGCTCCAAACTGATCCAGGATCTGGGACAGATGCAGAACACCGCTGCTCAGGAGAAGAAGAACAAGAAAAACTGGGACTGTGCCAAGAACAGCCAGGTCTTAACTGGTGGCGCCTAAACAGCAAGCACATATGGAAGACTTGAAGAAGGTGCCAAAGACACCGGAGGTAAACACTGGTAGATATTGGTTTGTTTTTGTGTTTATAGAATAGAAAAAACAGTGTGATCTAAAATAAACTTGCCGTTAGTTCCTGGACATCTTTTGGTGATCAGTTTGAAGTTGCTGCTGTATGTCCACTTGTGCCTGATTTGAATATTTTTCATGTATTTTTCCAAATCACAAAGCTTGATAGTGATTGATTCAATATTTTACATTTTCAACGAACAATATATATATATATATATACACTAATGAGAATGTTTAAATGTTTGCTGCCAGATTCACTGCAAAATACAACCTGCTCTTCAAGTCATGGTCAGGCTTTTATTGATAGTCACAACAGAAAACAATCGAAAGCTACCTCCATCCAACAGACACACCGTCAAACAACCCTACTGCCAGTGGAGCTAGCTGTCACTGGAACAGTGTGATTCGTTTCATTTGAGTAGTAGTCTCGCTTTGCCAGACCATCAATACTCTGCCGAGCGGAGGAGGGTCTGGCTAGTCCACACAGCATTCCAGGATGGGAGAAAAACGTGCTCTGGTTTATTGGCATTTTTTTAAACCAATCACAATCATCATGGGTGGGGCTAAACTGTAAAATAGTTGTGCGAGAGAAAACTCAGATTGGACAGATAGTGTAACTAGCTGCAGAGATCTGAGGAGCAGTTAACCATAGTCCTCATAAATCCACCGGAGTTTAGAATTCCAACACAAAGAAAGTAGAAGGAAACGTACATCGGCGAAAATACATTTATCCGGCGGTATTACTTGCGGCACTGGAGCAATCCTGGAAGTGGAACGTCAAGGATATAGACTATTTGAGTAGTAACAATGTAAACTCTTTATGTTTAAAGTAATATATCCAGTAAAAAAATTGCTAACAAGAGTAATTGATGAGAACACAGACACCATTTCCATACACTAAGTGATATAATCTCAAAGCACAACCATAGTAACAACTGACTTTTGAATTTTAAGGACGCTTTTATATCTGTATTTTTCTGTGGCATGTCTCAATTGATTTGTAAGTATGTATTTTTAGTTTTGTTCAAATGTGTATTACTATAATGTTTGTGCAGGGTACTTAATGAAGTGTTAACTTTAATTGAATACTGTATATTTTGGTGGACTTGCGTACTAAGATGTTTTATCGAAATGTATACAGTAATAATGTGGAAACTACATACCGTATGTAGATATTTATTAAATGATGTCGCCCCATTTATATAATTTCTGTTACTGTATATATAAAATGATATGTTGGACAAACAGAACTTTGTGTTTGGTAACTCTTGTTTTTAGTTTGATTTGAGTTTCAAGTCCTTTAATGTCATGTGCAGACAAGCAGCCATTGGCAAAGACAATCTAGTCCCTCTAATGCTCATCAAATATGTATCAAAGCAAGAAAAACAAAACAAAATGAGAATCTGAGACATAAAATAGTGCAGAAGTTAAATATATAACATATTTACAATCAGAGGTGTAGTGGTAAAAAAAGAGGTGGGTAAACTATAAATTCTGGTGGACCACGACGTGGTCACCTTTTAAGGTGGGCCACTGCCTACCGGTGTATGTGTATCCTGATGACATCGCTATAGGCTATCATTTGATGGTACTACCAAGGGTATCACTGGTTGTTTCCTCATCATAGGTCACACAATCACTATTCAATTCATACATTAATCTAAGCTCTTGTTAAAGAGACTCAAGAAGGAATAATAGGGTTGAAATCTATAAAGTTTACTAAATGACAAAACAGAGAGAACAAACATATTTAAGAGATAGAGAGGGAGGCTTATATCCAGGGCTTCCAATGCAATGCACTTGTACATAATGATTAGGGATTTGGGATTATTTTCATAGTCGATTATTCTGTTGAATATTTTCTCGATTAATAGATTAGTTGTTTGGTCTACAATATGTCAGAAAAATGTGGATCAGTGTTTCCCAAAAGCCCAGGATGACATCCTCAAATGTCTCATTTTGTTTCTGCTCCTGTAGAAGCTAGAGGTCTGTATGAAATCAACCTTGTTACGAGAAAAACATGTTTTTAGCCGCAATCTTATGGAGAAAAACTACACTACCCACAGTCCTAAACTTAACAGCGACGCCTCTGATTGGTTCAACTCGCCGTTTCCATAGAAACGTTTACCGTACCCGCAAAACCGCGAACGGCGATAACATTAACTAGCTAGGTGACTAGCAAAGAGAGCTTGTTGTCACAAACTTCCAGTGGTTTAAATGTCAGAGAATGCATAATTACATCCAGTTATTTATCTGATAATGTATCCTGAATTTTACTTGTAACATGGGCTAATGGGAAAAGGTAGAGGTGACTTGTTGAGTCAGTGGCATGAATCTACTGTGAACCAAATTAACCTAAAAAACATGAAGTTTAGTACTGTTTTTCGAGCTCACTCACTTTGGGCTTGTAGCCGAGGCCGTTTGCTGGCATCAGGAGGAGGGCTGCTGTCTTGACACCGCTTAAAAAATTGCCGGGCATCTATTTTTACAATTTATAACATGAGACATGTAGGCTAGTTTGGGCTAGTGACCATGGATGTATTAAGAGAACTGATGAGTCTTGATGCAGTCTGCTGCTTCCTGCTGGCTACGCAAGACATGCTCGATGGTGTTTTAAGCCCCCAACGTTGACTTCAAGGCAGCGCTGCGACCATTGACTTAGTTCAAGGCACTGTTGCCTAATCCTAGTGCCTTCCAGGCATCGCTGCCTGGAAGGCGACGTTGTGGGCTTTAACAAACAAACACCGCAAGAGATTGGTCAACACTGAGAGTAAGCAGCGCAATATGAAAGACTTCGTCTTAGGTTTAACAATCTATGAAACTAATAATGAAAAATATGAAACTAAAACGACATAAGCTTAATTTAAAATGTCTTAGGAACTATAGGCTATTTAGAGGTGGATAAACACAATTTAGAGGTGGATAAACGCACTTTGGAGGTGGGTAAACGCTATTTCCGAATTTTGGGAGGTGCGTAAACGGCGTTTACGTGCGTTTAGCCTCCACTACATCCCTGTTTACAATATAAAATAATATCAAATGTGTACAAATGCGTGAATGATTGTAAATTAATAAACTGAACAGGAATGTAGTAATGCATATGTGCAATGAGAAGTAATACACAAATACATATATATTTATATATAAGGGGACCGGTGATATAACCCAAAACACAAACTTTTTTTCTAATCTTAACTAGTTATTTTGGTGCCTATAAACTTAACTGTGTATGTATATCGTAAGATATCATACAGATTGTTGTGTGTAGGTTTTCGTATAATACCGTACGAACCCTTTCATGACAATGCTTTGACCTTTTTTAGCCATGTCCCCAGCATGGCTAGTATGTGTTCTTCATTAGCTGATTTCATACCTATAGTTCAGTGGACTTGGTGCGATTCGGGGGTGAAGTTGCAACATTGTTGCATTTTTCATTTGGTTCGGTTCGCTTTCACACTGCCCTTTGTCAAACGCGTGTAAACACACATCATGCGATCCAAGTGGTCGCTTGTTTATTGGACAGAATATCCGAAACTCGTCGACACTTGTCTTATCTTTTTCTAACAGCTTGTGGATCTGAAAGTTATCATCCCTTAAATCGTATATACGTGTGGAAATTGTGTGCAAGATTGAAATTGCAAACTAGTAAATGCACTGTTTTGGTCCACTTCCTGTATTTGGGTCGGATAGCGTTCTCATCTAAAGCGCACCGAATTCTAGTTCACTTGCAAGCGAACAGAGACACCCCCCCTCTGATTAGGGAGCTGGAGGGTCATACTCTTGAACAGATAAAAAGTTGTCTTCATTCGCCACCATCCTATTTTAAAAATAAATCTTTCACTTCAAGTTTTACTTCTTGTGATTACAAGATGAGTTTTTTTTCTTTTGGAGATGAGTAACAACATCTTTTTCATGATCTTGACGTGACTGTCCCTTCATAATCACACAGTAATCATCTATAATCAGCAGACATGAGGCGGCCTCTGCAATCTCCGGCAGTGATGCAGTGTGTAATTTCTGCAGATTATAAATGATTACCACAGTCAAGAGTTACCAATAAATAAACACCAGAAGACATTTGGGCACAAGCGAAAAAGCTTTCCACATGAAGACAATTCAAATCAAAAACTTTCTACGGCACCTATTTTTTTTGTTAGCTGGTTAGTTCCAGTGGTGGAATGTAACTAAGTACATTTACTCATGTTTTGTACTTAAAGCTTTAGTACATAACTTTTGATATTAATACACATCAGTTACATTCAACTCATTGCCAAATGAGTTGCTACAAAACTAATCAGCTATAATCAACCAAGACTATCAGCTCCACACAACTCTTTCTGTATTTGTCAGTATGGCTATGTTCAGAAAATTTTGTCGTCCGGTGACTTTCCTGCGCAGAAACTCAGAGTGAAGATAATGACCTCTTCTGAAGAGTCCATCATGTTTTTTAATCCTCTGTGTCCTCCTTGGCTACTAGCACCTGCGTGGTGGGGTGGGGAAGGTTCACGGAAGGCTTGTATCATGTGGACGCGACAGTTTTGTTGTCATTACTTAGAATTCCTCATGGGGGAGACAGAAACTACGCACTGAAGCTTTAAGTATACACTTGAGGTGAGTTTACTTGAGTCTCTTCTTTTCATGTCACTTTCTACTTCTACTCAAATACATTTCAGAGAGAAATATTGTACTTTTTACTCCACTACATTAATCTGACAGCTTTAGTTACTAGTTACTTTACAAATTAAGATTTTTGCACTCAAAACACAAGTAGTTTATAAAATATGATGTTACCCAACAATATACAGGCCTACATACAGCTGAAATGATAAGCCGATTAAACATTAAGTTGATTGACAGAACTGTTTTAACAGGTTCCTATTTTTAAATTGTGAGGATTTTTCTGCAATGAGTACTTTTACTTTTAAAACCTTAAGTACATTTTCTTGATGATACTTTTATATATTTACCTAAGTAACATTTTCAATGCAGGACTTTAACTTGTAACATAGTTTTTATACTTAGGTAAAGGATCTGAATAATTCTTCCAGCACTGGTTAGTTCCCATGCAGAGTGGTTTGCAGTGTTTTGAGTATCTTTTCACAAATCAGTGCCAGACATCCCAGCATGCAAAGCTGACAGACAAAATGCAAATCTTGTCTAGATGTGTTAAAATCCTGGGAATTCACTGTTTTTAACGTTGAGTGCACAATATTTACAACTATATGTAAATAGACCCCAAAACCCCCCAAAAGCCTACAATAATTTCCATTACATAAATAGCGACATTTGCCCCATAAATTGATGCAGAAAAATTCACCAGAATGCTGGAAATAAAGTTTTTCGATGGTTAAAATTTCAATTTTGCTCAAAAGTGGAGATTTCAACCCCCCCCCCCCCCCCCAATGTTGAACCCAAAGTTATGCCCTTGATTACACATATTTAAACCTTAGTATTAAATTTTTCTAAGCTATTTAAAAAAATAAAAATACTGTTCACTTTCAGGACATAACCTCCAGTCTCATTTAAAGCCTAATTGAATTTTTTCTATCAATATTTATTATGATTTGTCCTCATAGTTTAGGGCTCCTGTGTGTCTAAAACTGGTTCACTCCGAGTGCGTATTTGTTTCGATTTACCTCCACTGTTTACTGCAACTGTATTCACACTCACAGCCTGACTAAATGCCTATTTAAGGGCAACACATTTGGGACCATGACGCACTATACAGTAAATAACATTGCTTATATCTAATCTTCTGGAAATCTAACTTTAACAGACAGGGAGAGGGCAAACATGCATAAATATTTACCGTCGATTAATCCTGTCTGCCTGCTTTGCTGCATAGTAAAAGGCACAAAAATAGAATAAAAAATGACTGGATGCTTATTTGGTAGCAAAGTTTGTAAAAGTGCTTAGGTTAATAATTCACCAACTCTCTTATACAGGCACTTCAAGTGGATTAGTACACCAGGAGTTTTTCCATGCAGACCTGAAAATGGGTTAGTTTGAAAACATCCAGAGTTTACTGATGAATTTATCCCTTGTGAAGAAGATTGCAGTGACAGTATTTGACATTTTTAGCAAAACTCTGATGAAGAGTCACACACACATAGAAAAGGCATGCATACAGTAAATACATGCTCATGTCTTCACAGGCACACATTCTCATTTCTGTCTGGAATACGGCTGTATATCAGCCTCAGTGTGCTTGGATTCTGTAGCTAAAACACAGGAGTATATAAGAAAGTGATGAATCCACTGGGGCCGGGGGGTGGTTGTGTGAATTCTTATCTGTCATCTAAAATTAATTGCCAGTGTAGGAGTAGTAAGGAGGACGGTGTGAGGGGGGCCAGCAGCTAGAATTTGTACAAAAACATTCACATTTTGGACTAAAGCTACAAATGGAGCTACCTTTAAGTCCAATATTCACTCCCTTTTAGCTATATTTTGCTCTCCCAGCAACACAATAGGGGACATATCTGTCTCTTTAACAGCAAAGTAAAATTCTCCACTTTCTTCAACTAGTTCCTAACTTTGCCAGCTGTAGGCCAGGTAGCATACAGTTGGTTGATCTAAGGACGAATGACTCCACTCGCATTTTGTGTAGTCATTTGATCAATTGTTGCCATAAAAAAAATATATATTAGTGCAGTATTAATGTGAAGAAAAAGATGATCTTCATAAAAAAACCCGGAGGTATAGACTGTATGTTGATCAGAGCCAGGACATGAAAACTAGTCTTCATTGTTGAAAATCAGATGCTCCGTTCAGCCAACCAGGTTGAAACATGTTACAGTACTTCCTGTTTTTAACTGAATGTATAATGCCATCGTATTTCTGGAGAGGACCAAAAAGTAACGCTTGGTCAGGTGCCTTTGGCGTTGGTTACTGATGCTAAATATCTCCTTTAGTGTCTAGCCCTATGGCGTCATATTAAGACACGCTTGGTCAGGACTCTTGGCATCACTTTGTGACGCTCTGGGTACGTTTAACTGACATGTGGCACAAGAACAGGACAGTTAGGAAAGATCGTGGGTGGGGTTACAAAATGTATGTTTAAGTGACAAGAACCCCGGTGTCCTAGGTGAAAGTCCTGTGTAGTTTGACCCATCCACCATCCAATCAACCTTTTTATGCTGATTTTCGATCTTTCATACTACTCGCTACCGTTGTCGCTCTTAATACTACGTCATCTTACAGCGCCGCCGTCGAGCTGTTGCTATGCCTGGCGCGTCCCATACAGATGCTAACGGGTGATTTTTGCATCAGTATCCGTCGCTGAGAACAACTAGCCAAGCGTCAGTATTTTACTAGTTGGGAGTGAGAACGGGTTGAGAGGACATATCATTATTGGGAAGAGGTTGTTTGTTCGGGTATGTAAACATAAGGTGTTTTCCATGTAAGTATTTTGAACAAAAGACTGTTAGGGTCCTTTCCTGGTGAGGACAGACTTGCGCTATAAGGACACACTAATGTAACTTTGTATGGATTTTGCACCTCTAAAGTGTAACCATAGCTGATGCATAGCTCTAACTTTGAGTTACTAAAGAATGTTGCAGTCAGTGCAGCAATGGACAACTTTTCAGAAGAAAGTTCTGTGCGCAGTGAAGCTCGTCTGCTTCTCATGCATTCAGACAGTGCACACACAGTTTGCAGCCTGTCATTTCCCTGTGCATAAACAGAATGATTATTAAACCTATTGTTTCTGCCAGCAGGGTGCCAAAACTGTGCTTCAGGGGTGGAGTCAACTTGTTTTGAAACTAAACTCCACTGTAGTTGAATGACAATGAAAGAAAATGAAGTGATCACATTTTTAGCCAATGTGTAATCAGACACAGATCGTGGAAAAGGGCTCAAAGGCTCTTTATTTAGAATTAAATTGCTTGGTGAGTCATTAAATTATTTCAATTTTTGGCTTCAGGAGTAGGAATAAGTCCTTACCCCAAGTGAAGGAGTTTAAGTACCTTGGGGTCTTGTTCGCGAGTGAGGGGACAATGGAGCGGGAGATTGGTCAGAGAATCGGCGCAGCGGGGGCGGTATTACATTCAGTTTATCGCACCGTTGTGACGAAAAGAGAGCTGAGCCAGAAGGCAAAGCTCTCGATCTACCGGTCAGTTTTCGTTCCTACCCTCACCTATGGTCATGAAGGTTGGGTCATGACCGAAAGAACGAGATCCAGGGTACAAGCGGCCGAAATGGGTTTCCTCAGGAGGGTGGCTGGCGTCTCCCTTAGAGATAGGGTGAGAAGCTCAGTCATCCGTGAGGAGCTCGGAGTAGAGCCGCTGCTCCTTCACGTCGAAAGGAGCCAGTTGAGGTGGTTCGGGCATCTGGTAAGGATGCCCCCTGGGCGCCTCCCTAGGGAGGTGTTCCAGGCACGTCCAGCTGGGAGGAGGCCTCGGGGAAGACCCAGGACTAGGTGGAGGGATTACATCTCCAACCTGGCCTGGGAACGCCTCGGGATCCCCCAGTCAGAGCTGGTTAATGTGGCTCGGGAAAGGGAAGTTTGGGGTCCCCTGCTGGAGCTGCTCCCCCCGCCACCCGACCACGGATAAGCGGACGACGATGGATGGATGGATATTTTTGGCTTCACTGTTATTGACACCATAACTTGTACATCATATACTTTGACTACAATTTTATATTGAGAGACTATGCCCCATGCTCATGATAATTTTTTTCCAACAGCTTTTATTGCAGATATAAAAAGGGGCTTTTCAACACAACATGTGAGCCCACAAAGGCCTATTCCATCTGTGTCTGAATTAATTAAACATCCACCCCACACGTCTGTCAAACAAATGCACACTGCTGTGTGAACTTTTTGGTTGAAGTTTAAAGGGATACTTCACCGCTGGAAAGCTGAATATATCTTTAAATTGGGTCACTTATGTAGCAGAAATGTGAAAAAAAAACATGTAATTGGTGCCTTCTAGGCCGAGAAAAGCCAGAAAATGTGTTTTTGGCTCATATGGATGAAAGACACCAAATCCCAGAATGCACTTTGCTTCGCTGCTAGCGTGGTATGTCGAATGGTCACCATGTAACAGTCACAAACTCCAGCGGTTAGCAGTTAGTTGGATACAAATCCCCCCATTTCTGCACCAGTCCGTGTTAACACAGCCCACCTTCATACAGAGCATCTCTAGCTCGGATCGTCGGAGGGCTAGCAGGCCTGGTAGCTGGACAGTCCGGTTCACTGTTGTTCAGCCATGTTTCCACGAAAGCAAAAAACACAGTCTCTGAACTCGCGTTGGGAGCATCGTTGAAGTTGGATGTAGTCCAGTTTGTTGTTTAATGAACGGACACTTGCAAGCAGGATTGATGGGACAGGTGGCCGGCTAGCGTTAGCTTCCCACCTAGCCGTCGAGGATGTCCCCTACCCGGCTCGGGGTACGAGCGAGACCACTGGTCTCCGTGCTGGTCTCCGTGGCAGGCGAAGCTCTCGTAGTGGGCCGATTATTCCATCTGTAATAACGTTTCCTGCATATTCTCCGATCTGTAGCGATGTATCCCGGTGGTACACATGCGGTAGTTTGAATGCACATAATTGTTGTAAAAGTTTGCTGCTGAGAAGTTCTCTTAATACATCCATGAGAGAGAGCCCTGTTTAGCGAGGATTCAAGATGGCTGACATTTCGTTTTTTTCCGGCTGAGATCGGCTCGCTTCGGGTGATGGGCGGGTTTAAAACATGCGGAAGTAGGTCCTGCTACTGGCTGTAGTCTTTTGCTCTGGCCAAAAAATCTTCCGATGACGCAAAAATCGTCATTTTACGTCATTGGAAGATTTTTTCCAGACCCCCCCAATGCAGAGATCTCCCGTCTCAGGGAGATATGAGGGAGGGACGCACGGCCATTCAGAAATACTACCGGGTTTCTACTGATACAAAGCTGAATGCTAAATCTGCGAAGTATCCCTTTAAATTAATCTAAATGAGCGAGGGACGTACAGTTGAATCTGTATTTAAGTAAGCTAAAGTTGAAAGAAAAACATTTTCTCAAATCTAAATTTTACTTAAAAAGGGACAGATGTTAGGACACATACAGTATATGGAAGCTATGACTTCATACCTGTGACCAAGCTACTTTACAGCCGGTTTGCAGTTGGTGTTAAAATCAGACCTTCAAGATCAGAGTTTGTGAAAGAGGAAGTCGTCAGAAACACAGGAAATATACCGCAGTAAGGAAGTAATGATATAGTTTAAGTTTCAATTCACCAGCTCCTGTATGTACAGAACGATTGATCACACAGAAAATTACATTTCACATCTGAAAAGGGAAACACAACTGCAGCATTCCATGTAGGGTTCATGTTATTAAAAACTTGTGTTTGTGTGCTTTTCTTCGCCTGCAGCTGTAGTCTGTGCAGGCTCAGGCTCTCAGGCCTGATCGGCGCATCATTCAGCGCTAACCTGCTTATCGTTGGATGTTCTCTCCTGCCTTCCCAACACGAAGCAGCTGTGAGGCCGGCTAATTAAAACCTGACAGCAGGATCTGGTGCCCTAATGTGATCATGCATGCATGGGAGCACGTACACACTAATACATGCACACACAAAGCCACTCTCTCTACCACAAGTTTTGACAATAAACACTGCAGGGCTAAAGTGATTTGTCTCATTGTGGTGTCTGTTTTCTTATTGTATTTATTGTGTGTGGTGGTGCAAACATGTGTTTGAGGCTTAAATAGCAGGTTTGTGTGTTTTTTGTTCATGTTCACTTGAATGTCTGTGGTGATAATATTTACAAGAAGCATTTAGAAACAGGTGTTTGTTGTGTGGTTGTAGTTTTTTTTTTTTTTTTACAATTCTTTTTATTAAACATTTGAATTATTTCAAAAAAACATATTGAAACAAAAACACAGCACAGGAAATAATTAACATATCTATAAATATGTGGACAATTTACATACATCATTTTGTCATATGATTGTACCTACATTTTATCCAGTTTTGGTTTATGACCGTTTAATCTTTCTAGAGTTACAACTTCAGATACCATAGATTTCCACATCTGAGTAGAGGGGGCATCACTACCAACCCATTTGACCATTATATGTGTGGTTGTAGTTAGTTATCAATCCTGATCTAATTCAGGTGATTAGGTTCTTTGTTACCTAATCAGCTGAAACTTAGAAAAATCTTATTTTGCATGGCTACATGTAAATGGAAATATTAGTGGAATATTCACTTTATGTAAACAAATGTACACATTTTCATGGCAAGGTATGGCTTAGCTTTTCAACCTTATAAAATTTGCCACATGAATTCAAATCATCCAGCATGTTGGATAGTGAGGAAGAAAAAGTGCAGTCTTGGCAACGGACAATTATTTTTATTTATGTTTGTCCTCCATTTAGTTGAGATAAAGGGAGGGAAAATAATAAAAAATGTTATAAATATATATCCCAAAAAACATAAACCCTCACTAATGACAATTTTACCTTTCCCACCAATAATTTGTAATGTTACCACATTCTCATTAGGTCTACTCCTCTGTCTTTAATGCATTTGCTGGTTTAGTCATCTGCATATGGTGTTAACTCTTTGTTAATTACAGCAAAGAGCAAGGGAGGTGTGTTACCTTTACAAGTGCTTTTTGTTTAAATGCACTCCAAAAACACAAAAACTACAAACACTGTACACCCCATTTTCAGGGGACAGACACAGTAACAAAACTATTTCTAACATGAGTCTGCAAGACAAGTCTGCTGAGTGTTATTTATACAGGAAGCTTGATTAGAAAATGAGGTGCAGCTGAGCAGGCAGGCAGCAGGTCAGCGGGATGATTAGCTGATAAGGAGCAGGTGTGAAGGCCAGAGAGGGCGGCTGGTGTGCAGGTGAAAGCAGATTGGTATCTCCCCACTAGACCCACATTAAGGGCCCTATCTTGCACCCGGCGCAGTGTGGCGCAAAACCCGATGCAAGTGTTTTTGCTATTTTAAGACCATCCAGCGCCCACGTCGTTCAAATAGCAAATGCAACTGCGCCCCTCTTTGCGGCCATGGGCGTGCTGGTCTTACAGGAAGGTGTGTTCCGGTGAATTCTTGGCGTTTTGCTATCTTGAGGCAGCGGGAAGTGATCGCGCCATTGACCAACAATGGTCTCATTGCTATTTTAACAGTGCATTGGTAAAATGCACCTAGGCTTATGCACAGTGTGCACACACTATGATTGTTACATACACAGGGACACGCAACAGCACACAAACATGCAAAAGATTACAAATAAAAATATTACGGTGCAAATCTGCCATCATAATAGCAATGCGCCAAGGTACAAACGGGCCTGGCTTTTAAAGGGAATGGGAGATGACTCTCTGATTGGTTTATTGCATGTTACGCCCAAAACACACCTATAATTAATGAAGACACTAAGTTCAACTCTTTTGAACCATGTGCCTGGCGCACAAACCCTTTTTTCCGCCATCAGACTAGCAAAAATGGATTCGGACACGCCCTAAACGCACTACGCCATGTGCTTCACGCCGTGCGCTTAGATCGTTAAAATAGGGCCCTTTGTCAGAATCACGTCTTCTCAAGTGCTCTCTAAATGAAAGGGTATAGCAGTAATAAAGGGGTACAGAGGGATGCACTCTCCACTCCAGACACTTGTTGTTGAGTTTTATGTGCTGTTTCCCTGTAAGTTCACATAACAATTTCCATATAATGAAAAATACATGGTTTTAAAGTTTGTATAGTCAACCAAAATAATAATTGTTTGTTAAATTTATATGATGGCTCCTTCATTCTCCAACATGAACATTTAGTGATTAAATGAAGAATGATGTCATATGTAGATCAACACCAGACTAAACTCACTCATTTGTGATGCAAAATTAGACCCAAAAGTTGGGATTATGAATTTGTTACGTTAACAAACAGGAAATTATACCATTAAAACAACAATAACATTTTTATTTTATTACATCATTGCACATAATGTTTCATACGGCCACTGAAGGGAGCTCTAATAGATGCAGTCATGTGTGTGGGGACCATGTTGTGCTCAGACTGGGAAGGTGCTGGCGAGGGCCATTATTTATTGAGATGTACAGTGCACGTGCCTGGGAGTCCATTTAGTGGAAGCACCTGTGCAAAGAGTTAATCGTGCATCTGACTCCAGTGGAAAACTCAACTTGTTGACTTTGTAGGAAGCAGAGATCGGATGATTTCCTCATTGCTGGGTCTTCTGGCACCCCTCCTCTGCTGTTGTGCTGCCTGAGTTTCAGTCTCCTCACCTGTAGTCCCGCACTGCCAGGCCTTCCTCCACAGTGCTGCAAAGAAGGTAGGTCTGGCTACTCCACACAGCATTCTGGGATGGGAGAAAAACATGCGCTGGTTTATTGGCATTTCTTTAAACCAATCATAATCGTCTTGGGCGGTGCCAAGCACCGCATGGAGCAGCAGCGCCAAGCGCTGCACGGAACAACGGCGCCTCTGCAAAATAGCCTCGGGAAGGAACTTGTTTTGGTGGAACGTGTATGTTCAAAGGTTGTTTAAGTCGTGCAACAGAAAACTCAGATTGGACAGATAGTCTAGCTAGCTGTCTGGATTTACCCTGCAGAGATCTGAGGAGCAGTTAACCAGAGTCCTCACAAATCGAACAGAGTTTAAAATGCCAACACAAAAATAACCCAAAGCAATGGATATCTGGCCTAAATGAGTGATATCCGGCGGAATTTCTGTCGGCAACGGATAAATCCCGGAAGTGGAACGCCGTGGATATAAACTACCTCACCTGTGACCTCTCAGCCTGCTGACCCCACATTTGATAATGCAGCTGTGAAAACTGTCTGCTCTCAAGATTAAATGAGCAGCTGTATTTGTTTTCATTACTTTAGTACTTATCAATCTTCAACGACTGATAAAATGCTTTAAGATGCTTTGTACGTTATACATATTCGCCGTCAGGCATGCGTCACTCTGAGTCCAGGGGTTACATGAATAATAACAAATGGTCAATGCATACATGTGTCTTGGACTGCTATTATGCTATTACAAGGGATAAAAAAAAATCCTATTTCGACACTGGCTGCTTAAGGGATCTCCCTCCCATTTGCCCTTTTTTCCACTTTTTCTCCCCCCTACCCTCCTCGTCTTTCTGTATTATACAGGGGTTCTCAGAGGACTCGGTGAAGCTGCAATTACGCTTACTGTACCCCATCCCAAGCTCTACTCATTTCATGAAGTTCTGGAGGCTTTTTGGTGGTTTCAAATAATTGCTAATGTCAGGTATACACATACACACACACACACACACACACACACACACACACACACACACACACACACACACACACACACACACACACACACACACACACACACTTTTTCATTTTTAAAAAGGGGGAACAAGTCAGTCCACTTTTGTTGGCAGTTGCTTAGCAACAGGGTTTTCACAACTTAAACCTGGATGCCAATCATAATGTTTACTCAGGAAAACAACAGAACTTGAGGGCAGCACGATTCTGATGTGGAAACATTTGGCAGTGATGTAACCTTCACTCTGAAGTAAACAGTTCATGCATTGTCAGTTCTGTTGACAGCTCAAACCGCTCAGACCTTGACCAACTTGGGAGCGGACTGTGGACAGAAAACCCGTGGGTGTAGCCTTGTCAGCGATGGATCCCGCTGCCAGCCGCAGATATCACGGGGGAAATAATAGAATGTTCTTTTATTTTCTCACACATTAAAACAGATCATTCCCTTTCTCGAAAGTGTATAAAAAGCCCTGAAGCCATGAGAAGTATTTGCCACAATCACGTCAAAGACGTGTGGAGCGTTGCCATTTTTCATGAGGAACTAACTGAGCAATCAGCTTGCCATGTGCTCACCGATCCACCCACGCATCTGTCTGTTAATGAAGCTTGAGTAAACACAAACAGCACTGTATAGTTTTATGGTCTGAATCCATCAACGTAGATCATTTTAGACTCTGGGGACTACCAGTCTCTTTTCCCCAAGTGTAAATGGCAAAATGTATAACTTTCTACTTAGATGTCTCTCCCATAGGTTGAAACTGAATCCCCAAAATGCATGATCATACAGTATTAAACTTACATTCAGATATAATATGTGGTTTCTGATCTAAAGTCTGATCGGTGTTTTTGCTAGAGATTTGAAAATGTCTGCAGGTTTGTGTTTAGAGGGCTAATCATTACTGCTGGCAAAGCAGAAGAAATGAATCATTCTATACAAAACTTTATCAGGAGAACTTTATCTCCTTAGGGGGAAATTCTTCTTCATCGTCTGGCACATTTGGAGGCAATTAGGTCACGTTGAAATTTAACACAAAGGAGATTCTTAGGTTGTAGTCAGAGTCAAGTATTTATTTGGGTTTGTATCTGCTTAAATCTCAATTTATTATATTAGTCTTGGTTTCAAGAACACTAATATATACTTGTTAGCATAAAAACTGACCTGGCCTGTTTCAGAAAATATGAATAGACATACTTTTATCTCTGGCTTGTCATGTGGCAGTGTATTATACATGTAAAAGCAATGAGATCAACAAAACAACTTTTGTCAGAAATGTCCTAACCTCCTTTTGGGACCAAAAGGCATCTGACCTTTTCTAACTATTTCTAGGAACCATGTTAGTAATAGATACATCCATGCAAGCCTCTAACAGTGTTTGTGTTGGCAGCCAGTTCCTTAGCCACATCTGTTTCCGCTCTGTTCACTTATCTCTGACATTTTTGTGGCGCAATCTTTACAAACGTAAGGAAACAATTTATCAAATAATCTTTTGTGTTTTCAGTCCTGTTTGTTTGATAGTTACAAAGATAATTCCAGAAGTACTTCAGAAGAATTCCGAATCAAGCTTTATTGGCCAAGTAGGTGTACATATAAATTCTAAGGAATTTGACTTTTTTGTTTCATTTTTGTTTCCTAATTGAAATATTGTGACATGGCCCTGGCCCACCAAATATTTTGCAATACACATATATTCCCACTCATATTACCAATGGTATTACATTTTCATCAGATTTGACAGATTTAGTTGTGCCTTCAAAATTGGTGGGAAGCCAGCGTGGGATCCTGTCAATTGTCACTCCACTATAGCAACTCTGGTTGGGCTGCTTGTACAGGCTACAGTAAATGGGGTGGTATCTTAGGGGGCTAGAGTATGACACCCTGCTGGTGAAAAAGGGCAGCTGGAGTATTGCAAAGATTGGGTATTCCAAATTGGCAGTTCAATTTGGGAAGAAAAGTTTTCCATTTGTTTTTTTTTCTTTGCATATTAACAAGGCTATGAGTCCACAGACATGCTAGGAGATCTGCGAGGCTGGCATGGTACAATGCTCGTATAATGTCAATGCTAACAGGCGGAACATGTTCATCATCTTAGTTTAGCGTATTAGCATGCTAACACTTGCTAATTAGCACAGCACACAAGTAGCTGAGGCTGACATTCTTTGTTAAAACAGTAGTTCAGACTGTTCTCATTTACTGTTTGAACTTATATCTAAGAAAAGTAACATTCAGTCATTTCCTGCAGAAAATACTCAGGGTCTTTCGATTGAATAAATATCTTATGAGGAGATCTTATTGAAGATTCTTTGATTCGACAAATCGGCCTAAAAAATGGTATGGTGTAACACTATTCCACTAATCAACAAGTGGCGGTAACACACCAAGATATGCTGCAAAGCATTAGCAAAAGCAGGTAAGAAGAAGAATGTTAGCAAGTAACCATGGATGTGAATAATGCAGGATTTGAAATATTTAAAAAAATTGACTTTGCATATGTTTTATGAGGAGGGAAATGCTTGTGTGAAGTTTGTTAGAGCTGAAGGATACACAATGTGTTTTGGTGAGTAACACTGAATGTAAACAGAACTTTTGTTTGTTTACAAGAAAACTCCACAGGGCACCCTTTAACATTTTTTCATTTTTAAAATAACAAATTTGAAGGAATTTGTGGCCTCGGCATCGGTATGTGTTCGCTGAGTAGGCTACGTGTTAGTTTTTCATTGCAGTCTGAAAGACTCAGTCACGAGATGCTTCTAATGTACACACATATTATGAATAGGTATCAAATGAAGAAAAACAAAGTGGCAGTTGAAAGTCAGGAGTTTCCTCTTTTATAACAGTGAAACGATTCTGGGATGAGTCCTTGCCATCTCCCTATTCAAAGAATCATGGATTTCATTATTGTTTTTAAGAATAACTTAAGACACATTTTGTTGTAAATAGTTAATATTTACACACAAAAATAAATACATCTTCAGGAATTGTATGCATATATATTTTTATGTGGTCGACTCCAGAACGTACATGCAAGGCTACATCAAATAATGCATACTCAGCACTGTTAAAGCCCTTATTGAGTTTTCTTTGACATGGTTGTTGATTTGTATGACGCTTAAGGTTATGACACCAGACTGGCTAATCTGTGCCACGATAAACTCTTATTGATGCTGTTTAAAACTGAAATAAATCTCTCAGATTTGTTTATGGATTTGTTGGTTGTTCCAGTGAGTAATGTAATATACATTGATATAATCGATGAATAAGTTTACACGTTAGAATGTATGTCACTCCTGATCAATTTTGCTTTTAGTTTTTGGTAAGTGCACAATATTTGCATTTTAGGGAACAATAAGGACTTATACAATGCTGAATATCTAGATAACAATATTCCTGTGTTGGTTAAGACATTATGCTTTTGTTTAATATAAAAAAGCATAAACGAGTAAATATAATCACACTTTATAACTGCTACATTCAACTAAAGGTATACATTTAGGACACTTAAACATTGCACACCACCAAATCCACCATCACATCTCTCTATGTCTCAGCTTAGTGTAAGTTAGGTGAATACCAGTGTTTTACAGCATGTAGTGAATAATAACTTGTGGTGATCCTGGAAAATAAGAAAAGTGAAAAGTACACATAATGTCTGATTTATAAACTGTGACTATTTTGTATTTACTTGTCTGATTGCAATGCCACTATTTCCTTACATTTCCATAATGACTTTACGTTTTGATTTGTGCTCCATGGGTTGTAATGGAAAAAAAAACACAAAATGATTCTCAATAACTAGTATTGACATTATTTAGTTTTATCTCCCATGTTTATCACTGGTGTAATAAAGACCAGGTCTGGACCTTTTTAGCGACTCGTCATGAATACAGTACGTACAACTTTGGTATTATTATCACATAGGAAAAAAACTTTCTCTGTTAAAACCGCTGCTCTGTTCACTTCTTTTTTCAGATTCCCTCCGACTTGATTTTCCCATCCTAGCAACATGCAGTTTAGTGGTAGCCAAGGAGCTTGACCACTGAGCCAACTAGCCAGCACTGTTCTCAAGGACGGCTCTCACAGAATGTATCACAGCCAAAAGGGGAGTTTGGTGAAAATCGAAAATTATACTGTGTGAGAGAAAGAACAAAAAGATACACATATGATAATCATTACTCGTGCATTGATACTAGTTAAAAGTTCTTTTATTTAAATGACAAAATATTTGGTCGTTGCTGGGAATTTTTTTGTGAATCAGTCAACTGTGTAACTGTTCTATTCAGAGTTTCCCAATGGATTTCTTTCATGGACAGGAAATGTTATAGGTCATATTGTCCAGGCACTCAACATGGCATACTTTTATTTATAATAATTCTCATTATTATTAATAATTTCTTGGGAAAACCACAAAGTAGGTTACTTAAAAAGCAGTCTGACGTTTAACTGAATAAGAGTTTTAGGTCTGTGGAAAAAGAAGGAGGGTCAAACTGGGTTACCTATTATGTTAAAGGGATTTACCATTGCTCTATATTTAAGGTAGCCTACTTATTTTTGGGGTCAAGCTATATTTTTGACAAAACTGCAAAAGAAAACTTTCATTTTAGTTACATTTGAATTTGGATAATTCTGATTTAGTTTACAATGTGACCCCTAGTAAAGTTTGCTTCTTTTATTATTATATTATTAAAATAATTGTCAGTGGATTTTAGGCTCAGGATGTCTAAATGGCCACAAACAGCCCTGCATTAAGGCTATTTGTTAGAAAGTCATCCTTGGAGTATGCTACATAATGCATGGCAATCAATATGGTCAAGCTTTACACAAAACTATATATATATCTAGACAGGCGTGGCAAAGCTGCAACAACACCTTTAGGCACAAGTTTAACTCAGCAATGTTTTCAAGGGATAATTTCATGAGTACACTTTTAAGTAAGCATTCAAAAGTTCAAGAACTAATTTAACTGAAAAGATTGAGTTATATGTTCTTCATAGGAACACATTGGTGTCTGTTTTGATGTGGACCCCATGTGTACATATGCGTGTGTGTGTGTGTGTGTTCCTGTATTTCTTCATTTGTGTGAGAACCAATCAGGTTTTTGAGGCCAATGTTTGACAAGTGAGGTCAATTTGGGGCCTGTTTTGGGAGACCCTCACTTTTTTAAGAGGATAGGGAATAGCTGTTGTCAATGGAAGGTCCTCACTTGTATAGAAGTTCAAAAACGTGTGTGTGTGTGTGTGTGTGTGTGTGTGTGTGTGTGTGTGTGTGTGTGTGTGTGTGTGTGTGTGTGTGTGTGTGTGTGTGTGTGTGTGTGTGTGTGTGTGTGTGTGTGTGTGTGTGTGTGTGTGTGTGTTGTTGGGGAAGTATAGGGTGATTTCAAAAGGCAGGCTTTCACTTTAGTTACATTCAAGTAAGGAAATATTATATCATATATCATTTTATATTATATCATATTTGTCTTGTCCTTCATTTTTTGGATATTTTGTAAAAATAAGTCTTTATTTCTCGAGCTGTCTGAGACAATGGTAGTTTATTAGAAATATTTAATTTCAAAAATGTATTCCGTATCATTTTCATGTGTACTAACTGCTGTTTGAAACCTCCCCAACCCCAGCTCCTCAGACTGTGCACTGGCTTAGTTAACCAGGAGCTCCTGGTACTGCTCAGACCGAAGGAAACGACCAAAGGAGTCTTTCTCCATCAGGGCGAAGATCCTCTTCTGGGCCAGGTCAAAGGTTGTAGGCGAGAGATCAACCAGGTTCCTCAGGGTAACATCCTTGGTGAAATGATCAATGTTCACCTGTGGTGGGAGGACAACGGGACATGCTGTCAGAAATGCGGAGGATGAAGACAAAGTGCTGATGGCAAATATGTATACTGATGATAGGTTTTTGAAGAAATGTAATGATTTGTCTGTTAGAGAGGACTGTAGAAATCATTAATAACAATTATGAGCAATCAACATATATACTAATAAATACAATCGCAAGGGAATCCAGATAAAATTTGTATTTAAATGTCTAAAAGCAATTACATTTTAATTATTTAAAACCAGTGTTCTAAACTGCTCATATGTTGGAAGATAATTTAAATGATTGTTGTAGCATGTTCCAGGTGGTTGGTGCATTATAGAAAAATGCTGATTTCCCTAGTTCTGATTGAACCCTTGGGACCTTAAGTAAAAGCCGGTTCTTAGATCTTGTTTGATAAGCCCCTCCACTCTAACAGAGCAGAAATATGTTAATGGCCTTAAAAATGAACAGACACCAATGGTTTTCACGTCTTTCTGCTAATGAAGATAGACCCGCTTTAGCATAGAGTGCACAGTGATGGGTGTTGTAGCTCTCTCCAGTGATAAATCTTAGAGCGGAGTGATACATTTGTCTAGGCGTTTGAGATTAGATGGAGCAGCACTTCTATAAATAATGTCACCATAATCAAGCACTGAAAGAAAAACAGCTTCAAAAATTATTTTTCTGCTTGATAAAGGAAAGCAGGATTTGTTTCTGTAAAGGAATCCTAGTTTCTGTTTCAAGTTAATGATTAGATTATCATTATGGTAAACAAAAGAAAACTGCTAATCAAACCAGATATTTGTACTTGGACACGCTCTATTTTGATCCACTCGCAGTGTGTATAAACAAGCTATCATAGTCAATATTCATTCAACAGAATCTGCAATGCAATTTATAATTGTGTTGTCTACATAAAGATGGACATGGCAGTCAATCAAAGAAGAAATAATATTATTGATATAAATAGAAAAAAGGACAGATCCCAGATCTGATCTCTGTTGGACCCTCTTAGAAATTGGCAAGAACAGAGATTTGATGTTTCCGGACTCCACACACTGAGCTCTCCCATGTAAGTAATTTTCAAACCAATCACATGCCTTATCATCTAGCCCAACATTGTACAACCTATGTAAAAGCATGGGATGGTCAACCGTATCAAATGCTTTTGAAAGGTCTACAAAAAGAGAGGCACAATGCTTCTTTTCATCAAGGGCAGATATAATATTATTTGCGACTAATGTAACAGCTGAGATGGTACTGTGATTGGCTCTAAATCCTGATTGGTTAGGACAAAAAACTGCAGAATTACTGAGGAAAACCTTAAGTTGATTATTTAACAGAGATTCCAGGAGTTTAGCAAGGCATTATAATTTTAAAATTGGTCTGTAATTGTCCATATCATGTTTGCATCCTCCTTTGTGCAGTGGAGTTATGTGTGCCTGGGAAATATGCCAGTTGAAACAGAAAGGTTGAAGATATGAGTTAATTGCTCAGCAATAAGTGGAGCAGCCCGTTTAAGTAAGAAAGGATCCAATTTGTCTTCGCCAATTGAACCCCTGTGATTAATAGCTTGCAAGGCATCAAATACAACACCAGAAGAGATGGGATGAAATGAAAGGTGGCAGATCTGACTCACGTTATGTGCACAGTCATCATTGAAAATGTAGGGTCTTGAGTATTCCCTACCAAATAAATACCCAGCTTCAACAAAACGTCTGTTTAATGCCAGACAAATTTCATTTTGATCAAAACATGTATTATCACAGCAATCAAGATGAGAAGGTAGGGGAGAAGTAGGTGTTTTAATATAATTTACCGCCTTCCAAAACGTAGTAAGATTACTATAAGAATTAGTAATCAAATCAGAATAGTAATTTGATTTGGCAAGTCTTAGCATGGAGGTGCATCTGTTCCTGATTTGCCTGAAGACTGCCCAGTTTGAGGGCTCACCAGAGCATCTGGCTAGTGACCATGCTCTGTTTCAATCTTTAAACAAGGAAGCTAATTCAGGAGAAAACCAAGGGGAAATTCTGTCTTTGATCCTGAGCCTTTTTGGTGGAGCATGTTTATCAATAATGAACAGAAAAGTTTTTATGGAAAAGTCCAAAGCTAAATCAACATCAAATATTTCAGATGTGAAATATATGTTAATAAGCGAGAGATCAGTTAAAAAGACTTGGGCATTCAATTATCTTAGAATTCTTTTTTATAACCATACAAGGCTTAGTTTTCAGTTTCTGCGTATCTCTGATACATGCAATGGGACAAGGGTCACTAATTCCAAGCTCAAAAACTCCCCAGGCAGTAATTGTTTCAACTTTGTTTGAAAATGTAAGGTTGATTAGTGTATAAGGTCGATTTTAGGCAAGAAGCAATTTAGTTATTCCCTGTTGATTTGAACTTGCCAGTTGCTATGTTTATGCTTAATCAAATACAAACCATATCATATAATATAATATAAACTAAATCAAGTCCAGTCTGCCAGAAGATTATTTCATGGAAGCGACCTACCAGAGACCTCATGTTTACAGCAACAGGTTTAATAATGGTTTATAATGGCGAGAGCAATGCAGGAACTGCATGTATAAGAGCGGTAGTGAAGTAGCGTCTGATTTTAACCCAAACCACGATGTTTGTCTCAAGTAAGGAGTAACTAAGTTTTGGTGCCTAAACATAACCAAACAATGACAGTTTCACAACATTATTGAAGTGTTTAAAACCGCAACTAGTATGTTGTCTGGTTTGGATGTGAAGACGTAAATTTATATAACGATCCATTGGGTCGTATTATGCATGTTACACACTAGCTGCAGCCCAGCTGGCACACTTAAATGTGACGTCATGGGTTCGCCGTAACTATTTATACTCGCGCTGGTGGTCACGACACTAGTTGCAGTCTTCTCCTGAACAGCTAATGAGGAAAGGCTACTGACTTTGCTCTTTCTACAGACTAGAAGAAGAAGAAAAAGGTAAACAATGGCAGAACTGGCAACAGCATTGCTGTCAATGCTTTGATTTGATTGTATGACCTACTTCGTCGGATCAAGCCTTTCATTCAGTATAAAAGAACTCATCTTAACCCAGTAAGTTTACAAGAGTCACTCTGAGAGTCCTGGCATCCGGTTGCCCAGGAGCTCGTTCATGATTCCTGTTTGCGCTTTGTCCCAGCCAGCTTGGCTGCGGCTACTGTAAAACGGCTTTTAGAGGGGATGAATTAACAACCTATATTGTTGTATGGTTTGAGGGACTCATCATACCCTGTTGACATTACCAACATACTGAAGGCATCTTCTAAAGAATGTGGATTAAAATGTAGAACTTTGCACGAGTGGTATTAATTTGTCTTTGTATATTTTAAGTATGATATTGTTGCCAACTACTAGTTTTCAGTGACTCATATTAAAGTGAGTGCTCTTAATTGAATCGTTCCATCATGTAAAGCATGTGATTAATTCGATGAACTCTTTCTAGAAGTACCAAGAGTCCCTGACCTCTCTGGGTCCCTCAGACTGGATGAAGTCTTCATAGATCTTCTTGGCCTTGGTGGCCATCTTAACGGGGTTCTTGGTCTTCTTGAAGTCCTCGCAGGTCATCCAGAACTCAATGTTCTCATCACTGAACTCGGACTGCAGGAAGCTACGGAAAGCCGCCAGACCATCTGATGGAGAAAAAGGGGTGGGGAGTTAGAGAGACAAAGATATATCGACAGGCTAGGATATAGAACAACAAGTGGTTATTTAGGCCCCTTTTCATGCATACGTTCTTAAAATAAATATACTGGCAATTCTGAAAAAGCATTTGAGACACTTTTTGCTGATGTGTCATTTACATCTGTGCTTGGACACTGTTGGTCTGTATAATATAGGCACCATCATTCTATATTTTATGTGATGAATTATTAAATTGATAAGACACATTTGTCAGTTACCCATCTACCTGTTATTGCCCTGCAATCATATCACTGCAATACATTTTTGAACTTCACCAGTCCAACTGTATCATCTGCGTTTGGGTCCTTCCCCTACTACATGCACTCCAAACCGTAACATTATAGAAAATGTGCTATTCAGAAGTAGTGGTCCTTAAGAAAATGGTCTTTAATAAGGACTTCTATGACAAAATAAGTTTTGAAATCCACCAGTGATGCACCTGCAAGAACCGAGAACACTCTTCTTCTTGATACCATTATTTTCCAAGGCACCTCTGTTTTCCACATGCTGTACCAGATCCCAAATATCACTTGAGCCATTGTGGCTCTTTCAGTAATGGTTCAGTCATGTTTCAATAACACCATTATGGAAAGAAAGACATTTTCAACAGACCAGCAATGTTACAGATTCCATATCTAAAAGATTTTAGTAAATGTTTTACAGAAGAGAAGTAGTGGGAAATGAAAGAAAAGCACAATTATAAAATGGTGGCATGAACTTCATAGGTTTGGTATTTTTATCACATGTGTAATGAGATAAAGCAATGTTTGTTGTCCATTTCACATTTTTCATATTTTAAAAGGTTAAACGTTTTTAGCATTAGTTTTCCAAATACTTTCTGGATGGACCCAAAATAGAGATCAAGAACAAGTAGATGTTTTATACAATATAAAAGGGTGAAACATCCAGAAACCTTTTTAAAACTTCCCAAGCAATTCTAGTAATAAAAATATGTTTAGTTAAAAAAACACCTACATTTACTTTTACAAAAACAAACAACTAGGCCTACTGTACCTTTCGGAAAAGTGAAAATAAAGTGTCCATAATAGAAACAAAACTTGTATTTGGACAAATGTAAAAGCACAGTGGTTATTCCAAGATAAGGATCCAAAAGAAGACTTGATAAAACAACCACTCAGTTCAGCGAAGAGCATTGTAGTTCAACATAATGCCTGCGAAAGGTCCCATTGTCTGAATGAGCATGTGCAGGAGATGATAAGCTTTCTGCTGTGGCTTCAGGCTTTTATCTACCATCTAAATGGCTAGTTTGGTTCAAAATAGCACGGAGTCGCAATCAAGCTGCAGCTCTTTATGTTTTTTCAGACCTTTAGTACAAGGACTCACAAAAAGAGAAACACACACACACACACACACACACACACACACACACACACACACACACACACACACACACACACACACTCGCGTGCACTGGTGACAATTAATGTGTTTGTCTATCAGAGCTGCAACAACCAGCATAACATGTAGCCTTATGTTTAGGTTTTGTTTGTCATGCATTTATGAATCTACAATATCTTACTTCCATGTCAGCAGAATTATGCTACATTTTCTTTTGAGATTAACTTTAATTTCAGTCTTAATTAACTTCCCTGACTCTCATAGTTTGACCATAAATAATTAAACGCTGACACATTCCTGTAATTATGTACTGAAACAACTAAGCAACAACTTTAAAAATTAGATTAATTTTTCTAAAAGTGCAATGCTTCTATTTTATCAGCGAGTAGTCACACATTTTTTAAAGGTCCCAGTTGTATTATAAACATTGTGTTATGCAATTTTTCACTTCAAGGCAAAGGAGGGGGGCAGATCTACATCCGAGAGCAAATACCTCACAGAGAATCCCATGGGAATTAACAAGAGAGAAGCCATAAAGAATAATGTTAATGTAAAATCTCATGTACATAAATAATCACAGCGCAGCAGTTTGCAGCAACTGTGCAATAAATCAATGCTGGTGGAATCATTTAGACTTCTCCCTGGAGATGTTACCATAACACACATAACCTCCATGGACGGATACACACACAGATGCATACACACATTCATGCAAAACACAGGAGGAACATACATCTCTCTGCCCTGGACTGTGCTGAAGGAGCCACTTAGAAAGGTCTTTTACCGCCCACTGAGCTCTGCAGAAGAAATGTTTCTCCGTTCACATGTATCAGATGGTCAGTAACATCTGTGGATCTGTTTTGATACACGGGAAACTTAAGTGACTTCTTAGCAGGAGAGTTCACACGTACTGCTCAACACCGTTAACTATTAGAGTTAATCATCAGTCTTGCTGGCTCTCAGGCTTTCTGTGCACTTTGTCAAGTAAACAGTGGAGCCGGTGGTTGCTTTCTGGAAAGTACGGTGGTTGTTATTCTCCCCATGAGCAATGCACTTACACTTTTATCAGTCTACGCCTACAGTTTAAACTACCTTAATGCGACTTTATCCCCTGTAAAATATGATTATGTAACAATTTTACATTGGCAAAATTATTGTTGGGAGAAATATGATCTTAGATTACTTCATTTTATAACAGATGTGGACCTTAATCTTTTTCGGAGTTGGGTATTGATTAAATGTCTGAGAAATGCAATAAAAGTTGAGCTAAACTGTGTTATAGTAGTCTGGCTATGACCAGACCAAGCTCAATCTTTTAAGATTGAACATTAGTCTGGGGAGTCTGCTCTGTATTTTCTCTGCACAAGAGGCGTGACCAACGGGCATAGTTCAGATGACTCTGTACGCAATTGGATAGTCCTTCAACCAATCAGACCAACGATCCGAGTGACGTACTTTGCAGAGCGAGGCAGAGCGAAAGCTGGTCGGTAGTAAGGCAAACACATCCTTCTTTTGTAGGAATTGTTCCAGGGCAACTTTCTGTTCTGTTTTCAGAGAAAACTTGCCTTTGAAATCTTTGAAAACAGCAGCGACAGCGGCATGAACGTGTTGCTGCTCTGGCCGTCATGTTGAATGTAAACAAGAAGCTGCTTGCCTTCGCTTCTCTATCGTCACCGTGTTAAACCCACCAATAGCGCAGCAGGTGGATAAGCCAGTTTGTGATTGGTTCCCACAAATGTGTGACAGAAGCAGGATAGATAAACGTACAGATTTCTAGCATGAGCTGCAGGGTGACATCAAATCGCCGGCAGATCGGGCTGGGTTTACTCAGTCTAGTGTTACAGGGCAACTGCAACCAATCTAGAAGATTGTTTGGGGCAAGGAGTTCCTTGACATGCAATCCTTTTTTGAGACAAACGGACATAAAGTTACATTTGTAAAATAACTTTCTTTGATAAAGAACCTCTGCTGATACACATGTGTATGTAGCATATGTTACAGATAAATATGATTACCGGTAAGCAATATCTGGTGACAGGCCGTGGTATGTTGTGATTATATCACAGCTAAGGGGCATTGTTCGGCTTGACGCAAAACAAAAACAAACTAACCGAACAAGGCAGCAGTAGAGCAGCAACTCCCGTGTTCTACAAGGTAAAATTATTGTGTTTTGTCAAGGGACTCTGGTGGCTTTGAAGAGAGCATATATAACGGCTTCAGTTCTGCATCGGAAAGTGCTGTATGATGGTAAGGTAAAGCTGTGGAAATATTCTAAATATAGCGTACACTTAAAGGGATACTTTGCCGATTTTGAACCAGATCTGTGTCATGGCAGTATATATATATATATATATATATATATATATATATATATATATCAGATACACCAATGTGATTGGTGCAGCACGGCTACAAGGGTATAGTTAATGAGCATCATTACTCGATGCCAGAGTGACTGGCTGAGCAAATTCAAATTGTGTCCTCGCGAGAACTCTGGATTTCCAGGGTAGTGTGTGTGCGCAGATGAATGGCTTCCCTCTGTGGCACCATCTATCAGTTTGTTAGTCTAACGTAATTTTTTTTCTTTCTCAGACGCAGAGTAATACTTATTGTGTAAAGGAATTATACGTCAAAGCCGTGGTATGTGATTATTATGTAACGGCTATAAACCAATCAGATTGCTTGATTTCTTTGTAATTTATAGATTTTCTTGTAGATATTGAGGTTTGGAAAACTGATTACGCACATCACGTTAATTGTTTATTTCTGAACCTTTTAGTAGTGCTGTTTGTGGTGTTACAGCATGAGAAAATACAACCTGGTCTCACGCCAGTTCGTAAAATGGTCACGTTATTTTGATTTATTGATTAGTGTACAGGTCACGATTTTCTTGTTTATTTCGTGTACAGGTCACAATTTTCGAACGTGACTATTTCACGAACTGCCATGACACTCGGCTGCTCTGGGGAAACGCCACAACGGGGAAATGAAAAGCCACTACTCGCTACCGTAATCGTTCTGTGATCACGAAATATGCTTCCCTTTGAAAATTTGTGCTCACCACATGAAAATAACGACATTAATGTGTTCTGTACACAAATCAATAGATTCAGTAATGTGACCATTTCACGAACTGCCATGAGACTGGGCTGGAAAATAATAACAAACATTATCATCACTATCTTCACCATTCAATTAAACTACACATGGTCACATGGATGTCTAACATGCTATACAATAAATAACAAGCACATAAGCTGTCTTGTTGTTATGGAAACCAAACCTTATTAGGTGTACCTGCTCAAACAGTCCGGGCAGAAACCAGACCTCAGAGAAAACATGCTTAGAGTTAAACCAAAGTGTCAGCTAAGACTGCGGCTGGAAAGAAATAATAATGCTCTTATGTCAACAAAGTAGAGACACTGCAGAGCAGCAAGTAATAGGCTACCGCAACATGTGAAATGTGTTCTATTTTGGGATTTTAACGAGGATTCTTGTTGTGGGGAAATATCTGAGCATCCATCAGCTATGTGGAAAAAGCTGGTGTGCATGAATGGCATCATTACAAGAAGAAGAGAAAGATCTGCAAGACACATGCTGCCGAAATCACTCAAAGCCATGTTTGCTGAAGAATATGTGAGATTTTTGAAATATTAAGAACGTTGTACATATTAATGCTAAACAGAAACAAGGTGCAAACTTTTATCAGTCCC
Source organism: Gymnocephalus cernua (assembly GCA_023631565.1). NCBI lineage: Eukaryota > Metazoa > Chordata > Actinopteri > Perciformes > Percidae > Gymnocephalus > Gymnocephalus cernua. The sequence goes on along the minus strand of CM042432.1, from coordinate 34,523,060 downwards.
ATCACACGATGTAAACAAATAGCGAGATAATGAAATATAATTGGAATCCAACAGTTTCCCTGTACTTTTATTGATCATGTTCTGGAGACAAAAATTCTATCCACGCGGCCACATGATGTGGATAATGATGTGATGGTGATAAAAGGTTGTTACCTCCCAAGGCTAGCACTAAATGTCCAGGTTAACACTTGTACGTTTGGTCAGTGAGTGACACAAATGAGTGTGTGAGTGTGTGAGAGAGAGAGAGAGAGAGAGAGAGAGAGAGAGAGAGAGAGAGAGAGAGAGAGAGAGAGAGAGAGAGAGAGAGAGAGAGTAAAAGAGAGAGTAACCTACAGCTGTTGTTCAGGACTCGGTCCAGACTCTCACGCCACTGAGCAGCCTCCTCCGGAGTAGGCCTGCACACAAAATACCTCAGTTCAGTCTGAGATCTTCAGAAAAACTGGTTCAAAGTATCCCAACAGTTATAATAATCCATACATGAGTCTTTATCATGAGCTAATATTTCATTAAACTGTATGTACCATATAGGGTGAAAAACAACCAGCTATCATACACATTTGATGCAAGTATCCAGTCTCCCGAAACCAGACTGCATCCTTTGATCTCAGATTCTGCTGCAAGATTTAAGTCTGGAAAACATCCACTGAGAGTGGATTGTGTCTGGCGTATGTACCGGACCAATCACGGTGCGCTTTCAGACATTTGGCTGAAACTCTAAACAATTTAAAGGAGCAGTTGTCATTCTGAAACGGCATGGCCTTTCTCTTTCCTTTAGGAGAACGTTTCCAAAGCGGTTGAGATGTTTTCCCCAAGTTTCAAAATTAGCTGGAAGGACCAATGACAAGCCAGTAGATGGTCCGTCCACAGTAATTATACATTAAATCACAACAAACAAAGAGATAAAAAAACTCTGTACTTGGATGGTAGCAAATGCTTTTAAAATGTCATCATTGAAAGAGAAAATTAAGTTTCGGAACAACTGCAAAATATTAATATGAGTTGCAGTGGCAGAGAGATAAAAAAAGAGTGTACTGTCTCCAAATTGAACCACAATGACTCTTAAGGGAACTAACACACATATATAAAGTCTACACATCCAAAAACAATTTTTCATGGTCACACTTTTTTTGTAGCTTGTCTTGTTGTGTTGATGCTTATACTTTATTCTTCTTTTATGTCTTCTTTTATTGTAAAGCACTTTGAGTTTACATGTAATGAAAAGTGCAATATAAAAAAAATGGCATTGCCAATACCTTGAGATAATAAGAAAAAAGCTGCTCTTAGCAAAAATAATCAGTTTTCAAAATGAATCAACTCAAGGACTTTTGGCAACACAATTTCCATTATATTTTAAGAAAAACAAGCAGGACAAATTGCATACTTTCCCTTACAAGATTGCTGAGTACATTGTATAACAAAAACCAAAAGTACTTCAGCATCTCATTAAGTGAATTATTTCTAACCCAGTCTTTCCAAGGTGATGCCGTATGTAATGGACGTATCTAAAGCTCCAGAGCATCTAACACTGACGTGTGAGCCCAGTCAGTGTCTGGAGAGCTTTAAGGTCCTTTGATCTCCACATCTTGTACCCGCTCTGGGCTCTGCTCGGCCACTTTACCATCAATTATCTGGTTAGCAAACCCCCCCCCCCCCCCTAGTCCACAGACATTAATCTCCCAGGGAGGCAGAGAAAGAGACTCACTTCTGCTGCTTCTCTGGCTTCTTCTCAGTCTTCTCGGGGTAGGGGATGATGAGATCGATGCCATTTTCCGGCTTCTGCAGTAAAACACCCAATTTTGTCTTGATCTCCTTCGCCCTGGATGCCAGAAAGCAGACGGCTTGTGTGACAAAGTCTTTTGTTTTAACTTCTTAGACACAAACACCATTATAATCCAGTCATGATGTTTACCTGACCGTTCATCATATCTATCATCCTCTCTGTAAACAGACTCTGGTATATTGTATTCATACAAGACACTAGGATTACATTTACAAGCATGTGTGTTGGCTGATTAATCAAATTTGAAAAAAAAGTCTGAGATCTTTACAAAAATGTTTCATGTTATACTGAATAAAGAGGCAGCAGGAAGGAAAACGTAGGGGTTGAGGCTAAATAACTAAACAAAATGATAATATCCATATTATATTCAAAGCATTTTCTTTTGAATTACAGTACTTTTTATTTTGGAGATTTAGTCAGAAAAATCTCATATTCAGTGTAACAATTTGTGAATTTATAAAGTTATCTACAGTTACATTATCTATAATGTAAAAATGCTATATTTACTGTTTTGTATTTGAATCAAGAAGAAAATCTGAATTGCATCACATTCCAAAACCAAATGGTGAAGATGTTTTGTTGTGTTTTGACTCGTTTAAACTTGAAATAGTTTTTCTTCTTTTTCAACTCTGCAGCTTTTGAAACCTCTCTTTCCTCCCCTCGAGTTCGTAAACAACAATATACATCTCTTTTACTTTCTAGTCTGCACAAGCTGTTGTGAGAAATACAAAAAAAAAACATTCAAGGTAGCATTAAAGTTAAGTTAAAAAAATGTCCAGGAAACAGAAAATAATTTTAGTTAAAAGTTAAAAGTTTACAAATGAACTCATCTGACTGACAGCAACATGGTTTTACAATTCATGTTTGTTGATCTATTTTGACACAGTATTTGCAGAGCCCCTCTTAAGAGGGTTGAAATATAGTCAAACTTTTTTTTCTTTTTATCCAAACAACCTCAGAGGAACACACTGATAAGACATGACACAGGTAATGCGATGATGCAGGGCTCACCTTTCTCGGCAGGTTTGGGGTAAGGCAGCTAATCCTTTACACATTTTCCAATGGCTTCAGTCGCAGTATTTGAGAGTGAATTCAGTCTTCCTGTTAGCTCAATGTAAGTCTTAGAGTCCCTCTTGCTTTCTGACTCGGGCTTTCAGCACATGGGGAGTTTTATACAGACACCCTTTGTTTGGGCTTTGGGCCAAAAGCTAAGCCAATCAGACTGGAATGTCTACTGGCTGAGGAAGGGCGGGTTTTCAGACGTGAATGGTCTGTTTGCTTTGAGGTTTCAATTAACCTACAGAACCAGGAACAGTGTGCAGGATGGAAACATGACCGTGAATGTTTATTGCTATTAGATGTTATTTCTTAAAGAGATTGATGCTATTCATCATCTTGTCAGTAAGTTTTTGTTATATATTCATTAATACATTTCTAATTAACATGACCGGATTTTGCATTTGTCAGACACATTAATGCCTATTGGCTCTATTCATCATCATCATCAACTTTATTGCCAGACTCAAGGTCCATTCAGAAGACACAGACATGACATACAACATACATTAAAAAGAGAAAGATAAACATATACAGATGTTTTTTTAAGAAACAACAATACTGCATTTCTATAAAAGACACTTGTACCAGTGTTTCCATAGTGATGATTGGTATCTTATGGCACTAAACCTACGATTTGTCAGCAGCATAACAATGCTGTTTTAGGTAACAAATGAATTTGTAGATAAGACTCATCAATAATGCCTGGATACCTGACCCCTGCATTACAAAACAGGTCACTTGCACTAGAGCACCTGGGTTTGTTGAGCAACATTAAGCTTCTGCATGCTTGCGTTTTTAAACTTAGTCTATAAGGGAGCAGTATACAAAAGAGTGCAATATGCTTTAAACAAATTTTGACATCATCCATGCTCATGTGGAATTTTCTTACCAGCATGTTAGCTTGGACATATAATATGCAACGCTGCCTGTATATATCCTCATCATCAGATAACTGATCTGTAATGTAGTGACCCAGATAATATATTGTTCTTTATACCATATTATGTTCATTATGAACATTTCCTATTTTCTGCTCAATTTCTCCAATCTACATGGTCAACGCACATGCTGGTTTTAGCTACAGAGTGAGGCATCTCACTTCTGTTCCATCTTTGTTGGGAGTTGCACATGCACAGTAATGTAAGTACTGCTAGCCAGTCAGAAGCATAGTATGAGGGCGTGTCCTGACAGTAGCTAGGTAAGGACTACTAGCCAGTCAGAAGCAGAGTATGAGGGCGTGTCCTGACAGTAGCTAGGTAAGGACTACTAGCCAGTCAGAAGCAGAGTATGAGGGCGTGCCATGCTAGCAGCTAGGCGAGCATTATAACGTGTGTTCCAAAGTGACCACGTGTGTCTCTGAAGTAAAGGCTGGACTACAACAGAGCTGTTTGGAGCAGTTTGTGAACAGTGTTTTCTGTTGGAGATGGTAAGTCCCTTTGGGGGGGACTTTGGGCTTTTTCACTTTGTAAACCTATAACGTGCACAAAAAGATATACAACACAATAAAGGAAAGGGGAAAAGCCAAAAAGCAGAATATGAGCAACATTGACTTATTTCAACTTGCGAACGCAAGTTAACTTATGTAACATACTTAATATACATCGCATATGGGGCACCCGCATAGCTCAGTTGCTGGAGCGGGCGCCCATATGTAGAGGTTTACTCCTCTACGCAGCGGGCCCTGGTTCGACTCCGACCTGCGGCCCTTTGCTGCATGTCATTCCCCCTCTCTCTCCCCTTTCATGTATTCATCTGTCCTGTAAAAATAAAGGCCGAAAATGGCCAAAAGAATTATCTTAAAAAAATAATATATACATTGCATACATAACATATTTAACTTAAGTCAGGTACAAAACGTAGGCCTACTTACCTTACGTATGTAACTTAAGTTACGTAACAAACAACATATTTATTATAACCCTAACCATGATGTTTTCCTAAACCCAACCAAGTTTGTTTTAATTTAAGACGTTAATCACAAGTTTCAAACTTTGACCCTTTCACAACGTGTGCCTCTCGCTGGTACAAGGATGCGTAATCTGGAAGAAAATAAGTTTCACTTGAAACATAATTGAGAATGCAGTTTAGTTGTATGGGAACTTTTTTTTTTTAAGTGACAGGGTTGCAATAAGCCACTGACTCCATGAAAGGTGACAAAAAAGGTTGGAATAAAATAACTAGAATTGTGCTTCTGACTACATGCTGAGTTCACAAACTTACTTGCTTACTGAATGTAGTCTTAAATTATAAAGGGAAACTAGATGATCTCAAAGAGTCTATTTTACCTTACTTAAATAAGTCATATTTTAGCAAAAGCAAATACAACCTCTTTCAACATCTCTTTGCATTGCGTTTAGATGTAGATTTTGAGCCAGTAGCATGGTGCACTTTGCACTGTGTGATGAAAGAAAAGGTGGAGTGAGGGCATATTACCTGGAGGCTTTAAACAATGCTGTGTTTTTGTTTATTCGTGACGGTACAGCTCCAATATCACTTGCACAGGCAAGCACACAAAGCTACTTTGGAGGTTTGTTGTCATTACAGAATTTTCCTGGAAGCCAAAGTTCAGGAAGAGACAGTCCTTTGAGTGGATGTGTACTTAGGCCAACAGCAATAGCTGTACCGCTGTTCAAATAAACTGGTACCAGTTGGCATCCAGGTGCTTTGTTCACCACGCTGACAGAAGCTCTACGCTCAATTTACAGATGTAATGGCCATGTGAAAGCTCAGGCAACACCATAAAACTCCTTTTTCAAAGTTAATTGTCACCAAATGGCACAATAAAAATATATATTGCTTGACAAGGCAGTGGATTGCAATTACCAACCTGACAAATATGTGATATGCATTAAGTAATATTATGCAGTATTTTGTACTGAGCTTATGTGCATGTTTTTGAGTTCTTGTTTTCTTCTACTGGATTCAGTTTCACAGCTACTGAACCTGAACATTGTAATTATGGGACTTGATGAGAGTGCATAAGAGCTTTCTGTGATCAAATACGAATGCTCACTAAAACTGCTTCAATATTCAAAGCCTTAACAGATGTCAAGCAACCAGACCTAGACTGATTAGGAATATTTGTAGAATGTCTTCACAGCAACACCTGGTTTTAGTTTTGGTGCCTAAACATAATCAAATTGCGACCATTTCACAACGGTAACCACGTGTTTAAAACCGCAACGTTCTCTGGTTTAGATATGATGAACCAATGCGTTCTCACTCCCAACTCCCAACTGATGCTTGGTCAGTGGCTTTCAGCGTCAGATGGAGATCAGACTCCAGTTGCCATAAAAGCACGTTATCCAATTGCCACCGGGCATAGCAGCAGCTCGACCTCAACACCGTAAGATGGCGTAGTATGAAGAGCGACAACGGTAGCAAGCAACACAGGATACCGGCGTTCACGTCCCATTCTTGTCCCGCATGTCACTTAAACATGTACATTTTGTAACCCGACCCACAATCTTTTTTTAACCTTAACTAAGTGGTTTTATCCTGCACACAGCCAGAGGACTACCCAGAGTGTCAAATATTGCCGCAGATGGTATTACATTGGAATAAGCTAAAAGCCCTCTGCGTCTGACTGGACACTAAAGGAGACTTTTTGGATCAGTCACTAATGCCCAAGGCACCTGATCAAGCGTCAGTTTTTGACGTGCTGGGAGTAAGACTGTGTTGTGACAACGCTCCTAGGTTGTATTTCCCACCAGCTCTAGGGGCGCTAATTTCTGAAACACTCCTATAGATCGTATTAGAGGTTAGGAGTATATGGTTTGAAGGACTTGTTGTTTTAGTTAACTGGCATTACCTGCTAATGACAGCAGTTCTCACTCCATTTTCAAAATGCAGACACATTATTTGCCATTCTGTTTCAATTATATATCAAATATGTATAATTCTTTTTTTTCATGTGAGTGTGATATTTGCTGTAAGGCGACTGCTTCGTGGTTGCCAGATGCTTTTTTTTGCCAAACAGGAAGACGAGTGTAATCTCGGCCTGACATTATTCCAGAAATACCAGCGAGTGCCAATCCTGGGCTAATCTCTGAGTTTTGTTTTGACTCCTTGGCTCAGATTATAGATGCAGACAGTTCTCCTGACATTTCACTCACTTCCCACTGGTTAAAGGTCAACAATGGGAGCTCTGAGATAAGCACTGCAAAGCAAGGGTGCTCTGGAGGAGAATGTGCATGTGTGTGAATTGGAGGGAAAAAAAGTCTCACGGTGATGTCAGCATGTCAGTAATAGGGGTGTAATAAATACAAAATATGGCCTTACTGTTGCCATTTCCTTTTCGGAACTCAGATCAGTCCTGAGATTCCTAAGTGATGCTCCAGGCTAGGATGTTTTGGCCAACACACAGTGGAGGTAATATCTTTCTCATAATCTCCTGTCCTGCAAAACACTCAAGTTTCACTCACAAAATGCATGTCTCTCTTCTTTGCAGGCTTAAAAACTGTCGAAAAGCCCATTTCATGTGATTGCACAATCTTTGAAATTATTCTTATGGCATACATTTTTGTATTAAGAAAAATTTGACCAACTATAAAAAAATGGTTGCAGTCCTTTACAGTTTTGTTGATTTGCATTTTTGATGTGATGTTCTTGTTCTTGGTTATTAACATAATAAAAGCCATCAGTTTCTACCGGCCACTCTGGGTTTTATGTTACCTCTCTTAAAATCAGGCTAGCTCTTAGATAGATGACATTTCAGGGTCTCAAAACACACACAACAGCACAACACATTCCAAAAAAGCTAGGACAGGGGCATACTTACCACTGTGTTACATCACCTTTCCTTTTAACAGCCACTCAATAAGCATCTAATTGTTAAAACTTTGTAGGTGATCATTTTAGCTTGATCATGCTTGGCAACCAGGCATCAGCTTTTGGTTGTCGAATTTGAAATTACGGTTGCCATGTTTTAAACGGCCTATATTTGGAGCAATTCATTTCTTATGTAACTATACCACACATTTGAATAATGAAACAATGAGATAATGGCTTGGTTTTGAGTCAAGAATCGGATACGTTTACAGATAGGACAGCTAGGTGAGAAAGGGGGGAGAGAGAGGGGGAAGACATGCTGGAAATCGTCCTGCATGTCTTCCCCCTCTCTCTCCCCCTCTCCCCATCCTTGCTTGTAAACGACTGAGCCTTTTGGGGATGCTCCTTTTATACCCAGTCATGACACTCACCTGTTTCCAATTAACCTGTTCACCTGTGGAAAGTTCCAAACAGGTGTTTTTGAGCATTTCCCCTGTCCCAGTTCTTTTTGGAACGTGTTGCAGGCAAATTCAAAATGAGTGAATATTTATTTTTTAAACTATAAAGTTTAAACATCAAATATCTTGTCTTTGCAGTGTATTCAATTGAATATAGGTTGAAAATGATTTGCAAATCATTGTATTCTGTTTTTATTTACGTTTTAAAACTTCATTGGAATTGGGGTTTGTATTATTTGTGCACCTGAATGCACCATGAAGTCCCATCGGTTCTCACACGCTTTCCCGTCCGGGGTTTGCTTCAAATACTGTAACTCATGGGGAAGGCAAAATGTTGCCACACGGTGACTTCAGGGAAGCATGAGGATTTAACTGTTCTGTTGTTTCTCCATCATCTCCAACACTGGCAGTGATCATGGTGTCTGGAAAAGTGAATCTGCAGGCTAAGCTACGCTGTGTCTTTAGCAACAGGCTGTTGCATGTTCCGGACTGGGTCTCTCGGTGTTTGAACCCTTTTGAGTGAAACACAGCCACACTTAGACCATTTAGCTTTAAGACTTTTAATAGTGTTTAAGCAACCTATTAGACAATGGTAGGTTAATGTTACCTGCTGCCAAGTGTAGTGCTACCTAGCGTTACATTAAGTGATGCATGAAGTGATGCATGAAGTGTCACGGATGCAGTGTTATCAAAGTAGTTTTATGAGTATGAGTACCAGTACATGAGCACAGTATCGACCCAATACTGGTATCTGTATCTGTGCATCCCTAATAGTAATACAAATTATCATATTTAGTTTTTACAGAGTGGCGTTGACAAGCTCTACAGTCATTTCGGGTCTGTGGAATTTTTGGCTCCATACAACCTTGGTCTTGAAATTAACACATTCAAATACAACAACACAAAAAACATTGGCCTAAAATATGAATAATTATTTGTTTAGAAGTATTTGTTGTTAATGTGTCATTCCTGTGAACACCTTTCAGCTTCAAAATTGCTGTTGGAGTGAAAGAAAAGTGACACAAGGAATCAGATCCAACATGTTCATTCCTTGTAGTATAGTTGAAGAGAAAAACAGATGTTAGGGAGGTGATAAAAAAGAACTTTGAGTGTCCCAGTTAATTTCACAATACACAGGATATGACCTAACTATCCCATGCCTTTTGGTACTTGTTCTGATACAGCAAACATGTACGATGACTGAGAGGGAAGGAGGGAGGTCACAAAGGTCTCCATTGACAGATTGAATTGAGGCCAAACACAAAGACACAGTCAGGTAATTTTTACATCATCAGCCTCAGACTTTATTGGGCCTAGATTGAATCCAAATTGGGAGGAAATGTCTGATCTGCTACAAACTCTATTCTTGCTTTCTTGCTAAGACGTGCTGAACCTCAGGCATGAGGCAATGTGATAAGGAGTTGTCCAGTTTCTCAGTGCTCTATACAGAGGAAATTAAATCGCTTTTCCCACAGCATCATTAATTGTTTTCCTTAAATTGTTTATTTGCAAAGGCTTTTCCGGTGAACGTGGCATTCACAGGGGGGCAGAGAAGAGCTACATGGACTGTTTTCTCTGGAATTATGATGGATTTGTCTGGTACAGAATTGTGGCCTGAACACTGAGGTTTGGGGGGGGGGGGGGGGGGACCAGGGTAAATAATTATGTATTCATTATCATTCCTGCCTTAGAGAAATAAATTGCATTCTTTGTTTAGATAAAAAATGGATTTTCCATTGGAGAGGTCAGCGCTAAATGCTTTTAATGGATCTATTGGGCTGCTTTTTATGTAACACAGATAACACACTAAACGAATAGAAACTATGAATTACAGTATCACGGTAAACCCAATACTTAATGTATACATTGCAAAGCCAATTTTTTATGAAAAAAAAACTAAAACTATTGCTACAACCATTACAACGTAGCACAACACAACATAAACAACATTTGCTCCAGTGAAAAGTGGGACTACATAAAACTCTAAAAATGCTCTACCATATATATTCAACATATTCTCACTCCAACCTCGTCACATATGGACGCTTGGTCAGGAGCCCTTGACGTTTTTAACCATCTGGGTATTCCATTGACATCATTTTTCAACATGCAGGGTAGGGTTAATTTTAGGCAACAAAAATAAGTCGTTAGGTGAAGGGTCAAAATAAATGCATTTGTTATGTAACTTATGTTTGTGACGTTAGTTAAATATCTAAGAAAGTTAGTTAAACTTACATGCGTAAGTTTGAAATAAGGCAACGTTGACTTTTGTCTTTGTCTCTTTTTGTTTGACCCATCTATCCACTTTAGACCTCCTCCCTATGCAGACTTTGTCGCTCTTTATATTACGTTATCTCACAGTGCTGCGGTTGAAGCCGGTGTGTCTCATACAGATGCCAAAGGTTGCCTTGTGCATTGGTATCAGAAGCTGAGGGCCACTGATACTCACTGCTCATTTGACAAGTTGGGTGTGAGAACAGGTTGGTATATTTCAGTTTCTAAATGTAACGCTACTGTCAACCTAATTATTTGAGCTCACAGAAATGTGTAAGAAACAACACAACCACACAAGTTATGTGTCCAACCACACAAGTTATTCCTGTGTATTTTGACAGCTAAGGAACTTCACCATCTATATCAGATCAGATAAACGTCAACTTTAGAACAACAGTTTTTATCACAAGCCATTTAATTCAGGCCTGTGGTCTACGTGTGTTTGGTTTTCAGAGATCTGGACACAAATAACATCAAATAGCCTTAAAATTGGCAATATAACAAAAAGCCAAAATAAACATGACAGTGAAACTAAGCCAGGATATCAAAAACAGCAATAGTTTGAGGCGATTGTTTAGCGGTTGTTGTTCTGTGTGCAGCCAGTGACCTGAAGAGTGTCCAGTCCCATGGGGGAAACAGCCAGTTGTCTATGGAGATCATGTACAATATGTTTGTCATGTTCACATTGAGGAGGGTTAATGCACTGAGGAGCACTTTCAGAGAAGGATTAATCTGGTGAATGTTTCAGCTCTCTGAGCTACATGACGTCGGCCTGTGTTGTGTATGTTACTGTATGTGCCACCAATACACTCTAAGCTGGGAACTCAAACACTGATGCAGTCTCAGACAGAAAAGTCATCACCCCCGCCCACCCCTTCTGGATGAGAAGCATACTTTCCATTCACAATTTTAAATAGAGCTCAACAGTGTGGTTCCGGAAGTAAAAATCCCATTCATTTTCTCAATAAGGATTTTGAGGATTTGATTAGCATAATGTTTAAACCATCAGAATTAGACTTACCACAAGCTATGAGATTGTGAAACAATGGTTTCTGCTCCTGTAGAAGCCAGAAGTTTGTATGATATCAACCTTGTTTTAAGAAAAACATGTTTTTTTCACAATATCTTGGAGAAGTACCAAACTACCCACAATCCTAAGTGTAACAGCGATGTCTCTGATTGGTGTAGCTCACTGTTACCATGGAAATGTCTACTGCACCCGCAAACGGCTATAGCAAGTTGCTACCATTGAAGTATATGATCGTTTTTGTACACAGCCTTTTTTGCCGTTTTCAAAATGTTATTTTGCAATCAATCAGATGTTTTATGGTCATGATTAATCTCAGAGTTGGTTGGCTTGGTTCCAGCCATTAAAATTCTTTATATAAGCATTCAATGAAACGTCAATGGAGATATTGAATGGGGAAAATCACTTCTGGATTCAGAGACATTCAAAAAGTGGGCAGTTATTGTTGAGGTCTATGTGGCAATAAACATTCTGCAACATACAGTCGGTACAATGGATCTAAATTCCCAGAAGTCTCCAGTTTCAATAAATGAAGTACACATGTCAAAAAGTATGTAATTTGTTATATATACTGTATATTAGGTATACTATTTGTAAATGTAATGTTTAGTGACTGTTGGGGGGGGATTCTGGGCCCACTGCAATCACCTTTTCAGCAGAGCGAACAATACGCTGCAGTCTGCATTCTCCTTGGCAGTGGCAGCAGCGAAACAGATAGTGATAGAGGAGATGAGAATGGACTCAATGATGGTGGTGTAGAAGTGCACCGACATTGACTTTAGCAGGTTAAATTTCTGCATCTGATACAGGAGGTAAATAGTCTGTTGTGCCTTTTTGATGAGGGAGCTACTGCATAGTTCCCACTTGAGGTCTGGGTGATGATGGAGCCCAGGGTATAAAAGGAGTCAGACAGTGACAGTGTTGACTGGGGAGTCACTCAGGGTGATGGGGGCAGTGCAAGGGTGTCAGACTGGGGGTGGAAAGGGGACTCATGTGAGGAGGGCCCAAAAAAATTCTAGAATAAATAGCTGTGGATGTGTGGAGGGGCCCATAGAGAATGCCTTTCTACAGGGCCCAGAATTTTGTGCTACGCCCCTGGGCAGGTCCAGCTGCGTTGTTCCAATTATCAACAACTATCTCCACTGTCTGTCTTTAGAGCGTTTAGCTCCAAGCTGTTCTGTCCGTTTTTTTGTTTTGCCTTGTTGTCATTGCATAAGGGTAAAAAGTGACAGACGACCAGCTAATGTGAGTAAATATATTATAAACAGAAGCGATCACAACAGATGGCGTTGGCAAGCTACAACCTGCCAGACCCGATCAATACTTAATAGAAGAGTATAGCAGGCATTTCTAATCATGATACTTGCACATTAATTGACATCATTATGATAAAATGCACCAGACAGAGCCAGATGGCTCATTTGTATCTGAGGTTAATATATATATATATATATATATATATATATATATATATATATATATATATATATATATATATATATATATATATATATATATATATATATATATAAATATATAGCATGAAACACATTTAAAAAAAATAAAGGATACACATAAAAGCAGAAATGACAATCCTAACTTTACAACAACACACACGACTAAACACGTTGCTGGTTCAAGCTGTAGTCAGTGAGCTTAAAGCCCTGTTAATGGTTGCTAATGCAAACTTTTGGGTTAGATGCTGTCACGATTTTCTAGACTGTTGACCTTTGCCACATTACAAAACTTTGCATTTTTCAGGACTACCAAATGATAAATTCATTGCAATTAATGTTTTTGGCCCGTTTAAACTCTGTCAGGATCTGTCTAATACTGCTTTGAAAATACACATAAATAAGAGGTTCAAATTTTAATAACAACTGTTGGCTTTTGATCCAGAGAGAATATGTGGATGAGGCACGGAGCAGTACATTCGGAAAACATGAAAAAAACGCTTCATAGTTCTGCATCTGACTGGGAAAGAATGAGCTTTTTGTTCTATTTGAAACATCTCTGAATCAAGAGATGTGTTGCAAGGCCCACTTTGTTATTGTGCAAACATCTGGTCAGAATTATTGAAGCATCTACACAGAAATATGTCAACATTGGTATGCTGGTAAAACACATGTGATTAGATCTGGCAGATGTGCGTTCAAGATCGTCAAAGACTTCAAAGTAGTGACCTTAAAAAACACACACACTCAAATAAGTGTGGAGTGTTCCCCAGACCACAAGGGATGCTGGGAACGGGTTAGACAAAGTTGTAAGGTCGGCTCAGGGGAAAACTATCAAAACAATAGCTGAAAAATAGTAATTGAACCTGTATGTGCTTAGAGTGGATTTATATGCAGCAACACTCTCCTGCACTTCAAACCAAAGTAAGCTCAATTGCCTCATGTTGATACGGCAGATTGCAACACAAGTTTTGTGTGTAACAGAATGTTTTAGTAGAGCAGAGAACATAGGCATAATCTTTTATATCCCTCTTGAAACCTTTGTCCTTCTATTTTCATTACTGTTATTATCTAACTATTTTCCCTATTCAATCTTTGTCTTCTGTGCATGTGTCTATTTGTGTATATTTTTAAGTCACTTTACGGTCATCAGATCCTTTACTTAAAAAGTAAAAGTACAAATTCAACAATACAAAAATACAGTAAAAGCTCTTCCTTTCGCAAAAGTATTACACAGATTTGGTATTCTTTTTTTTTAACTTTTGTCTAAACTTTGGCTTCTCAAGTATGAATGAAATAAAATGAAACCATCTGAGAAGTTTAGAGATTTAGAGAAAACCCCTCATTGTTGGCACTGCTTACGAATCATACATGTAAAAAACGTGACTGGTTTCATCTTTAACAATGCATTATTTTATAAGTGTATCACTTGTTTTATGTAACATCTTAATCTAGGTAAATATATTGCATGTCACTCCCCCTCTCTCTCCCCTTTCATGTCTTCAGCTGCCCTATATAAATAAAGGCCTAAAAATTGACCCCCCCAAAAAAAATAAAAAAATAAAAATAAAATAAATATAGCTCTCAAATAAAGTCCTTTTTCAGTACGTGCAGTGGACAAGAACTATAAAGTAGCAGGAAATTGTACCTCAAAACTGTACAGAGTTACAGTACTTGAGTAAATGTACCCACTAGTTACATTCCACCACTGTGTATGTTGTTGGCTATTAGCTATGCTTAAGATTTCAGTCTAAGGAAGTTGGAAACATTTGAAATAAAGCATGCACATAAGCGGGATTCTTGATCCTACTCCCGGTGTCATGACACTATCCAGAGCCTTTATTGCAAGAATATATCAATACGAAACATGAACTACTCCTTACTGAAATACATTCACTGTAAGTTAAACGATACATCAATAGAGGGAATGAAAGATGCAGCAGATATTCAGTATGTGAAGCCTTTATTTTTCCACAGAGGAAGTGAACCCTGAGGAACTGACAGTCACTAGCACAGTTTTCCTTTGTCACTAGGGACCCACACCAGGAGATTTCCCACGCTTGGAGTGTAATATGCTGCTGCGTTCCCTCCTCCCGTCTGTGTCTGTTCTGGCCCACACATCTAATATGTTTATCATGAATTGTCTCTGCCTTTCTATCTGCTCTCCTAGATCTTCTCCTCCTTTCACATCCTGTTCCTTGATGTTTTACTCTGTTAGAATGACATAAAGAATGGCACAAAACATAACGTGTTTTTGTGCAGCAGGTATGCACGAGGGGATGTGACGGATGCACTATGGGAGGAAAAGAAAGCCCCCCAGAGGTCCAGACCACACTGAGGTGCGTCTGCGTTGGGGAGATACACACTGCACATGTCCACTCCTGGGGGAGATACTGAGGAATGTGCACATTGGGTCATCTCTTCCACATCTGCTCTTGTCTCAGCAGCCACTGAGGGGGGTCAGAACCCTGTGTGTTTTCGGCACCTATTTTAAACTCAGGGTCACAGGGTTGTGTACAGCCATACGTGATGAAGACGATTGTGGCTCTGAAGGGTTCGTTCTGTTATGATGAACATACAGTACAGTATGTGCTTTCCAGTGCATTGGCTTTGTTAACATTAAGGCTGTAACTGACATGGAGCATGTGTCCTCTGTAGTTTTTCATGTCCATTTCTACTTTTTTACACAAACATTCATTTAAGATTTCCTCAACGTTAAGTCTAATTGTGGTGCCTGGGTAGCTCACCTGTTAGCGCGTGCACCCCATGTACAGAGGCTTAGACCTTGACGCAGTGGCCGTAGGTTCGATTCCAATCTGTGTTGTGGTTTTTGTGTTGTTGTTCTGGGTGAGTTTTAATACCGTGAAATTTGATTGTTGTCATTTACTGCTGTGTTAGCCTGGCCAGGAACTACAGATGAAAATTAGCTTATAGCTAACTCTGCTACTGCTAAGGAGTTGTGCATTGTCCCTGTCAAATAAATAAATAAATAAATAAATAAATAAATAAATAAATAAATCATCTTGCTTACAGTAAGATGTCCTTAAATGTCAGAAGTGAGAAAAACAAAGGAATAAAAACAGACAGCAGGCCTGTATGTTCAGGTTTATTCACAGCATTCCACTGCCCCCCAGTGCTGGGAAAGAAACCCTCATGCAGGCAGTCAGTGCCTGACTACATTTTAAATCTCTTTTTAGTGATTTGCTAATCTGAATGCCAAACTCGCCCAAATGTTGAGAGTCAATGTTGCTCCATATATTTTTTAAAAGAAGTCAAATAGTGAATAACTCTGTTTAAGACAGTGGTCCTCAACCTTCTTGGCTTGTCACCCATTAACATGAAGTAATATCTAAGAAACATTCATTAGAATTTGATCGGAACATAGATTATACACCCTTTTTATAAATCACTTTGTTATTGTATATACTGATGACACTGCATGATATGATTTGTATGGCCATTATTTACTAAATATACTATTTTGATGTCATTGTGACAGCTGTGTTCTCTTTATCTGTTGGTTATTTCATAATAATTGGCCATTTGCAGTTGTCTCTTTAGTACGGAAGCCGAGAACGGCCATTGATTTTTTTTTTTTTTTTAGGGATTTTTTTTTCCATGCACTGTTATCTTGTGATAACGACTTATTAATTCGTTATCTCGATATAACAAAGTTTGTTTTCTCAAGATTTTTTTGTTTTCTCAAGATGTTTTTTTTATGGATTTTTTTTTATAGAGGTCTGCTGTCTCTCCCTCCTCTTCTCCAGTCAAATACTCGGGAAAAATCCCACTAAAACAGCCTTCAATTTAACCCGGAGAAGAGGAGGGAGAAACGGCAGATTTCTATCCGCTTATGAAGCCCCATTCCCCGGGTTAAACGGAAGGGTGGTTAGGCAAAAAAAAAAAAACATCCATAAAAAAAAAATCTCGAGAAAACAAAAAAAAATCTTGAGAAAACAAACTTTGTTATATCGAGATAACGAATTAATAAGTCGTTATCACAAGATAACAGTGCATGAAAAAAAAAATCAATGGCCGTTCTCGGCTTCCGTACTTTAGAGTATAAGATGTAAACAATCTTTTTCCACCCTGAGAGGTTCAAACAGGTCTGTGCTTTAACCAATATGCCTGACTAAGTAAAGACTTTTAAAATAACCCTTCTTCTTGCTCTAAGAGTGCCTGAAAAACAGGTTACGTAAGATTTTTGCAAAATACTAATTTAAAAATGTCATGCATTATTCCTAAAATAATAGCCTACTATTATAATCAATGGATTAAGCAATACATTCTAAACATTTGAAATGTAGGAGTTCAATGTTTTTCAGTTACAAGGTTGTTGTTTAGTAAATCTATCACTGCTGACACTGTATTGTACCTCTTAGATTTGTTTTCTACCAAAAATGCTTTGGGCTGGTCAGAAGGTACTTGGCTTAAAAAAACAATTCAATTTCAAATTCATTCTTTTAATGTCACACAGTGAACGTTAGCATGAACTGGATCTGTGGATGGCTACCTTACCTTACCGATGGGCCAGTAAGTCTATCATCAGTGGGGATTTATATTTGCTAATAATATGTTAGAATTATGTCAAGACATTTTTAATACAAAACAATAATTTGGAGGCCCCCCTGCAGTGACTCTGAGGACCCCCTAGGGGGTCCCGGACCCCCTGTTGAAGATCTCGGAACTAAACTAAACAACTCACACCACTAGATGTCAGTGTCAGTTCATGATTATACCAAACACTGCTGGTGTAGGAAGTACAGCACCTTTGCAATGCAGGACCACCAACACGACTTACAGAGATATATTGTACTGGTATAAATCTAAACTCTTTACTAGTTAACACTCAAAATGATAATGATTATATAACATGTAATAAGATATACTGTTCATTGTAACCCTGTATCTTAAAAAATGCAGTTTTTTAATAACTAAGAAAAAAAAGAGATCACCCTTGTGTTGAGATCAGTGGCATTATGTATTGTGTTACAAAACAAATTTATGAAACTTGTATTTGTTTAAAGACATTACTGTTTCTGTCTAATTTTGGAAAGAGAAAAGAAATCTGTAACTAGTTCAGTTTTGTGCCTGGAGCGTCCAACCCTGTGAAGAGGTTAGCTGAGTGTAATGGCGTTTTTCCATCACATGGTACCTGCTCGACTCGCCTCGACTCTACTCGGCTTTTTTGTTTTTCAATTATGACAAAAAGTACTTGGTACTAGCTAACAGGTACTTTTTTTAGTATCAGACGGGGGTGTCCTGAACAAACCCGCCATTGTTAAATAGTTTAGCCAGCGGTCCTTTTTTTGAAAGAAAATGTGTCTTCTGGCTGTGGCAACAAGGAGGACGGGGCGCCGTGGACGAGTTGAGCCCAGCCGAGCCAAGCCGAGCCAAGCCAAGCCAAGCCGAGCCAAGCCATGCTTTGAGCACATTGAGTGCTATTCATGCATGAAATGGTACAACCCTATTATTGTCCTTTGCACTCATTTTGGCTTGGATGTGGATGTGTATTGACTTTTCATAATGTCTTGTCTTTTAATTACATTTCTATTTTAATTGGACTGTTAATTAGACAGGGCTAAACTGGTGGAAACTGGCAGTAGATAAAACCCAAACCATCCAGGAAATGTTCCCTTCCAGAGAAACAGCAACACGTAAAACAACACTATTTTAAAGTGCTTTTTTTGACAAATTACCTCTTGTGGTTGCGTGAGTAACAACTGTAATCTCTACGAAACAAAGGCATGAGCGAAGTGATAGTATTTTAGCTTTGCAAAACATCTAAGGGAGGATTTCAGGGCTTTTCAAGTGTGTGACTTTAAAACTAAAGACTGTGGTTTATATCTTGTCTCTATATTTTTGCACATGAACTCTATATGTCCCTGTTGTCAGAAGGGACAGCCGGGAATTAGACTTAGACTTATTAGACTTCTTTTTTGTTACCATAACCACACTTTCGCTAAAATTAACCAATCATAACTGCAGTGGTGGAATGTAACTAAGTACATTTACTCAAGGACTGTACTTCAAGGGTAACTAGTGTTTTGTTCAACCTGGACCCCATTTCCCCATGCATTTGGGTCTAATAGACTGATGTGATCTAAAATCTTTTTGGGCCAGTATTGATCGAGATTTGCAATGACAGGCCGGCGCAAACCGAGCTGCAATGTAACCTAAAGGGCAATTGTGCAGCCTTGCTTTTTATCCACTAAAAGTGACAGGCTCAGATTGTTACTAAAAGTGTCTGACAACATTATCGACTTTTTGTCCGAAGACAGCGGTGTGGAGAGTGGAACGCGACTCGAGAAAAAGCCGTTCTGAGTGGGCTACAGAAATGATTGGCTCCTGTTATCTAAAAGTTTGTCAGTACCATGGCTCAATATCTAAATTATTTCGATAATGTGGATGAGGTCGTTGTAACTGGATGGACGCCCGTATTCATTTGAGCCAGAGTATAGGCTATTGGCTATCATCTTCATTCTCAAGCAAGTGATTTACTGTATATGATTGTGAAAATGTGGGGTTTATACTTGATTGCATTTCCCTCCAGCATGTCCACTTCCCATTTTTTGCTCACAATACATTGTTCACAATATGCCAAAATGTATACAGTAAAACAAGTATTACAGATGGCCATTGCTATGATTCGATCTAGATAAAACGGTCAAAGGGTTACTATGGAGAGGGAGGCAGCATTATGAGATGTTGATATGCATCAGGCTTTTGGACCAGCTGTTGTCCACCTGACACTGGCTCCTCTCTTCGCTGATGACATCTGAATACACAAAGTAGACAATCAGCCGCACGTTGTACTCTGCCTGCTGGTGAAATGCATTTTTTCAAAGCAATCATAGTGGCTCTAGTTAACATTTTAATGAGAACAAATGAGATAACCAGCATTATGATTGTAATCAATGTCATCATTACCTAACCAGGGGTTTGAATTATCCATTATGTTTTTTTCTACATGCTTGGTTTGCAGACAGTAGGGGTTGTGCTCCAGCCAGGTAGCAGCTTTGCTGCCATTTATTATCTGACGGTGATGGCTAGTGCAAACAGTTGCTAGGGTAATAACAAAGTTTTATTGACCTTCCTATTACGTTAATGCTGTCACATAATCTCTTTGTGCTTCCTGTTTGCTAGAAAGCTCTTTCTCATTCACACGATATAGGACAAAAGCTCAGAGCAGACTGATGCTGTCATTGTCTGAGTTCTTTATAAAACAGAGCAGAGCAGTTTCCAAGGTGAATAACAGTTCTGCACAACATTGGTTGCAGAAGTCCTCACTGTCAATTTCATATCAGGTAGTGTGAATGATTAAACATGCAGACTCAGAGTTTGCAAGTAGTTGTGCAAATACTCCACCTGACCATATGTTTACATTTGATTTTTCATTTATGTCACTGGTGTGAGTATGTGAGATACTTTAAATACCCACGGCATCGTAAGTGTCATAATAACTGTAAAAGAAATGTCATTACTGTATTGTATGTGAGCATGCGACTCTGCTCAGCAGTTTATATAATAAATATCTAAATATTATTCAAACCATGACAGGAAAAGGACAACACAGTTTAGCATTTTCTTTCCAAATAATGTAGTTTATTTGCTGGTATGTAAAAAAAAGACAAAAGCGATATAAATATGATAATATAAATTAAATTGCACATGTTTTTTCATCTGTGTTTGGTAATAATGTTACAAATATATTACAGGCAAATAAATACAAATAAATACAAAATCATAAAGTACCTTTCATGCCTGTTCACAAACAGTGTAAGACTTTGACAGATATACATTGCACATCACAACCACAAATGTTTGCCTAAATGGCAATGAAAGTGCTTTTCTCCTTCCCTCCCGTTTGGTTGTCACTCAGTCTGTAATACTTTCACTTGACCTTGATGTACAAACTTGTCTTGTCTGTGTTCACACAGCAGTCCACTTAAGGCATCAACCTCAAATTTTATTTCCATTTTCCTTTTCTCTTCAATCATCGGCGTCTACAGAACATACCCATCCACTGCTGCTCTTGTGACGATCTCTGTGTTTGCACCTGCGTCCAGCTTTATGACGCAGCACCTAATGTCATGCCTTCTGCTTTCTCAACCTTTAAGGCGAAACACTACCAATCCTCCATCGGCTTATGTAGAGAGTTCACGCCTTCTTCTCCTGCTGGCGCTGCTTGGTGGCCTTGGCGCTTCGGTTGGCTTGGCACACTAGATCCCTGTAGACTGGAGAGCGGAGGAAGCGAGGGTAGCAGTCTTTGGCCATGAGCATGTAGATCTTGTGCTGGGCTGGGTCGAAGCAAGAAGGTGATGCTGCCAGCATGTTGGCTCTGGTGATGTCACGAGTTTCGTGGTCAATGTTAATCTGGAAAAAAAGGACAAGGACATTAGTTTTCTGTCCATTTTGGAGGGGTTAGCTATAACAAAGCCTAACTGCAAAGTATGTGTTTAGGCCTCACAATCTAACTTTTCGGTTTCAGATTTAAATCCTTTATAGATATTGGTTTTCCTTACCTCTCGAGGAGCGTCGCTGCCAATGAATTCATCATAGATCTTCTGGGCTTTGGCTGGTAGTTTGGCAGTGCACTTGGTAGTTCTGTAATCTTCACAAGCAAAGTAGAACGCAATGTTCTCCTCGCTGAACTCAGACACCAGGAAGGCTGTGAAGGCGCACAGTCCGTCTGAGGAGAAAGAGGAAATTTGATTACTTATTATGGCATATGATGTCCCCGCAGGCGTTCCATGTGTCTATAAGTGTATCTACAGTATGCATTTACTGGCATTTGCATTGTCATTTTTTGCGTGCAAATGTGTCAAGAAAATCGAGATATGTACTTACATTTGCTGGACAGGAGTTTTTCAAAGGACTCTCTCCAACTAAGGTATTCCTCCAGGTTTGGCCTGAAAATAGATGAAGTGAGATTAGATTAAACCCAGAATTCCAATCAAGCACACAGTGACAACACGTCAAATCATTTTTATAGTAGTATATAGCACAATATGTGTGATGCTTACTTATTATGCCCTATTTTGCAGCAGGATAGATTCCAGTTGGATTTTTGCAAAATGCTCCCCAGCCTTGCTTTCAGCTCTTTGGCCCTATGAGGACAACAAAACAGGTTAGATACATTTTTTTACAACACCATGATTGCATACTGACAAGCCATTACTGTGCGGTAGTCTAAATTTAGCATAACCTAAAACGGACAATCATTTGACTTCTCCAATGCTCTCACACAGATAGGTCTACTATATATTTTTTTCTAACAAAAATAACATAGAAAAACATCTGTCTTCCATATCCTGTAATCCAAATCTCAAAACATCAGCCATGTGAGTGTTTGCATGGCGCTTTATGTACCTTTCCAAGCAGCAGGTAGGCAGCGATGCTAGTCCTTTACACATACTGTAGCAGCAGGATGGAGCTGGTAGGGGTGGTGTCTTGGTCGGGTGGCAGTTAAATATCCGTTCAGTAAAGCTCAGTAGGGAGCGTGATAGTCTGTGTCTGAACAGAGCCAGAGCAGAGGTTTTATAGTCCTACCTCCCCTGCTTCTGTCATTTATGTCATCAGCCCTCTCAGCCAATCACAGAGAGAGAGAGAGAGAGAGAGAGAGAGAGAGAGAGAGAGAGAGAGAGAGAGAGAGAGAGAGAGAGAGAGAGAGAGAGAGAGAGAGAGAGAGAGAGAGAGAGAGAGAGAGAGAGAGGTTGGGAGGCTGGTAAATAACTGAAATGATAAAAGCCACTTTTATTCTACAGTACGCTATGTTTGTCTTGCATGTCCCTGAAAACACAACACATTAATCATTTTTTAGTATTTTCTTTCAAAACAACTTATTTACACACATGAAAATAGAACATTTGCAGTATTTAAACTGCAGATGTGTGAATACTGTAGCCAGCTTTAAGGTATTGTTTCCCTCTGAAATGGAGTATCCTTCAGAATATTCTTGAACTTGGCACTTCTTTGTCATATTTGAGCTTTTTATTATAATTGTTTATTAAAACATTTTAGCTTCAAACTTGTGTTTTATCATGCAACTACAAGTTGTTACAAAGCAGAGCTTGTCCTCAGTAAGTTCCCCCTGTGCAAATAAAGGTTCTAATCAATTAATCTGTGTGTAACCTCACAAGCCGATCTGCTAATAACATCCTGTGTCGTCACATCGTTTCTCGACAGCTCCTTTGTTCCCGGTTCACTTTGCACAAAGAAGACATAATTGAAGAAATAGGCAGGTTGATAAAGAACCTTTTGGCTGGTAAACACAATAACACCCAGCCTCTTTATGGACCTGATAAAAGGTGTTCACTCCAGGGAATGATGGGAAGGAAATGTAGTATTTACTTTGTTTAATTACATTACTGTAAGCAAGCTGAAAATACAGCCCACTGCTCAACACAATAAAGCTGAAGCGAGACAGTCTCCCATATGGCGAGCTGCAGGTTTCTTATCAAGGATTTGTTCATCATATAATTCACATTAAAGGGGCATTAGGAAATCTAAGGCAATATTAGACTGAAGAATGGCAATGACTCATTACTTGCACTGCTTTACAGTGGCATATTATGGCACACTTCCAAAATAGAGAAGTTCCTCTAGCTGATTAAAGCAACAGGAATCATTGATAATAATGTCTGTTTTTGTAAATCTGTTGATGTTCTCTTCAATGCTAGATCCTAGAGTCACCAGAGCAAATTCAGGAATTCGAGCATCTAAACAACAGTGAACACATTGTGTTTCACTCGTCACGCAAATCTATAGCCATGGGCGTTTCGA
The DNA here is from genome assembly GCA_023631565.1 of Gymnocephalus cernua. Taxonomy (NCBI): domain Eukaryota; kingdom Metazoa; phylum Chordata; class Actinopteri; order Perciformes; family Percidae; genus Gymnocephalus; species Gymnocephalus cernua. The sequence goes on along the minus strand of CM042432.1, from coordinate 34,499,453 downwards.
GGAACTGAGACCCAACATGGCTGTGTGATGGATAAAATCTACTCCCCTCTAATAAAGAAATGTTTGTTGTCAGTGGTGTGATATAAATGTGTTACCTAAGATTCAGGATTTTCATTAAGAGACATCACTATCTATTTCCATCTTTATAGAGAGAGTACAATTCCAAGAAAATGTTTTGGCATATACTGAAACAAGGACTGATTACTTTTTTGGACTACAATTACCAAAAACTTCTTGCTCCACAGTTCAGACAATACATTATACACACTAAGACACAAGAAACTTGAATAGGTCGCAATGTGTAAGGGTTAATGGTGTCTTATCCCTAAAAGTCCTTTCTTCCACAGGCTCTCCACAGAGCTGTTCTTTCACCATTGCTTTTTATTTTATACATGACTGTAGGAGTAAGTATGAGACACTGTGTGAAATTTGCAGATGACACTGTTATAGTGAGCCTTTTGAACAATGATGAGGTGGGGCATGGTCCTGGAGTTGATGATTTCATTGCTTGGTGTGAAAACTTATCTGTCTATCAATGTTTCCATGACAAAGGATATGATTATTGATTTCCGTAGATCACAGCACAATGTTTCACAAACTGTTATTCAGAACATGAATGTTGAGACAGTAGATTAATATAAATATTTAGGAACCATCATTGACAGCAAATTATCTTTTGAGAGCAACACAGATGCTGCCTGTAAAAAGGCCCAACAGAGACTTTTCTTTTTGAGGAAGATGAAATCATTCAGCGTGTGCAAGACTCTGGCGGCATCTCGATTACGTCACGATGGGTCTAATCGCCAAAGTATTTTTATTAGCCCGAACTCCTGAATGAGCCTCTCCTGATTGAAGTAATACTTGTTATAGGATTCAGTCATTGTTGGTTTTAGCGTTTTATGGGATTTGTTGATGATAAGAAAACTATAGAATGAACAGACTGATCCTTTGAAGAGGAAGTGGGTGTAAGAAAAGTTATGGCTTTGGTTATTTGTTTGAATGCTTTGGAAAAAAAAAATATTTGTTTTACTGACAAGTGACCTTTTGCGGTTGAGTGAATAATGGTTGTTTCCTCTCAGATGCAATAACTGAAGTAGATAGTTGTTAGCAACTGGAAATAGAACGCCTTTCACATTCCATCTCCTACCAACAAACAATATTGTTTTCCTTTAATCGTCCGGATCTTTTCCTAATATTCAATCAATAACCATAGAGGTGGAAGATCAGATACTAAGCATTTTTGGAACGGCTACTCAAACAGGTTGTTTTGAAAGGCACTGACAAAACAAGGATGAAAAATTACCCTTAAAACAGTTTAGTCCAGATTAATAAGAATATTGCTGGTCTAAAACAAAAAAGCCCCCCAAAGGGCATTTCCTGTGACAGACAGACATTTAGCGAGATCTCTCTCACAGTGTACCATGACAAAGGCAGCACTAATTAGACTGAGTCACCTAATATAGAGTGGTTGGCTCCTGCTGGGAAGACGAACAACTGCACAGGGATTACCTAACCTGTCCGGATTCATTTTGCTGGGGAGCATTTCATTTCACCGTTTTCTTATTGCCAGAAAAGAACAAAGGTCTGCCTGGGAGCCTGGGGGATCCCGGCCACCCACTCACCTACTCAAACACTCATGCTGTGATGTCAGCACACTTCTGCGCCTCTGTCAGACCTATTGAGACAGGCCAAACGGAATCCAGAGAATAAAAGAGCGAAGAAATATATATATATATTTTGTTATTATATTGTTGAGCAAAGGACTTTCCTGGAAACTGGAGACTCACTGTCCTTGAAGCTGTCCAATGGAGCACACGTTACCAAACACCTTACTCCAACACAATTTCTATTATACCAATATACCACGAAAAGCACCCACAATTAATTCAAAAAATGAACAGGTTGTGAGAAACGTGTACGTGAGTATTTAGCATTTTTGTAACGGTTATTATCATTGCTAAAGACATATGCGATAGGTAAGATAACATCTTGATTCTCAGAAAAACAGTTCTGCTGAAATCCCTCTCTGGATCTAAGTAAGAGAGAGTTTCATTGTTTGATCTGCCATCGTCTGGTGATGTTTTTTGTGGGCCTCTGACTGTCATGCATCCCTTTACGCTGATGTTCCACATACAATATGGTATTTTATGGTGTTAATCCATTATCGCTGACAGAATCTCTGTCTGTGCGTATAATGCTGGAGCACCTTTGCCCAGTTTTCAGTCCTAGAAAGAGTGAGTTTAGGAGTGACTTGGTGTTTTCTATGTATTTAACCTAGCCTAATATCTAAAAAACTAACATTGCCTAACTTTACCAACACATTTAGCTCTGTTCACAACTGAGTCTGATACAGACATTTGTATTGCCATGTCACTCCTATTATTCCTATTATTTGAATCCTTTGTGTTTTTGTCACTGCTCACACAGTTGATGTCTCATTCTTTCTCTGTCTGTGCTCAGCAGCGTCTCAGGTTTATATTGTATAAGCCATGTCATGTTCTGAGGAGGCCCCTGGCACTTTTCCCCTCACAGACAAACTCTGGAGTCTAGAGTCTTGAATGAGGGCTTTGTTGCTAGAGATGTGACTTTCTTTCTTGTAGAAATGGTGAAGGATCGAAAGGCAATAATAAATAAAATTACTTTAGAAACATATATTTGTGTCAAAAAGTATTTGATTGATGTACTATGTACTATTTTACAGTTATACTGTATGCTCTAAATTTCAAAAATGGCCTTTATATGAGAACACTGTTAAAAACAAAAAAACTGAAGACTATCTTGAATGTGTCACATTAGAATATTAAAAAGCACCAAGGAAACACAGGCAATGCTGATAAAACAAGAAGTGACATTTACCTATATGAGTGAGCCTCAAACAAAAGGTCACTTCATCACCTCTGGGACAGAATCGAGGCTGAAGCCAGTTTAGGATACTTACGTGTCAGAGCCCTACTTTACCTCAACCCACAATTCTATTCTTATTATTCACTAATCCCTTTTACCTCATGTTACCTAAAATCAGAAGTACTTTCTCATCTCTCTTCATCTCTAGCCGGGGACGAAGACCTTTTAGTTTCATTTGGGCTCAGCTGTGATGGAGGGAAAGCTCATCTTCAGCTCAGCATGCTCCTTTCACAGTTCACCTCCATCTGGGTTCTGCTGCGGAGATGAGAAAGCAGGATTGGGATCATCCTCTCGTTGGGGGATGCTGTTATGCCACCCTCTATGATGCATAATCACCAAAGAGAAAATGACAAATAAATCCGATGAGGTCCCTGACACTGTACTTTCACTCCATGTTGGAAGACACAGCAGCAACAGGCAATACTAGTATTATTTGATTGTAAATCACACTCTGATGGCAACACATATTGTGTGCAAAAACCTGCTTTTGCTGCTAAAGCTCGCATGCATCTCCTTGAAGTTAAAAATCCAAATTCTGCGAGATCCAAAATGGCTAACATCATCTGCTTGTTGCTAGCCCAGTTAGCTAGCTGTTGTCTAAGTTTGTCTTAGCAGCTCACAGTGCTAACTACAAACATGGTGAGCATAATACAGATGGCACACAAGTGGATTCTAATGCAATCGTAATTTAGGACGTTTCTAGCCTGGATGTTTGAAAACTTTTTCACAGTGAAATTTGGTCTAGTTGGAAGTAGAAGTAGTGTGTAGATTACAATGGTACGTACACTCAGTTGCCAGTTTATTAAGTACACTTCGCTGAAATTATTGCCCAATACCATCTGTAACAACGAGGGTAGACTGAATATTAGAAACACCTCCCAATGCAACACAATTTAAAAGTACCACAAAGTGCAGCCTCCAAAATCACCATCAAATTTCTCTAAAACATTTACAAAAAAAGCTGACCATTATAAGCTTTTAAGACGGTTAGATCTATTGTAGGGATGTTGTATTGGACTGCATTATTTTTTAAAGGTCCAGTGTGTAATGAAGCTCAGCGTAAATTCTTTCAGGAAGACCTAGTATTAATCACTGCTTTCTTCCTAAATCGAATAAGCTGCCGGAGGCGTTCACCTACTTGATAAGCAATCAGAATTGGGCACGGATTCTATAGGCCAATCACAGCGTCTCAACCCTGCTTTAAATCTGCTTCTCTCCCTGTGCCTTCAGCTGTCGTTTCAGGCAAGGCGTTCATCCCTCCTCCTCCCCTTCCACCTCCCGTCATCGTGATGCTCCGCTGCCTCCTTCGGCCTGGTCTTCAGGACCTTTTCCGGCACCACTGGTGTCTGAATTCCATCGGTGGGTTATATCATGGTTCCCTACCCCTATATTAAATGTATTAATATAACGATGGAGTCCAATCTCCAATACTCATGTACAATAAACCTTTTGCAAATCTGCAAACAAGTCTCTCCTGATTGAAATGTTGTTCATTATCAAAATCTGTGTTGCCCATTCACAAACTTGTCCTTTTTCATGAATATTTACCACCACCAGCAATTCCTAGTATTCCTATTGGCTTGAAATTTTACATTTGCGTTTGCATGAACTGGGATAGACGTATTCATGCGCCATCTTGAAATACGTTAGCCTTACATATTGCTCCGCTTTTTGCGTTTTCACTGTCACGTGATAAACTCACAGGTGCTGCTAATGGGTATCGTCTTTGAAGAAGGAAACATGGAGGACCACAGGTATTCAAAATTCAAATGTCAGGAACAGGAGTCTTCTTCTTTGCCCAGAAAAAGAAAATGGATATTGAAAAGAGCAAGAGACCGGCATCATCAGAAAGAAGCGTGAAGGCTACCGTAGCTGTAATACGTACTTTGTACTGTGTGGCGCGAGAGAGTTGATTGCGATATATGATCTCAACGCTAGATGGGAGAAATTCCTACACACTCGACCTTTAAGGAACTAGCAAGTGGGTGAATCTGTAACATACTGTAAGTGTGAAGCAATAAAAGTGTGCTCAGTCAATCTTCTCTTGATAGATATAATCAGAACATTGAATCAGAATTGGGTCCCAATGTGGTTTGCTGTTGAACAGATAGTTTCCAACTGGAAGAACATCTTGCTCTTTGTGTTTTTATTGATGATGACAACACGGCTCAAAGACCGCTGTGCTCTGGAGGACAATTCAGCTCTCGGCATGCTCCAACAAGGAGGCTGCCCTGCTTTGTTTCAACAAGAAGCATTTACCAGCTGTTCAATTTGCTTTGCTTTGTGATGCTGATTGCAAATCACTACCACAGGATGTACAAATTAGGCTGCAGAACAGACAGACACACTCAAAGCTTACTGAACATGTTTCCCTGTGTGCTGCATGACTACTGGTGCATGTGTGCACCATCACTGTTCAGTCAATAAAACTCAACTGTGGACAGACTTTCCTGCAGACTTGGTGTGACTGTGCCCGAAGAAGTGTTGAAAGCACAGCCAAAGCAATCATTTTCCAGTAATAGCCCTGTATTTGTGGCTTGTTTGTGTTCAAAGCCTGTATGTGTTGGAGAAAAGAAGGTAAAATAGGAAAAACCCAACATGCAGGTCAATGCCACAGGAAGCGTCTGTAATGTTTCCCGACATTACATCTGTTTGTCTGTTTGTTTTCTTTTTCTCAAGGTCCGTCAAAGAGGTGACTAAGGAGCGGAAGGGGACAGCTGAAAGCCTGTTTAAACCAATAACGGAATGGAAACATTCAAACAGAAAGATGACGTGTTAAATTGGTAAATTCTTGCCAATGGATTGGTACAATAATATAATTGTTTTAAATGGAGATCCAAACAAAGAGGATGGATGATTTAGCTCATTTTGGTCCTGATGTTTGTGTAGTATTGTACAGTATATTGATTTTGTTGTTTATGATTAAAGCAATTATTGTCTAATGCTGGATATTTCTCCACTCACTAGAAAAAATAAATCACACACTTGAATAATTAGGGTTTTAGTCTACTGGAATATGTTGGCTGTATACGTGTTTACTGTAATATCATCATGGCAAAGCTTTCCCACATTTTTTTCACTTTGCTCCATGTTTTGATGGCCATGGATGAGTTGTCTTAAGACAGATTTATAATCTATGTACCTGAATGGATTCAGATTCAGATTTATTTATTGTGGTTTATTGTCATTTAAACATATTAAAAACATGAAGGAATGGAATGTGTTACTCAGACTCAGCAGCGTGCACAATAAATACATGTTTTAGCTAGAATACATTAATAATAACATCTAAACCCTATAATAAATAGAACATAAAGTTAAAAATCGAGCAGCAGTTAAAAGAATAGTGGATCAGTAAGCAAACAAGACAAAGGACAGACTTAAGATATCCCACTAGACTATCACCTACTTCAATCTGGAGAAAGTGGACAACCATAAATTGTCATTTGTACACTTCTGTTTTTGAACATATTAAACAAACAGTATAACATGTTAATTAGTGAGCTTTAGGTGCTGGAAGGAGGATTGTGTTACATTTGTGACAGAGAAGATGGGTATCAATCGTCTCATCTAAACCTCAGCCAGAAAGGGAATAAGTGTATTTTCCAAAAATGCCAAACTATTCCTTTAGGCCTAGCAGTTCCATAAACATGCTGTTTCAGTAAACACAGACAACAGATTACACATGTCCATCCTGGATTGTTAATGGAGCTCAAATTTCACAAGTGATTTCACCGCATATATTGGCACCATGATGGTAAACTGATCGCAGGGTTCTGTCCCATGCAAAATGTTGTAAAAAGTATGTGTTATTATAATGATACTGTAATTATGACACCTTAAGTGTAAAAAGCATCCAAATGTTTGCTAAAAATGTCATCTTAAAAACTGAGTTCACAAGATGTAGTCTTGGGGTAAAAAAAATGTCTTTAGGACTCATGTTCCTCTTAAATAATGATCAAGCTTAAAGTGTCCATATTATGCTCATTTTCAGGTTCATAATTGTATTTTGAGGTTGTACCAGAATAGGTTTACATGGTTTAATTCTCAAAAAACACCATATTTTTGTTGTACTGCACATTGTTGCAGCTCCTCTTTTCAGCTCTGTTCAGGTCTCTGTTTTAGCTACATAGTGAGACATCTCACCTCTATACCATCTTTGTAGGGATTCACACATGCGCAGTAGCTAGGTAAGAATCACATCAGCTAGCTAGCTTTTTCTCTAACTTCAAGGCAGGATTAGCAAGGAGACTTCTTCTAAACAGGGCACACTTCCAACTTTGCGTGGAATACCTGCAGAACAGGGACATGTAAGTAGTTCTTTTGTAGATTATGGTGAACTAGTGTGTGTTGTAGCAGTGTTTTGCCATTCAGAAACCCGTATCTCACTCAGAACAACATGGATGTTTTTTTTCCCAAGTTTGTATGCATGTGGAAGCACCAGAGACACAAAATAACACCCCAAATTCCAGAAAAAGTGTTTTTTTCATAATATGGGCACTTGAACAAAATATGTTGGGTTCAAAACGTTTAAACCCAACATAGCGAAACATAGCCGTTTTGGTAACCTTATATTCACAATTTGAACAAAACGTGGATTTGTCCTTGGACAGTCTTTTCCCCAAGCCTCTCAACATTTGTGAAGTTGTCCTGTTTGGTCTCTGTGGAAGTGTGTCTGGCAGTGTGCATGGAGGAGCCTCAGGTCACTCATCTGCCTGATCGTCCTCTAGGGAGGAGAGGAGCAGCCTGTTGCAGGCCCAGCCAGATGCTCAATGTGACTGTTAAACAATAACCACTGGAGTGTGCTCCCCCCTCAGCAACACTGTGATCCGGGACTACTCCCAGGAGACTGTTTAGACAGAGGTCAGGCAGGCCTACAATATGCAAACTGTCCTAAAATTGTGTGATACTCTGTGAAATAATAAAACTCTGTTTTTCATTACTGCTATGCTATTTTTTTGCACTAATTAATATCAAAAATCCCTTTATGTTCAAACCTTGTCTTGAGTTCAATCAGATTTTCTTTTGATGTTCTGTTGGAGTGTGCACTCCATTCTTAATTTGTTTAGTTATTTAAGATGTGTGTGGTCACACCGCCTACTTTTGTTACTTCTCAAATTTCCATAATGGAAACCATTGTGAATGGAAGTAGTGCAGTGTGCAATTAAACCTCAGACAGTACAGCAGAAGTCACACAAGCAATAGTGAGCTAGATACTGCACAGGTGGTAGCTGTGATTCTGTAACAAGATGTCTGTTTGACATAATGATGCTTTGAACTATATGCTAACATTAGCATGCTAACATGCTCATATTCATAAAATTGGCTTTATGTGTGAGCATGCTAACATTTGCTACTTAAAGGAACACGCCGACTTATTGGGACATTAGCTTATTCACTGTAACCCCGACAGTTAGACAAGTTGATACATACCCTTCTCATTTCCGTGCGTGTAGTAACTCTGTCTGACGGCTCCACCATTAGCTTAGCCTAGCACAGATCCTGGAGGTAACCGGCTCCAACTAGCCTACTGCTCCGAGTGACAAAATAACGGCAACATGTTCCTATTTACATTTTGTGATTCGTATAATCACAGCGTGTACAAATAACAATGTCACATGAGACACAGCCATCTTCTAACCACATACAAACTGGGAACTATATTCTCAGAAAGGGAAGCACTGCTACTTGGGCGGAGTAATATGCTTGCAGCTCTGCTGAGTACTACTTGAGCGGAGTGATATGCTTGCAGCTCTGTAAAGCTCTATGTAAATAGGAACATGTTGCCGTTATTTTGTCACTTATTCGGAGCAGTAGGCTAGTTGGAGCCGGTTACCTCCAGGATCTGTGCTAGGCTAAGCTAACGGTGGAGCCGTCAGACAGAGTTACTACACGCACGGAGATAAGAAGGGTATGTATCAACTTGTCTAACTGTCGGGGTTACGGTGAATAAGCTAATGTCCCAATAAGTCGGCTTGTTCCTTTAACACTTAATACAAGCTAGACTGATGGGAATTGCATTTATTGTGCAGGTATTTGGCCATAAAGCAATGTATGGGCAAATAGAAATGTGTATCTGATGATGGCATAGATGAAAAGTTAGGAGATCACCTGAGATTCCTAACCTTCAATTACAAAAATTTTAGAAAAAGATATTTCACTAGGTAAGTGACATTTTGACCTGCTGGTGGTTTTCGATTAAAGTCATCATGTGAAGAACATGAATGTCTGCACCAAATGGCATCAGTCCATGTAATAGTTGTCAGGATATTACCAAATAATAATACCAAAAATGGTGGTGAAACCTAAAGTCAACATTGACGTTTTTTTAAGTTACGTAACATTCTTTACTAACGTACATTAGTATTTTCACCCAAACCACAATCTTTTTTTTCTGGGGCTTTTCCGTTTATTGTGAAGTGACAGTGGATAGACATGAAAGGGGGAGAGATATGGGGGATGACACGCAGCAAAGGGCAGCAGGTCAGATTCGAACCTGCGCCGCCACAGGACTCAGCCAACATGGGGCACCCCCAACCACAATCTTTTCGGAGTAGTTTTGTTGCCTAAACCTATAACCAAGTAATATTTGTTTTGTTTGAATTCCCAAAGGGACTCCCTGACCATGCTAACAGCGACCGTTACCATGTCAATAGAACCTACTACTACTATAGGTGTACTGTAGCAAGGCCCTTCTTACCAATATGAGGCTGATAATCACTGATAATGTCCATTCAATGGAGTGATAACATTTGAAATGGGTGGCCAAACAAACACATGCTATCTTCAAAAGATAATGTTAGAAAAACATGTTAGTACCTTGTTTCCTTAGCAATATGCTACGGTCTCATTTGTCTATGACTTCTTGGTTATCACCACATAATCTTTTTAACATGATGACGCCTGTGTTTTAATCATTTCCTCTGTACATATTTACATACAGTATTTGGGTTCCCGCCACCAACACTGGTAACTATAGGAACATTTGAATTTTTTCTTCTTTTTTTCCCTTACAAATGCCTTTGGGATAAAGCACCAAACATGATACTTTTTATATGACAATTCCAGTACCTTCTTCACAGTCAATCCACATCAAGTGTAAATGTGTGTTGGATGCGTCTGTGCTGTCACGTGTGCTCTTCATTTTACACTCACAGATCATTAAGCCCCTGGGGATCTATTATTGTACCAGTTTGACTGAAATATTAATAAACCTTTTAAAAGTGTGTGTGTGTGTGTGTGTGTGTGTGTGTGTGTGTGTGTGTGTGTGTGTGTGTGTGTGTGTGTGTGTGTGTGTGTTGTAATGTGTGTATTAGAAAGAGGTGGCGTGTAATTAGAGAGTAGCAGGGTTATCTGGCTGAGCTGAACCAGATTTCACCTTCATGAATAAAATATAACCATGATGTTCTCTTCAACAAAACCCCCCTCCAGCTGTTGAATGACTGTGACATGTAGGTGGTCCTTTACCAGCAAAAGCTTGCCCCGGAGAAATTACCGATAATGATTAACTTGACGCTGAATGGCTTTGTTTTTTTGTTGTTGCTGTACCCCAGTAGTGGGGTTGCAAAACGTCGGGCACAGACAACAACAGGACGACTGATATTTGACTCCCTTCAACATCACATACACACAGTATGAATGTACCTGGTGCCTTGGAGATCAAGGCAAACAATCAGTAATGTCAATACCAGGGATCAGCAGGCACTTTTATTATTCCCAGAGACTGTTGTTTGGAACTGAAAATAAGAGGTAACACACAAGTGGGCAATCCAGTCCTATGATAATTTGGTTTAATAAGGACCTGAGGATACAGTATCAATAGAGATATGTGGAGATTTGTTAAAAATGGTGTTAGTATGAAATACTGCTCTATGTGCAAATTATACCGAGATGATAATAAAGCATGTTGAAACAGCCTGGATATTATACTGAATTGCAATTAAAAAGAACAAATCATTGTTTTTGGATTTGGCGTTGACCCCAAGGAAGTTTTGAGCGTCAGCATCTTCATTTTTGTTGCATTTGGATATGCTTTAATGCACCGATTTACGGTGGTAATACCTTTATTTAGCCTATGCGAAGAAAAAGAACACAGATGACAATTCAAAATATATCAAAGATATAATTGAAAGTATGTTGTTGCGTGTCATTGGGCATTTCTAAGTGGGTAAACTGCATATACCTGCGTATCACGTAGACTACACCACTTAATGAGGGGAAGCTGAGACTACAGTAAATGTGCTGTAAAACCAAAACAATGAAGGCTAAAATGCTACATTGAGCTGCAGAGTTGGTTGATAATAATTGGTTGGGTTCATCACTGCATGAAAGCCCTCTTTCCCACTTGCCCACTTTACAGATTAATTTAATTCAATGTAGAAAACATATTGACTAATTGAGCGTTATATTTACATCTTATATCATCTGATAAAATACACCACTAAACAATTGTGGTAACATGTATAATTCATTTTGTTTTGTTGTTTTTCTTGCACTTCTGTTGTTTTTCTCAGAGCCGAACAGGACGAGTTATCAACTATCCTGCTCATCCTCCCCGTGATCTATAGTCATGGCAGCGCTGCACCATGGGTATTGTGTTTACTATTGATTACGAGACCAGAGAGAAACAGAGTTGCAGAGATAAGAAAGATACTGTAGAGCAGTGGGAGGGAAACAAAGGATAGAATGATGAAAAGATTGAGGGATACGGATGTCATTAATACAGTTTTCCCATTGGTTGCTGTCCATTAAAATAAACTAATAAATAAAATGTTTGTGTAAAGTCAGTTGAAGGAAGAAGGTGAAAAATGTCAATAGTGCATTGTGATCAAAATGAATATGAGGCCTTGTTGACGTTCAATGTATTTTCAAACAAAACAAGGCTAGCTCGCCCCTCCCTCCTCATCCCGTCCCGTCCCCCTCCCTTCTGTGCTTCCGTGCACTAACCCCCCAACCCCCACCCCAAAATCCTTCTTGTCAGTTATTGGCTGGAGCGCTGGAACTCTGTTATGTTTCGTGGTGCAGGTTGGCCAGTTTGTTTTTGTTGGCGTTTGTGCAGCCCGGGCTGTCTACAGAGACCGTGTTTTTTTTTGCAGTGTGTTCAGGGGACAGGCAGCTAGCAGATAGTGAGGAGATGTTTGCTGTATGTGACAAAAAATGTTGTAGCATAAAAAACACGTGACATCACTTAGAGCACCTTTAAAATTCACTTGACAATTAGATGGAAACATGACTAGTGAATCCTAAGGTTTAACTGTATCTGTGGATGGCTGCCTTAGTGATTACCTTACCTATAGGCCAATAAGCCTATCATTAATGTTTTTTTTAGGCTGATATATATTTGCTAATAATGTTGGATTCATGTTAAGACATTTTAGTTTTTGAAAAAAAACTTTCAAAAAGTTAACAATAATTTGGTGACCCTGCTGCAGTCATTCTGAGGACCCCCCTGTTGAAGATCTCTGATCTAGACAGTAGAAATAGTGCCATGAATGTTTGAATTCTGTTTTTTGTTTTCCATTCGTTACTTTATGTGACTCATCGTTGTTGAGCAGCTGCAACTTTAGACCTCGGATGTGATGAAATGTAAAGTTTGTTAAGCAAAGTTCTCTTCCATTTCCTTAGCAATTAACTGACTATGTTGCTCATAAGCCAGTTATTTTATTTTCTAACATTTCATGCCTGCTAAATATTCCAATATAATGGTAAACAGAAACCAGACATTCCAATCGTCATTCTCTTCTCCAAAACTTAAAGAGAAGGATGATTCACCCCATATTGAGTACTGGGTTTTCATTTATTAGAGTTTTTTTTCTTCTTGTCTGGTTATAAAATGGCATTGGCATTGGGGTCAATCTGTCTGTCTCATCAGTGGATGAATGCATTTTCATAGCTCTAATACCCTTTCGGTATTATGAGAATTAGGTCACACAGGGCACAAAATATAGATGCAGATTCATTTTTAATCACAAAATATAAGGGGGAAGTTACATTCATGTGGACCACAGTGACACAGCATATAGGGTGACATGTTGTTGAGCCAGATTTGTTGTATTTCAACAGTTTGGCCTTCACAGTACACATGCAAAAAAGAAAAAAAAAGGTTGTCTCCCCTGAAATCTTAGTGTGTAGAGTGCAAATGCTGAGGGAGCACATTTCAAACACATTGTCATGTACCGACTTATTTTTTAAGTTAAAGGATATCTAAATAGTTATTCTGAGTATTGCATCATGCTGAAAATTATTTAGGAAATGTACACAACACCTTATACCTCAGAACAGATTCCATGAAGGTTGGGCATTCAAATCACTACTGGGAGGAGGCCAATATTCAGTTTTGTAATAAACAGCAATTTCTTTTTGTGTAAGGTATTTGACTTACTTTTTAGTCAGCACTTCCAAACTTTTATGTAAATTATGAGTCATTTTAAATCCAATGTTGACCATGCAATGAAACATTTAATATAGTAGTTTACTGTTATGACATGGCTTAAATCAAATCTAATTAAAAAGATATGAATGATTATACATTACTATAGAATTCTGACTGGCAAAGGATGATTGGTGCATGCAATGTATACATTGGTACACAGAACAGATTCAACAGAGATGACAGCACATTTCCACTTCCTGAATAGTTAGTGAATTGAAGAAAAAAAAAATGAATGCCATACCTGCAAAAGTTTACAATACACAGGAATATGTAGCTATATCAATATCTAAGTGCAATCTACTTTGGCACAGTTTCAGATATTAAGTGTTCACTCACTTCATCATTTGTTGTAAACACACAAACTACCACGACAGGTCTAGTCACCAGCGTACGAAGGTGTCTATTTCACAAAGATAAGCAGAGGTAGTTCTGGACGATAAAACGATAACGGTATTTATCTCAGTAGACTTCTTTCTGATGATTTGAAGAATCTGTGGTATTCAATGTATTGGTCATGCCCCAAGAAAGACCACAAACAGCTAACATTCTGCCAAAGGTGATCCTTAACTTCACGGTTAGAGAACCGAGAGAACTGAGGACTATAAAGTGCTTCAAAATAAAGCTATGGCATTGAAATGTTTAAATGTAGGGACATTCTGATTTTTTTTTAAATATTGAAGAACATTAGAATTTGTATCCATTGTGTGTGTATATAATATATATATATATATATATATATGTCTAATTTGTTCCGAAGTTGTGTATATAATGATACATATTGTTATCGCACGATATGGTAATTCTTTATTGTGATAATATTTTCAAACATATCGCCCAGCACTGAGTAGAGTTAAAACAATTAGCTTATCCTCATAAAATCTCCTCCTTTATACTGTACAGTGCAGTCCACCAAGACACGTCTTTTCTACAGGGATTGCATGCATGGAGCTGGTGTAGACAGAAGGAAACAGTCAAGCATGTCGCACCATCCTTGCAGATTCACAGTATTCAGAGATGATGTCAAAGGGTTACTAAGTGATTTACAGTGTAGGTCCAGTTTTGTGTCGGCTGTGGTCTTCATCAAATTCAGTCAAACAGACCTCCGCTGGCCTTGTGCTTGCGCCCTTTTGACTATATCCTGGTACATCTTGGACCTGAGGAATCGTGGGTACGAGTCTTTCTCCATGAGGCCGTAGACTTTAGCTTGGACTTCGTTGAGGCTTGTTGGGGACGGATCCTCCAGACTCTGCTTGGTCTTTTCCCTGGTGCGGTAGTCAATGTTTACCTGCCAAGAAGAGAGGAAATACAGATTGTTTTAAGGGGAAGGTCACTCATATATATTAAATAATATCATCATAGCATTTGTTCTGCATGCTCCACTTGACCATGATCGTTTCATAACCTTAACCAAGTAGTTTTGGCTGGCAAATATTTACCAAATCTTAAACATAACAGTGGCAGATCGGAAAACACTCATTTGGTTCATTTGGGAAGGCAATGACAAATAACCTATTTTGGAGTTTAGTTCATGGGACACGTTGCTGAGTTAGTAAACTAAAACAGGAAACGAGGCAAGTACATTTAGGTTAACTTGTCACTCTTCTAGAGTTCACACATGGACAGCGTGTCACCGACAAGCAAGCAATGGAGTCCCAGTTCACCCCTTTGGGAGGCTGGGGCATACATTCCGCGTTCTGCGGACTGCTTTAGACCATACCTGCCAACACTCCCATTTTTCCAGGGTTTCTCCTGTTTTTTTTTTTGCTGTATCTCCCGGACCCCTCCCGGTTTGTTATTTCTCCCGGGAAACTCCCGTAATTTGCATGGCCCAAACTCCTTTATTAATAATCGGACCAATATGTTTGTCTAATGTTGACCAGTTGCCAGATCTTGTATGAAACGCATCCTTTTCACACAATCCACACACCATATACAATTTTCAACCTGTTTGTCACCTCAACCTGGCAACCTGTAACCCAGTTGCACAGTTGATCTCTGCGCAAGCTTCGCGGAAAGTTCAAACGGTGGGAAAAATGACAATACCCAGCAGATTAAAACACAGCGGGTCTTACAGTACACTTAACAGTTACACCCCCCAGTCACGCCGCACACATCTCCCGGATTTTGAAAACCAAATGTTGCCACATATGCTCTAGACTTGTACCTTTAGTTAAGCTGTGAAAGTTTACATGCAGTTTAGTGTCCCAAATTCCACTATGGCCACGCCAAGACCCATCCTATGATGCAGCTCGATTGGTTGGGTTTAGGTATTTCACCTCAAGTGGTTAAGGTTAGGATAGTCGATTGGTTGGGGTTAGGCATTTGACCTTGAGTGGTAAAGGTTAGGATAGTCGATTGGTTGGGGTTAGGCATTTGACCTCGAGTGGTAAAGGTTAGGATAGTCGATTGGTCAGGGGATAGGACCTGAACAAATGGGATTACGTTACGAGGAATTTGGGACACTAAACTGCACATATACCAGCTGTGAATCTCTGTTGGACCCAACATGTGCTTAAAACAAAAGCTCTCACTCAGTGATCAAAGTGAAGTGCTGAATTTTAAACACTGAGCTAGAGAAAAGGCAGACAGACTTAATTAAATCAGAAGACAAAAAGTTTGTTGATCAGGCAAAATAATAGGAACTTAATCAGTGAACAGGAAAGAGGATATTAGGATAAGATGAGACTAAAACTGTTAGGTAATTCAATTTCTTCTACACATCTCTTGATTGATCATTATGGTAAGGAAAGGGAAGAACACATACACTTCAGTCACACACCTCTCTGGGCGCCTGAATATCAATGAACTCCTGAAAGATTTTGCTTGCTTTTGACACAAGCTTGGTTGAGCTTTTGACTTTTTTGTACTCCTCGCATGCCATCCAAAACTCGATATTCTCGTCACTGAACTCCGTCTTGAGATATGTCCGAAAGGCAGCCAGGCCATCTGGAAAGGACAAATGAATCAGACGGTAAGTGGAGGAGGTAAAACCAACAAAAACACTTCACAGACATGATTGATATTGCAGCGTAGCACCTATTGCTGTACAGCAGGATGCTGGATGTTTTTCTATTTCAACATAGAGTATCTTGATCATGTGATAATACCCTTCACCCTGTGTTGATATTTTCCCAGCGCGTACACACTCTTGTTCCCAGAAGCGGCAAACAGCTCTTGTGATTAGAACATAAACAGATCAGAACAAAATACTCCCACAAAGAGATATTTTTTTGCTGTCTTCATCAGTCAAGATAAGTGATCAATTAATGTGCTCCCCCCCATGATAACACATAAGGGCATGTTTTTCTGTGGGCCTGTGTCACGTTGACATGTTATTTCCATGCTTCTCATTTCTGCTGTTTACCTAATAAAGCTGGGCATGAGCAGAGGGGATGGTCCATCTGTGCATATTCAACAATAATTCTCACAAAGAAACACACACTCTGGGCACAGGGCTACACACACACACACACACACACACACACACACACACACGTGTTTTGGGCACAGGGCTACACACAAACACGCGCTGGGCTTTTGTTTGAAGAAGTCCCCAAATAACCGTGGTAACACAAAAGGAAAGAAGACACTTCGTAAAAGGTCTGAGAGCACAGACCTCTGCTGAGGTGAATTTCTGTCTTCCAGAAATGTATATGACCTTATTTCACATTTATGTTGTTAAACTTTATCCCAATATTTTAACTTGCACTATTTTTATTTTTACCGCTAGTTTGGTTGTACTTGTAATTTATTGTTATACAAATCTAACAAGAGGGGAATTTAGAGGGAGAGCCAACATTTAGAGTGACATGACTGCTTTTGTAATTGTTGTGTATTGATAATAAACTGGAAACTTCAACTTGAAACTTAAGTGCAAACGTCTCTACATTAATTGTGAAATTCATCGCATCTAGCATTGCATTAGACCGGCCACAGACTGGATGCGTCACATGAGCGTGTCAGCTGCGTGGCGTGTCTGTTTTTATTTCGGCTCCCATGTTAGCAGGTTAGAGCTTGCAAACTGCCTGCGTGACGCGCACGTCTCATGCGCGGCTCGAGCCGTGCCAAAACAGACGCCTATTTTTCACGCGACACAAAAGCGTGTTGGAAGCGTTTCCAGGCAAAATAGAATAGGAAAAGATGCTTATGTAATTTTGACACAAATACATATTAATAAATTACATTTTGATGTTTGGAAGTCTCTAGGTTTTGACATAAATGCAGATATAAATGTAAAATAAAATAAAAAATTTATAGATTTTTAAATGTCAATACTGTAGCCTATTTTGCCGTCAACACTGCCGATGTTGTCTTTGCTGTAATCAAATCAGTAGATATTTATGTTTAACATGAAGTATACTACTGCTTGAGTGCAGTAAATCAATGGGAAACATACATGTATACAGAGAAGGCTGGCAGCAGACACTTTTCTGGTGTGTGAGACATAACAGAAATGCCACGCTCACGCCACACATCCAGTTTGTCTCCGGCCTTAGAATTTCGAGAGGAGGAAGATTACAGGTCAAAGCGGTTCCAATGTATCCTATAGATCTGCATTGGCACCCAAAACAATGTAGTTTAAATTACAGAGGTTCATTTATATGGAATGTTTAGCCATCAGAGTTTTCAAAGCTAACACCTGTACAATTTAAGAAAGCTGCTTGTCTGTACACCAGTATTCCTATTGAATGTCTTTGTAAACAACCCATGTAACTGCTATTATTCTTTGACCTTTTGTCATTTGTTCTCTGTTGATTTGATATTGTGTGTAATTTTAGTTTTGGGCTTTTTTCTCTCTCTCTTTTCAGTATTTTAGCTAGTTCTATTTTGAAAGGATTAAGCATTGGAGAGTACCCAAATTAAGCACCTCTAATGGTTTTTTGCATCTCTCCATCACATATTTTATTGATTATGTGTGTATTAACCTGTAGTATTTGTATATGTGTGTAAAACAATAAAATGAAAATATATATAATAAAAGTGTTTGAGTCTCTGAGCACGGACACAGTTCCGTTAGCTTAGAAACTCAAAGTCAGTGCAACAGGGGCACTTGATGAACTGACAGCAGGTTACCCAGACTGACTCAAGCTTAAATACACCAGAGCAATTAGGAGCAGCTGGGAGCAATACGGACAATGCACAGCAGCTGGGGCTGAAACAATCAGTGGAGACCCATGCGGCACACTGGGACCATCCAAGGTATTATTCAAAAAATATATTGTTGTTCAGCTTTGAACGCTCCTGCTATACTATATACATGTTGACATTTTATTAGTTGTCCCTAACAACCTCACTAAAGTACAAATTGTAACCTTGATAAAATAAGCTTGAAAAGCAAAGCACTGCTGCTTGTCAACCTCACACAATGTTCTTGTGCTAACAAGACAAGTCACAGTTGATACAGATATGGCACAGGTCAAGCCCCCAGCAACACACTGGAGAATGACGCTAGAATGCAGTCAGGTCTAATTGTATTACATTATCCTGCCTCTTAAATGAAATTAAGGTGAATGCAATATCCTATAAAGGAACATTCAGTACTGTGTCCCTATTGCTTTGATATTACTTGTGCAATGAATGTGTGTGTGTGTGTGTGTTTGTGTGTGTGTGTTCATGTACATGTTGTAGTTGACCTCTCTAATGCTTGGTCAATTGAAACAGGATACACAGCTGTATCATGCTTCCTCTGCCTGGGGAGGGCTCTATTCTTGACTTTATGTTTTCCATGGGTGACATAAGCGCTCCATTAGTTTTGTGTCAACCAAAGGTGTTATGTCACAACCTCGACCTGTACAAAACAGGTAATGTTCATGTAAGTGCAGGGTGTTTACAGCTTTCTTTCAGTCTAGGCTGGCTGTTTCTGTTAGCACAAGTGTTTGATATGGTCACTACAATCACTTTGATGACAGACCTGTGTGAAAAGTGGCACATCCTACAGCATTTTTGCTTTATTATTTTAAAACCACTGGCAGCAAAGACACCAAACATCCGCTAGCTACAGCTTGCTGTCCTTTCAGTTTTATATTGTAAATTTTATATATTTAAAGCTATAGTGCGTAGTTTTGCACGCGCCCCCACCCCACCTCCACCCAATTGCAAATAGCCAAGAAGGACACAGAGGATTAAAAAAACATCATGGAGAAGAGGTAATTATCTTCACTCGAGTTTCTGCGCGGGAAAGTCACCGGACGTCACAATCTTCTGAACATAGTCATACTGAGAAATACAGAGAGAGTTGTGTGGAGCTCATAGTCTTAATTAGCTTTGAAGCCAATTAATTGCCAATGGCTTGAATGTATCGGACGTTCATTAATATCACAAAGTTACGCACTAAAGCTTTAAGCTTTGGACTGTGGAGTAAGACATCTAAAGACGCAACATTAGTCTCTGGGAAAATATACTGGGCATTTTATTAACTATTTTCTGACATTGCATAGCCAAAATAAAAACAAAAATATAAAAAGGCAGATGTATTGATAATGAAAATAATAGTTAGTTGTATTCCTAGCTGAACATGTTTCTTCTTCCTAACACATATGCTAGTTGTCTGCCCTACCTTTAGCTAGCACGTTACCACCACCAACCTTCGATCATGGAATAGCGAGGCATGCATGCACTTCGTGGTTGCATTGACACCTTTTGCATTCAGCAGTAAGGTGTATAGTGTCAACTATGTGCTTGATGCACTTTCATGTGTTCATACTAATACAACGGTATTAACCCAAACAAAATGGCCAACTCCTCAAAACTCTGCTCTAGGGTACCTTTAAACCCTACACACTGTGACTCAGCCCAGTCTCATGGAATTTCGTGAATTAGTAACGTTATTTAATCTATTGATTCGTGGACAGAACACGATAATGTCGTTTACATTTGTACAGGCCACAAGAAGTAATTAGGTTGTTTTGTTGTTGTTGTTAGCTCACTTTTACTCACGACATGCTAACGGCAACAAAGGATTCCATTCACTACGCTAAGCTAAGCTAACGCCGGCTCCGCCGGACTGAGACAATGCATGCACTGAGACAAAAAAATGTGTTTTCCCACCTATCAACATCTAGAGGAGACCGTGATAAGCCCTATTTCAACAAACGGTGGCGTATTCCTTTAAGCGGCAATCATGCCCCTCCCCACTCCCCTGCTGGCCTGCACTCACACTGCAATAAGACATTCGGGGCGAGAGCACGCCTACGCCATTACATTGCGGGACTCTCCGACTACAATGCCCCTTCATCTGTAAGGTAAGAACCAGACCGGGCACGTTTAGTGATCACACTGATGCGTACCATGCCCAAGTCCAACCAAACTGTGCCCCGGCCCACCTCTTTCAAGCATTCACGGGTTAGCGTACTGTGCTCGGGCAAGGGTTAGCGTACTGTGCCCGGGCACGGTACGGAGCAATCACACTAGTAAAAAAAAACGGACTTTCGGGTCAAACGTGCTCCAGCATGGTTTATCTGGGCCAAGTGTGGGTATACCCTTAGTCTCCTTGCTAAATATTTTCTTCTACAGTTTAGATTTCCTTGCCTTCTAGGGTTCAGTAAAACACAGGCATCTTGAAAGGCAAAGAGTTGTTTTTATATCAGTCAAAGAGGAGCGTAAGTGTATACCAAGGTTATAATCGTTAACGAAAACAAATGAAATGACAAAAACTAGGTGGAAAAAAACATTGTCGTTAACTAAAATAAAAATAACAATGAGGCATAACAAAAAAACGATAACTAACAAAAACTGTACTGTTTGCAAAACTAACTAAATAAAATGATAGAGTAAATGTAATTAGTTTTCGTTTTTGTCAATGTCTTTCATAGAGCAAATATTTTCAGAGTTGATATTTCCGACCATAGACTATAGACATGTATACAGTTTCCGACATTCCATGGCAAATTGAACATAGCATAGTCCATGGCGGTACCGAAAGTCTAAAGAAAGCGTCCTATTTGATTATGACTGTGTGTCAGATAAAAGCAAGTGCCTTGCAATGGAAGGTGGTAAAATATGTGGACTATTTATTAAAGGGAAAAATCCCACGAATTTGAAAGTACATTTGAGAAGGGCGCACAAGGAGGTTAACCTAGCTTAACAAGGTAAAGGGGAACGCCAAGCCCCTCCCCCCCGAAACAGCAGCTAACTCTGGTAACGTTACAGGGCCAGGCAGCATGACCACCGTAGGACAGAGAACACTACAGGCGTGCTTTCACCGGTGACCCGATAGCAGCTGGTTAGTAAATATGCAGGAATTCCAAAAGTGGGATGAAACGTGGGTTAATATTTTTATTGATATTGGAATGTCTACACAACTGTGTGAGTCGATTGACTTAAAAAAGTTCGCCAATTTACTCGAACCAAAGTTCAAAACATCTGTTCAAGGTATGTTGTCTTTAGTCTATTGGCTATTTAGGTTTTTTCCTTGCACATGTCACACATACATGTTTCACTTGCGGTGGCGTCTTGTGTGGACTGTTTACATATTTATGACCATATGTACATTTTTGGTGTTATTGTTGAATACATTGTGAATGCATATTTCTAAAATTTTATGTTTTTGTTGAGTTGTTATTACACAATTATTTTTATTTGACCTTTTTGTATTACTATTATTATTATTATTATTATTATTATTATTACTACATGTCATTTAGCTGACGCTTTTATCCAAAGCGACTTACAATTGCTATATATGTCAGAAGTTGCATGCATCTGGAGCAACTAGGGGTTACGTAAGTGTCTTGCTCAGGGACACAGTGGTCGATGTGTCACAGTGGGAATCAAACCCTGATCTCCCACCCCATAGGATTGTGTCATATCCCCCCACCCCCCCTTTTTGAATCTTGCCCCTGACAAATAACCCATATTACAAAAATGACTAAAACTAACATGAAAACTAAAACTAAGCATTTTCAAAAAAATGTAACTAAACTAAACTAGAAAACCCGCATTTACAACTAATTAAACTGAATTTGAAAACAAAAAGTCAATACAAGTAAGAATAAAGACTAATGAAAACTGCTAAACTATAATAACCTTGGTGTGTGAGTGCTTTTGGTGATTTGAATGAAGTGTACGTGCTCTGAATCCACTTGTGTTTTCTTTAATTTGTCAGCTCAGTGAATACGAATCTACGTCAGACAGCTTGTTAGCAGTTAGAAAATAAACACGTGGCCTGTTTGTGCAGATGGATTTGTGTGAGTGAGTCTGTGCCAGTGTGTGTTTGGTCCATGGGGAAGGTCACAGACAAGTATGTGACTCATTATGTGGTAAGAAGCCCTCACAACACGGAAATGGATGACTTACATGAATCTTAGAGGGAGGGGGGTGGGGGGGGGGGGGTTGTAGTTGAACCTGTGCTGAGCGGAAAAAAATAGAAACTAGTGAATCAAATAAACAGGATAGGACTATTTTACAGCTACCTTAAAGTGACTTATATTCTTAATGCTGGCGGTATGTGACAGTAGGGACTGTTAATTGAAAAATAGAAAATGGCCACTTACATTTGTGAGAGAGGAGATGATGAAACGATTCTGACCATCGAACAACCTCATCCGTTGATACTCTGATGCAGAGAAAGACAAAAGAAAACTTCCTTAGTAACCACCAGCAGATTTCATGCATTTGTAACACAATATGGTACTGTATGTATTATTGAAGGGCAGCTGAGTTTGATATAGGATTTATCCTCTGCTCACAGCAGTTTTTTGGCTCTAGGCTGTAAAGTATTTGTAATATCTTACTCCATTTACAGAATGTTGATACAAGGGAAGATAAGGCATATAAGAACAATTAGCTGACCCATCATCATCATTGTGAACATAAAAGCTCAATGACAACATTAAAAATGACAAAAGTTTATCTGTAAAGTTATGATATGATTTCGTGTTTGAGCACCTTGCTGAGTTACTTTTGAAAAACGTCATGAGGCTTTGATTTACCATCCTTATATTATGCATAGCATGACTTTTAAATGTTTGCAAATTAAGGCATTAATAAGCCTAATGACTGGCCTCATTTGCACACATGGTTGTGCTTAATATATCATATTGATTATGGCATTGCAGCTTACGTTTAAACCAATTATATCATACTGAGAGAATGTTTCTCAATTGGCATACATTTGCAACGGTTAATTGTCAAGGCAAAATTAACAAACAACTCTTGAATTGCTAATCTAAATGATGTTGTTGGTATGTTGGCTGACAGGAGTGCAATACATTGCATTGAAATACTAAAATCTGAAAGAAGTCTAAAGAAGACAGCTCCTTCAAGAGTTTGAACATTTTGAAAGTAATTTCATAACACGTTGCAAATTGAAAGCCAAGTGTGGTCTAAATGTTGTCATCCCACCAAAGTAGGCACATGAGTTTTTGGCAGACTCACTTCAGACACCTGGCAGTAGTTTCGTGGGCAGGAGGCAGGAACTCGGAGAAGTCGCTGTAGGAGTCCGATTTGTTGGACAGGCAGCCTAGTCTGGTCTTCATGGTACTGATCCTGCTGGAAAAAACATACAATACTTAATGTTTTCTTCTCACTGTATATCTCTGCATTCAGTTTAAACCCTTTGAGAAAGAAAACTTACATTTACATGCAATTCATGCAGATTCACACGTGGGTGCATGGATATGTTTGTCGCTACAAAAAATGGTATTTTATTTCATTCCACTGAGAAGCAAGGTTGATCAGTAAGTTTTAAAAAACAAGAACCAGCTACAAACATATCGCAGTTTGCCTGGATAATTGAAGGAGCTAATAATGCCTAGTGCTGTTATTCGACTAATCACGTACAACATAGAAATGCATTTTAACTGTAAGCTCAGCACTATCAAAAACACTGCCAACATATTTTAACTGTTGCTAAGGTGGCTAATCGTATGTTTTATCTTCATGTAGTTGGGCTGCCCCTTTAGCTATTTAGACTATGTATACGTTGTTAAATGTTGTTGCAAGACATGATGAATAAACTGACTATTTAAGAAAGAAGATGCAGAGAGACAAGGCCAACTGATTGGACTGGATGTAGACAACAGGTGCAACTCCATATTCAAAAAGCTGACTCATTATGGCTCTGCCTCATTCAGGAGGGAGCTTCAAACATCCGTGATACTGTATCCAAATTCACATTAGGATAAGGTTTCTTGTTTGAGTGTAGTTTAAGAAAATGTCTTACGCAACAATTCACGGCTGCCACTGAGTTGTACGGAGACTGAGATATGGAGGCAACACTGTCTCTAATAATCTTTCAAACATGATCCCGCTTGCATTAACTCAAAGTATGCTTTGTAGCTCTGTGTTTTATTTCTATAGATGTCGTAGATACTCCGATCACAGTCATCATTGTGTTAGGACACAAGATCTCTTTTAAGAGACCAGAGGAAGAAAAACAAATGTAGCTAGACAAAACAAAATGACAAATTCATACAACAAACATAACCAGATAAACAAAAGAATATGAGATACAAAGTACAAATATGCAGACATAACAAAAGCACATACAGCATCTTACATTCTTCATTACAATATAAAAAACCCATATTTTATTTTACTTTGTGACAGGTCTGTTGTGTATAAGTCTCCAGAGTTATCTAATGGTCAATGACAAGTTAACTAAAACAACTTATATTTGTTCTTTTCACGCATCCATCCTTCCATTTATAGTATTTATCCATTCACATCTCTAGGATGGTATCAGTGCAGTAGTAGAGCTGGAGCAGTGGATTGTTTTGATGCTTGGACCTTGAATTGGGAACATTGCATGAAATGTACTGTTCATTAGCCAACTGGAAGCCATTTGCTGGAATTAATGGACTTCATCCACCACATGAATGCCAAGGCTCTCTGAAATTTCACTTTGTGTCCTCCATCCACCTCTGACAGTTATGCGTTGTGAGTTGTGTGTGTGCGTGCGTTCGTGCGTGCGTGTGAGAGAGAGAAACAGCATGTGCATTTGTGTTTTGGTTGGACTAATATATAAGGTTTCTGATATTGCCTTTAAATGAAAATTGGATGGCAGTCTGCTTTCATCAGAGAGGTAAATACATGAGTTTTTGCATAGAGAACATCAGTTTAAAAATAAACATGAATGAAACCTGCCACACTCAGTGAGAGGTGTTTCTCTGGGTTTTAGTAGAGAGTTAACGGTTAACATGCTCTTTCAGGTTGCTTTTCTAACCAACTAAGAATTTAGTAAAACACTGATGTTTTTACGGCTTGTTTCGGAAGCACTGTATATATAAAGCTGTCTGCCCCAGAAACCCCTGTGTTATGTATCAGATGTTATAAAACAGATGCACTGGACTGGAGGGTAGTTTGTGTATCATCTATGTGAGTCATAATCTCACAGTGCACTTCATTTGGTAATGTATAGTTATTTTTCAGAGAAGATTGAGAAAATAATGAGCAAAGATATTTCAGTTGTATAGCAGACTATGTTTAGACCATGAATTTAAAGTTCACCAGTGAGGGTTGAGCTCTACGTCAGATTTCTCTATAGACTTGTGGAGGGTTATAAAAGAGTGTTGTTAGGATGACTTTCTCACACAGTGACGCCAGTAATGCCCCCTCTAACACTTAAACTAATACTAACACAGGACACATCACTATACTTTACATTTAAAAAAAAATTAAAGTCCACATAAAAGGTCATAGAATCACACTATTCTAATGGGTTCTTCCTCTGAAGAGCATGTGCTTATTAATGCATTTTGGGCAAAACAGACAGATTTTTAACAGTAGTTGGAGACAGTATAGTTTTTTTTTATTTAACCTTTATTTATCCAGGTAAGTCGATTGAGAACAAATTCTCATTTGCAACGACGACCTGTCACATTTACACAGTTCCACATTCATACCTGGAAGCTGTACAACAACAGTCTGATCTGCTGGCCACTGAGCAGCTCCACTGGAGCGGCTGAGGTTAAGGGCCTTGCTCAAGGGCACCTCAGTGGTGGTAATGAGGGAGGGACAAGCTTTCACTTTCCCCACCCAGATTTTTATCCTGTCGGTCTGGGACTGTACTGACGACCTCCTGGTCCCAAGCTCACTTCTTTAACCTTTAGGCCACCACTGCCCCAGTTAACAAAATCATCTCACCAAAATGTTGTTAGGGTTAGGGGGTTAGGGTTCTCTTCTGGAGCTTTTGCTCGTATCACGAAATCTTCCTAAAGAATTATCAAAAACAGATTTTTTTTTTTTACCTTTACTGTTCCGTGACAACTGGGCAACTTCATCTGCTCAACAAGATTGGTCAAAAGCTCAAGAGAAGAAACTGAATGGATCTCGTGGTAAGATTTTAAGTGATGGATGTACGGATCAACTAATATATGGGCTGAAATATGTGCCACCAGAAACTAAATTTGAATCATTTATATTTGAATTTGAATTGCTAAACTTGAATAATTGCATGGAAAAACTGAATTTGAATCACATAATTTGAAATTGTATTGTTTAATTTGAATCATTGCATTGAAAAACTGAATCTTAATTGTAATTTGAAATTGAATTTATTCGTTTGGAACTGAAATTTGATCATCACTGAAAATTCAACTCTCTATATATCTTCACATTCAGTTCTCACAATTCAATTTCAAGTTACTGAGCCTGACATCCGGGTAGTTGGAGGATGAAGGAAGAGCAATCGAGCACAGATCGATAGATAGAGTTCAGTGTATCTGTCGCCTTGGCTACTGCTGTTCACTGGAACGAATGCGTCAATAGAGTCCCCATCATCCAACTCTAATATCTGATCATTTATCTCCTTCCTTAGCGCGTTTATATAAATATTAAAGTTAGTTTTGTTTGTGATTTAAAAGTGTAGCTTTATCATCATGTGCAGTAAACAAACAAAACAAAGAGACTAATCAATGTGTTGATACAAATAATATTTATTATAATCAGTTCACAGATCTGAGTCCAAACGGAAACTTCACCCTTCTGAACTAAGAGTTTCTGCTTCAAAGTGAAGTTTAAACAGACTGAAATGTCCCGGCTCACTCCTCCACTATTTATTAATGTATTGCATATGCATATATGCAAGTATTTATTTATTTAACAAGACTTAAAGTCATGTTTCGTCGTGCACAGTCCGAGTCCCGCCAGACTCCCTTTAGGAAACCTGTGATTTAAACTTCAGCAAGCTGTGACAGTCTGCCCAGCTCCGTCCTGGTTCTGGTTCTCCCGGGATTCTCCTCCCTTCAGCGGGCCCAGCAGTACGGCCTGGGCCGCCAGCAGCTGGTGTCGGTTTTGGCTCCCAGGAAGTGGGCAGTGAGCTCCAGATCCTGCAGCCACAGACGGACTCTGCTGCCCCACTTAAGCTTCTCGCCGGTCGCCGGAGCAAATGCAGTGGAACTTCCTGCCGAAATCTACGTACTAGTGGAAGATCCTCCTGATCACCACTCTGTCTTTGGCCTTTCCCATCTGGATCAGCGGAGTCCGGTGCAGCGAGGCAGAGCTGTGTTCCTGCCCAGGGGAAGAGTACGCTGCTGCCGGCCACGGAACTCTCAGTCCCCCGCCGCCGCCGGAGCTCAGATTGCAGGTCGAAGGCAGCATATATATCATAAAACACATTCTCATCTGTGAAATGTTATCCCTTGCTGTTTGTTTTTTTCATTTATTTTGTTCGAACATCCATAAGCAGCACAACAGTCTGGCATCATCCTGTGCCACTGAACTCTATTGATCTACGCTCGATTGCTCTTCCTTCATCCTCCAACTACCCGGATGACAGTCTCCGTAACTTGAAATTGAATTTTGAGAACTGAATCTGAATTTTGAGAACTGAATGTGAAGATATATAGAGAGTTGGATTTTCAGTGAGGATCAAATTTCAGTTCCAAACGAATAAATTCATTTTCAAAATATACAATTCAGATTCAGTTTTTCAATACAATGATTCAAATTAAACAATACAATTTCAAATTATGTGATTCAAATTCAGTTTTTCAATGCAATTATTCAAGTTTCGCAATTCAAATTCAAATATAAATGATTCAAATTCAGTTTCTGGTGGCACATACTGTATCTCAGCCCATACTACCACACGCTATACTGTAGGATGTGCTGATGTCCCATTATTTTATATATCGATCAGTGTTTTTTCAGCAACACATTTATTTGTTTATTTACTTCTTTATGTGTTTGTTGAGGTATGCTTCTATGGCTCAGTTCTTTAATGTAAATCAAGTCTTTAAACCTTTGCCACGGCCTTTTAATGAATTCGATTTGGGACTTTTTTATTCTTATCTTGCACTACAATACAACTGCACTAGTTTTCTCCTATTCTTCATCTGTTTCATTCGATTCAGCCTTTTTAAATATTTGAGCTTATATATTAAGCTTTATTTTTCTTATCTCTATTAATTGCCTTTTCACTTTTATATGTTTTCATTTATCTTATCTTAATGCCTTTTCATGTCTTACGTGAATCACTTTAAGATGCACTTGTTGATGGCTTCATCTCAGTCAGATTCTACTTCTGAGTTATGCTTTTTAGGCTCCTATTCCTTTCAAACTGTGCCATTGTGTAGGCACCCCCATTCATGGATTGAATAATTAGATAGAGTGATAATAAGTAAAATTAGAGGGTATTTCATGCAGATAGTGTCTGCACCAGCACACTGTCATTAGTGCTTTGTTTTTCATGTAAAGACATATGGCCCTGAATCCTAATGTGGCATGAATTCAAATATTGGACAGCAGGTTTCATGCATTGATATTGGAAGTAGAAACCAGCCTTCAACAATGTATTATGCTCAAATTTATATGTGTGTCAGCATGTGCCTTTCTCAGCAGAGCACGGCATCAAGTGAATTTGATGAGAAGAGATGTGGACACATTGATAAATATGTTTGGTGTGTGCCAAACTGTCATTAATGTGCTACTGTAGCAGACCTCTCCCTCCTGTTAAGCCCTCGCTCATCGTCTCTCTTGACACATCTGTATCTCAATGACTGTTGTGCACTGCATTCTTCATCGGCAGTATGGTGCAGACACGTGCTGTCTCTGAGCTATTTATAAAAATGCCTGACAAATCCATGTAGTCAGGAGGAAGCAGCGCATGTTCTATTCAGCCATGCATCAAGGACGGCTCCTGGAGGAAAGAGGCTAAAAATGGCAACAGCCCTCTGATGTCTCAGTTATACACAAGTACGCCGCATGAATCTAAAAATACAACATCCGCTAGACCTCCCATGTCTGAGAAGCCTGTTGGCGTTGGTGGATTGAAAAGTAAAATTCTAGATCATGGAAGGTGTGTGTGTTGGTGTGTGTGTGAACATCTTCTTTGATGTCACTTAACTTAGATTTTCCTCCATTTTCTCATTTCTGGATGCTGACAGAAGACACCCAGCGGTTCTATAGCTATTGGCTGACATGCTGCAAAGTGATTATGAAACAGGGTTTGTATAACAATGAAGAGATTAGATTCATCAACACAAAGACAACTCAAAGTGATAAAGCTGTGTCATGTCTTCTGCTTAAAAGTTGCAGAAAATGTGCTTGATACCAATAGGTGGACAGTACTGATTAATAGATGTATACTCTACTATACACAGAATGATAACATATGCATTATTGCTCAAGTGCACAAAATGTGCCCTGATGTTAATGTTGACATTAAAGGTAGTACTGTGTTTACTACTAACACTAACTAAACTACTACCAACCCAAAAAAATAGAAAATAAGAATAACATAAAAAAATGGGTAACACTTTACTAACTACTTTAATAAGAGTGACATAACACAGTCATGACACATGAACCCTAACCCCATAACTTGTCATGACAAAAACCAAAAGAAACGTTATGTCATAAACATTTATAACTTGTTTATAATGTTTATGACACATTCATGACAGTGTCATGTCACTCTTATGTAGATATCTTCAAGTAAAGTGTAACCAAAAAATGTTATTTGCTGTAGAGACATGAGAGTGGTATTAATCTTCTCATCTAAATCTCGGCAAGACAAAATGTATTTCTCAAAATGTCAAACTATTCCTTTGGGTTACACTGTAAAACAGTTCAGAAATGTTTGTGAATGTTCTTTCTATTATGTCCACTCCAGTCATTTACGATATCGCTGGACCTGTCCTGCTCTCGCACAGCCTCACGTTAGAAGCTGTCTCTCACATATCCATTCATTAAGTGTAATTCATGAAGTTGTTCATTAATTCATTCACTCACTGTCAGCCTCTCTGCCCCCTCTATTTTTTTCACACACATTAAACCAGGATCATGCGCTTGTCTTAGCTCGGTCAGAACCACTGAGCTATGTCGGGTGCTTTGCTTCTAATGTATACATACATTAGAAGCAAAGCACAACAAGGCCACATGTGTGATTTATTCCAATAAAAAAAGTTGCTGTTAATTGTGCTGCTCCTCAAAAGCAACGTGATGGCTGGAGAACACACGGTCGCCACGGTGCCGGTGCAAAATAGCCTCGGGAAGGAACTTGTTTTGGTGGAACATTACGTTAAAAAGTTGTTTTAGTCGTGCAACAGAAAACTCCGATTGGACAGATAGTCTAGCTAGCTGTCTGGATTTACCCTGCAGAGATCTGAGGAGCAGTTAACCAGAGTCCTCACAAATCCACCAGAGTTTAGAATGTCAACACAAAGAAAGTGGAAGGTAACGGACATCCGGCCGAAATTAAGGACATACGGCGGAATTTCCGGCGGCAACAGAGCAATCCCAGAAGTAGAACGTCATGAACATAGACTAGTGCTACATTAAATAGAAGAAAAGGTTGCATTTCTATTGCATTATATCGAGCAAGATAGTAAGAGGTCAATGCTGAATAAGCAGCGGGGATGTTTAAATCCCAAAGTACTGGACGTTTCTCAAATTTTGTTGTACTCAGTCCCAAATGTTTCAAGAAGTAATCACATTCATCATCCATCTGTCAATGTCTATTCATTCCAGGAGACAGTTTGAGCTGTTTTCAGGCTAAGTAAGATGCATTGTGACTCAGATGACAAGTTATGGAGGGTGACTTAACAGTAATTCCGTCTTGGCAAGTCCCTTTCCTCTCTGCAGCCAAGTGTTCCGATTTTGGACTTGATTCACAAGAGCATAACTGTGGTCTTGCACTTGTGGGTTTGTATGTGTGTATCTGTGTGCACACACTGCCCTGAGAGCGGAAGCCCGACTGCCCGCAGAAGTATGTGTCAGACCATCTGATGTGTTGCCACCATTAGAAACAACAGAAGGAGGAATCGCGGCTGATGTTGGGTTTACTTCTGTCCTCACAGACAGTCTGTTGTGCTCGACTGTGCTCAGGTAGGTTTCAGGACAGGACTATTCACAACACACTCTGCCCCGAGGAGCTGCTAGCTGTGACTCTGATCCAGAAACACCTGCAGCTACAAACACCACTGCTTCTCACTGACTCGTCTCCTTGTGCCCATGTGTTGGTTGGAAAAGCATACAAGGCAAATACAGATATACATAGCTGACGTTGGTAAAAGTGGTAATGATGAGACTTTTTTGACAGATTAACATATCTTTTGGAGTAGATTGGTTTAAAGGAATTTTGTATTTGCATGTGTATTTTCCCTGTGCCAGAGGACACGGCTGTTTACAGTAAACAGAGTTGTGTTGTGTCAAGGTCAGCTCAGAAAATGCCTCTGGGAATACACGGTGTAGAAAAAAAAATGCATTTCCTGTACATAAACGGATGTTTTATCTAATCTTGTCTAATCAACAATTTATAAAATGTGAGTCAGACACACTTATGTATTTTAATAATAGTAATTATATGATTAGTTTTTTGTCATAAATTGTATCATTATTTTTCTTTACATTGGAGGCATAATTGTATTCCCTCCGCCAAGGAGGCTATTCTTTCAGTTCTGTTTGTCCGTCTGTTTGTCTGTCAACAGGGTTATAGATAAACTACTGGCCGAATTTTCATGAAACTTGGTGGAAGGGTGTAGCATGGGCCAGGGAAGAACCCATTCATTTTTAAAGTCAATCCGAATCACAGGGCGAATACAAAAATACATTTTCACTTGTGTTAACGCTGCAAATAGGGCGTTTGTGCTGCATTCATGTGGTGTCGGAAAAATCTCAAAAATTCACACTGCATAAACCGTGAGATACGACATGCGTTGTCGGAGGTATGCACACTCTAATTGCCCTTCTAATTTATGTGATTATTCTTTTATCTTTGTAAAGTAGTTTCACATATCAGTTTCAATAACAGTGCTTTAAACAGAATTAGTGATTATCTTTTTGACGTTTAATTAGGGATGCACAGAATCCAGATTTTTGGGGTTCGGCCGAATACCGAATCCACTGGTTAAGATTCTGCCGAATCCGAATACCGAATCCTCCTCCCATCCTCAGTCCATTAACACAGTCAACACATTAATGAAGTAAACAGTGACTGTCCTTCCTTTGCCGTACCTGAAGTTGCTGTATTTTGGCTGCTGTCTGTAGATTCCTTCATGCACAACTCGTGATGTTTCATACCAAATGTTTTAACAGCGGCCATGTTGTGTATTGTTTAGGGTCCTCGCCACTACGAGACAAATCGGCATTGCAAATTGAACATGTAGCGTGACTTGAATGGCCTTCTTTTGACTGAAAGTACTGCCAAACAACACTTTATCTGCTCACAAGTTCCATTTTCACTTTCTCACAGCCTACTGCATTGAACGCTCCACCTACGTAAACACCTTCCCGTAATCAACGGCGCTGTCATTACGTCAACCAGCGTAGCGTGCGTAGTGCAAGTGTACGGTTAGGTTTGGTGGGAAAAAATTCTAAGGTTCGGCAGAAACCGAACCCCGTCAAAAAGCCCAATATTCAGCCAAATCCGAAGCCGAATCCTGGATTCAGTGCATCCATGCGTTTAATATTAATGATTGAGTTGTCACCACCGATGGCCCACAGGTACTTCATGCATTAATAAACATGTGGCACATATAGCCACAACTGTAAATAATAGTCATACGTACAGCTGGTCGTACATTGTTGGAGAACCTCACCGACGTGGTAAAATCAGATAGAATAGAATTACACTGTTCTTTTCATTGGTGGGTAGAACAGGTGGTGATGGAACAGGCAGACGGATATGCAAACAGGTGATTAAGTGTGTCTGCATAGCATGTCTGCGTAAAGTAATTCATAAAACAAAATATAATTTTGATGCAAATGATGCGAGTGTCGGACAAAATAAAAAATACTGACAGTTCAAAATGTTTGCTCTAGAGGTATTTTAAGATCAGATTCTCACTCAGACTTTTCCACTACTATTTTATTGCCATTTAGTATTTACTGGTTTTGTAATATTCCAAAATTTTTATTATTTTATTTTGAAAAAACTTCGTATAACCAACAGTACCAAAGCTCTTGTTATGACTAGGAAGGCACAACTTCAGGGGGATTCTAATTCTAATTATGTCCACCTACAATAACATAATGTCCATGATGTGGACAGATTAAAAGAAAACAACAAGTAGTAGACTTAAAATGTTGGACTAGTGAATCATGTTCTATACTATGCATCATGTTCCACAAAACACCTCTGTGGCATCCTGTGATGAAACCTGAGTACATTGCTCACTTCAACATTCTAATAGGTCAACCTGGGATAAAGTTGCCCGGGGGCTTTTCAGCACATAACATGCTGATACTATTTTCATCTATTTTCTACTCAGAAAGGTACTCATGTACGGTTAGATTAAAGTCACTCCCCCGCCACACAGGCCTTCCTTTATCTATTTATTTCGTATCAACTAAATCTGTGTCCAGTTCACAAGCTTTAGCAGCTTATAAATTAATCTCCTAAAGAATAGAATTGCACTTCAAGCCTTACAGGGACATGGGATCTCTGCAGCTTATTTAGCAACCTGAAAAAGATTTCCCATCTGCTCTACGAATATTACTATGTTCACTATTTTATCCTCTTTCCAATGTTAATTCAGATTAGTGTTACTCTCCTGCCCGCAGGTGTTCTGCTGTTGCTACTTTTTGTTTTCAGACTAGCTGACAACTGACAAACATGTAAAAGCTTTTCATTAACATTGCTACAAGTTTTAACTTGTAAGTCGCCTAACATAAAATATTATCAGACATATAATGCACATGTTTATTTTTCCATTGTGAATTTTGAAATTAAGAAATAAATTCTCATACGTTGTATTGACAATAAAAATAAATAATAAAAAAAATAATTAATGAGTGGCCCGCCAGGCAAGAGAGAAGTAGCTTGGGTGTGGGAGGTATCTGTAAAAATATAAATTAAATGATATCGACAACGATATGGCATGCCTCTTGGAACCTTTATCGTATGTATAAAAACACCTGTTGTACATATATTTGCTTTCACTTTATACAAATCTCAAAAGCAACTAGGCTTAAAGGGGCACTATGCAGTTTTGGCAATTTGTCTCGCTTTTTGCTTGCAGGTTTCTCTATAGAGCTCCCCCTACAGCTTCGGAATAGATATTTGGCAATGCTGTTGTAAAAACTCGTTGACGACTCACCCCCCTCCCATCTTCTCCCTCTGGTCATGTTCATTTGTTTTCAAGGAAGCCGGCGAATGCACGGAGCCATGTCGACTGAGGTTTTTCTCAAAATATTACCCTTCTTTCCCAGGTCCGTAACATTATTATTTTTTCCTACAATGGCCTTAGAATGCTGTCGTAGCAGAAGCAACTTGCCTTTGCCAACATCAAGCTGACAAGAAACTCTGTGGCAGATAAAGTTTCTGATCAAAGATCAGTGTGAAAAACTCCATGGCTACCTTGTTCTAGCCGGTTCCTGGATGGGGGTATGTAGCGGCCATAGCCAGTGAAAGAAAGTAGCGGCTTGTATGTGTGCAGTGCATGGTTGTATTAAGAGAAGCAATTTGTTACACCCCTTGACCTGGTATCACGTGATACTTCCTGATGCAACTTTTGGCCGGCGAGCAAGGGTGGTTTTTCCGCTTACAGGCGCTAGGGGGGAGCGAGACGACCACCATTCAACCCCAAAAAAATGTCATATAACCATTCCAATGACTCTGACGCTGTTCAGATAAGGTAAATTAAGCTAAAAAAAACTGCGTAGTTCCCCTTTAAAGCTCTTGCTATTCTCACTCACCTAAGGCTTCCCAATCTTTGGCCAATTGTTTGACACAGAGCTATGTCAGATTTGCTCAAGTGAATCTGCCCGTCACTGGCAGGACAGGACTATTAAGGGCACATGCATGCCAGGGGTGTTCAGAATGACTTGCATTAGCTTCTGGAGAACATTTCGCTTGTTGATAAAATTAGAGCTTGTCATCTACTGTAGGCTATATCTGGACGTGATGGGATGTGAGTGGACCGACAGGGCTTTTGGTCCTGCTGAATTCCTTGTGTGATAAGGAGAATATGAAATAACAGCTGACAAATTATTTGGCTCTAGCTGGGTTTTGCTAACCAGCTATAATCATCCACTGCACTCTGGAGTAGAAATGTACACGTGCAAGCCTTAGATTTTTAATGTTGCATCAAAGAACATGAGTGGAGTTATATACAGGTACAGAAAGCCTGGATGAAATGTGTAAATTTTGTGAGTGACTGAAGAAATGCAAATTGGCTGCCATGTGTTTGTAAACATTCTTGATATTGCGACGGATTAGCACATCCAACCAGGCACCATCACCACGTGTACAAACCCCGTGATGCAGGTGTACAGTACTCATGTTCTGTTTTTTATCTGGACATGTGCTTTGTTCCTTTCAGCTTTAGCTGCTCAGTGACTGAGCACATGTCTCTTATCACTCATCTGTTTGTTCCAGTTATTTATTTTGCTGTGCAGATACTGAAAGCATTTCTCTTGACTGGGATTTGAAACTGTGTTGTCATGCATGTGGCAAGCACACACTGACTTGTACAGTCGAGCTACAGTAGTGCACTTGCTCACTTGTTTGAATCACCATATGTGGTGACAGTTTACAGCTACATTTTATCCTCCTTCCCCATCCTTCCCCTATCTATATATGCTGCTGCTAACTTGTGCTAATCAACATTATATTGTTTCTTCGGGGAAATCAGAGCACTTTGATAAATAAATATAACAACATATTGGAGGAGGGCGAGCTTATTTGCTGTCTTGCAATAGTTGGTGAAAAGATTGACATGCCGTTGTTTGACGAGTGACCGTGTTGACTGGGGACTTTCAGCTGAATGCATCCATGGCACATCGTAGTAACTTACAACCCAAATCAGAAAAAGTTGGGACAGTATAAAAAACACAAAATAAAAAAAGAAAGTAGTGATTTCTAAATGTACTTTGACTTGTATTTCATTGCAGACAATGTGAACACAAAATATTTCATGTTTTGTCTGATAAACTTAATTTCATTTGTAAATATACATCCTTTCCTGTCATTCAGACCTGCAACACATTCCAAAAAAGGTTGGGACAGGAGGTAAATTGGTTAAATAATGATGTGATTTGAAACAGGTGATGTCAACAGGTGATTGTAATCATGATTTAGTACAAAAGCAGCATCCAAGAAAGTTCTAGTCCTTTAGGAGCAAAGATGGGCCGACGATCGCCAGTTTGCCAACAAATACGTGAGAAAATTATTGAAATGTTTAAAAACAATGTTCCTCAAAGAAAGATAGGAAGACATTTGCTTATTTCACCTTCAACAGTGCATAACATAATTAAAATTTTCAAGGAATGAGGAGGAATTTCAGTGCGTAAAGGACAAGGGCGCAAGCCTAAGCTGAACAACCGTGATCTCCGATCCCTCAGGCAGCACTGCATCAAGAATCGTCATTCATCTATGAGCGATATCACCACATGGGCTCAGGACTACTTTGGCAAACCTTTGTCAAGTACCACAATACGTAGTTACAGCCACAAATGCCAGTTAAAACTGCACTGTGCCAAAAGGAAACCCTATGTTAACAGTGTCCAGAAGCGCCGTCGACTTCTCTGGGCTCAGAGGCATCTGGGATGGACCATCACACAGTGGAAACGTGTACTGTGGTCAGATTAATCAGTATTTCAGGTATTTTTTGGGAGAAATGGACGCCGTGTGCTCTGGACCAAAGAAGAAAACGATCATCCAGACTGTTACCAGCAACAAGTCCTAAAGCCAGGGTCTGTCATGGTATGGGGTTGTGTCAGTGCCATTGGCAAAGTTAACTTGCACTTCTGTGATGGCACCATTAATGCTGAAAAGTACATAGAGATTTTGGAGCACAATATGCTGCCTTCAAGAAGACATCTTTTCCAGGGACGTCCATGCATATTTCAACAAGATAATGAAAAACCACCTTCTGCACACATTACAAAGTCCTGGCTGCGGAGGAAGAGGATACGGGTACTTGACTGGCCTGCCTGCAGTCCCGACCTGTCTCCAATAGAGAATGTGTGGTGCATTTTGAAGCGCAAAATGCGACAACGAAGACCCCGTACTGTTTTCCCACCTCAAGACTTGTTTGCAGCAAGAATGGGACAAAATTACACCTGAAACACTTCATCACTTGGTGTCTTCAGTCCCTAAACGTCTTTTAAGTGTTATGAAAAGGAATGGAAACATTACAAAGTGGTAAATGCTTTACTGTTCCAACTTTTAAATGTGTTGCAAGAACCAAAATAGGATTTTTTTTTTCTTTTACAGAAAAACAATAAAAATCATGAGGAATCACTACTTTCTTTTTTTATTTGTGTTTTCCATACTGTCCCAACTTTTTCTGATTTGGGGTTGCACGTAAATGGCTGACATAGTAAATAAACACAGATGAGTATGCATTAAAAATTGGTTAATGTAAAATTTAAGGTTTGTACAAGGGCACCTACATGTTCTGAGCATGTTTTCAACATCTGCCACCACGACAATAGCCTGGTTTCCAAAGGGAACCTCAACCTCAACGCTCAAATGCCTCTGGGCGCAATTGGATAGTCCACCAATCAGACCAACGATCCGGGTGACGTAGCAGTGACAGCGGCATCAATGGGTTGCTTGCGCTTCGGTGGCCACCATGTTGAATGTAAACAAAAAGCTGCTTGCCGTTGCTGCACTGTCGTCATCGTGTAATGCCCACCTCAACGGTTGTCATTGGTGCCTCGATTTTGAAAAACTGGAAATGGGCTTGAATGGGCTCTTGGCCAGACGTACTTGCAGAGCAAATCTCAAATTGCTGGAAGTTTGCCAGGGTTTTCCCAGGCTACCACGACAAGCAACCACGACACATTCGGCTAAGAGTCACCAGTTAACACGGCCACCCATTAAACCGAAACGCTGGCATGGCTAATGCAAAATATGCAATTCAGACAACGGTAGCGCTGTCTATATGAATGTTTGTAGTAAAAGTAGTTTTATGAACAAATCAGTACATATTCCTTAATTCATTCAGTTTAGGAAGTGGACAGTGGGGGCTGGGGATGGGTGGGTAAGAGGTGGTTCTTCATTTTAAATAAACCCAGAAGAAATGAAAGTGAACAAGTTAATTTTTCAGGACTGAGAACTTAGTTCAAAAATTTAAAACTGTGAACGTGAAACAGTTTAATTTAATCTGTGTTAACTAAACTCTGAGCTAGCTCTTTTGAAGTGTGAACTTGCACAACACTAGTACAGTATATAAGAAGTGATCATCTGTTGTCACCTAGCTTATGTAGCTTAGCACAAAGACTGGAAACGGGGAAGCAGGCCCTGTCCAAACGTAATATCATCCAACCAGAACCTTGAACGCTCACTTATTAACACTTTATGATACACATCACAGATATTATCATTGTAAATGACATACAAAGGTAGGGTAAGTAGGAGTAAAAGGGTTCAAGGATTTGGATACACCTCACCCTGCGGTGGCACTTGTGTGGGCTTCAAAGCCCTACTCCATCAATAGCTCTGATGAGTGACATTTACTGGGCTGAAAAGCCATCAGAGCTTTTAGCTTCTAGAGAGGGAAGGTGGGAGGGTGTGAACTGATTTCCAATAGTGCTCACAGGAAATGGTACAGAAAGCATGCATGAAAAAGCAATCACAAATTTGGACATGCAGCCACACAGTGTGCACAAACACCCATATAATTAGCTGGATACTAGGTAAAAGGAGAACACTGTGATTGGATGCCCACTGCTCCCTTAAAGAAGGAGGGATGGGTAAAATGCAGAGAATGAATTTCGCTACATTTATGTGTATGTGACAAATAAAGTACCTGTACTTATTTTTCTCCTGCAATAGTTTGAATCCTGTGTCCAATATTAGCCACATAGATGTCACATCATTTCATCAACAGTGTTTTCACTGATGTAACAATAAGCCTCCATTCAAAGCGGAAAATAATAATCAGCCCCATGAACCAATGAGGAAGACAAAGACCCGCATAATGCATAGAGCTCTGTGTCCACAGCAGAATTACATAACACTTTGTTATATAATAAATAAATATGGATCCTTTACCTTGAGTCTGCTGTGTGCGAGAGATGCTGGACTCCTTCTCCCCTTCTTATTTATCACTGATTATCCCCAACGTGTGTGAAGCCTCCGTCTAGCCAGTGCTGGTGTGTATTTGTTTAAATCTGTACAGCTCGGAACTGAAGATATCTACTGTTTTTGATGCCAGAGAGTGGGAGCTACACGCGGCATGCTCATTGGTGTGAAATCGTGGGGGGAGAGAGCAGCTGAGACGGAGGGAGAGGCAGAGGGGGTGGAATCAGAGAGAGACGAAGAGGGAAGAGAGCTTTGTTTGCACAGGGAAATCTCCAAGGACAACCCAAGCACATCTGTGAAGTGGCGAAGTGCTGTTGGAAACGTAAATGTGTAGTGCAGGAGGGCAGCTGGGGGTGGATGTAAAGATCTGGAATGATGCTGTCAAAGGCTTGAGTTCTGGAGAGAGACTCTACCTCAAAACCTCAACACTGAGCTAAAATGATTTGAATAACCCATTTGCTTATATGTTGTGCTGAAAGAAGGACTTGATTAATCGATTAACATTGTTTTTATGTATTTTTTATGTATTTGTCTTTAATTGTAAATTTAAAATTTTTGGGCTTTCCACTCTTATGTTGACGAAGCAAGCTATTTGAAGATGTTAAATTGGCTTTTAGAACTATTATCATTCCCCCACTGTTTTATGATATTATTATATAAACTACACTACTAACTGGAGTGTTCATTGGCAGGTGGATTAGATTATGTAAATAATTGTTAGAACATCTGACAGGAAATGATGAGAAGAAGAATGATGAGGGGAAGACTAAGCATTTACATAATCATATATCAGAATCAGCTTTAATGACCAAGTATGTGTACACACACACACACACACACACA
The DNA here is from genome assembly GCA_023631565.1 of Gymnocephalus cernua. Taxonomy (NCBI): domain Eukaryota; kingdom Metazoa; phylum Chordata; class Actinopteri; order Perciformes; family Percidae; genus Gymnocephalus; species Gymnocephalus cernua. The sequence goes on along the minus strand of CM042432.1, from coordinate 34,458,861 downwards.
CACACACACACACACACACACACACACACACACACACACACACACACACACACACACACACACACACACACACACACACACACACACACACACACACACGAGAAATTTGACTCCGGTTTGTTGTTGCTCTTGATTTACTTACACAGAATACAACTTAAAAAAGGACAGCAAACTGAACAAAGGTAAACATAAACATGTGACGACTATGTACAGATATAAGTATGCATGTTACAAAGTGTAAACACATACACATATGCATATACAGTACATGTACTTGTACACATACATACACATGCAAACAATAGTGCAATGGTTCATGTGGTGCTGGAATAAAATCTAAAATTATAAATATAACAAGTTGCTAGGGGTGGAACGGTACACAGAAGTCATGGTTCGGTTCATACCTCAGTTCAGACATCACGGTTCGGTACGAGTTTGGTACAATGGAGGGAAAAGCAAAACAAAAATGCAGAAGGCAATTTTTTTTTTATTGTGCGTGTCTCAGGCTGTACCACCTAGTCATCCAGTCTCTCCCCTGAGCTAGCTGCAACAGCTTGAAGTGTGTAAAGTAAGATGTAAGCAGTAAACAATAAGTACCCCACGTCGACTCCATCTGGAACTTGTAAACAAAATAAGACAATCATCTATAAAACTGAGAATACAGCATCTCTTATTTTAAGTGCAAATTACATAGAATAATAACAACAAAAAATTCTACTTAGGCGGGACCTTCCCCCTCAAAAGATAAAAGAAAGTATTCTTGCTATTAAGTGCGACAGGCATACCTTTAGTGAAATGGAGGGTGCAGCTGACAACTCGTGCTCCATCAACATCCGTGTTTGGTTGTATATGGAAGGGACTACAGTCTGCCTCATATGTGGATGGGATGGCATGTTTTGACGAGGTTCGAGTACATACAGTAAATACTTGAAGCCAGGTTCCTCTACGAGTGAATACGGGCGCATTGAAGATGACATGTAAATTCCGATTGCTTCAGTGATTTTTTTGGCCCTATTTGTATGTGTGTCTAAAGGCTGGATAAGCACTGTAGGGAGGAGAAGTTGGACAGGTTCTTTTTGTCTCACTCCAGCAGTGGCGGTTCTACACTGAATTACACCCTAGGCGAGACCCCTTCGTTTGTAATTCTTTGTAATTATAACATTTGACATACAACAATGACATGAAAAGACCAAAGCTCTCTTAATTCTTTCCAACATCCCTAAGCCCATGTATTTCTACTGAAAACGTCAATCTTTAACATGCGTATAGGATGTGTGTTGGTGGCCTGGGGGTTAAAGAATTGATTTAAAAATATTCAAGTTAGTCTTAAAACTATTTGTAGTAAATTAATGCACCTTGACTTACGTATTTACATGCACTGTAGCTACCTGTAGTATGTACAGTATGACCTGTGTACTATACTAGCTAATCATTTCCTAACAACATGCTGCTCATTGATGTATTTTTAACAAGATGTTGCTCATTGATGTGTTTTTAACAAGATGTTGCTCATTGATGTGTTTTTGGAGGAAGATATGTCAGGCTGTGGTTTGGGTCTTTAATGGGATTTATTGATTAAAAAATACAGACTATCACCAGCCTTAACCTTTAATCGATTAGTAGGTTTTAAAGACAGAAAATACAGATTACTTTGTTGCTGTAATTATGACATCACAATCATTATATTTGACTACAATATCCCTAAAAGCATGTTTTGGGTGTATTTATATTAATATGGGGGTAATACTCAGGTGTTCACTTGTATATAAATTATGTGAAAATGTACCCCCGGAACATACAGTAATGTTATGCGACGTCCCAAACTGGACATATCTGAGCGTAACTTTTTTCATGTGAAATGTGAATATTTCCATTCCAAACATATTTAAGACTTAGCCTATAATGAACTATGTGTGGAGCTAATTCTCTGCTTTGGTAGGACACGCACGCACGCACGCACACACACACACACACACACACACACACACACACACACACACACACACACACACACACACACACACACACACACACACACACACACACACACACACACACACACACACAGCGCATGCGCCCGCGGCCGTGCGCGTCGCTCCTCCTTGTGAATCCTAAATAGCATGCCGAGCCAAAGTGCTGGATGGACACACAGTCCTCGTCTTATCCACCACTCTCTCGCCTGTACTACTGTAACTGACTGGGAAACTGAAGTTTTCCCAAACTTGCGATCTTAAAGAGGCCGGCGGGTCCTCCAACTGTTGTGGGTCGCCACCACTCGCCATACTCGTCCTTAAAGGAGAACTCCGGCCAATTTTTACGTTAATCTTGCTAAATATAACTATGCAAGACCTGTCTATAGCAAAAACAGTTAGCGCAACAGCAGCTACCTAGACAGAGCTGCTGCAGCTAATGCCCACCACTCCCACTTAGCTAAACGGCAGTTATGGGGGCATAAATGAAATAGTGCCTTTGTGTATCTTAACAGACACAAAATGCAATTAAAATGTCTGTGTAACATGAACAGGGCCCTTACATGACAACAAGATGCATTTTCAACATTCACCTACCCTGTTAGCTGCTAGCTAGCTAGCTGTCGTCTGGGACAAGAGAATGTTCAGTCAGGCTTCAGTAATAATCATCATGCAGCAGTCCCGTGTGTATTTGTAGCATATATATGGATATATATGATATATATCCATTTTGTGTGCGATCCATCTGGCGTTGGAGAGTAGTATTCTCTGCCGACAACAATCACGAGAGCACCCGCTGGTCTGGAAGATGTCCTCCGGAGGACCGGTGATGCCTTCGCGGCACAACACCCACATGAACACCACCAGTTGCCCGAAATGCGTGATCTTGGAGCAGCTGCTTCATCTGCCTGTTGCCCTTCTGTCTGTCTGTCTGGTTCTTTCCAACTCTTGTGAGGCCAGTTCTTCGTCTGTATACTCGGGTTCGAATAAATAAGGACGACCATCAAACTCAAAAGCCTCTTCCATATGTTCAATATCTTCTTCAATATTCTCCATAGTTACGTTACTCCAAGCTTCTTCCCTTGTGAACACCTCCGCTCTTCACGCTACACTGTACTCTCCTCAACCTACACTGTTATTTATCTTGCTACAACTGAATTCACACGGGACTTCAGCACGAGACTGCCGCTAGCCGTCTGTTAGTGTTTTACTGAACAACGCACAGGCATAATTCTGCCCGTTTCCATGTAGTTACATAGTCAATAATATGCTCATAACCACTACAGCGCTCAATTACCTATTTTTGAGGGGAAATAAACCAAAAAAAAAATCGCCGCAAATACATCACCGGTCCTCCGGAGGACAGCCACGACCAGCGGGCGCTCTTGCGATTGTTGTCGGCGCGGCAAGCGAGGACTGCGGGCAGGAAGCAGAAGCAAGGCCGCCGGTCGGACACTACCACAACGATCCCCACGGCAGAGAATACTACTCTCCAACGCCAGACGGATCGCATACAAAATGGATATATATCATATATATCCATATATATGCTACAAATACACACGGGACTGGTGCATGATGATTATTACTGAAGCCTGACTGAACACTCTCTTGTCCCAGACGACAGCTAGCTAGCTAGCAGCTAACAGGGTAGGTAAATTTTGAAAATGCATCTTGTTGTAATGTAATGGCCCTGTTCATGTTACACAGACATTTTAATTGCATTTTGTGTCTGTTAAGATACACAAAGGCACTATTTCATTTATGCCCCCATAACGGCTGTTTAGCTAAGTGGGAGCGGTGGGCATTAGCTGCAGAACTATGTATTTTGCACTCTAATCTCTTAATGCTAGGTGATGTAGTAAATGTTACATATATACAAACACAAAGCACACAGGAATTGTAATTGCACCTTTATTTGTTTGTAATCCAAAACATATGGAAGATTTTATGCGACAAGCATTACAGCGCATAGAATGAAGAGAGAGTGCAGAACATTTATCTTACTGCAATTTGAAGAGGAATATGATCTGCGAGGAGCTGAAAGTGTGGAGAAGGCGGCCTGGCAGAGGACAGACAATTCTAGCCACTGAATAGACAACAAAGAGTTACATAAAATCACTCACTCACGCACGCATGTACGTGCGCACCCACACACACACACGCACGCACGCACACTCAGAAAACAATGTACAACCCCAAATCAGAAAAAGTTGGGACAGTATGGAAAACACAAATAAAAAAAGAAAGTAGTGATTTCTAAATGTCCTTTGACTTGTATTTCATTGCAGATAATGTGAACACAAAATATTTCATGTTTTGTCTGGTCAACTTAATTTCATTTGTAAATATACATTCCTTTCCTGTCATTCAGACCTGCAACACATTCCAATAAAGGTTGGGACAGGAGAAATTTAGGGCTAGTAATCAGGTAAATTGGTTATATAATGATGTGATTTGAAACAGGTGATTGTAATTATGATTTGGTACAAAAGCAGCATCCAAGAAAGGTCTAGTCCTTTAGGAGTGCATAACATAATTAAAAGATTCAAGGAACGAGGAGGAATTTCAGTGCGTAAAGGACAAGGGCGCAAGCCTAAGCTGAACAACCGTAATCTCCGATCCCTCAGGCGGCACTGCATCAAGAATCGTCATTCATCTATAAGCGATATCACCACATGGGCTCAGGACTACTTTGGCAAACCTTTGTCAAGTACCACAATACGTAGTTACAGCCACAAATGCCAGTTAAAACTGTACTGTGCCAAAAGGAAGCCCTATGTTAACAGTGTCCAGAAGCGCCGTCGACTTCTCTGGGCTCAGAGGCATCTGGGATGGACCATCACACATTGGAAACGTGTACTGTGGTCAGATGAATCAGTATTTCAGGTATTTTTTGGGAGAAATGGACGCCGTGTGCTCCGGACCAAAGAAGAAAAGGATCATCCAGACTGTTACCAGCAACAAGTCCAAAAGCCAGGGTCTGTCATAGTATGGGGTTCTGTCAGTGCCCTTGGCAAAGGTAACTTGCACTTCTGTGATGGCAACATTAATGCTGAAAAGTACATAGAGATTTTGGAGCACAATATGCTGCCTTCAAGAAGACATCTTTTCCAGGGACGTCCATGCATATTTCAACAAGATAATGCAAAACCACATTCTACACACATTACAAAGTCCTGGCTGCGGAGGAAGAGGATATGGGTACTTGACTGGCCTGCCTGCAGTCCCGACCTGTCTCCAATAGAGAACGTGTGGTGCATTTTGAAGCGCAAAATGCGACAACGAAGGTCTCGTACTGTTGCCCACCTTAAGACTTGTTTGCAGCAAGAATGGGACAAAATTACACCTGAAACACTTCATCACTTGGTGTCTTCAGTCCCTAAACGTCTTTTAAGTGTTGTGAAAAGGAATGGCAACATTACAAAGTGGTAAATGCTTTACTCCAACTTTTTTTGAAATGTGTTGCAAGAACCAAAATAGGAATTTAGTTTTTTTGAAACAAAAACAATAAAAATCATGAGGAACCCATTAAATGATGTGCTGTTTAATTGTCTGCAATGAAATACAAGTCAAAGTACATTTAGAAATCACTACTTTCTTTTTTTTTATTTGTGTTTTCCATACTGTCCCAACACACACACACACACACACACACACACACACACACACACACACACACACACACACTCTATTGGGAAAGTACATCTGAGACTGAATGAAAAACATTTTAAGAAAGAAACACCTATTTTAAATTAATTTGAAACAAAATCTAAGGAAATTAAATGATTACTGTAAAGACATGCTGAAATACAAATCAGTCTTCTAATGTATTGCTGCAGTAAAAAGAATGACCATTGATCAATACCATTACATTAATTATGTACTTGTACCCACAGTCCTGATACTGGATATGCATTTGCAGGTCCTAAGTAGTTTCTCTTTGTCACTGCACAGCTGGCCACTTCATGTGTCAGTGCGATTAGATTTGTGTGATTTCAGATAGTTACAGATATTCTGATATACTGCCAATTCGACAAGCACCTTTTTGGAGCATACAGAGGCCCTATGTTGTATGATGTTACGTTAACTCAGAGAGAGTAAAGTTAATGTGCTTACTGCAAAGTGATTGCAGTAAACTACATATCAAGAATTCAGGGTTACACATAGTCTCGAAAAAGGGCTTTACAGGCCATGAACAGCAATAGTTCACCAAACTAGCCCCAACAGCAAGCAAAAAACATTAAACACGTAAGTATCTTATATTGTTTTTAAACCAAGCAATTCAAGAATCAAGACAAGTGTGGGAATACAAGAGATGAGAAGAATATGGATTGTTTGAAATGATCTGATTCGGACATTTATTCAGGTAATATACAGTATTGGGGATTTTAACATCAGGAAATTTATCTAATGTAGTTCTAATTGATTTATATATACACTGGTGAATTTGTAAATAATTACAAAAGTACAGTAACTGTGAATTTTTGCACTTAAATTCCAACACAGAATTACGGAGCCCCGGAGGTGACATGGAGAAAAAAAAAAAAATGTGAGGGAAAAAAAAAACGTGAGGAAAAGAAAAGTGAAAAAAAAAACGTGAGGAAAAAATAAAACCGTGAGAAAAAAAAAAAAAAAAAGTCTAAATATTTTTTTTTTCTCCCGATCACCACTCTCTTTGGCCGGTCCCATCTGGATCAGCGGGGACCGGTGCAGCAGCGAGGCAAAGCTGTGTTCCTGCCCAGGGGAAGAGTACGCTGCCGCGGCCACAGAACTCTCCGCCTCACGCTGCCGCCGGACTTCAGATTGTAGGTGGAAGGCGGCATATATATATATATATATATATATATATATATATATATATATATATATATATATATATATATATATATATATATATCATAAAACACATTCTCACCTGTGGCTGTGAAATGTTATCCCTTGCCAGAGAAAAGTCCAACAACTCTGTATTGATCTGTCCCCTGCTCGCTCGCATACTCACTTGGAATGAACGTTTTTTTTTTCTTTTCCTCACATTTTTTTTTTTTTTTTCCTCCATGTCACCTCTGGGGCTCCATACAGAATATATCAAATAAGAAAAAAAAAAGTTCTTTGTAACCTCATAGTAGATTACATAACACATACCCAAAGTAGTTTTTGGACAGTTAATGAAAGCAAATACTATGTGAAGAAAAGAGTAAAAAACTAAAAACATTTCCTGCACTTCCGGTAAGGAGCAACACAGCTGTAAATCAAGTCTCCTCAAGTCTTCTATTCAAGTCGCACCTGGCAATTATGACAAATGTATCCCCTGAATCACATATTATGGTGTAAAAAACAGCAAAAAGATAAAGTCTTTATCATGACCCTTCCTAGCTGATAAATGGAATTTTGCTTACACATGAGCTATTGAAATTACAGTTCATACAGATCTTTTTTCTGTCATCCAGCAGTGAGCAGAAACTATGAGTAATTCAAAGCCTTTTTCAAACACGAGGAAGCAGGCCACAAAGGAAGAGTGATGATAAATGTCCGCCCACATAGTTGATGTGTGACCTTGATGACGCTGCAGGTGCTTGTATCGTAGGTCTCCCAGTCAGACACCGTCTTTGTCTCTCTCCGTCTCTGTAGGTGACTAATCAGCAATCTACCGGAAGCAAAGATTTCACACACCTTTACGTCATCTAGTAATTAGTCTTTCACATTGTCTGACATGCAGTCTCCCAGCTCTGCTCAATTCAATTCCAGACAGAAATCTCTGAAGAACTATTGGATGGAGTGCCATGAAATTTTGTACAGACATTCATGTTTTCTTTCTTACATTAAGGTCTTTCCTTCCTGCTGCTGTCAGACTTTACAATCAGCACTGCTGCCAGTAGACCACATTGACAAAACAAACACATACCAGGACTGATAACCGTGAAATAATGTGAATAATGTGCAATGCTGTAAATACAACTGTTTACTATACATTGTCTTTACTCATAATTATTTATTGTTTGTTTTTCTTTTTATCTTATTGTGTCTTTTGGTACTTTTTGCACTATCCCCTGCTGTTGTGAATTTGAATTGTGAATTTTTCCATTGTTGGAATAATAAAGAATCTTGAATCTTGTTGTCATGTTTTCCAGAAAATGACACCTAATGACTATGGTGATCCACTGATGTTTCCTCTAGCGCCACAATCAGGTCAAACTTTTAAATTGTACTTTGGTTCATGTCCAAATACCACAAACGAATGCCATTCCCATCAGCTGCTTTTTCATTTTTAGTGCTGTCTAGCAAATGTAAACTAGAATGGTGAACATGGTCAACATTATACCTGCTAAACATCAGCATGTATACATTGTCATTGTGAGCATATTAGCATGCTGACCTTAGCATTAAGCTAGCTATATTTAGCTATAACCTTACCGAGTCGCTAGCATGGCTGTATACTCTTAATCTTGGTAAGTTAATTATAATTACAATAAGACAATGAACAGACATAATGTTATGACATTTTCAAACATTGTCATTTTTGTGTCCCTAGATGTCACAAAGTATTTTTATGGTAATGTATGAGTTTGCTAAATTGAGCCTATTGACCAGATTTTGGAATCACATGTCCCATTGACAAATGAACACCACATTTAATGAATGAATGAATGAATGAATTGTTATTTCCTAGATTTCTTATAAAAGAACATTGCTTCATTGGGGTAAAATCTTTCCAGTGTAAAGGTCAATATTTATAATCTCAGTAATGGATCTCAACATAAGACATTTGACTTAACATTTAGTCCATTTGTTAATTTAGAAATCTGAGAAGTGACGACAACAACAGGGGACAGCACGCGTTGATTCGCACCAATGTGATGTAACTTCCATATTTTCATCTGCAATCCCTGAGATGTTATGTATCAGGCCTACGAGAAACTGTCACGCTGTTGCTCCTAATGGTTTTGATTATAGGTTTGTAAAATTAAAAACCTATTTTGTAAATTCAGCTTGGTAATTGTATTTGTGACTTCCAAAAATATATTTTATGGCTTGACCGTCAAACACAGAGTACTGTTTGGTAGATTTATTAGATACTAATTTTGGCGTCAAATCCCTTGCATCTACGTTCCAGCGTTTCTTCTTCATCGTTATTATGGCTTACACAACAAAGCCATTACGGCTTAGACAAGGAGGCTTACAAAACTGCTCAAATAGGGTCAGGGATGTACTCTATTAATACACCTGGACATTTCAAATTATTGTCCCCATAAATATATTCACCCTGTTAGTCATTGTTGTTGTGTCTGCCTCCATGATTATCTCAGGCTATCAGATATAATGTTACGGCTTCAACATTAATCTTTCTCCCCTTCACTCACATCACAGATGGCCTTCTTTTAAACCCTCAGGGTGTACCACATCATTTAGAATAATTAAATGATGTGAATTATGTGAATGTGAATTAGAAATTAAATCTATCATAAATATCTATAACATCTATATAAATTGGGATATACAATTATGTCTATTTATCACTAATTTTGGGACATAGAAGATCAAAACTGCATGGCCTGGTAAACATTTGCACTCAGGTATACAGTATGATCTGATCAACGGGTAGGCAGTGACTAGTTTAAGGATTTAATAAAGTAACTGGTGCAAACAACAAAGGAAGTCCTGAGGCAAGCAGGCAGGCAAAACAAGTTCCAAAAACTCAGGGAAAAATAAAGACATCAAAACCAAAAGAAACCCAGCGAAAGGAAATTGCAAGCTCACACAGACGCCCAAAACACTACAATAATCTGACACTAGACAAAGACAACACAGAGACTAAATACAAGAGGTAACGAGGTGAAACAAGAGACAGGTGACACGAGGACTCAGGAACAGGTGAAATGCATCAGGTGGGGAAGACAATGACCAAGGCGGGAAACACAAGGCAGGAAGTAAAACAAGACAAGACAAGGGAGAAAAACAGACTACAAAATAAAACAGGAAACTGAAACATACACAACCATGACAAGAACGTGTTGTTGCTGGTGACAAAACCACTGATTAAATATGTACATTGAAGCGATACTGTTGTTAAAGACCCGCTGATCGTTGTCCAATTCTCTGATATGAATGCCCGCATTGCATTGTGGGATGTGGGCTTCGAATGCGCCCTGCTCGGATCATATCGTTGTGTTCTGTCTTATAGCATACTGTAATATTTCACCGGTAATAAGAACAAAATAATATTATTAAAATAAAGAAATGAATACCATGATAACATCTAAATAAATGTTGATAGATGTAGCGTTATAGTTTAAAAAATATCAATAAACAACAAAGAAATCCAGCTTCCCTGGCAATAAGACTGAAATAATAATTAAAAGAAATACATATAAACCATGATAAGATCTTGTGAATAAATCTTGATTAAAACAGTGGTTATAGGGCTAAAAATACCAATAATTGCAAAGCTGTATACGGATTCTCTGCTGTATACGGATTCTCTGCTGTATACGGACTGGCAGAAAGAATCGTGCTGTGATCACAAAAGATGCTTCCCACTGAAATACATTAGTTTTAAAAAACATGCTGACCATTACGAAAAAAACGAGATAAACGTGTCCATGTACACAAATCAATAGATTAAATTACGTGAACATTTCACAAACTGCAGTGAGACTGGCTCATATATCTTGCATTTTTTACTGATGCGTATTTGAATTATTCTCTTTGCTTTTGTAAAACTGCAAATCCCCCCCTGTGGGACTTTTATCTTATCTTATCAACATGGAAAGCAGGACTGTGGCTGACTCAGATGTTTTCCAAATTGATTCATAAAAGTTCATAAAAACACTTGTCATTGTGTTTACTGTAAATCTACCAAACCCATTCCAGAGAACATTGAGCCTCCAATGTCACAAAAAACTTGTTGACCGTGTCAAGCTTTCTATCATCACAGTTGTAGTGTAGACTATCACCCTGTCACATACGGGCGTCATTAAAGTCACAGTGACAGTCAGAACATCTAAAGCTTCAGCACTGTGATGTATTTCCGAGTGAAACAGAATTGGGGCATGAGGGATTTGATTATATCACACACCTCTTATTGTTCAGCTAACTGCTATGTATGATATAGGAGCTAACAGTTACATATGATGTAGGCCAGTGGTGTAGTCTATTTTTTTGTAGTGAGTATACTGTGATTTCCCCTCCCAGCCTCATACTCGCCTGTCCCAGAGCGACACCCCAGACAGTCGGTACTGTGACGTTTCTGAATATGAACTGTACACGGGCAACAGACGTTTAAGTATTGATGGCGTTTATTTAAAGTCCTGGAAAAACAACACTTTTTGAGAAACGCAACCGAACCTGAACGCAACAGGACATCACATCACACAAATAAGCCATTTAACCGACACCCCTACACTGCCACACAAAACCATGACTAATAATTAGCATCATCATACAACTTTTGTATCGATTAGCAGTAAAATCTGCTGATAAGGGCCTACATTTACTCAAAAGTATTTAATAAACTGTTTACAATCTTCAACACCATGGCTAACAAATGCATAAAAAGCAGACGGAAGGAGAAAAAAGCTCCACTGTTTCTATTTTAGTTAATTATCTGACCATAGCTAACTAACTTAATTGTGTAAAGCAATGCACATTTAAGATTTAAGAATTTACTCTAATGTTGCATAGTCATTGACCTTATGAAGGCCAGGAGTTCTCACTGTCTCTCTCATCATCTGAAACAAGGAAATATAAACTTTGTATTCTGTTTACTGCTGTACTCAGACACACAGGCGCGCACGCGCACGCACACGCACACAGACACACAGATACACAGGCAGACACACACACACACACACACACACACGCGGTATCATATAAGCTACTCTCACTTACCAGGCAACAGTAACGTTGCGGTAGGATTTTCGGGCTGGTTTTTTGTAACGGTAACGTTAACGATCGGGTCATCATGATCTGTGGCAACTGCAGTATCACCCGACGTGGCAGCAGCTTCAGGGACAGACTTTTGAAAACACTGAAGTAGTGTTATTAGGTCTGTTTAGTAAAGTTTCATATCTCGTTACTTATAAAACTTAGTTTAAACTCTAGGTAACTAACTAGTTGCGAGAAAGGAAAGACCGCGCAAAGAATGCAACTTGTTGTTGCTTAGTAACGTTAGTGACCTCACGTCAGATCCAGGGCACGGCTACGGAAATGCCGAAGGTCCAAATGTCAGAGCTTCCCAACACAGACGGGGTGAGTTATGAATGAAAGTGAGAAAGTTCTGTCACAAACAATGTTGTTACGTATCATCGCGCTTTTGTAAGTGGGTATATGGAAATACTTGACTTTTCCTAGTGGGTATACGGCGTATACCTGCGTATCACGTAGACTACACCACTGATGTAGGCTATGTAATCACATTCGGTTGAAGAGTCTAGCATTAGTGGCTGAAAACTGTGAGCTAACTGAGCTTGGTAGCCAGCTAGTTAGCATGCTATCTTAGTTAGTTAAAATGTTATCCAATTTGCTCACGTGGCTGCTAGCTCTAGCTACCTAGCAAATAACCTCAAGGGTAGCTTTGAATGCTAGCTAGTTATCTGGGGGGACTGTCCATTTTTCCGACGCTCCATTGTTCCGACCTCTCAATTCCCTTTGGTCCTACAGCCCACTAGTCCGACGTCCACCACTATGGCCACGCCAAGACCCGCCCTACGAAGAAGCTCGATTGGTTGGGGTTAGGATAGCCGATGGGGTTATGTTAACTTGTGTAAGCATGGACGCCTGGCCAATAAATGCTATTGAAGGGGGGGTCTTGGCGTTGCCATCGTGGGATTCATAATATCGCTGGTGGACGTCGGAGTAGTGGGCTGTAGGACCAAAGGGAATCTTTCGGGTTATTGAGAGGTCAAAACAATGGAGTGTAAAATGATCTTTGAACACTTGTTTTCCAGTTTATTACAGCTCCTCCGGCTGTTGTTTCCTAGCATAGCAGCATCTTATTATTTGGTTTTTTTTGGTGCAAGGGTTGGGTTTTCTCTCTGCTGTTTTTTGTACTTTGTCACATCCATTCGAACATTCTGACAAACTTTTCCGAAATGTTAGCTGTAGCGCTGCTGTAATTGAACTTGACTGACTAAGGTACTGCTATTAGTTGTGATGGATCAATGTTTTAAGATGTGATGGTGCAGCCCTGGTGGCAAATGTGGGAATGATTGAGTGAATGAATCAACTCGAAGCAACTTGAATACAAAGAACTGTATACATGCTATAAGTGCAGTTTCATTCCCCAAAACTGCTGCCAGCCATTATGTGGACTCTATGTGTGATATTAAATGTGATATTACGTGACATAGTCTTTGAAATAAAATTGGTATGAAGTGATCCATCAAAGACAGATATGTTGGACCAAATACAGTATAAAGTAATTTCGGTGATGTAATATTTTCTCTTCACATAGTAGTGTTGACTCATAACTCTGTTTAGGGAAATGCCCAGCCTGGGTTTACTGACTGTACACGTATCTGTAAACACATAGAAAAGTAAATACTGTAATTCCTGAAATAAAAACCGGGGCCTTTATTTACCTGAACTGCAGAAGGTAACAGGCTTTTATTTGAAGCAGGCTTTTGTTAGAGGCAGGCCTTTATTTCTAATTCCATGTGTTTGATAAGTATAATTGTTTTAAATAAAATGTTTTAAATGAAAAGCCATAGCGTTAATTTTTTAAGAAACATTTGCAAAAATATCACCATATACAACAACAGCCAGAAGCGCAACAAAGGGCTTTTTCACCCGAGTTACTCCGCATACTTTAAAACTCTTTTCGTTTTCAATAAATTGTTGAAAAGTCCGTCACTAGCTACTGCCATCTATTTGCACCTGTACGCTACTACACTTGGCTGAGTAACACATACAGCCACATTGACTAAAATACGGGTAGGACAATAATACTTTACATGAGTACCATAATCCAGAAAAACTAAGTGTGGAAAAAAGCATGAATATATTGTTGTATCTGTTAAATGAAATTGGTGTAAATGTACATTACGATGAACTTAAATTTTATTTTTAGGAGGTTACCCACACAAAATTTGCCCCGGCCTTATTTGTCCATGTTGCCCATGCCCCCAGCCACTATCAGAGGCCTGGTGTTTAATTGACTACTGGTTTTTATTTGAGGAATTATGGTACTAAACTCCTGGAGTGCCCATTTGCTGAACAGCATTGAAGAAACCAGTTGGGAAATTTAGAGAATTATTTAATTTGATTATTTCAAATAGTAAATAAAACCCCAAATCAGAAAAAGTTGGGACAGAAAACACAAATGAAAAAAGAAAGTAGTGATTTCTAAATATACTTTGACTTGTATTTCATTGCAGACAATACAACAGCACATAATTTAATGTGTTCCTCATGATTTTTATCGTTTTCTTTTCAAAAAAACAAAATTCCTATTTTGGTTCTTGCAACACATTTCAAAAAAAGTTGGAACAGTAAAGCATTTACCATTTTGTAATGTTGCCATTCCTTTTCACAACACTTAAAAGACGTTTAGGGACTGAAGACACCAAGTGATGAAGTGTTTCAGGTGTAATTTTGTTCCATTCTTGCTGCAAACAAGTCTTAAGGTGGGCATTTTGCGCTTCAAAATGCGCCACACATTCTCTATTGGAGACAGGTTGCGACTGCAGGCAGGCCAGTCAAGTACCCATATCCTCTTCCTTTGTAATGTGTGCAGAATGTGGTTTGGCATTATCTTGTTGAAATATGCATGGACGTCCCTGGAAAAGAAGGCAGCATATTGTGCTCCAAAATCTCTATGTACTTTTCAGCATTAATGGTGCCATCACAGAAGTGCAAGTTACCTTTGCCAAGGGCAATGACACAACCCCATACCATGACAGACCCTGGCTTTTGGACTTGTTGCTGGTAACAATGTGGATGATCCTTTTCTTCTTTGGTCCGGAGCACACGGCATCCATTTCTCCCAAAAAATACCTGAAATACTGATTAATCTGACCACAGTACACGTTTCCACTGTGTGATGGTCCATCCCTGATGCCTCCGAGCCCAGAGAAGTCAACGGCGCTTCTGGACACTGTTAACATAGGGCTTCCTTTTGGCACAGTACAGTTTTAACTGGCATTTGTGGCTGTAACCACGTATTGTGGTACTTGACAAAGGTTTGCCAAAGTAGTCCTGAGCTCATGTGGTGATATCGCTTATAGATGAATGACGATTCTTGATGCAGTGCCGCATGAGGGATCGGAGATCACGGTTGTTCAGCTTAGGCTTGCGCCCTTGTCCTTTACGCACTGAAATTCCTCCTCATTCCTTGAATCTTTTAATTATGTTATGCACTGTTGAAGGTGAAATAAGCAAATGTCTTCCTATCTTTCTTTGAGGAACATTGTTTTTAAACATTTCAATAATTTTCTCACGTATTTGTTGGCAAACTGGTGATCCTCAGCCCATCTTTGCTCCTAAAGGACTAGACCTTTCTTGGATGCTGCTTTTGTACGAAATCATAATTACAATCACCTGTTGACATCACCTGTTTCAAATCACATCATTATTTAACCAATTTACCTGATTACTAGCCCTAAATTGCTCCTGTCCCAACCTTTTTTGGAATGTGTTGCAGGTCTGAATGACAGGAAAGGATGTATATTTACAAATGAAATTAAGTTGACCAGACAAAACATGAAATATTTTGTGTTCACATTGTCTGCAATGAAATACAAGTCAAAGTACATTTAGAAATCACTACTTTCTTTTTTTAGTTGTGTTTTTCATACTGTCCCAACTTTTTCTGATTTGGGGTTGTAGCTAAATAAAATAAAACCCACAAGCATCTGACAAGTGTGAAAAAGAGGCACTGTGGCAACAAATATGCTGGCTGTATAACAGGTTTGTGTGGGAGGTTAGAGAAAATTCTACAAACTGACTTCTTCTACATTACAACTAAGAACCAGTGATCATATGGTTACTGAATGGAAACAGGTCTTCCGAAGATAAAACTTTATAGATGTTTACATTTAATACAATTCATAGTGAAGGCCATAAAGCAAAACTCACAAAATGAGAGGGAATGTTTGATGTCGGCAATCATTTAATATAGTGTTATGATGGAGCCAACACATTATTTTAGAAAGAGCTTTCTATTTGGCATCATGGCATTTGACTCATTATGAACTTTTAGATCTGACTTTGTGTACACATATACTATTGTGCATTATGTTTTCAGTAATAACAGTGCCGAGATAAAGATACGATTAAGAAATGAAGGTCAATAATTGCCTCTGTCTTTGGTACTTCTGCCTCTCATTTAACAAATCCATTCCAAGTGAACTGCAGGTTGCTTTGTTTTCTCTCAGTTGTGGGAATTATGACTGTACAGTATGACCTGAGCAAACTGAAAAAACAGGTGTGTAGCTGGCAGTGTCACATGCGGATGATTGAATGAACCAGTTTCCTTGTTTAATCTTACAACACTGTATAGTGAGCGTCTTCCTCTGAAGACTGATGACCACAATTAGTAAACTGTACACACCCTTTTTGTGGGTGTATGCAAAAGCTTGAATTCACATGAATAACCATCTATTCCTCGAAATGCTCCTCGATTAACCATTTCCTTGAAAAAATAATCGTTACACTTTTCTAGACTCCAAAATCATCATCCTAACCGCTGTCTGACAGCACCGGCAGAACAGTAGACTTTAAATCAGTTCAAGGAATTGATTCTCACAGTGAGACACATTATCCTAATATACCTTTTTCACAGAAGACATTTTGACCTGTCACAGCAGGAAAAGCACAACGGTGAATAATACAATTAATGATGGCTGGATTTCCTTTAGCTGCAGTTTTGTGTTCCTGTATTGTGCATGCTAGCACAGTGCCACACTGCCATGGCTCACTAAAGCCGGCGTTAATGTTATTAGTAACACCTGAGCTTTACCTAATATGACAAGTCAAGATAGCTCCTTGCTCATTTAAAATGTCTTAAAGGGCCAGTTTGCCGCAAAAAACACAAATAAATTATATCACTTATAACTAGTGGTATCTAATTCTCAAATGTATATCATCGAGGTAAACCTAACTTGATTTGTGATGCTCATAGCATAATTTTCTTTCTTTTTTTTAATAAACAAGAGTAACCATGGATACATATAATACATATAAGTTCATGTGACAAATAATATGTATTGATACATCATCGAGATATGACCAATAAGCATGTGTGACGCATGCAATATGCAGCTTATTCCAGTTGTATCTGCCTCTGTTGTCCATCTCGAAACCTTCATTATTTCTTTTATTATGAATTATAGGTCAGACGTGACTACACATGTATTACCTTAACAATGTTTGGAGGGTAATGGTAAATGGGTAAATTAGGACAAAAATTGCTTGTTGGATAATATTATAAACATGCAGAACTAGAGCATCAGTTTTACGCACCACCTGCTGAGAATCACAGCACTGAACTGACTAATTAATTTAGGTGGGCACACACACACAGACACACACACACACACACACACACACACACACACACACACACACACACACACACACACACACACACACACACACACACACACACACACACACACACACACACACACACACACACACACACACACACAGCCAAAACAAAGCCAAAAATAAATGATCTGTTACCTGGCAACATGTTGCCTAAAGATATGCTTCCTATTGCACCTAATAGTGCCTCAAACTCACAAAAGTTACCCGTAGCTTGTTGCTGATGAAGCATCAAAACATCACCAGCGAGTCATTCCGAGGGATTTTAGATGTCATAAGAAAATCAGGAAGTATCTCTTTACAGTAAGTAGCAGTAGAGAAAGTGTTTGAATGATATGCACTGAGTGATGACAGCAGGCGTTTGTGCTGGGAAGGCTGTGCAGCAGAGTTTACATAAATTATCACGGCAGCCTGATAAGTATCAGCTAGCTCTTGTGCCTTCGGTAATCGTGTTTGTAGATCTTATTATTAATCAACCACAAACACAAGAAGCAAACATTAGACCAAATGTGGATCAGGCAATATTTACACATAAGTAAACACAAACAGACATACAAATATCTGAAATATAGATTTCAACATGTCAGCATCTGGAAAGACTTCTAAGATTCAGAGCTTTACATGTCTAAAACATGCATAGTTCACTTATCCAGGCATATTAGTTATATTTACTTTAAAAGCATACATACAGAATGATTATCTAACATTTCTGTGTTCAGATTACATAAACAGAGCTTCTATGTAGTGTTGTAGTATTCTTGTTTTATATTGTGCAGGTAGTGTCCTCTAGTGGCCATATTTAGGTATTGCACTTTTACTATTTCAGTCAGAGCACGCCTGTGTAATCGATAAGTTGGATCCTTCTGATGACACACTGATTAATAACTCAACCACAGTCACTTTTTGATGAATTGCATATATTGATGTACATCTACTGTATGTAAGCATCTCCAAAAACATGTGCTACTGCTGCTTCTGTAATAATGGATGACAGTTATGATAAAAACAATCCTTATGTTCTTTTGAGGGTCTTCACGCCTGTAATGGCAATTTACATTTGTGTTGTTTAATTAATGGTAAATTACAGGTGTGTTGTTCTATTGCTTTAACATGTCACAGTTTCTGCCTTCAGCACAAATGTTTCCAAGTAGATGATGTGTTAGTGTAACCTGACTCTGCCAGATGGATTGCTTCACATTTGCTCAGCATATCTATCTGGGAACTTTCCGTTGGAGAACGTTTGGGAAGGGGCGAAAATACTGGTTAGCTGATTGGATAAACTATCCGTCTATCACCAGCGTTGGCGATAGACGGACCAAATCAACCAATCAGATCAACAAAGTGTATGACGTACCAACAATGTTATGACGTTAACATTGTTAACTCAGCAAGCAAGCAACATATTGGTAAAGGATATTTTCCGTTTGTGTAACGAGAATTTAGGAATAAAAGGCCCCATTTCAGGTTCACGGTCCATATTCCAAAAGAAGGATCCAAGAGAAAAAAACATTAGCAAGCGGCTAACAGAATTTGTCTGAAAATGTGTCTAGATCAGGTCAGATTTGCATGCGTTGCTTCCGCTTGCTGAGCCTCGTGAGACCATCCTGATCTGGCGAGCTCCTTGCATCACACCTAAACCTGCCTCAACCAACGCTGATTGGCCCGGTCGTTTGACGAACGGCTCCAAATGTTCTCTGCCTCAAGATGCCAGACTGATCTGCGAGCAGAAAACTGGAGCTCGCCAGATCAGGATGGTCTCACGAGGCTAGTGTTAGTGCTCCTTGACCTTTTCATTCCACAAGTTGCTATTCCCTGATAGTCAGAACTGGTTCAGACCAGACTTTCCCTCCCTCCCTTCCTTTTCAGCCTTATATAAACTAGATAAGGATGCTGCTCTCCCAAAACGATTTCTTCATTCTCTCAGACTTCCCTGATGAACTGAACCTTCTTTGGGCAAAGAATAAATACTTAAAACACGTTGTTGAGTGAAGCCTTATTTCAGATTTCACTCTATGTATACGAATTTCCAGCACACACGTCAGGCCTCTGGCAGGTTGCTGGCTCTCTCTGCCTGGTTGCCTCCAGCAGAACGCTTCATGCGGAGCACAGTGTACACACCTCTGACTGTGAACAGCAAGGAAATGGCAACAAAGAACGAGGCGTAGATCAGGAACTGAAAAGACATGAGAGGATTACTTGCATGGTGGATGATGACTTACAAATATATGAATTCATTCATCAAATCATTCTTTTTTGTCCCTGGTGGTCTGTTGAAAGCCCTTTAAACAGCATCCTTTGTTTGCCTATTTCATTATTTATTCAAATGCTGTTTCCTCTCCTTTGTATTCATATTCTTCAATTTCTAACTCATTGTAAAAGCTCTTCATAACCCCAGTGTTAAAACATTCCTCTAACTCAATCTTTAGTCTCATATTGCCAGACCTTCTTCCACAGCGCTGCAGAGGAGGGTCTGGCTAGTCCACACAACATTATGGGATAGGAGCAAAACTTGCTCTGGCTTATTGGCATTTCTTTAAACCAATCACAATCATCTAGGGTGCCGTTAAGGGATGGTCGGAGCAATGGTGCCTCTGCAAAACAGCCTCGAGAAGGAACTTGTTTTGGTGAAACGTGTACGTTCAAAGGTTGTTTTAGTCGTGCAACAGAAAACTCAGATTCAACAGATAGTCCAGCTAGCTGTCTGGATTTACCCTGCAGAGATCTGAGGAGCAGTAAACCATAGGACTCAGAAAGCGGAAGGTGATGGATATCCAGCAGAAATTATAGAACTTCCAGCGGAATTTCCGGCAGCACCTGAACAATCCCGGAAGTGAAACGTTGTCGATATAGACTACTCAATATTTTACTTACAATGTACAGTACATGGTCATAAGAATTAGCTCAAACCATCTCCTAAACTCGTTGTAGGATTTTTGAGTAGCCAACTGCCGTACTTGTGAGGTGATGGTAAGCTGTAGAGACTTGGTGCTTATGACGATGGCGGTGAGGACACTCTGGAGGACTGTTCCCACAAAACTGTTGATGCCAAATACCAACGCATAGCGCTCCCTCTTCAGCGTCTTGGCTATCTGAAAACTGGGATATACATGCATGAGATGCTAAACAGGAAAATTAAAGTGTGCTAATATGCTAAGATTATTCAGTTATTACCTATATTATTGTCAAGGGTTTATATGAAGGACATACAACAAAGGACAACCAAATATGGAAACAATGATGAATCAGAATAGGATACATTTTGAAAACTATAATAAGGTGTCCATACCACCTTAATTATAACAGGATAAAGGGTCTACAGCCATGGTAACGGATCTGTGATGCTGTACATGAGTTTCCTTCTAACTTTTTTATTATGCTCAAAATTACAATGTTCACATGCTGATGTTTAGTAGGTTATATTAACCATATTCACCATTTTAGTGTGGGTTTGCTAGCGTGACCATTCATAATCAAAAATATTGGACAATACAAGGTTTCACCTGTTGACCCCTGTTTAGTTTGTTTCCAGTCAATTCATCCAAAATAGACATTTCACTCAAAACCACACATTTCAAACCTAGAGAGGCACTAGAGGGAAAAGTTGGGGGATCACCATAGTCATTAGGATACATCATCTAAAACCATGAATGTCCGGACTAAATTTGGGGCCAATCTATCTATAGACCTTTTTCACAGCAGACATATTGACATGTCATAGTAGGAAAAGCACAGGTGTATTCAAAACCATTAATGATAGCTGCATTTCACTTAGGAGAGGCCCTGGTACTGTGCATGCTGACTCACTGAAATAGCTTACTGGGACACTTGATGGAATTGAGCGATCGTTAAAGCAACACTATGTCACTTTTCCTGCTTTGGTCCCCCTACAGGTTGTTTCATTGGAACTACAGCTTGTGTTGGAAAGCTGTACCGAAGCTGGAAAAGTTACATAATGTTGCTTTAAGGTTATCAATTTCAGCTGTGCTTTTCTTACTACGACAAGTCAAAATGTCTGCTCTGAAAAAGGTCAATTAGATGGAGAGATATTTCTCTGGATAAGTAAAAACTTTATTAGGATTCATCCTCTGTGGACATGGATATCTGTTTCAAATTTCATGGTAATCCATCCAAAAATTGTCGAAATATTTCACCTAAAAGTTCAAATGAAAAAAAAGGTGATCACTAAAGTTATTTATCCTCTGGGGGACCATGACGGCAATCTATCCAATAGTTGTTGAGATATTTCAGACTGGACCAACGTGGTGGACCAACCATCCGTCAGAGTGACATTGCCATCCCTAGCTAAAAATTATTCGACTTAAAGTTTTCATTTAGTCCCACACAGCATGGACAAGATAAACACATGTCACAATAATAAAAAATAAAGGAAAATAGCCCAGGTTGAAAACAACCAAAACATTATTTTACAGTTGGTGTTAGTGATGGATGTGATTGATTTATATCTTGCTCAGGGTGGGAATTTTACACAATCTGAGTATTACGCACGGATGGGGCTTAAATTACCCAAGAAAGTGCAGTAAAGCAATTCTGTCGTTAACTGTGCTACAACAATATTAAATAGGGTTAGAATAATCCTCAGCCCATAATGGTACACAAGGCACATCTAGACTTGTGTAAAACACAGAATATCTTGTGGCATCACATATTTAAATCCCACACAGTAGCTTCCTGCATGTGTTCACACTTGTACACAGCATTTATGAATTGTTGTGCTGCTGACAAATCCATATTGTATTCTTACGTGCAGATGGTGGAGAGCTGCATGTAGATTGTTTTGAAGATGAAGAAGCATGTGTAGCTGATCCAGATGTTGTCAGTCAGATCCATTAGGAATAAAGCCCCAGCGATCAGAAACGTGAAACTCCCCAGGACCAATTCCCCCCACACAGCCCACTCCAGAGACACGTGTCCCACAGCAACAGTGGCTGCAGCTCCTACAGGAGAACACCATCACTATGAGTCAGTGCACGGGGGAAATAAGGAGTAGCTAAACATGTGGTTGCAAAGACCTCAGAGACCAATGTACAAAAACTGTTTAGCTGATATCTAATTATTGGTCATATTTTTTGTGTTTGTTGGCACAGAAATAAAGAAGCAGATATCTCTATGTGCTCCTTCTATTTCTTTTAGCAATTTTGCCAGACATTCTAAAATCACCACAATACTCAAAATTAAAGAAATGAAGCTGCCACACACACAACAGACACATTATCTAAGAGTATCCTGAACAACTGAAACACAAAAAATATGTTTTGTCATTTAATGTCAATGTTAACAAAATCAAAAAAAAAAGAAAATGTAGTAAGGTTAGATAGTGGTGTAAGGTATAAGATAATGTCCCTCATATAGTTGTATTAAATGTATTTATGTGTGTATGGAATAATACAAAAAAAATACTGTAGACTGTGGAGGACACTGCCCACTGTCCTCCACAGAAAAACAACTTTATAAGTTGTTTGTACAATCGGTAATTTTGACTCATATTTAGGTTTTTTGGGTCAAACAAACACAGGTCTTCACCCTGGAGACTGGGGTTTGTGTCATGTCTGAAAAGAAAAGGAAATGGCAATTTTTTTCTTTTACTTTACGGAACAAACAGAACTACATTACATGTGTAACCGGAAGTGAAGTAACGTAACAAATGGGTTAACCCTAACCCTACTGATTTAAACCCAAATCACAATCTTGTTTTGTGATTTGTCTGCTTTTCTTTCCAACGCTAGGGGCGCTAATTTATGAAACGCTCCTATGGGTCGTAATAGAAGGTAGGAATAAACAACCTATATAGTCATATGGTTTAAAGGATGTGTTGGTTGTGTGGTGCGTGTCATGTTTTGCAGCTTATTGTCTGCGAGAAATAAAACAAAAGCACTTGAAAAATTGCGATTCACCAACGGAATTCACTTTTGTAATTTTGTTTCACACTTTGTTGTATCACAAAGTTTCTCAGAATCACTTTTTAAAGGGAGATTATATCATTAATACATGAAATTATGACAACGTTTAGTAGCAGGAAAACACATGATAGGTAGAATTCCTCTCTGATACTGATCCAACATCAAACTAGTTAAACTCTGAGCAGGTAACAATCATTTTGCAAAAAGTGTTGTTTCTCATTTCAGCCACAGGGTGACACAATGCAGCCCTAATACATCTCAAGCTCCTCTCACCACATGTGAGGTGAGAGTAAATAGGAAAACCCTGAATCCTCAGAGACATGGATCTATTCACCCAGAGCTCTCTATCCACTAGAATATAAAGAGATGCTTGATATAATTGCTTCACTTATTTAAATGTGTACATTTCATTTGAGTCCTTGTCCATTTGGTCAATCAGTGCTAATAATCTAACATGGACACCACCTGGGCCTGCGTGTATTTAAGACATACTTAAACAACCCCCATGGCTCTGATTAGCAGAGGGGGGGGGGGGGGGGTCAAATGGAGACCAAATAATTAGACCAGTTGCCACAGCAGTGACACAATTGGAGGCTTAGTGGAGTCAGACGGAGCCAGCGGTACAGCTAGAGAGGGATCAATAATGCAGCTGGGTTCTACAGCAGGGGTGCATGCTCAATACCAAATTGTTGCTCATATCTCAGTTTATTTTAATAAGTGCTACTTACTGTATGCTTTTTATATGTGACAGCAAGATGCCCTAAAGAGATCTTAAAGTTAGGGGCTCACCAATGTCATTAGGATTCATCCACTAGGAACCATGAATATCAGTACCAAATCCCAAAGCATAATTAGGATTTTTAAGTCTGGACCAAAGAAGTGGACAGACTGACTGATATGGCCATCCATAGAGCCTTGCCAAGCCCGCTAGAGTGGCTAAAAAAATAAAGGTCACAATCAATAGTGAAGCTATCCTGATTTCCATTCCCTTATATGGTTAGAGCTCCAAAACACTACATTATATTTCCCATGATGCAACTCAATAGCATCTTTTGTATGACCTTGCCTCTAAATGTCAACCTCTTTTTAACTCTATGCCCCCGGATTGTAACGCAGGCTTTCTGTTAAAATGTCTTCAAGCCAACTTGTGTTAACCCATATGACATCATTAGTTCCACTGTGATATTATCAGTTTCTCCAGTTTCGAAACAACACAAGCTGCATGCAGGTCCCACTGCTTATGAACCATTTTGTAATGTGTGTGGCATAGATGAGGACAAATTTGTGACCTCACGCTGTGTTTGGCTTTTCACACTGATTAGATAACATCATACTGTATGTGTGTTGTATGTGGGGCAGAACAATTTGAATTTGCACGCCTTGGGCTCCAGTGTGTGGTCTGAATCTAAACAGAAATATATTCAGCAAGATTCCTGCCAAATTAAATGAAAAACCTTGGACATCTCTGACCTAGGGAAGGGAATGTCATGACTGGGACTATGTCCTAAATACATTATCCATTGGCTTAAATATATGTTTGAAGTATGAAATGATTCGTAATTACTGTTTGAAGCCATAGATACATAGATGGGTGAGGTGCCCTGTAACTTCTCTCCTTGAAAATCATACTGTACAAAACAATATAACTGAACAAAACTTTGTTCTGCTTACACATTTTGTTTTATCTTAATCCTAATTAATACTAAAAAATGTTGTGTTCAAGCTCCAGGACATACAGTTATTAATACACTGAGAAAATAGTAAATTATGTTGTGCTTTTCTGCCATACTTTATCATCCTGGTAATCCATATTCATATTTTCCCTATCGGTTTCCACCAAGTTTTTTCCTCAGGGATGTTTTCTAAGTGTGGAACAGAGAAGAATACAACAGGAATCTTTGGGGAAATATCAGACATAGGGCCCCTACAGCTTGACTGCATGTTGGGCAGAACCATTTACAAGTGAAAGGCATACAGCTGGATGTGGTTTACACAGAGTAATTGCCTTTGGCTTCTGGGGAATACAGGAATGTATCAGTACCATAATCAATAAAAGTGTACTGGCTGGATGGCAGCAGCTGCTATACCCATCTGGGGATGAGAGCAAGCAATTAAATAGTCTAATTAATGCTGCTCCTATTGTCTGCTGTACTTTGGGGGTTGTGAAATACTGATAGAAAGGGATTGTGTTTTCTTTATGTCTGTTTATTTAATTATTTTCTGTAGCGGAATGGGTATAACAGCCATAAGCTCTGAAGAAAATGTTTGGACAAACAAAATCCACCTACCACCATGTCTACAGCTTAATATATAAGACGCTATCTCTCATTTGTTCAATACGCACAGAAACCAAAGAGTAAAAACGGCTTTACTGAGAGTTATGTGCTGGGCTATTTCTTGGCAAGGAGCAGTAACTTCAAAGTATCCAGGCAACCAGTGGAGACTGTTACTAAGGCCCCATACCGAAAACATTGGCAAAGTCCCTATTGAAATTGAAGGAATTATTATTATTATTCAATTGCATTTTTGATCATTTTTGATCATTGGCACGCCACATAAAAAAAAAAAAAGCAGCACGGTGGCCCAATGGTTAGCACTGTGGCCTCACAGCAAGAAGGTTCTGACAATAAACCTTTACTTTCATATCTCAGGAATCGTCTTGTGTGAGGCATCATCGCACTCAGCAGAGACATTCCCTTTTCATTGGTGACAATGCCCCGCCCCCTATACTTGGTACAACATTTGCTTATACACCATTTTCAACACCCCACACGCAGGAAATAAAGGCTAACTCGTGTGCACAGTGTCAACACAAAAATGCAAGGCCGTGTCAACTGGCGCCCCACAAAGAACCCTGACACGCATAAAGGTGCAAGGGCCTGTACATCTGCGCACAGCTTTGATTATTAATTATTATGTTGCTGGAATATTATAACTGATGCATTAAGCCTAATCTTAATGTTCTAGCAGGTTGAAGTGGTGCTGATAATGGTGCATTAGTTACCTGACAATGTGCTGATGCTGTCTACCCCTCCATTGTAGGCAGTGAAGTTGTGGGGCTGCATATAAATCCAGAGCAGCTGGACGTACTCTGTAACTTGGTAAAAGCCACATGTCCCTGTAGCTGACCATATGCAGAAGAAGAGCACAGCCACAGAAGAATAACATTGCTTACAGTCCAACGCAAGCCTTCTGAACATCCTCCCAACATGCTTGGCAGCCGTCTTCACCCACATGAAAACGTCTTGGCTTTCAGAGTCATGACTGTCTTCACCTGAGCTTCCCTGTTGTGCAGAATCTGTTCCCCTAAGAAATAAACTAGTCTGAGGCCTGGGCAGGAAAAAGGAGGTCATCAGTGCTACCGAGACAGATATGAGAGTTATAAAAGCTAAGCAATACAAAGACACCCCACCAACAGACACTAGCAGTTGACCCAGCAGAGCGCCCACAGCGTAGCCCAGCAGTATGGCCCCTTTGACATAACTGGTCACTTTCTGATAGTAGTTGGTGTGCACCACACTGTAAATGTAGGAGAAATAGGCCACATCTGCTGCCGTGGCAATGCTGTAGCTGAATAAGGCCCACTGAGCCGAGTGGACCCCCGAGCCAACTAGCACCAGCAGAAACGCGGTGACATAGCAGAGCCCCTGGAGGATGATTACAGGCTTGTACCTGAGGAAGTCTGTCACCAGGAGGACTGGAATGAGGAGAACCAGGCTGGAGTAAGTCCACACAGGATACACCTGTCTGGTCACCTGGATATACAGGAAGGCAGACAGAGACCTAATTATCTTTTAGAAAAATTATTCCTAACTGCTGACTACAAGAGTATGTGAGAAACACGATGGCAGCAGCACACCAGATGCTGTTCTATCTCTATTCACTGTCAATGAAAAATGACTTATGCATGTACACAATGTAACAGGAAACAGCACAGTTGAGGCTCATAATGTGACAGCTTGATACATTTTAATATTGCAAACAAAACACAATAGCTCCAGCTTGAAAGTCATGTCCCTTTAAGCATACCTATGGATCTTAAATTGCTGTTCCCATTAAGTTGTTTTTTTGTGTTCCACTTTGGTTTTGACTGAAATCATTTCCAAAGATGCTTTTATATGGCAGTGACACAAATTCAAAAATACAGGTCAAAATCAATGTTGAAGCTATCCTGATTTTCATTCCCTAGTATGGTTTTAAGCTCCAAAAACACTGCATTCTATTTCCCATGATGCAACTCAATGGCACCTTTTGTATGACCATGCCTCTAAATGCCTTTTACTTGAAGTGCTCTAAAATATATTATTTTCTGGTTATTTGCAATTTCAAATCTTAAGAATTACCTTGAGGAAATATTTTTTTTAAATATTGAGGAACATGGCATATCAAAATTGGACTATAGTAAAAATGGTAACTGAACCTTAAATAATGTTTAGATATTGATTCATCTTTCCCCAGAGTACAAATCCTAATTACTTTGGTGCCCCCTTAATTTTCTTAGTGCTACCATGCACTCAAACTTTCCTCTTGACCAGCACTTCTGTACCATTGTTGTTGTGGTAACTTTATTCAGTTTTGCCCTTATCACAGCTAGAAAAAGTTAACTGAACATTTTTCACATTGATTAAGCAAATGTGCATTTTAATAGAGATGCTTGAATTTGAGCGAAAAACGTACAATTAGGAGAGAAACTGGAAAAAGACTAAGTTCGGAGATCAGTACGAGTCTAGCTAGCTAACAGCTCAAGTCTGCACAGTGAAGACGTTACGTTTTGGTGGTGAATAAACATGTAAACTGCAAAAACACTCAAGTATTCATTCTGTAAAGAAAAGTTAGGCAGAAATCAGTGTTGGTAAGTATTCAGTCTAAATGCACCTTAAAGAGGAACTATGCAGTTTTTTTTAGCTTAATTTACCTTAACTGAACAGTTTTGGAGTCATTGGAATGGTTATATGACTTTTTTCGAGTTGAATGGTGGTCGTCTCACTTCCTGCGAGCGGAAAAAACACCCTTGCAACTTCGGGCCAGCGAGCCGCTGGCCTCAGCGTCACGAAGTATCACGTGATATCAGGTCTCGCGATGTAATGAATTGCTTCACGGCACTACACACATACGCCCATTCAGGAACCGGCTAGCAAGGTAGCAATGGAGTTTTTCACACTATCGTCATGGCTGAGCCGGCAAAGAAGAAGCAGAAAGCTAGGAAAGCATTGTCGGAGGAACAGAGAAAGAGGAAACGGCAGACTGACCGAGCGAGGAGTCAGACACAAGTAAACATAGGAGCTCTATAGAGAAACCTGCGAGCAAAAAGCGAGAAAACAGTAAAGAAAAGACCTCAGGTTGTGAAAACAGGAATATATCATGTTGGTAGTAGTCTTTCCTGAAACGCCTAATAAATACTTTGAGCATAATTTACTCACTCTAGTATCAAATGTACTTTATGGTTAGAAAAGGAAATTATATTCATGGGGTCTGTATTTTGTTCACAAACTTAGTGCTTTTCTACAATCCATATGAAATCTGGAAAATACACTCAGGACCACAAGTTGAACAAGTTATTTGCATCATACACGGTTGAGCATGAAATGAGTACACCTTGAGAGTACCTGCCATCATTTGCGTGAACAAAGTGGCTTGTGCATCACAAAGTGATTGTCATTGTAGAGGTGTGAAGGACCCCCATTTAGTTTCTTCTTGATGTCACCATGCGAGGCGTGATACTGTAGAGGCTCTCCTGTTCTCCTCAGTCGCCTCCAAAAGCTTTGAATTCACTTGTGTAAACAGGAAAGCTCTGCTTATGTTAGTCTTGTTTATGCTTACTTCACTTTGCTCCAGCTAAACACAATA
Organism: Gymnocephalus cernua; assembly: GCA_023631565.1. Classification (NCBI taxonomy): domain Eukaryota; kingdom Metazoa; phylum Chordata; class Actinopteri; order Perciformes; family Percidae; genus Gymnocephalus; species Gymnocephalus cernua. Next base: position 34,429,583 of record CM042432.1, on the reverse strand, counting down.
TTCTTCTTGAGATGAAATGTTAAATGATTAACGAAACATGTGATTGCTTTACTTCAAATGGGTAGTCTTAGGCCGGCTTCACACTGGCTGCGTGGCATGAGTGTGGCATTTCTGTTGCGTGTCAGTTGCGTGTCGGCTGCATGCTGTTTTCTACCATATGTTTTTGCACACCAGAAACGTGTCTGAAGTGGCGCTGCTGATGCTAGCCTTGTCTGTACACATGAATGTTTCCCATTGATAAAATGAAATACCATGTTAAAAATAAATATATACTGATTTGATTACAGCAAAGACAACGTCTGCAGTATTGAGGGCAAAATAGGCTCCAGAATATTTCGTTCGGTAGGCTTGACAGGTGGAATATTTGAAAATTGATATTTATTTATAATTGTTTTTTTTAAATTACATTTATCTGCATTCATGTCAAAACCTAGAGACTTTCAAATATCAAAATGTCATTGCAGCAGTGTGTTATGGTATGGAGCTGATGCACACAATAACAAGTCATACTGTTCTGATCATCAAACAAGCTGATTGGTTGATCCAACTCCTCCTCAGGAGACAGGTATGAAACATAAAGGAAGAAATACGAAAATGTTATATTAAAAATTGTTATTAAGTATTTACAAAACAGGCAATCTAATGTCGGCAAACGACCCCCATGACCACACAAATCTACAACAACAGCCAAATCACCAATATATAGTTGTTTCGTGTTGTGGCACGTAATGAACACTGCAGCCATTAGCGGCTGATACTGGAGCTATTGTGCTTTTGATTTTTTTGGAAGGATGAAAGGAAAGCCGAAAAAGCCAATGGCCAAAAATCTTTCTTCAAGGCTATTGGGTGGTATTCTACAAAATATCATCTCCAATTAAAACTGACAGTTTACCAAAGGCTACGACTTCAGAAGCATGGCCATCTGAATGCCACTGAAGTGATAAACAGAATAGTAATATGTCATAATGGCATGGATATTGGTGGTGATCATATATAAATACATTGACTTTTATGAGTATACATGAACAAGTATACCTTAAAACCTAAACATCCATCATTGTGATTCATACTTTATATTCATGACTTAATTTACATGATTCATAGTATGTGCATAAATACAAAAACTGAGCAAATCTAATAACCTAAGGCTTCCATCATTGTACAGCAGTCACATATCTCATTTCATAGCTCAGTACCTCACCTGCTCGGTGGTGAGATTCTTGTAAGTTCCCGTGAGAAACTCTGTCATGAAGGGCTCTATAGGCCTCATCATAGAGCAGAATCCATAGATGCAGAGCGGCACAGTGGGGCCCACCCAACCAGCATGGCAAGGCATATAATGGCCTGCCCAGCAAGGCCTGCTGCCACACTCCCCGCTCCAGCAAAAACCCATCGTTCCTCTTCGGCTCCCTCGGGACATCTCACTGTGTCCGGCGAGAGCACAGTCTAATTTAGGCAGTTTAATCTGTTGAGATATGGAAGCCCCAGATAAGGCCAAGGTGAGACTGACTGTGAACACCGAGTCACCTGCTTTGCCATTGTTGTTTCTCTCCTCTGAAGTTTTCCTGGCTAAGTCGAGACAGAAAAAAATGTGAGGCTGTGAGTGAGAATACATCAAGATGAAATATGAGGTGGTGTGAGTCCCCGGGGCTCCAGCAGGTTATAATAAATACTATCTCCTCCTCTGTCTTTATACAAAACACCCTCATTCCTGCATATATTGAGGAAGGGGTGGAAGTCAAGCAGATGAATATGTATAAGTGTGTGTCTCAGTGCAGGTGTACACACCACCATGCTGAACCACACACACAGCGTGGACATATTGTGTGCCTGTTAAGTATCTGACACCATTAGCCAGCAGAGTCCAAAACCAAACAATACTGTATGAGTGATGCATGTAATGTTTCAACTGTTTTAATCAAAGAAATAATAGATAATAAAAAAACTATAGTTTTACAAAATACCTAATGCAGCTTCTTCATGCTGCTAAAAAAAGGGTCATCACTTTAATATCACTGAGCTCTAAATTAAATATTGCTAAATTTCAATTTTCCAGAGTAGCTCATCTGATTAAATGATCTTAACATTCAATGTTTTGTCTTTGTGACTGTCATAAATAACAAGTTCATAACTTTAAAGTCAGTTTTGGGGTTTGCAGGGTGGCTTGGCAATGAATTCTTAATACTTAGAGAAAGAAATAAGCAATAAGAAATAAGCAATCTGTAATTTAAAATATTCAACAGTGAATTATGACTCACCAGTGGGGTGTCAACAGAAAGCTCTGCCTCAGCTCAACTGTCAGACCGTAGCCATGACTTAATTTTCATCAAGGTCACCGGAGAGAGTAAAATATTATTCATATTCATATATTTTGCATTTACAGTTTAATAAAGTTGACAGATTTACAGCATGTGTTGTTCAGTGACTATGGCTGGGGGGAGCAGATACAGAAACACACATTTTGACCTTTACACTGTCGAAGTAAAATTGTAATGCAGTTTTACTAACATTGTGTTCTACTCCAGTCTATTGAGTAATGTAGGCTCTTATTATCAGTCCATGTTGTAGAACAAGTAATAGAAAAGGTCACCCAATTTATCTACAAGGCACCAGCATACCTGTGTTTTCATTCATGTGCTACTGTCGTAGGTATTTACAGTTTGTGCCTATTGCTTACACACATTTTGCAGAATTTGGCTCATTATGTCAAAACTCTACACACAAGCCAATCAGACATACTGTAGCACTTGGAGTTAACAACTCACATCTATGCCAAAATGAAACACTGCAATCAAAACTTAACACTCCTTTCTAAAAATGAAATTCTTGCAACAAAACCATACACACAAGCACCATCTGAATTCCTCGTTCATATCACCAGCAACACACTGATGGGCTTTATAGAAAACACCTCAGTCTTTGTGTTTCTGTTGTTATTGTCATTTTCTCAGACTCAGTCTTCTGTAAAACTCAAAAGTAGAATTTCTGCAGTAATCAAACGAGTTTTGCATTTTGAACAGAGTGTTTTCCCAATGACTACAGGAGATTTTGTTTTTAAGTGTCTAATGTAAGAAAACGTGTAGTGTTTCGCAATAAGTGTGTTATAGAGTTGCAAACAAAGTGCAAAGTTGATAATGTGTTTAAGCTATGGTTACACTGTGTTTATGGTATGCTACAAGAAGTTTAGGTATTGAGGCTTTGGTCTAAGCATTCATTTTTAGTGTGTAAGCAATAGGCAAAAACTGTAATATTTTAAGTCCAACTCAAAGCTAATAACCATGACACCAGATCACGGAGACAGTTTGGATCATTGACAATTCCGGCAATGCGTGTTGCTGTTGTCCTACTCCGTTCTCTTAGGGAAACAACAACAATCTTTGAGCTAACAAGCTACACGCTGAAAATGGCAAGTATTAAAGAAACTTTGGATCGTGCAACAAGGCAGGCCTGCTTGGTTCTTTCAGAGAATGATTGTAAAGATTTTCAAAGAATATGTTCACGGCATTTACTATATATCTGGGATGTTTTGGGAACGATTGGTTGGGATTGGTATGGACAAAATACACATGGTGATACACTGATAAGATCAAATTACATTTAACCATGTATCCAGTTAATTTAAATAACTTACGTTACTGTTTTGGGTAAATAGTTAACCTCATTTAATATTGTATGTGGTGTTTTCTTTTGCAGGGTGCAAATGTTCCATCAAACAAGTTCCTTCCCGAGAGCAGAGCCAATGTCTCAGCGACTGGAGCCTATAGTGGCTCCCAAGACGATTCCGATTTAAAAAATGCAAACAACCCAGAGCGTTTTTTTTTTTCTCCTACCCTGGAATGTAGGTCTATGTGTAAAGGAGCCAGACCTTACTGCACAGTGCTGTGGAGATAGGTCTGGCAATGCAAGACTACAGGATCCACAACCCTGTGTCACCATAAATCAAAATAACAGCAGTTCAATCAAGAGAGACTTCATTGCAGATATGCAAATATTTATTTGTAAGCTACATAAGCAAAATATGAACTGTACAAAGTCTTTGGAGATTGCATCAAATATGTTTTAAAGGGGTAGAGAAACCCAGACATATCCCGCGATGGAGTCTAGACACTGGTGGTGGTGGTGAAGGAGCATAAAGACCAAATCAAAGGCGTTGATGGAAGCGGTCCACTGGATGAAGACCCAGGGTACCGTGGGTGAAGAAGACTGGACGTGGAAAGGGTGGAGGAGGGTCGCCCTCTATTCCTGAAATGACAACTGACAACCGCAGAGGAGAGAACAAATTTAAAGCAGGGATGTCATGCTGTGATTGCCTTGTGAAATACATGGCTGAATCTGATTGGTTTAACTGAAAAGTGAATGCCTAGAAACAGCTGATCAATTAGGAGAGATGTGATAACGTTATTGAAGTGTCCCTGAAAGAACTTACGCTGAGCTTCATTAGTTGCATCATTATTATTAGCTGCACTGGCCGTATTAGTATCAGAATAGCATCAGTACTGCTGTTCCTCCTCTTATGTTTCCCATATTGAAATAAGCTTATACAATATAGCTAAATACATTATAACAAAAACTCCAGACATTGAAAAACAGGTTAATGCAACACAACTGTAAGATGCTGCGCCAAGATCACAGGATCGTACACCCTCACCCTACTCCCTGGACTCATTACGCTCTTAATCATCTCTGACCTGCAGTCCTATTGCTATTAATTTACAGCAGACAGAGATGGACCACATTCTCAGTTTGGGGATTCAGACTAACTCATTTTCTTTTTTCTCTGTAATCTTCTCCAGTCTGTACTGGGACTGAAGAGATGATCAAAGTTATCAATCTTCCATTTCCCCTTCCTTTCCATCAGTAAATTCATGGGTAAAGATAGCGCAGAGTGAAGACCATGGCAGGGCAATAGCAGGTAAATGTCTTGAAATTGCCTGCTGTGTGCAGTAGGGCCAAATGGAGCTCAGCATGGTGAAGGACATCTAAAGGCTCATGGCATCATATTTCTGTGTGCCACTGTCTCTTCACCGGCTCAGAAAAAGAGAAGAAAAAAAACATACAAGAAACTTTGGAATTTGATTTTGGGTTGAACATGGGCTGAGATGGACACTTTGTTGAGTAAGCTCGGTAATGCCCTGGTTGACCCTGCTGTGAACAAGGAGTTTATTCAGAGTGAAACCTTTCCAAAAAAACTCACTGTAACAGCACAGCAAATATAGAACACCAAGTCACTGGCTCTACAAGAAATACTTTTTAAAATATCACCTTTGTTAAAGGGTAATCTTTTACTACATATTTTGTTCTCAATAGCTTTGCACTTGGTTTATTCAATTTCCTGTCTATGCCCTCTCTTAATATTTCAATTAACCTATTTATCCTTTCATAGTCATCGCTTCTGAATTGCAGGAACTGACAGTAAGTGTTGAAAGGCAGCCCAGATGCATTGAGTCCTAACGATTCACAGACCAAAGCCATCTTCCGGGTAAAAATCTCCTTTTTTTTCTTCGTAGCTGGCAAATCATATGAGGCTGCTGCAGTCAGGAGTCTGACTTTCAAACAGTGAGTGTGTGTTAGGGCTGGGGTTGGCGTGTATATTGATGTGTTTGTGAGGCTCAAGATAAGCATATGTAGAAAGCTGTTTGGCTGCAAATCAGAACTCCCACTGCATCAAACTGATAAGATGTAGAAGTTCAGTGTGTTGTATTTTTCCATTGAGATTTTGATGAACAATAAGTAATGTGAGTTGGACTTACAACGCAAGTTTCTGGTTTAGACAATAAAGACACACTGTATATATACTGACAATTTACAAATGATACCACTTAATTTGGATAGTGTTATTTTGATAGTTATCAAATCAGATCCAAAATGATTGCTAAACAAAGTGTAATTTGCATATTCATGATTGGATTAATGAGTTAGGGAATTGTGGGGTAAACATGTGCTGTTGGTCCCCTATGACATATCCACACCAATTTATTTATGAATATCTACCAAGTGAGTGTACGATAATCTAAAATCACATTAACAAAGGTGTTAAGATTAGAGTCTGAGTGCAGTCTGGTGGTAAGATTGAGAACAGAGTGTTAAAACATCACACTTTGATCATCCATCTGAAGTCTGTAAGGAAGCCTTTGGGCCAGAAGCACTAAAAGCTGCTCATAAATGAACACCTCCCTATAACACTAGATGGAGCTCTTGCTTCATTGGACACCCGCAACATAACTCTCAGCCTCAAACTTGTGAGAGCTTCAGGAAGAGCAGCACATGATTGACACGCTGATGGACAGACAAACCTTCAAAACCAGCTGTCCTTGCCATGCGGCCATCTGCCGCTTCCTGTCTAATTGGATGATGAGTGTTTGGATTGATATGTGGGCTTGATTGCTGAATGTTTGTCCCCATATGTTTTGAATTATCTTTAGATTTTTTAATGTTACTACATGGTGGCAATAGGAGAATTAGTAATAACACTGGCAGTATACAAGCAGTAACAGTCAATAAATCATAGCTGTAGCTGACAGCAGCTATGATCTATTGACGTGCATGTGGTGAAGATATAACTTGGTCCACAGAATCATTAAAAAGAGCTGCGTTGTTGGCTTACAGCTAAGCCCCTTTGACATTTTGTCCACTCAACCATGGGCAACATTTCTTGACACTGAAAAATATTGTAAAGATCCAGGATTTCACAGGATGTAGCATCCACCTACAGTTATGTTGAAAAAGCATGTTTTATCCTCAACTCTGACCAGAATGTACAATATGATGGGCACCTCTGGTCATCAGGACATTGTTGCTATGATCAATACCAGAAAAGATATGAATCGTACAGTAGAACCAATTTGTCAGAGGGGCAAGTTCTTGTTTTTCACTGTCAGTCGGATGAAAAATAACCTTTTTCATCATGCATTCTGGTTTTGCTCGGTCTTTGACAGCATTGCTGAATAACAGAGATATTTTCTTGTGACATGCATGAATAAGTGATCATTAATAAGTGAGCCAAGAAATACAGGAGTAATAGTTACATTATGTTGCAGTGCCTGTAGGAATCGACTCCAATGAACATGGTGAAAAAAACAAACAGAAAAGAGAAACTTGTGGAATTCAAATGTCACTGAATATCAATACGTCAAAGGCACTGTAAAGCTCGCGAGGAGCTGCTTCCGATCAACACTTCACATTTGAGCCAAGTGGACCTATGGCTGTCACTGCTGAACCCAACCCTGTGACATTTAAAAGAGGAAACAAGGAGGGTTTTCACTGCCCCATCGCACAAAATGACAGCAATATCTCCAGGTGTGTGTGTGTGTGTGTGTGTGTGTGTGTGTGTGTGTGTGTGTGTGTGTGTGTGTGTGTGTGTGTGTGACAGGGATGATAGCAGTAGCTGGATATTCCGGCATTCAGAACTTAAGTCTCTTGGCCATACTTGTTATTTTGTTTTTAACCAAAGCTATTTGCCCATTTAATCATTTTGTTTACCAGGTAATTATACTCGTCATGGGAGATAAAGCCTATGCTAGACGCTAGAGGTCTTGCACCACAACACACTTTTTGAGTAATTTTTTTGGATAATACCAAAATTGTATTAAATCATAAAAAATGCAAAAGGATGCGAGGCACACCTAACAATGCTAACTATCTTTACCGTGTTCACCATCTCAGTTTTAGCATGCTAACATTAGCTAATTACCACTAAACATAGTGGAAGGGAATGTCATTAATTTTGCAGGTATTAGGTCATAAACCAAAGTATTGGACAAATCAAATGTTGACCTGAAGAAAAGATGGCAATGCCTTCAACACAAAAAAACTAAATTGTCAACCTCATGGTGGAAGAAATGTGGGATCACCAAAGTCAATAGGTGTCATCCTCTCTGGTCCATGTTTACACAAAATTGAATGGCAATCCATTTGAACAGTTGTTGAGATATTTTAGTCTGGACCAATAGTGGACCAACTGACCAATGTACTGATTGACCAACATTGCCATCCATAAAAATCTTTGTATTGACGAACCTAGAAGCCCCATTCTCTCTGATATGTTGTGTCTTGGGAGCGATTTGAACCTAGTACCTGGTAGTCTGTAGGTTTGGATGGTTACTCCAGCAATCAAATTCAGAGAAGAGAAGCATAAAATTAACTTTCTCCATTCTTTGCATCTTAACTTCAAATTCAGAATGACATTAGGGTTCAAGGTATTTAGGAGTCAAAGCTCACTTTCATTCAAATGTGGCTGCAAAACCTGGAAGAAAAACCAGGGAAGAAAAGTTCATTAAAAATACTGGCCTTGCTGTGCACCAGTGATTCTCAACCAGAGGTACTTTTACCCCAGAGGTACACTTTTGACTTTCCGTCAAATAGTCAGTGTCTAAAATGGTTAGCTAAAACTACTGACTAAACAGTTCAAATAGTTAGTTAAAAGTAACTGATAAATGGTTGAGTAGTAGGACAATTGCTGACCAAACCAACCTAAAGATTGACAGTTCAGTTGTATGAACAAATTTACAATATCGATCTTAATATAATGAATAGTGTCATTTGGAACACATTGGGAATTGATGAAGGGGTACATAAGTTCATCTGGGCTGGGTTTCGCCCTAACCCCCCTAACCCTTACCCCCCTAACCCTGGCTGTGGGGGCACCTCAGACCAGAAAGGTTAGGAACCACTGCTGTGCGCAATGTCACAGGGTTGTTCATCTATCTTACAGGTAACCAACATTCCATAGGATAAGACTGGTCAGATGGGTGGACACTGAATGAAGTGGCACATTCTGTAGTTCTTGGAGCAATTTCCCCTGGTCCTACAGAGGTCACAGATGACTTAATACCACTTTAACAAGTGCTAAACAGATAAATTAATTGAAAAAAACGACTCAATATGGCAATATTCACGCCAGTTAGAAGACATCTATTAGAAGCCATGCATTAAAACTCATTAGGGCTTGTTTGGAAGGGATGGGAGGTCTTTGGCACCAATCAATCAAGGCCATTGCTAAAATGATGCCATGCCATTGCTGGAGGGCTCTTAGACTGATGAGTGTCAGCGGCTTGTGGTAAGCGCTGGAGGGCGAATGTCCCCCTCGCTGGGCTCCCCTCCTTCCCCTCCTCGCAGACGAGTCCTGTTCTGACAGAGAGAGCTGCAGGACGAGGAAGGAAATAAAAGCTTACATATCAGCACCCTCTCCACATCTTGTCAGAGATGTCCTCTTTTGCCCCTGAACCAATATCCAGAACCTCTTGTTCTCTTTTTCTTTCCCTCTTTTCACTCTCTCTCTGTCTAGTTCTCATTCATTCAGGCTGCTCAGGGTAGCTGTGAATAGACCACCTTTTCATTAGCTCCCAGTGTGGGGGTGTGCATGATTGCAAGTATGCATGACTGCATGCAATGCCAGTACCTCTTTCTCTTCACCACCAGTCTTCCGGTTGCTGTCTTTCAACCCTTTATCATACTTTCTTCCCTTTATTCTCTCTGCATTTAAAGTAATAGATCCATATTTGTGTGTGTAATTGTGGCAGAGAAGGAGGAGGAGGAAGAGGAGTATAAGAAGGAGGAGGACGAGATTAGCTTAACAGTTATTTGCTGTGGTAGGACATATTTCTTTCTGCTGTATTTTCGGTTTCGAGCACCACTCAGCCTTCCGTTTGACAGCTCTTATCCAGCTCCTTCAGGGTGCTTCCTTCTGCAATCAAGTAATCATATGCTTTGCAGTGCTGTCTTTTCTAAGACTCTATTTTTTGCTTGTATCCAAACAGGAAACAGTACATAGCACGCTTCATTTGGGCAGAGATCTAGGAGCCTCAAAACTCGGGCAGGATTGAAATCATTGTAATAATTTACATAAATGGTAGATAGATAGATAGATAGATAGATAGATAGATAGATAGATAGATCAAGGCATTCAGTTCATGACCTTTTCACATATAATAAGACCAGTCAACTCTTAATAACACTGGATATCTCTAGAAACACGGATTGTTAATTTTAACCTCGAGGCAGTGTTCCTAGTAAATGTGATACTTTGTGTCTTTTCTTTTAATCAGCAGTGCAATTTGCAGCCATTCCCATTAAGCCTTATATGTTAATGAAAAACATTAAAGACGAAAGAGGAAGAAAAGTCCAGGGAAGATAATCAACAGTGCATTTTAGGAAGTTGACAATAAATTGTACTCCACGCTAGATTTAGGCATTAATTATTCTAATGAAAGCAGGGAATTCAGTTTAAGGTCAAACTGGCATACTGTATGTTAATATTTCACTTATCGGAGAGGTGGTGTGCCAAATCCTACTTTATAAATGACCCTGCTGATCAAGTTACCTCTTTCTTGATGGCATTGCCTCATTATGAATTAGTGCTGTATTATTGGCCATCTGAGAATAGCAATTAATCAATTTATTCTCTGATGTGCAGTCAGTACTCTGCACTTGACACAGATAAGAAAATATATTATTGAATCATAGCATCTATTTACTATATAAGCTAAATTAGTATCTTAAAACTTGCAAAAACATGATTTATTTAATAAAAAGATAATGCCAAACTATAGTTTATATATCCCAGTGTTTGGTCATTACACTTTTGACCATGTAAATACACAAGTCAGGCTTGAATGTTTGGTTCCCATTTACAACTGGTAATTTGATTGGTGCAATATCTGTGCGAGCTAAAAGTTTGTAATATCACTTCAATACAACCACAGAGGCAGTCAACCAGCTGGGGCGGCTGACATATTTAGCCGTGGTTTAGCCCCATCTGTGATTTATTATAGCACTATGTTACCCTGTTACTCTTTCTACTACTTTGTGTCATGATTTGAATCACAATGTAATGCATGGAGTAATAATGTCACAAGACTACTCTGGTCAGGTCATTTGCCATTAGCGTAACTCGACCCTATGAAGGGGCAGCTAATGCTAGCCAGACTTTCTGCTTTTTATAATGTGGGACAAACGCAACACTGAGTGTGTGAGAGCTTAAAATCATTCAGCTGGTGTTGAAAAATTATTAACGAAAAGTAATGTCTGTAGTAGAGGGAATTAGTGCTAACATTCGCAAGCTAGGCTAAATAGCTTTCACTTTTTGAATACAAACTCAACCTAACAATTGGTCCTCTGAAACATTGACTGCTGTTAAGGGACAGACAGCTTAAATCACAAACAGTTGATATATTATACGTCTTGCTGAAAAAAGGGGATAAATGGCAAAAAAACATTCTTAGGATATACGATATTGATGTTCTCCAGTCAGTAGTGCATCACAGAAGTTGCCAGTGCATCTCCTTGCTTCGCCTGTTCTCAAATGTCATCTTTACTCCAACTTTTCACATACAGTAGCTAAGTTGCTTTCAAACAGAGAGGAGATACGAAGGCACAGGTTACTGTCACGGCTCTATTAAAGAGACTCACAACTCAATTTAAAAATCCACATTATGCCACATCTCTGGGACTTCTTGACTTGAAAACATGAGCATCTGTGCTGCTGTCAACACTGAGGTGCAAATTTGGCAAACAGAGGAAGTAGGTATGAACTTTGTGAACTTGTGAAATGTTGGTTTGAACTTGTGCACCACTTACAGCTGCGCTAACAGCTCTGAACCAGAATACAAACCCATACCCTGTGCTCTTTCTCAGCCACCTTTTCCATCTTTTCTAATTAATTCTCTGTGGAGCTTCACACCTGCAGGGGCTGGACCAACTCTGCTCTCTTGTTTCTGGCTACAGGAGACAGTAATAGATGTTCGCCTATACAAAAAAGCTGTCCCAGGTCACAGGGATGGAGGACATACAGCTGAAGCTCACTGTAAAGCCATTTTCGCTGTGGGTTTGTGTGTGAGTCCAGAGTTCTATTACCCCTACATTTAACCCTGCTAGTCTGCTTTCTGACATCCTTACTGTTGTTCCGATTTGCGGGTCTGCTTGGGTCCTTTAGTCAATAAAGGGCAGCTGTGTAACACCGTTGCCAAGAAATGAGACTGGTGCCTGTTTTGGTTGTTGAAGCCACATGAGGTGCACACCACCCTTGCACAACCAAAAGTGCATAACCAGCTTTAAACAAAACTTACTTCTTCCATGAAACCACACCACAGTTAAGGCCTGATTATGTTTCAAAATAACTAGTTTGTGCAAATCATTGTCTAACCATGTCTTAAAGGGATACTTCACCGATTAGCATTAAGCTTTGTATCAGTAGAAACCCGGTAGTATTTTCGAATAACCCTCCCTCATGTTCCCCCCTGGAAAAAAACCTCTGATGATACAAAAAATCATCATTTTGCATCATCAGAGGCTTTTTTGGCCGGAGGCTAGACACTACAGCAAAACAAAAGTAAATAAATAAATAAAAAAAGCCTCCGATGATGCAATATGACGATTTTTGCATCATCAGAGGTTTTTTTCCAGACACACAATACGGCGATCTCGTGTATCAGGGGGACATGGGGGAGGGAAGCATGCTATTCGAAAATACTACCGGGTTTCTACTGATACAAAGCTTAATGCTAATCGGTGAAGTATCCCTTTAAGGTCTGTACACATTTGAGGGAAGCATTTGTGTGGAGAAGCAAAACAAAGAGAGTTTGAGATTTGTACTTGCGGAAAGTTACCAAAGCTGAATTCTGATGCTGGAATGGTGTGCATTTTTCAAACGTTGTCCAGTCCATGAAAAATTAAAGAAGAACTTGGAACAAGATAGCAGTGTCCTGGTACGTAGTTTTTCTTATGAAATGCAGACATGATTTCAACTCCTGCTGGAGTATAATTGGATTCTGAATGTACATGTAGCTACGGCAGCTCGACTGGATATGAACTTGTGCTGCCTTGTTCCAGAAAAAGCGTTTATAATGACCAGTGTTTTAGGCAAACCTCTCCTAGATTTGGATGAAACTGCCAACGTGAAAGCGCACCAAATTTCATCCCCTCAAACTGTTGGATAAGGATGCCACCTTGGCTGCTCTCACTTGGCGCCCAGTTGTTTCTGATTGGAGGCCTTAAAGCTGAGCCAACGAAGCGGAGCATCTCGTTTGATCTGCCAGGGATGTTCCCTCATCCACACAGAACAGTGTGAATTAGAAAGGCAAAGCCAAAAAAGACATTTATAATTAGTTAGTCGGTTAGGCTTCACATCTCTCCAGCACCGCTCTCAGCTGGCCTGGACCCCCATTATAAACACACACCCACTGTGCCCACCCCAGACCACAGATTCATCTAGACTCATGGATATGGTTTGTAATTGCCTCACAAGCCTGGTTACTGAGAGCCAGCCTATTAGACGAGCATCGGAGTGGAACATAACATTTTCAGTTTCAATTAGGTCTATGAGGGCATACATAATGCACGGGGGAGGTTTGGTCCCCTTGGAGTGCTGAACTGATGAACTCATGTGGGGAAATGACGCAGCAGTGGTCAAAAGAGCTGAGCTGAGCTGACTGTTTGCGCTGCTTATGGCTGTAAGATTTGTCAGCCTTAACTGAATTAATGTGTGCTCGTTGGAATGTGGAGATAAGTTTGGAGTGAGCATTTGCGAGTATGTGTGTGTGTGTGTGTGTGTGTGTGTGTGTGTGTGTGTGTGTGTGTGTGTGTGTGTGTGTGTGAGAGAGAGAGAGAGAGACAGTAAGCTATACAAGAGAGAAAATTACACCAGACTTAACTAACTGAATTACATTTACATTAATTCAGCTGCTGAGGTGCTAACTGAGGTGCAGCAATCCCCACAGTGGGACCTTTTGTCATTCGATGTGTCTTTCCCATCTTGCATCTTGCTGCTGTCCATTGAGGTATAATGTTAAATATAAACATAAAGTATATGATTTTATGTTGTATGTATGTAATCCTCCCAACCAACTCTGTATGGATACATTTTGCGGTAAATTATTCTACACTGCATGAATTACAATATGATTATAATGTGGTCTTTTAGCACTGCTTACAATGGTGGTAGACACAAACTGAACAAAACAGTTCAAACCAGCAATCGCCTGAATTTAATAATCCATAATAATCCAACAGAAGAAGCAGTGCCTCAAAGTCACGGTAGTTTGATCCATTCTTCGATCATTCACTGATGTGCATTTGAACGGTGACATATTAGCTTAAAGAAATTGACATTACATAGTCAGTGACTACAAATCGTTGCACTGAACTACATGAAATTACTTTGACTTTAAGACATCTAAACAACTAACCTTGAAGTATGCCCGGAACTTGTTTTAGTTGCCTAACTATACAGTAACAATACTGTAGTTATTTTGCGAAGATATTATATGATTAATTAATGGTACAAAAAGCATTAATAGTTAAGAAATATCATTGTTGAACGTAATTGTTTAATGCCAATGCTGTCTCCCTTATGTATCCATCTCTATGGCCATACATTTTATCTTTTCTCTACAGAGTGTACCCTCTTTGGTGCTTGTGTTAATGAATGCATCCCTGAAATTAGAAGTGCTTGCATAAAGTTTTATAGACTTGCAAGACAGATGCTCTGATTAAATCCGAGTGTCTAACGGCCCCTGGTACTCAGTGGGTTTCTGCTTCCCCCTTTTGACATTGTGCACCCTCAGGCTTCCAACCTTCATATCTGTGCCATCTTCTCCGTCTGCCAGTTAACTAACTTTGCAGCCTCTGAACTCGCTGGCTTTCCTTCACCTGTCAGTCTGTCGTAGTCAGAGGTCTTGTGGAGCATACCGTTGGCTGTCTCCCTCACTCTCGCATTCATCCTCCCTTCTTATAAACATTATGTATCAGCTCACAGTGGTGTTGAACCAGTATAAAACTTAGCATGAAATTTGAAGTTGAGCCAGTGTCCATAATGGTCCATTTGTTACCTGTATCATATATATTATTTTCTAACATTTATATATAATGCCTGATATGGTTTCAAGATGTTTCTATGTGTCCTAAAGACACCATGAAATAGGGAGAGGGACTGATTATGTGCAATGCAAGGACCATTTGCAAAAGCAATAGTGCTAGCGGGCTAAGCTACACTATACTTAACATACACCAAACTTACAGTTACTGTACTTAATTGGCTGCACGGACTATCACACTGCTATTGAGTCAGTGTTTTTTTATGTTTAAGTTATGATAAAATGGTTTCCAGAAAGTTAAAAGTGTCCATTAATTGGATGACTGATAATGTTTTGTGTGTCGTCACATCATTTTGTGCGTAATATTTAGCTTTCTTTAAGTTGATGTTTGACTTCTCATCTCCTACAGGGCCTATCTCTCAAATGTGCACTGGACTGTTTTTTTTTCTGTCTCCGTGACACATAAACAATCCCCCACTTTAGGCTGCGTCGTGATGTGTGACCATCCACAGGCAGCAATTGACTCTACCAGAGAATGACAACAGGCAGCAGGCCTTCTCCCAAGCAACGGCGAGCCCTTTGTGTGTGTATTTATGTGATCGGTCAGGCCAGAAAGGCCAAGTGTGGCCCAGTGCCCGCCTCGGCCAGAGCAAACGAGACAGGACAGAACAATCCATTTTCTCCAACCCCCTCTGGTTAAACTCCCTATTTTCACACCAGTCGTTGTGGAATTGCTCTGTCTTTCTCTATGAGCGACATCCTGATGGCACAGTGGGCAGCAAACCCAGCAGGCGATATGTAGGAGGAAGCCGGGGATGAGGCAGCGGCGGGGAGGCGTTGGTGAACAAATGAAACGCGAGGCCACAGACAAGCAGCTGATAAAATCTAAAATGCTCTGTTTGGGTTTGTTTGATTTAGTTTAGTTTCAGTTGGCCTGCAGAAAAGCCTCTCCTGGGCAGTCGGGATCATGTTGACATCCATCTTGTTTATGTTCATCTGCTGTTGTTGTTTACTGAAGTCAAACATGGACGGGGCCGGGTGGAACGTTGTTGTCTTGTCGGCTCTCAGAGGTGTAAGTGCCCTTCCCTCGACCCTCCTCTGAGCCTGACTGAGCACAGGCTGCGCTTTAGCTCAGCAAGTCGAGCTGCTTGCAGAGTCCCCCTCGGGGTCCTGTTCACTAGCGCAGGATCACTGGGTCAAAGAACCTGGCTTTACTTTAAGTTCAGACTGAATGTCCTGAGGGCTTCATTGTTAAGAACACACTGGCTGGTGCATTACACTGATTGCTGAGGAGGCTGGCCAGGTATTACAGCATAGCCAGTGGACTTTCCATTTCCATTCCTTAGGCTACATTATCCTGTTGCAAAATTCCAATGGTATAGGTATTTATCATGCATTATCATGTGTGATTTGCATTTTAAAATTGATGTTCCTTTTTGTGCCTGCAATGTGAATAAATGTCTTCATGAGGATAACAAAATTAATTAATTAATAAATCATTTATTAGGAACTTTGGAAACAGGTTTTGAACTGACATCAGCAAAAATATGCATGTGCTCATGTAATAAAATGATATAGATAACATGTAAAATTATATATATATATATATATATATATATATATATATATATATATATATATATATATATATACATATATATATATATATATATATATATATATATATATACATACATACATACATACATACATACATACATACATACATACATACATACATACATAGGTGAAGCAAAACGTGACTCTGTTTGTTCCATAAAGTAAAAAAAAAAAAAACCTCACTGTTTACTTTTATTTTCTAACATTACACAAATTCCAGTCTTTGGGTGAAAGTTCTTTTGGTTTAATCCCGCATCGCCAGACCTTCCTCCACAGCGAAATATTTACTATGTATCCTTTTTTATGATTTTTATGGTTACCGTTTTGCTTGATCAGTTAACCATGTTGCAAGATGTAGTCAAGTACAGTAGAAGTAATGTGACCCAGAATTGGGGAGAATTTAATAACAATGGCAGCTAAGATGACATTTACTGCTGTTAGCATGTCGCAATATGCGACAATGTTAACACCACCCCAGTAGCTTAACTAAAACAAAACTCCAGTCCTGCCTGGCTGGAGCAGATGACCAATCATAGCAGGCCGGCTTAGAGTTGCATAACACTCAGCCGAGAGTAGAAAAAACGGTTGAAACCAGAGCGTTGAGAACAGTTGGAAATCTGAATGTTTTAGCTCACAGGGTTTGCTCTAAAATACATTCACCTCATTATTTGAAAATCAGACATTATAACATTGCAGATATGACAGAAAATACGAAAAAGCATAATATGTCCACTTTAAAAACCACTACTGCCATATCACCAAGATTATGCACTCACTATGCAGTTTACAAGTGACTGCACCTGCTCAAGACAGATATTAAAGATTTTGTAATCTACTGGACTACCAGGACTAAGAGGCTGCACCCAGTGAATTAAGGATGTGGGAGCCCTCATAAATAATAGCTGTCCAACAGTCAATGGATCTGTATGCAGGCTGACCTGAGAGAGATAGTCTCTGCTTCTTATCCCTTTATCTCAGCTGTACAGCTGAAGAAAACAGACCGTAAGAAACACTTGACAGTCCATGGCCTTTTTCTTTAAATAAAATAAATACTCTTTAGGGGAGCAAAGAAAGTCACGTTACCGCAGGGCTGCAAACTGTTTGAGCACTCTCTGTGGAATCGAATAGTTATTTGTTTGTGCTTGCATGATATGTTAATTGATTCAGGTTAGGAAGGCATCTGCAATCCCCCGTAGTCCATACCATAGCTTGATTTCGATCAGCACTGGCATCGATATTTGTGTTTGTATCAACACATGGCCATGTGCACTGCAAATGTCATGCATGTAAGAAAGCATGCATGTACTCACACGTGACATACAAATATATACATATCTTTGTGTTTATGCACACATGATCATAACTGCCTTCAAAACCACCACGAGTGCCATACTGAGTCTCGGTTTCAAACTCTCTTTGTTCTTGTTCCCACTCTCTTATTCCTCATATGTGTTTTCTCACACACAACAACACGTGGGACACAGAAAATAAACATGCACGAATAAAATATATATATCATTAATATCATATTTGTATGGACCATTTAGTATACATTATCCATGACTCTTCTAATAAGCTGTCAGAGCCACTTTAACTGCCTCATAAAGCCTCATTGATTAGCATGAGGTGTACATTCGCAATCACCAGTCTGGTGAGCTCGGCCACTGAAGAGTTTCCATAGGAACGCAGGTTTTACTAATGAACTAATGAAGAATTTAGCCACGCTTTCGCACTGTATATGCAAAGAGCAGAAAACAGTCAGATTTCATGCAATAACACAATGTAATGAATAATTGATTTGTGGCTCTCGGGTGAGGGAAGGAAGAGGTTGCCAGGACAACCAGTAAAGCTCTTTTTCATCTTACACACACACACGCACGCACACGCACACGCACACACACACACACACACACACACACACACACACACACACACCCACAACCCCCTGTACGTACAGTATATCACAGATGTAAGAAGATGTATATTCTTTGTACTGTCTGGTCTTATCTCCTAGCCGTTGTGTCATTAGCAGTGTGAAACAATGGTAATGGCCTACACACTTTGGACTCACAGTGCCACCAGTTAATGATTTGCTGGTAAGCATTTTAATCCTATATCCCATATTTTCATAGGGTAATTAGCTGTCAGCAGAGTACAGTGTGTGAAATTATGAGCTATTAAATTGCAAAGTGGATGGGAGCTGGGCACTGCTATCTGTCATTTTTGAGAGTCTTTTAAAATCAAGATTCAATTGAATCCACCAGTTTCAGCAGTTATAAGGGTATTTTAGCATATTCACTCTGGATCAATTGGTACAGAAACAATAAACATGCTAAATGTATTACAGTTGTGTAAGGGAGAGGGATTGGGGATTTAAACCGCATCAAATGAATAACAAAATCTGATTAGGGAATTCAGAATAATACTGCTCCCTGTCTTTGGGCCAGCACGCACAAACTGTGAAGACAGGGGCTGAAAAGTCACAGTTGCAGTTATTCTTGGAGTACTGTAATTCGCACATCCTTTTCAGAGCGCACCGAAGTTGGCAGTAAGTGTGTTATTAATTAGTAAGCTTAAAGAAAACTTAAAAAAAAACATCCAGAGGAACTGTCTGAGATAGGCTTTTTGTCTAGCAGTGAATACTCGGCTTTGATCTGATGGGTATAAAACGTATTGAATGGATACAGATGACTGGCCCTATACAGAGCTCCGTTCACATTCTTCTCTGATTAAAAAGCCTTCTTCAAAGCTCCAGGTTCCTTTGATGCTTTTTAGAAAGAAAGAAAAACCTAGGTGTGGCTGAATGATGCAATGTTGAGCTGTTCCTTCTCCTGTCAGAAAAATAACAGATGGGAAAAACAGGCTTTAATTCAGACAAAGGCAGACAGGGACCTTACACATATCTATGTGTGTGCAGGGGGTTGAGATTGCTCAGACTCTGGAGAGTTTCTCTTTCTTTCTCTCCGACTATCTTCCTATCTCCCTCTGTGGCTCTGTTCATTAATCAGCCCTTTATTAAACAAAAGCAGCTTCCAGCACTGCCTAAAAGGTGCATAGATAATCTTGACATGAAGACAGAGTATTTACCCTCCTTACCCTCTAAACCTGCACCGCATTCTGCATGGTAATGGAGGGAAAAGCTCTTGCGGTGTATAAAGACTGATTGAAAATACCAAGCTTTGTAAATATTACATGCAATTCTGTTTAATGGCTCTTTGAGCTATTGTGCCTCAGAAAGCCAAACATCTGCTGCCAAGTACAGTCTGTGCGGATAGAGGTGACGTGCGTAGACAAAATGAATAGTGAGGTGAATTATCCACTGCGGAGAGGATCTTAAATTTAATTACCACCGTTCGACACTGACGTTTTTAAGGACACAGGCAATTTTGAGGGACCATTGTCTAACCACTCGCAAGAAAAGTCGGGCAATCAAACATCCCACATCAGAGAAAACTGGGCCAGGATGTACTTTCTTTGAACAACAGACAATTTAGAAGTTATAGTTTACTAGTCTATGTCAGAGGTAAAGGCACTCGGAGAGGAAAAAAATGATAGCGTGTAAAGGTTCGATGTGTATAACAATGACAATGAGGCGTCGAACTGTGAAAAGGAGCCCTTAATAGGTAGGTACCTGCCTGCCCTAGAGACCACACTCGCATCTTATTGGTCATCCATCCACAAGACAGCGGCACATTCTCCTCACCGCCAATCAGCCAATTACAGGCTTCATAACAGGAGGCCCGCTGGCAGAAAGGCAGTTTTTACAAGCCCTGCATCTCAGGCAGGGAGACGACCCTGTCACAGAATCATAACTATGATGAATATGGCCGTAAGTTTACAGCAACACCACTGTTTCAGGTAATGGGAGGTGGGCGTGAAGTGGCCATTCATGGGGACCAGACAGCGTGACCCCCTTTGAGGCTTTGGAAAACGATGTAAAATACTGTAAGATGATGAGAAGGGCACGGAGAGAAGTGTTAATCTAGATGCGGTGAACATTTATTAGTGTTAGAGGGAAGGGGCAGCGCTAATGTTGCTTCTCACGGGCTGCTAATGAAGCCAGTTATGAGGGAGACACTAGTTTGGAGTTGAGCAGAAGGGCAGAGATAGGAGGTATTTTGCTACCTCTGCTTTAATATTCAGTTCTTTTATAGAGGAGTGCCAGTCCATTTCATCCTGCAATTATTAATCTGTCCGTTTCAACAAGGTCTAAGTTGATTCTGATCAGCATTAGCTGCCTGCCTGTCTGGCTTGAGTCCATGTCTCTTTGATTGCACTGAGCATCAATGAGTCGACAGCCCATTATCTACCCCGCCAATGATGCTGATCATTTAGCGACTATGCATTGTAATGTCTGAACTGCAGCCAATCCCGACATTACAGCAGTAGTGACTGAGAGCAGTGATAATGACAACGCAAACGTGTATGTGTGTATGTATGCGTGTGTGCAAGCCTGTCTGATGCTTGGAGCTCTCATGTTTGATCTGTTCTCAGTGTTATTGGGCACATCAGCTCAAACTGACTAGGACGCACTTTTGCCTCCAGCACAACTCTATATTCCTCAAGGCGTGGATTCTAAAAAATACCTTCAATATTTTACAAGCATCATAGAGTTGACTGCATAGCAACACTCATTCAGTAGGCCTTATACACAAGATGCCTTATTAAAGCACTGACTCCTAAAAATTACATTTACAACTAAACTGCATTCTTAATTATGTCTTATGTGTATTTTGTCCCAGATAAAGTCAGTTTTTGACTTATTATTAATCTGTCCGTTTCAACCGGGTCTAAACTAATTCTGATCAGCATTAGCTGCCTGACTGTCTGGCTTGAGTCCATGTCTCTTTGATTGCACTGAGCATCAATGACTCGGCAGCCCATTATCTACCCCGCCAATGATGCTGATCATTTAGCTACTCTATGCATTCTAATGTCTGAATTGCAGCCGATCCCAACATTACAGCAGTAGTGACTGAGGAGCAGTGATAATGACAACGCAAACGTGTATGTGTGTATGTATGCGTGTGTGCAAGCCTGTCTGATGCTTGGAGCTCTCATGTTTGATCTGTTCTCAGTGTTATTGGGCACATCAGCTCAAACTGACTAGGACGCACTTTTGCCTCCAGCACAACTCTATATTCCTCAAGGCGTGGATTCTAAAAAGTACCATTAATATTTTACGAGCATCATAAGTTGACTGCATAGCAACAGTCATTCAGTAGGCATTACCCATAATGCGCCTTATTAAAGCACTGACTCCTAAAAATTACATTTACAACTAAACTTCATTCTTAATTATGTGTCTTATTTGTATTTTGTCCCAGATAAAGTCTGTTTTTGACGTATCAGAAATAAATTTCTATGGATGGATGGATGGATGGATGGATGGATGGATGGATGGATGGATGGATGGATGGATGGATGGATGGATGGGTCAAACACAAGACTTTTGCCCAGAAGACAGCTGTTTGTGTAGTACTTACTTATTATAACTCAAACCATGTTCTTTTCCTAAAACCGTAACCAAGTAGTTTTGTTTGTAACTTTATAACAATGGTACATGAAAAAGCATGAATTCATTCATGTAGTACTTCATAAACTATCAGTAATGCACAATGATTAATAGTATCTCATACATGACTTAAAGCAGGAACAATAAGTTAAATGAAGACATGTTTACTTAGTCATGATTACAACACTACAATTCAGTTTTTTAGCCTGTCACTTTAACTACAGATTGACCTATGATGAAGACATAGACATCATTAATAAATCAGAAATCATGATGATTCAAATACCTTATTTGATGCATTAAGTCATGCATGAGATACTATTAATGCTTGTACATTACTGATAGTTCATGAAGTACTAGATTAATGAATGCATGGTAATAGGAAATAGGTAATAGGACATGCAATCTGGGAGAAAATATGTTTCCCTCGAAATGTTATTGAGCCTGCTGTTTAGCTGGATGGTAACATAATTATTTAGGAGACAGGGTTGCCTTTTAGCTTGACATTTGTGAGGGGCTATAAAGCAAAGTTCAACAGTTACTGTTTACTGTACCTGCACTTAAGTAACCAGACTACAGCCTACTATTTAAATTAACCTGGTTTTAGTAATTGGGATAAAGGATGGTATCAATTTTCCCAACTGGATTGGTCCTGGAAAAAGCTGATTTCTTGGTCATATATGCATAACAGGATTTCTTTTTGGCTTTGTTCATGTATGCATGTGCCTGACAAAGACATCAGACAGAGAAAATATAGCTCTGACAGCAGTGCAACGAGATGAAAGGAAAGATCATTATAGGTACCAATGTATCCTTACATTCAAAATTCATTCAAAGTCCAAGTTAGTAAAAGTTCAGATGATTTGATCAAACTATGTGAAATGCCTATCCCTCACCTACAGTATGAACCAAATTACTGGGAAAAAGTCATTATTTTCACTGGAGCCTGTTGTGGACAAAAGCCCTACAAGGGTAAAATGAGGATGTGTACCTAACATAATTCTAAAGATGACTATGAGCACATTATACAAAAGCAAGCATGTGGATGCCTCTGACATAAAGCCTTTAATTGCAAACCCACGTAACGAAATCCACAGAAAACGTGTCTTGTCTTTAGATGTATGTTCTCATTAGTCATTAGGAGTACACCACCCACAGGGATCTCATTTCATTAAAGTGCTAGTTAGCTAACCAAGATCATTTGAAAGTATACTAGATGACACAGCCCTTGTAGCATATCTGTGCATGTTATTAGTGATGGTACAGTCATGCCTTCCTTCATACATCATTCAGAGCAACACATAAGAGATATAGAATTTTGTCGAATGCAAACTTTCCAGATATGTGTGCTCTACATGCTGGTACAAACACAAATCTCATATGCTTAAGGCGACTGACAACTGCCTTGTTTGATATTTTGCTTGAGAAGTTTTTAATACAGTTGGCGGATTGGCCAACAGAGTAGAGAAAGATGAAGGCTGAAGATAGTTCCACTATCAGCAGAGAGAGGCTATAGCCACCGGCCACTGTGAAGGGAACAGAGCAGATATATACTGGACCTCTGTTGACACAGGTATACTGTAGGCTTCCAGCTCTTATCTGTCTAAGTCGAATGGAGCAGAAGATAACAGGTATTATGCATATTACAAAAGACTTCTGTGGACACTTTGTTCTATGAATGCATTATGAAAACTCTCCCAGACAAAATATACAACAACTTACAGATAGAATGCCATCAAATGCTCGTGTTTCCCAAAGGATAATTTCAACTGACTTTGGTGATCACTCTGCCAGTATTTAAATCTGCCAAATACATGAACAAAACAGTGTTCTACTCATAGAGCCTTGTACTTTGCGTTTTGTCCTAGTTAGCAAATATTAGCATGCCAATATGCTAAACTAAGATGGATAAGATGATATGTTCTTGACATTAGCATGTTAGTATTGTCATTGTAAGCATGTTAGCATGCCGTTTCCATTTTGCTCAAAGCACTGCTGTGCCTCAGAACAGCCTCGTAGACCCATTTGACTCTTAGTCTTGTTTTTATACCGATAGCAATCATTTAAAAATAAGTAAATTAATATTCACCCAATAATCAGTTTTAAATTAGATGTGGAATTACATTACACTGCAGAACTTATATACCCAGTTTTGGTTTTAATGAGGCTTGTGTTATGTACAGTATATCCTTCCCCAGAGGCTTGACATTGGCCATCAGGGGTGGGAGTTCTGTTCTTGTTTGCAACCTTATCAGTGGGTTGAGAGGCATATGAGGATGGGCTTAAGACTGCTGACAGATTCGTCACCACCTGTCTGTTGACTGATGTTATCAGTCTGTTGACACTGGAGGGGGTGTCTTTAAGAAGCCAAGTTATCATCTTAACTGTGCTGAGTAAAACCTCAAGTTAAAAACAAGTACATTTCACTCCCTGCAAGCTAACCTCCTACTGTGTACGTAAGACAGTCACCACATCACTTGGCCTCATCATTGATTAAGGAAAAAATTATTATTGGTGCATCCCTAAAAATAACATGCCAACTACAAATTATTTATATATATATATATATATATATATATATATATATATATATATATATATATATATATATATAATGAATTCTATATATTCTATAAATTTAGAGTAGATGGCACTCAGTAGTTTGAGTAACACAGGGAAGGTTATATGAACAGATAATCAGGATCATTTATAATGTATAGCTCAAATAGTAGTTGATAAAAATCTGACTTGGATTCCATCTGTTAATATTAATGTATTGTAATTTATGCTCTAAAATGAATCTTTCCCTTTCTTGTCACACCGTCTTGACTTCCCATTTCTTCATCACTTGTCACCAGCTGACGACGAGCAGTGCATCTCTAGCTCCATATTCCTCTGGCTCTCCTTTTTTTGAGCAAGACATTCTTCCCATTTTGCCATCAGCCCCCCACCCAGCTCAACCGAGCCCAAAAGCCCTTTGATGTGTCACTTCACATCTCACCCTCAAAGCTGTGAAATCTCAATTTTCTGATAAGGGCAACCTCAATTTGTCAGGAGATACTATTTATAGATCCGAC